>CM029627.1:15993842-16686965 GCA_017311315.1 Dendrocalamus latiflorus
TCGAGCATATAGTCACATATGTATAGTAAGGAGATGATAAGTAACACGGTCATGTTCTCCCCTCACGTCTTAAAATTAAGGGGGAAAACGTCTGAACTCTTCATTCCCACATGCCATCCAATGCATTCTGCTTGTGGAGATCTGAGACCTGCTATTTGTTTATGGCTACTAGTCTCGTATTATTCTTTTAATCGTTTTACTTGTCTCATCATTCTTCTTGCATATGGCATCTTTGGTACAGATCTGAGATGCCACTAACTGTATGCAAATGCTAGATCTTTTGAGTTCCGGATCTGCCTCTTATTGACCAAATTTGGCGAATGGTGCAAGCATTTCGTTCGACCAAAATCTATAAAAGCCACCCCTTGCAGTTATCAAATTCAATTATAACGAGATATGGAGATGGTCTGCTCCTGAAACAACAGTTTTCCTCCGTAACACCTCACATACCAATATAAAATATTACTATAGAATATCATCACCAAAGTAAAGAATAAACAATAAAAGCAGCAATAGAAATTACAAGGAAATTACAACTTTAAGAGTACTTTATTAGAGAATAAGTAGAAGTTGAAATAAATGTTTGAAACATGGGACCGATTCACTTCTAACCAGAAGAGGAATAAATAAAATGTCATAAATAGTGGCAAGCCACGGTGCTGAAAAGTCAAGTACTCCCACCCATGCATGATACTATACTCCACTGACCTTTTACCTGAGAATGGAAAGAGCAAGCGTGAGATCTGAAAATCTTAGTAAGTACCTAACAACGGTTGTAACACAGTAATTAAATGACAAGTAATGCAAGTAAGTAATTGACACAGGTTAATTGCATTGAAACTAAGTTATTGACAACACTGATACTAATCGGAGATAGAGGTAACAGGAACCGTCAAAATAAGGATATTTGTTATTTAGCAATTTATGGTAATGGCATCGGTGATTACTTCCTACATACCCAATTATACGAGAGTAGACAGCCACAACACTGTCATCGACTGTATAACCACAGATGAAGAGTAATATCATGAGTAACGAGACAACAGGAACGGTGGAATCAAAGATAATTGTTATTTAGCAAGTTATGGTAATGGCACCAATGATTACTTCCCATACATCCGATTATACAAGAATAGTCAGCACAACACTGTCCTCGATTGTATAACCGCAGACGGGGTGTAATATCCTAAGTAACGAGAGTGTACGGCCCCCCGTACGTTACTAGGTGGGTAGAAATCTTCCTTATATATGGGTAACCTCAGGCCAGATAACTGATATATTGTTCACATATTATATGGTGTGAATTTAAGGAAACTAGGAGAAGGATCAGGTAATGTTATGAGAAATGAAAGGATTTGCTAAGGTTGAAAATAGAGAGACATAATTCCTGATATGAGGGCGATGTAGAATGATAATATAATGATAGTGATATAATAATTATTCTAAGGAGGCATTATAACATAGCTTACACAAGGGTTGACAGCAATCCAAGTTTTATTATGTGGTGAGTGATTATTAGTCAGATTAACAAGTATTGTATAAATGTCATACATGGCACATATGAGGTCATACAAATAAAGGATCATGATATCAGAAAAAAAATATAGCAGTCATAATATTAAAACATTGCTAGTGGTTTAAACCTAAATTTGAAACATGTTTATATGCTACCTCTATTAATGATTTAAGCATGAATTCTAAGAAACTAATCAAAAGCATGAATTATAAAACATTATTAATCGAGTATTCTAATAAATCTAAAGGCATGTGAATTAAGATAACCTAGAACATCATGACATGATAACCTAGAACATCATGACATGAATACAATATTAGAAGTCTATAATCAAGCAAACATTAGTAGTACGATAATAACCAAGCATGTATTAGCAATATGATAATAACCAAGCAAGCATTAGTAATATGATAACAACCATGTAGGTTTTAGTGATATGATAATAACTAGGTGACTTTAGTGATATGATAATAGCCAGGTAATTTTGGTGATATGATAGTAACCATGTAATCTTTAGTGATAGGATAACGGCTAGGTAATATTTAGTGATATGATATTAGCTAGGTAATCTTTGGTGATAGATAGTAACCATGTAATTTTTAGTGATAGGATAATAGCTAGGTAATCTTTAGTGATATAATATTAGCCAAGTAATCTTTGGTGATATGATAGTAGCCATGTAATCTTTAGTGATAGGATAATAGCCAAGTAATCTTTAATAATATGATATTAGCCAGGTAATCTTTGGTGATATGATAGTAGCCATGTAATCTTTAGTGATAGGATAATAGCCAGGTAATGTTTGGTGATATGATATTAGCCAGTTAATCTTTAGTGATATGATGTTAGCCAGGCAAGCGTGAGTGATATGATAATTATATTCAATGACAAAGGTGACAAATACTCTGGAAATATGTGGTATGTGGAACGAAAAATGTTACAGTCGTGAGGTACTTGCCTTAAGCACATTCAGCGGACACGCTGCACAAAGGAACTGAGGTGCGTAACTATCCGAACAATTCCTCAGAGGCCACATGTGAACCTGCGAGGAGAAGACGGGGGCGAATCAGGCGAGGGTTAAGATAAAACTAAGGATGGACATAAAGAGATCGTTCGGCTGGAAGGAATCGCGTCCGCTAGATTTCACCGTGCGAACCGTCGTTTGGCCAAGCGAACCACGTTTGACTAAACGAACGGCGTCCTGCTACACAAATCAGCAAAAACTCCCATGCAAATCTACATTCAACTATGCTCCGGCTAGCTCAGCCATGTGGTCACTATGCCATGGCCACATGGTCACCTCCGCCGCTACCGGCCGGCCACCGCCGCCGCCATCCGTTGTCACCTATGCCGCACTGCTGCCCGTGTGCCTCCCGTGGCTACCGCTCCCAGCCGTTGCCACCACGGCCTCGTCGGCCGCCTGCCCAGCCACTTGGCGACCATGTGCCCACCGATGCTAGCCACCGCCACCAAGCCGTCAATGTGTGCCCACCTGCCACCACGCTGCTCCTGGCACCGCCTCGCCACGCTCACCTACGTGCTGCCGCTGCGCCTCACCTACGCATCGTGCCATGCCTAGGCCGCCACGCTGCCATTGGGCAAACCAGCCGAGAGAGAGATGTATGGGTTGAGGAGAGAGAGATTAGATGGAAAAGATAAGGGAGATAGATAGGAGATAGAGATGAGATAGGAAGCCTTTTTTGTATTCTCGGGAGTACATACTCCCATTTACAATATACCTCTTAAACGACTATTTTATCTCTTTATCATTTTTAGTATACTTAAATATTAATGCTAAGATACTCTATTATGACTTGATTGAAAATTTTTCATTGGAACCCTTTGTTTTTGCTATATGCATTTTTCATGTATAAAGAAGTACATACATAAATTATACTATAAAAAGTGGATTTTTATGAAAAAAATTTCATGGAACTCACTTTAGAGTATATTATACTCATTATTAGAGTATGCTCAAATAGATAGAGAACTATAATAACACCATTAAAAAGGTATATTAGAAGTGAAAATATATACTCTCAGAAGTATAGAGGACTTTTGAACGCTATTTTTAGAGTGCTACATCCTCTCCGAGTGCTTGGAGCATCTTGCATTGACCATATAAAAAAAGTTCCAGAGAAAAAGAAACTAATGCTGGAATGAGGTTTGAGGATCAAGAATAATGTGATATGTCGATTACCACATTCGAAATGCATGTATCAGAAGCAAGGTACTATCATTCAGTCGTTACAGAACTACCCGGACTGTACTTGGAAGCAAGGATAAAAAAATGGATTTTGAAAATTTACCGATGTAAGCTTGCAATTTTATTTTTTTCAATTCTGCATTTTTGTGCTCAAAACATTATGTTTGCTTAGTATTCTATCAATATTAACATTAAGACTTCATTCAAATTAGTATCAAACACTACTTTCCAGACCGGTTTTTTTTTTTTACCCGTGTAGGCCAGTAACCGGTTACTGCCGGATTTTTTTTAAGTCCCAACATCTCAACAGAGGTGCTAACCAAAATTCGACTGTTGTATAAAGCTCTATAATAGATTTCTTAAGCATAATAATCCACAAACAAATAAGAACAGTGTAGCAAATACACAAATTTTATTGGCAGCAACTTCGACTGACTGAGCAGACATGCCAAAAGCGTTCAGAACAAATGCCAGACACCAATGTACAAAGGACTAACCACCCATGAAACATTTATCTAGACAAGAAAAGCACCATAAAAATCCAATAGGCAACAACGTGCCTTGTTTATATACAACCAAACTTAACAGAATTTGCAGATAGAAAAGAGCTTCAAAGCTTATCCATATCGGCGTTCCTGAAGCTGCCACCGAGGAGTGAGAGGAGGCCACCACCATGCACCCTTCCTTCGGGAACAACACAGCCTTCCTCTCTGCCCCCATCTACGGTAGGCTCAGACGACGAAGAGCGCATCATAGAGCGAGGAACAAGCAGCTGAGGAGGTATCATCGCTTGGCTCCTCACCGTGCCGTCGCAGTCTGACGCAATGCTGATGCCCGACGACGAGTGCTCGTTCGTCATGCTACTTGCAGCTGTGGTCGACGACGCCACGATGCCGCTGAAGAGGCCAGGTCCGATCATGCTTCCTCCGTTCTTCACCACACCATGTTCTCGCTGCTTGGCCATCAAGGTCCCATGTGCAGCACACAGGCCGCTCTTGCCACGGGCAAACTTCTCGCAGCCTGTCCTCCATGTGCACCGCTTGCCTCCACCGTGGGCTTTGCAGAAGTCCGTGCTCCCCTGAGCACTCTTACCGCAGTTGTCGATCTTGCACCGCTTGCCGCCACCATGCTTCACACAACAGTCCGTGCGGCCACGGGCGCTCTTGGTGCAGCCGGGCACCGCACAGCGCTTCCCTCCTCCATGTGCCACGCAGAAGTCGGTGCCCCCATGTACACTCTTTGGGCAGACACCACCTCCTTCGAACATGCATCGCTTCCCACCGCCGTGCGCTTTGCACAAAGGTGTGCTCCCCTCTGCACCTCTGCTGCAGCCATCAAAAATGCACCTCTTGCCACCACCATGCGCCTTGCAGTACAGTGTGCTGCCCTGAGCCCCTTTGCCACAATCTGGGTACTGGCACCGGCGGCCACCACCATGAGAAATGCAGAGTCCAGCCTTCCCCTCCGCGCTCCGAATGCAACCTTGAACAGTGCATCGTTTCCCACCACCGTGCTTGATGCACCGCCCAGACTTACCCCGTGCAGCTTTAGGACAGCCAGGATGCTCACAGCGATGGCCTCCACCGTGAGCAATACAATAATCTGTCTTTCCCTCGGCACTCTTGGTGCAACCAAGCTGCTCGCACCGCCGACCTCCACCGTGAGCTTTGCAGTATGCAGTGCTGCTCTCGGCACCTTTATGGCACCCAGGCTTATGGCATCTTTGCCCGCCTCCATGAGCAATACACAGCCCTGATGCGCCTCTTGCACCTTTGGAGCACCCTTTGAACCTGCACTTCTTAGGATGCCGGGGATGACTCCGTTGTTCTGATGTGGTTGCTGCAGTGACCACGTCAGAGCTCACACCAAATGAACCCTCCGTCATGGCAGAAGGCTCAGGGCTGAGCTGAAGATAGTGCTGAGCAGCCTCATTGACAGCAGAACTGAAGCGAGGAGCAAAGAGTAGGGATGGCATATAGCCACCGACGCTTCCTACAGTAGCAGATGTCGAGGCTTCATTAACAACAGAAAAAGAATGAACTGTTCCATTTGGTGCTTGCAGATGCTGAACTGTTTCTGCACCATCCATCTGAAGGCCAAGCCTCAGAATCCCTGGATCGGTAAAAGAGAAACTCTGGCCAAAGGAAGTCTGAGCTTCTTTTGACTTGCATACTCCAGTGGGCTGACAATCTGCCGAATAAAGATTAGGTGTTGGACCCAACCCAAGAACAAGTCTGCAGCCATCATCTCTTGATGTGATGCTATTCATGCTTTGTGTATTCTCATTACCATGGCAACAATTAGCCATTGTTGAGCCCAGGCAGTCCGTGCGGAGTGTGCTTTTTCCCAGGTTCTCCATGGTGTAGCTTGGAGCTGATTGTCCCATTAACACAGAGGAGTCATTCATCAGAGGTTGGTTTGGGATATCCACGAAGCAGTTATCCATCACGGCTTACTACTATGACAACAGTGTGAGAGCAAATGGCAACAGGATCACTGGAGAGCTGACGAACAGGGGCCAGATGATCTTTCAGACACGGACTGTAGAATACACAAAATGGAAGAATATCAGCAGGAGTGTAGTACCGAAGGAACCACCACTGACAAACCCTGAGGTGTCTGCACGGTCCATTGCTGTCTTGTTTCTGGGAGAATTATGATCCAAAGCTACTCAACCTCCACAGCACTAAACAACATCTCCGGTAGTTGACATCGAGCATAGGCAGGAGAACCTAAATGCTTTGTGGTTGAAGAATCTTCAAATTACAAAAACAACAAATTATGTCAGCTCAAATTCAGATAATAAGTATATGTTGACATGAACTTATTTATTAATTATTGTTAGTACGTATGTGAAAAGATGAATCCTTGAGTCCCCATAAGAAGATCAACAAATGCAAGAAACAATCAAGGGCAAAGAACTTTGAAAAGGTAACTGTGATTGTGAACTGGTATAAAGCAAGCAAAAGAACCCAGGAATAATACCAAACTACAACACTTAATGTGTTTGATAGATGGATTTTGTTGTTAAATCATTATTACGTATAAACTTCCATAAAGAAAAAAGAAGTACCAAAAGTGGGTAACTAACATGACCGAAATCTCTCAAACAAGGAGACATAAAAGAAGTGCTCACAATGGATTACTGAGAGCAAAAATATGCACAAGTGATATCAGAGAAAGCATTTGCACAAGTGATATCCTAAGTACTAACATCCTAAGTCCTAGTATCAGGCCCCCAAATGCTAAATTTGCTAGCTTGAGTGAAATAAATGATTTTACTTTACCTAGCTCTATCATTATTCACTATCATAGAATCAGTGAACCAACCACACTGCAATCTATAACTGTACGTGAAAACCCTGTTACAGTACAGCCACCAAGGTCAGCTGGCTCCAGTTGCAACACAATCTAAACACACTCCACCACTACCAGAAGAGAAGAACACCAGGGGTATGGGATGGACACCATCACCAGTTTATCTCATGTCAAGTAGAATAGAACTCAAGATGAGCCAACAAACAAGTTAGCGTGACCATAAGCACATTTTGTATTCGATGAAAGGATAAGCAAAACACTGGATAAGGAACAAGAAACCGCTGTCATACATGTATATGGCATTTCTCTCGAATCTTTGGTATTGTACACACGACTAGTACATCTGAAATTTACATGTTTGAAGAGCGCTAACATCGGAGCCTGCCTAGAATTAAACACACATTCGATAATTCTTCATGGTAGACAACATTGGATGACAAAGAGATCATAAATAGATCGAAATACAGATGTACGGATTGACTAGTTGGGTTCAAACTTCCAACTACCAGGTATGTAGGATGACTACCCTGGACAAAAATACTGAAATGAAGAGTATGCTGGACCTCCCTTGGATTTACCCATGCCATTTTTATCCCCATAAAATTAACTGCCATGTACAGAAGAACAATCTTTGTGGTATGGCAACACAAATTGGTGAGACATATAATACCCAGGAATTCCGGAACAGTTAGGTCTCATCTATTAGATGGGGAAAAAATCCATAGCATGTTACAATCTATCTAGTTAAACTGAAAGGACAAAGCCGGAGAGAAGAACACAGGGAAAGGAAAAGAAAATAAAAGAAAAAGGACCGTGTCCTTTTATCTAAGAATACAGGGTTCAGAGCCCCATACCATCACAATTGCAGAACATCCCAAAGCAAGAACCTTAAATACTCCAAAAACAGAAATCCTCTGTTCTATCCTAAACCTTACAGAACCCCCCAAATTTTGTAGTTCTCCCCGTAACAAACTAGAATATCAGAGCACAGAACAGATCTGAACTTTTTTCTATATAAAAAGTTACACCAAACAGGAGATGGCACACAGAAATTCCCCAATCAAGACACCAAAAGAGGTAACCTAGAAGACGATTTGGGACCAACAAACTCATTCCAGGACCCGCGTAGCCATGACAACATGCAAAGAGAAAGGAAGAAAGAAAAGAAAAGGACAACAGGCACACAAATCTTGGAAGAGGAACTGAGACGGGAGTGACCGTCACCTGGCACGTGAACGGAGGAGGGGAATTGCTGCGGCCTCAGCGGCGGAGAGGAGGAGAGCGAGGAGGCGGAAATCGCTGTGGGAGAGATGGAGTGTTTTTCTTTTTTGGTGGCCTCGTGTCGCGTACTGCCCCTGTATATGGAATGGAGGTGTGGGAAAATTGGTAGGGTTCGCCTCGTGCAGGTGGATGGGAGGACGGGTAGATGACGGCGGAATTACCTGGCAAATCTGGCTTCAGCTGGGCGCTGGGCAAGCCAAGCCAAGCGGCAAACAGCTATTATTCTTTTCTTTCTTTTTCATGTTGTGTTGTGTGTGCTCTCATTTTGTATTTGACTTGGCCTTCATGCGGTGACATCCATGCTCCATGATTGAAGTGTGCCATCAGAATTACATAACATAGTTTAGATCTAGGACACTTTTCATACTTGATTTTACCATTGATCATCACAGTGGTGGACCAAGGATCAGAATTTAGAGGAGCTGATTTGCAGTGGCATCTGCCACGAAGGGTGGCGTGCGCAACATGCCGTACCGGAAGCTCACGCTGAACATGTCGCGTGGGGTCGCCTTTTGCTTGAATGTCACGCTAGCCTCCTCCATCTTGGCCACCAGTGGGATCATCGACGTTAGCCGACCTTTTCTAGCACCGTCGCTGGAGCATGGGGATGGGATCGGCAGCTGCTTCCAGATGGCCAGGGAGGCGTCGGTGGCATCCACATCATCACTGTTTCGCGCCTTGTCGTTGTTCGCAGCCGGGTTGCGAACGTTGCACTCGTAGTGTAGATGCAAGAGGTGGTGGATAGTCTTCTCGTTGGGCAATCGGATGGCGTGGCTCGACGGTAGGTCACGGACAAAGGCCTTGTAGAAGATGTTGAAGAGCGTGTCTCGATCGACGCTGTCCTTTGCTAGCGAAGGCGACGCCGTGCAGCTTCTCGACGATGAAGAAGTGTATTTGGTTCTCCAGGAGGAGGATGTCATGGTACATGTGGTGCCACGCCCACTAGGCGCTCCTGGGCACGGCGAGCTGGCCCTCGCTCTTCCTAAAAAAACTCAAGCATGAAGCAGCCGTCGAGCACCAACATCTCTGCGAAGTCAATGGTGCCCATGTCGAAGACCTCCGCGTAGCACCGGCACACGTTGACCTCGAGCACATGTGTGACGCGCACAAGGCCCCTGGCCTTCTTGTTCCATGGCAGGAAGTCACGCAAGAGGCACCACTAGCCATGAGCCGGTCGTCAGTAGAGGGCCACCAAACCCGACTGACCCCCCCTGTTGGGTCCGCAGGGCTGAAGTTCCATACAACCTATCCAACTAAGTTATTACAATACCAGAAAAATAGTCTAACTCAGCAATCTAATCTTGTTGTTATTAGGCTTGCTAGGACGTATGGAAGTAGATCAAAGGTCATCTTGACCATCTTTTACTCCATGAGTAAGTCTTAATTCAAGTCCTTACGTTTTGTCTGATTTTGATACAATCTTTCTTGTTTTGGATAAAGATCAGAACTTTGATATTGATTTCCTTGATCTTTGCTTGAAATAGATTCCTAACATCTCTATGAAGGTTTATTCTAAGTTTCACAAGATTTAGAGCAGTGGTTCTTGTATAACTATTTTGGATGCTTGAATCTAAGTTGTTCTTACCTCTGCCCGAGCTCTGGTCAAATCAGTCAAGCGGTACAACTGCCAGTGACCTCAGTCATACTGTCCAAGCGGTCAGACCATTAGCTCCTTGCAGTCAAGCCCCCTAGAGGAGTATTTAGGCTCAATTTTTGTAGAATTGACTTGTAAGCTTCGTGTGTTTGATCTTACGTTGTGCGTTTCGAAGCTATGGACAACCTAAAGGTTCAATTTGATATCAAAAAAAGGAGTAAATTTCTATTCGCCTTACTTTAGTCGCCGTTTAAGGTCATACAACTATGGACGAAGATAAAATCCTATTGGAATGGGCATTTAGGAGCTCAGGAGGAGTATATAGAATTTTGGCTTTGTTTTTCCATATAAATGCTAATTTTGCTTCTCATTTATGTGTGAAACTAGGTTATGTAACCATGCAACTGTGCATGTGACTTAGCATAATGGACTTCTAGATACATGCTTACAAAATTATTGTACTCCCGCTTACGATATCATCTTTATGGTACTACTAAAATCATCCCTTTATCGCAAAGAAAAGGCATCTTTTTTTCCTGAATCTTAAAATAGCATTCTTTTGGTAAAATCTACATCTAAAACAATCACATCCAAACCTGCAGTAAAAAAAGTCTAACCCTCCTTCGATTACCCAGCTCTGTACTCGAAATCGTAATACGGCGAACTGCCCAGAGCAGATCTTAGATCTGCCCCTAGCCATCGCTCCCATCGCTTTCACCAAAAAGTAGACGTCACACTCGGTGGCCAGGGCAGAGGGCCCCCTCGTAGGCAGCGACATGGCCACGCCGAGCTATGTGCGCAAGTTGTGCGTTCCATTGGCGCCCTGCCACGTTGGACTGTTGCGGCTTCGCAACAGCTCGTGGAGCCCAGAGCTCCGCGGGCCGTTGTTCGGTACCTAAATTCTGGTCGAGCGGGCCACGGTCGTCATTATTTTGCGCCTTTTCAATGGACGCTGATCGTTACCACGGAAATCAAGAACCGTGGTTGCATCTCCCCGTTCTTTCCGGTTTATAATTAATTTATAGTGTTATTTTTAGATTATTATTGATATCTTTTTTTTTGCTGTAGTTGATGATTTTTATCTGTAATTTTCGTACAGTAGCAGATGACAAAGACTCTGAAGTAGATAGCGCACATGATTTTAGATTTAAGAAGCCGTTTATAAAATCCACATTAAAAAGCTATCCCGTTTCGACTTTGGACTTTTAACTTCCAAAGAACCAAAAATAGAAGCTAAAAACAAAAAGGAACAAAACCTATATCTCATTGTTTGTTATTTTCTTTAAACAAATGAAACGATTTCTTTATCTTTTAAAGAGATTTATCAGGATAACCTTTTTAAAATAATTCATTAGTATTTATTTTATTTATGTAAAAACTTATGCTAAAATTAAAAGCTACCAGCCACATGCACAAGACATCTCCCGTAGCCTGTGTAGTTCTACGTCCATGGTTCGCGGCCATTTGGCTAAGCCGCTCACGGCCAGCCGCCCACCGTTCGTTCCGCGAACCGCACCCGATTCGCCGTGACATCCACGTGTCGAGATCCCACAGGCCACGCGCCTGAGACGCCTCCACGGGGAGCCCACTGCCCCCGCACGACCCCACCCCCGGAAACCGCCAGGTGGGCCCTGGAATCTCGGAGACCCACTCGTCAGCCGCTCACCCGCTCCCGACGAATCTCGCTACTCGGGTTCCAGCCTCCGCCCATGATGCCTTTCCTTTCTGCCAGGCCCACGTCTTCGCGTCAGCCCGACAGCAGCGGGCCTCTCGGAGCCCGCCACGTTGCGTTCGTCGCCGGTGGGCCCCGCCGTCCTGCGTTTGTTGGGCCGTCCACGAGAGCGCGGCGGAGGTTAATGGACGCGGCAGCCTGGCTGAGCTTTCACCAGCTACTTGAATTTCTTAGCTACTAGTTAGAAACTCGAATTATAAAAATAATAAGACAGAATTTATTATTTGATCAACTTCACACATTAAATATTAGAGAGCAAGCGACAGAGAGAGAAGGGTGGCCAGAATACGCGAGGAGATGGGAAAAATGGAGGGGTGAACGGTTGTATCATGAGAGAGAGAGTAGGAGAGAGACGAATGGTGCAGATCAAATCGGATGGCTGAGAAGAGAGGAGAGAGAATGAACCAAACACCAACTCACACTTTTATAATAGTAAAGATTATTTTAGTGTTTTTGGTTTTTTAACTTTTTAATTTTTTCTTTTATTTCTTTGCATTGTTTATAAAGATATAATATTTTTATTTTTTAATTAAATGATTTAAAAAATTAAAAGCTGCTACAACGTATTTTTAACCAAAAGTCCATCGTCAAAACTGGAAGCTAAAATTAGTTGGAGCCGGAGCTGGCGTTTCGGAGCTAATCGGACGTGATTAGCACGTTAATGATTTGCCAATGGCGAGACGCCGAAGTTAGAAAGAACTAGCTTGGCTTCGTGGTCGTCTTGGCCACCCGAATTGAGGCGAGTGGCTTTCGTTACTAGGATGAAATTGAGAGGACTTCACTTGGCACTTGGTAGGCTCGCATGCAGTAGCCAATCATCTCCCGGTTTTGTTGTGTTGGCGACGTAGGAGTAGTCATCATGTACAAAGTCCATTTTCTTCAAAGTTTTGCACGTTTTAATCCTGAAGATACCGTCCAGTTTTGCGTCTCCGATGTGAAGTGGACCAGCTGAATGTAACAAGATGTATAAAGTCACCAACCCTGTTAGTGCCACTAATTTATGGCACATTATTGGGTTAGTAGCTTGTTTCAGGGGAAAATACCATTTCAGTGTTCCGAAGTCACAAGAAAGAAAAGGATTAGAAAAGGAGAGAAAGTGATGCTAGCTTTGATCTTTTGTCTAAGTAGCAATTCACACCAAACACCACCACTTCAAGCTAGCAGCTTGCAAATAGTTTAGGGCAAGAACCTTCGGGATCCACACGATCGTGCTTCCTGCAACGTTCAGATCATAAATTTTTAAGCAGCCGATATATTTACCAAACCAATCGTTTGGTTGCTGGTTACTGGAGTAGTAGCCTTATTCTGAAGCAAATTGGTTTAGTGAGAGATCCCATAGAATTAATTGATACCTACCGTGGGCTAGAATCACGACTCCTGCATCCAATTTTTTGGTGCAACTTGTCATTGGTTGTTAAAGTCGTCACTCATCAGTTACGAGTAATGTCTGCTCAAAAGATCCATGCGAGTATTCAGGTGATGGCAAAATGGCATCCGCGTTCACTGCAGAATATGAATATGCAATGCGCGTTCACAAGCCAATTTTATACCAAGGAATTTTCTATTAGTACTACTTGAATAAGTTTCGGGGTGGTGGAGTGCCGACACACCGTTGCTAAAAAAGTGTGAAATTTACAAGAATTCTATAGAAATTTCATTAAAAAACAGTATAATTTCAGCGGAAATCATTTGGAACTCTTTGCATTCTAAACAGGCGAAAACCTGAATACAAAACATTCAGTGCTACAGATCATAGCCACAGTGGACCATGTTGGGCTAAGAATGAAACTGGGCTGACGTTGACCCATCGTTATTTCGTCGCTGCCTCGGAAAATCGGAGGCTAATCGGCCCAACAGTTTAGCATTTGCTCCACAAAAAAAAATTAATAATACTATTCAAGCGAAATATAATACAAACTGTAGGCATGATTCAAACGGAGCCTAACTCTGCAAACAGAGATAATTTAATCTGTCAAAACACAAAAGCATCGATAAATCTGATACAATATGCTGGCTTTATTTTAGAGACTCTAGGAGAAGTAAAAAAAATCTCTCGCTAAATACGCCAGCCAAAATGAGCAGCAGGGGAGCAAGTTTGGTGAATGAGTAAGAAGCGAGAACAATACGTGGAATCTCTCGGTTCTTTTAAGCGGAGTGCGGTGCTGTATGTCAAAAAAAAATGTTCTTGCTACTATGAATATTATTTATGTGTATATTTATGAATCCTAAATAGCAATATATAGAGGTACAAAAGGATATACAGATAAACATGTCATATACAAATAAAGAAATCAAGTTATATAAGAAAACAAATAACAGGCATATTCTATTCTTAACACCCCCTCAAACTCATGGTGGATCACGCACACTGAATTTGAAAAGAAAATATGAATATTGTGCTTTAGTCTGTGGCTTCGTGAAGAAATCAGCAAGTTGTAACTCTGAGGGCACAAACTGTAAAGCGAGTACTCTCTTCTGCAACTGTGAGAGAGTGTATGAAGTATCCACACTAACGTGCTTGGTGAGCTCATACTTCACTGGATCACGGGCAATGCTGATAGCGCCTATACTGTCAGTCATAAGGGTCGTAGTGTCCCTCGTAGGTGCTTCAAAATCTGCAAATAGCCATCTCGACCAAGTAATCTCTGTTGTCACAGCTATCAAAATTCTCAACTCAGCCTCTGCACTCGAACAAGAAATTGCAGTCTGCTTCTTTGTCTTCTAGACAATCGGGATTAAGCTAAGAAAAACACTGTAAGCAGAAAGAGAGCAATGATCAGAAGGATCACCGGCCCAGGTCGCATCGGAGTACATCTGAAGCTGTAGTGAGTTGGAGCTAAGAAAAAACTAGCAACAAGAGATTGTCCCACGCAAATGGCGAAGAACATAAAGAAGGTGACAGTAGTGAAAATGAGTAGGACAAGCCATGAACTGACTCAAGATATGTACAGTATGAGCAATATCAGGGCGAGTGCTCACAAGATATACCAGTCTCCCAACAAGACGGCGATAACGAGTAGGATTCTCAACAAGACCATCATCAGTAGCACGAAGCTTAAAGGAGAGCTTCATAGGAGTCTCAGTACTACGAGTATCAATCAGACCAGACCGATCAAGAAGGTCCTTGACATACTTCTGCTGGGAGAGGAAATAACCCTCAGGCGTAGAAGAAACCTCAATCTTAAGGAAGTACGTAAGCAAACCAAGATCGGTCATCGGAAACTGCTCACTGAGATGCTTCTTTACGTATGTGATAAATGAGGAATCATCACTAATAATGAGAATATCATCCACATATAGAAGAAGCAGCGTCCTATCTCAAGGTGAGACATAGACAAATAGAGCAGGATCATAGGCACTAACAATGAAACCGACAGCGGTAATCACTGAGGTAAAACACACAAACTAGGTACGAGGGGCCTGTTTGAGGTCATAAAGAGCACGATGAAGACGACAGACATGGTCATCTAGAACAGAATACCAAGGTGGTGGGTGTATGTAAATCTCCTAATGTAAGATACCATTAAGAAAGGCATTCTTAACTCAACTGATTGGGCGGACAGTTTGGTGCGTTCACGAGGCTGCAATAGGACAAAATAGGTGCAGCCAAAAATACGAAGGTGACTATACTGGGGACTATAGAGTAGACACGCTGTATAGGACTGACATCCTTAAGAGTAGTGGAAGGCTGCATATTGATAAGATATGCAGCCGTAGAATAGCCTTAGCCCAGAACTATGATAAAACGTAAGAGGCAAGGAGAAGAGTGTGAGCAGCCTCAATCAGATGGCGATGCTTGTGTTTAGTAACCCCATTCTAAGAATGGGCACTAGGACAACAAGACTGTTAAAGTGTGCCCTGCTCAGAAAGAAATTATCTAAAAGCGCCAGAACATTACTTGCCAACAGAATCAAAGCGAAAACTACAGATAGAGGACTCAAATTGAGTATGAACCATCGTGGCAAAGTTACGATAGATCGTAAGAAACTGACCACAACTAGACATAGGAAAAGCCAAGTAAAATGGGAATAATCATCAATAAAAATTACATAGAATTTATGCCCGATTTTGGAGATAATAGGCCCAGGTTCCCATACATCTGAATGAACTAAAGAGGACGAGAAGACAATGACTCACTTGAATGATAAGGAAGTTGTAACTGCTTGCCCAGCGTACAACCCTGACAAAACATGGACGTATCAATAGTAACACATCCAAGAACACCCTGACGAACTAATGAAGAAAGACGAGACCCACACATATGACCTAAATGGTGATGCCACTGCGCAAAAGCTTTATAAGTGGTGGCAGCAGTGGTGGTGGAGGCAGACGTGGTAGGAGTAACTGAAGTGGACGGAAGGTGAAGACGGTCGAGAATGTAGAGATCATGATGATCCCTACGGTGCCGGTCAGTCTCAAGTACCATCACTATCAGTTAATTATGGACGAAACAGGTATGAGAGTCAAAACCAACCTTACAACCAATATTAGTAAGCTGTCTCATTGAAAGAAACTATATGGTAAGGTGGAGAACATAAGAAACAGCTGGAACAGGAAAGTCAGTGGATAAAAGAGTACCCTAATAGCTGATAGACAAGGAAGTACCGTCAGCTATCTGAATAGAGATAGGAAAAAACAGGAGGTCCTACTAAAGTGAGAGATGTGGAGTTCGGTGTCATGTGGAAAGAGGCACCAGAAACTAGAACCTAAGAGGTACCTGGAGGAGACGTATAAGTTAGATTGGCAGAATCCGCTGAGTTGTGAGAGAGCTAAAGTAGAGCCTGGGAGAGCTGCTGTACAGAGTCACTTTGCTAATGACCTGACTAGCTGGTCTGTCCTCTAGTGAAGGAAGGGCCTCCCTAACCCCCTCGGATCGTCCACTCCCACATGCCTTGTTACACTTTTTTCTCACCACACAACTCTGGTAGTCGTGCCCAAAGTTTTTGCAGTAATTACATTGAACTCCAATTGGTGCAAAAACATGAGCGAAAATAGGCACCTAGGGAGAGACTGTAGTCGAAGCAGAAAACGACAGTGTAGTCAAAGAATGAGCAGCAAGTATAGTCGGAACGGACTATGCTCCTAACCCAAGGTGAAACTCCTCAGCCTGAAGCATCGAAAGGGCCTCTGTAACAATCAGCCATGGAGAGCGGCTCAGTAGTTGAATCCTGACAGGCTCAAACTCTAGGCAAAAGTGGTAGACGAAATCATAAAGGCGAAGGAGATCATGATTTGCCTTCTGCACTTTTGTACACTCCTGACAAAGTGGAGAAGCTACCTCATCTAGCTGGCGCCAGAGACTAGCTAAGGCTTGAAAGATGTCATCGATAGAAGAATCTCCTTGACAAAGCATCTCCAACTTATGCCGAAGCAAAAAGAACTGAGCATCACTACTCTGCTGATATCACTCATGCAAGTGCTCCCAGATCTGTCGAGCAGACTGCAGACCAACAATGTCTGGCTAGATGGAGTCGTCGATGCTAACCACTAGGATGGCGCCAACACGGGCTTCATCAGCACACCAGCGCTCGAAAGTGCCAATGGCATACTGAAAAGCCCCATCAGTAGCGTCAGCAGTAGCTACCTCTGCCTCCTTGGCGGCCTCATCTTCTGCAGGAGGTGCGGAAGTAGACTGCTTGGGAGGAGGCTAAACCAGTGGTAGCGTAGAAGGTCGTGCACTAGTGACATGTTCCCAGAGGCAGAGACCATCAAGCGTGATCTCCACGAGAGATGATCACAACCTGTAGTTTTCCCACGAAGCTTTGTCCCTGTGAATGGGATCGCAGCTGCTAGAATAGAAGCCATTGGTCGGCAGCACTACATGGCGCAACGACGTCTAACAGGCGGTGCTGGACGGCGCAGTAATTAGATCGATGTTGATTTCTTTCTTCTTTTCCTTTTTTCCTTTTCCTTTTTTGTTTTTCTTTTTTTGCTAATATAAAATAACCAGATTGGTTCTCATCGAGTGGATCAAATCAAATCGGCGTCGGTGGCAGGCAAGCACCAGGGAGCGGATGTCGAGCACCAATTAGGCGATGTTCACCGGTCTCTGGGCGAGTGGCAATTGGTAGGCGGGCCAGCGGGTGGTGACTGGCAGGCGGGCCGACAGGCAGCGCCTCCACGACCGATAGCGCGGGCCGACGGGCGACGGTTGCAATGGTCCGTAGGTAAGTCAATGGGTAGAGGCTCCGATAGTAGGCGTCGGGCAACAGGCGACGAGCTACGGCCTCCGGGGTGCGGACGGCCGAGGCAAGTGCTGGACGTAGACCGTCAGGTGGATGGCAGCTCGAACGGCGGTGACTTCGACAGGCACGGGCGACGACCGGTGGATGAGTGCGGCCTCCAAGATGTGGCGGCTAAGGTAAACGCCAGACTCTGACCGATGGGCTGACAGCGATGACTAGAGGTCGGTGGCGCGGCGGCCCAAAGGGCGGTGGCACGAACGTGGTCTAGCGGTGGCGACAGATCCCCAAGTGGGTGCGGAAAACTAGAGTTAGTGCTCTACCTCAGATACCATATTATAAATATCATGTGTATATTCATAAGATCCAAAAGGCAATGTATATAGAGAGAGAAATAAAAAAAACAAAACATATAAAAAAACAAATAACAATCCTAACACTTCCTACGTGAACAACTCAATACGCTTTGACCCTAGGCTGGCAAGCATCTTCCTCGTTACCTGTTTTCAATGATAGAAGCAACGTGCTTCTCACTGCCAACTATAGATAGCACTCAAGTGGCTGTCAAGCTGTATTGCCAAGCACTACAGCTTGATTTTTTTCCCTTGAAAATTTTGATCGAGTAATGCAGCTAGAGCAAGCTCCTTTCAGAGAATCTTTCACAGTAGTTATCGATCTGAACCTCGCGAAGTAATATCTTTCTGAAACCGTGGAAGTGTACAACTATGCTACGTTGACACAGATAGATAATTTGGTATTTTATGCTCTCTACACATACCTTTTTTACCACCCCCACTGTTTATCCTTGAGTGAAAAGTGAGGAGGAGTTGAGGGAAATTTTGTGTTAAGAGGTGTTTACAGCATGGCCATTATCAGTGGCGGATTCAGAAGGAAAACAACCGGGTGTCTATATATATCACCATATGTGTAGTCATTGAGCTTAAGTTTCAGGATGCACATCTATATATACATATGCTTTGATAATGTGAAATAAAATTAGATCTGCGTGCCCTGGGCACCCCCAAGCTTCACTTGGATCCGGCCCTGGCTATTATTTTGGTAGTTTACGCAACCCTGAAAATAAATTTGTCATCTTTGTTTGTGGAAAAGGCATGCAGTTTTTGGAATCCAACTTAAGTGGTGCTAATGTGCTCTCTATGCCCGCAGTCTACATACACTGCGGACTTTCTATGCCCACAGCCACAGGATTGGTACGTTTCTGGTCCGAAACTCCGGAGCGACAACATCCAGTCATCTACTAGTGAACTCTAATCGTGCTGGAGACCTGCAAGTTGGAATACAAACCATCACATCGATGTGCCATTTTGAAAAATACACACAAGACCTTCCTGCGCCATTGTAATTTTTGTAGGGTGCATGACATCGTTGAATTTTCAAGTATCTTGTTTCTTGCTAATAAATTTTCTCAGATGAAGAAACACTGATTCAAGAAAAGCAGCAAATGCATTATATTATATGAAAAAAAAATCAACCACCCTACACTTTCCACTTCATACCTGTCAACTTTTTTTTCTTAAAAAAAGTTCTGACCGGCGACACTGAATGCCAAATACCACATAACACTTTCTTTTCCTACTTTATTCTCCCTTTTCTTCGTCGATCCAGTATTTGTGAGTCTCCAACACTGCTTTTGGTTTTTAACTTATTTTTTACTATTTATAAATTTTATCTTTTTCTGAACTTTTGGTTTTTTAAGCTTTTTTCTCGTATTCGTTTGCGTTGTTCGTGATGAGCTAATATATATATTTTTTATTTTTAAAATTTTTTAAATTAAATTACGCAAAATAAGTCATCTTCAGATACAGTATAATTTCAGTCAGTTACTATATAATTTTAATTATAAGTCGCTATTTTTCAGTCAATCGAGTGTGACCTAAATTTCCCTTGTTAATGAAACATAAAAATGATTTGCAAATTTTGCCTTTCCTTTTCCCGAGATGGCGCATGGCAGTCAAGTCTTCCCCCACACCTAGAAGGCTACAAGTGGTACACCGTGGACGTAGAGGGGCGCGGTCCACAGTTTTGACCGGAATCCGACCTGGCACCGCCCGGGCCCCACGAGCGTAGAATCGAACGGAGCATCGCCTGCCTTCCCCCGAGCAGCAAACACCGTCTCAACCCTTGCGTGACCACCTCCTACTGGCTGGGACCCTGACAAGACAGAGGACAGGGTGGGCCCGGACCCTGCGGCGGTACGGGGTGGCGCACCGGATCCCGTTCACGGGGGGACCTTTTGACTGCGTCCTTTAGCTGGCACCCTGCCAGGTGGGCCCCGCGGACAGGGGGGGGGGATTGTGTAGTACGTGAACCTGCCGTACTGCTCCGAACCGTTTCGAGACGGTACTTGGCCTTTTCCCCCGTGCTGCCCGCCATATGCGGTTACCGAGTAAGATGCTGATTTTTTTCTCCCACATGTGGTTACACGTGCAACTGTCACTGAGTAGTGGGGCCGATACAAACGAACCAGCATCGATTGAGACAAGCCAACTGAGACAAGGTGGACCGATTCCCGCAAGCAGGGCTCGAGCAAGCAGCACGCGACCAGTGCTGCTCATCCCGGCGGCGGCGCAAGCCGATGCGCGACGACCCATCCCGGCGACGCCATGAGAGGGAGATGTAACGCCCCCGTTTCTGGGAGGAATAGGAGCATTACTAATCCGCAACCACTCAGGATTTTGGTTACGGACCGAACCAGTATCCAAGGCCGGGCTCATGGGCGTGCAGGCCGTGCGCCTGTACAGGGCCCCCATCTTCCAGGGCCTCAAAAAATCGCTGTCGTCTGTACGCTGCCGCTTCGTATTCTGTACGCTGTACGCACGAGGAGACTGCGGCCGCCGAGAAAGTTCCTCCGGGACTTTGCAGTTTGCATGCAATGCATATTGCATAATGCACTAATGCAGCCAGCGCCCAGCAGCCTCCGTGCGGCGTGCGCTTTGCCAATTGCCATCGACCGATCGACGTCGTCGGACTTGGCGGCCTCGGCACGCTTTCCCTCGATAGCATCCGCAGATCCGTCCGCCATCCGGCCCTCCGGCCGACCGGCGGTGAGGCGGTCGCCGCCACTCCGCCAGTCGCCAGCCCAGCCATCTTCCGCGGTTCCGCCACCTCGCCGCAACCAGCGCAGACTCCATTCGTGATTCGTCGAATCGTCGTCGACTCGTCGTCCAGTGCAGGTATTCGTTTTTTTTCAATTCTAATTGTATTGTACTAATTAAAATTAAATCCTTTATCCTTCGTATGAAAGTCTAGAACTGTTTGTATAATTTTAATTTTGTTCTTTTCATCTTTTGAAGTCATGTCTTCTGCAAATCGATTTAGAAAATATGAATCCGGTTCCCAAAAACGTAAGAAGAAACAAAGAATTGAGGAGTTAACTCAATGTCACAAAGGAGCAATTGATAGATTTATTATAAAAGAATCACAAGTGTCTTCCGGTAATCAGGCACTTGATCAAGTAAAGATTATGCAAATCAAGAGTTCAAAAGGTACTATTCTTGATATATCGTATTTGCTCTGCAATACATACATTATTTTGGCTATATTTGATATTTTGGTTTAGGCCTCGCTTAGAGCTTTGTACAGGGCCTCCAAATTTCACGGCACGGCCCTGCCAGTATCATACCTGCTTACGAACATTTAAGAAGAGTTAGCTTGATTGAAATAAGACATAACGGTCAATTTTTACAATAAAACGGGCGAGCAAGCCCAACAGTACTTACATTGCAGAAGAAACGCCAAAAGCACCACAGGAAAGCCTGAGTGCGGTCGCAACCCTAACACGAAATCTTGAATTACCTTCTTTTCCTCTGGTATCTGTGCAAAATTGTAAGCCTGAGTACTCCAACCCCGTACTCAGCAAATCACAAGGGAAACCCTAACTTACTACTTGCACGGATCAACAAAGGAAGTGAGTATACTTGGTTTATTAACTTTGAATGGATGCAGTTTTATTTGCAAACATTTTGATAAAACGGACCTAAAACTACTCCTTAAGATCTCAGGAGTTTTCATGAAAGGTTACTTAACCAACTGCACAAGTTAAAAGCATGTACAAATCTACTTAAGCTTCGCTGCTGGAATCACCCAAGTGACACAGCTCCATTAACCGGGAGCACGGCGTATTCAAATACCATTCATTTGACTCTGCAGAGTTTGCTCAGCTTTACCCACACGATCCCTTAACTCCCGCGACAGAGTTAAGGAAGCCAGGTCGTTTCACCGCTCAACTCTTTATATAGGCTCTTCCCGGTAGAATCCACTCGGGTCTGGCACATATAAATAATAATAATAATAAACAAACGTCCACTTCGAGTGAACTCTACCGTTGTTAGGCACCCACAGCACGGCCTGCCTAACCTTGTTACCCAAACTCCTTCTTCACAACACCTGTAGAGTTTCAATCGAGTTGAGCAGCTACTAAACCAGTGTTGACAAGTCAACTCCTGTGGTTGAGCGATTACTATGTCATTTGCTCGGCATAAGGGGTCCGATCCTTATATTTTCCCCCTTGGAGTCAGCAACCCCGATCAGGTCCGCGACCTTACAACCTAGGGTAAGAATCCTTACCCTATTCTGCACGCCGACATACTCCGCCCTAGGGCACGGTGTCCCATACCACCCTGCCCTAGAGTCGGGTTTTCCAAACTCTATTGGCCCGCAGCCGCAACCTTATTAGTGTAAAGACTTTGCATGATAATAATAACCTACGGTTATCTAAAATAGCAGATAATTATTTCTAGGGTTACAAAGGTATGGCTACAAGTTTTAACGTGGCATTTGTCGGTGGTAAGTTTAACTACATAACATGTCAGTCTAAACATTTTATTTTACTTTTGAACTAACATTTCACAACTACCTTAATGCAAATAGCATAATAACATAATTAAATGGCATGGGATTTCAACATGATCAAGGACGTGTGACTTGCCGTTAATCTGGACGATCTCGGCGAGCTCGAACGTAGAAGCTCCTGGATCCTGGGACTGCACCTGAACTTCCGGGATCTCCGAAACTAGCGCAAACACATAAAATAAAATAAGTCCGACTTGAGCCTAATCAAGCGAGGAAAAATAATCTATTAAAAAGGATTAAAATGCATAAATCCTCAAATTAGAATTTTAGGAATTTATCTGGGATGAATTTGGGGAAAAGGAGGTCAAAATGGGTCCAGGATATTAAATGGAGCAAAGTGGTGAAATTTGGGAATTTTTGGGATTTTCTGTGATTTTTTAGGATTTATTTGGAAAAGATTAAATCATCTGAAAAATTGTTTGAACAGTAACGGGCCGGCCCGAGCTACAGTGCAGCCCGGCCGGGAAACGGCCCGCGCAGCCGAAGGCCATCGCGGCCCAAGCGGTCCACGCGCGCGCGCGCGCGCGGAGAGGCGAGGCAGGCCGAGGCTTCGGCCCACGCTCGCGCGCGCCCACTTCGCTCGGATGGCCAACGCGTTGCGCTGGCGGACGGCAGAGATGGCGAGGGAGGGAGCGGAGGGATGGGGCGCGGGGTGAAGATCGGACGGCAGGGAAATGAGGAGAGTGTGTGAAACGGTATGGGAGGGATCGGACGGCTGAGGTTATATGGCACAGATGAGATGGACGGCGAAGAGGGGGCCACGTCGCGGGGGAGGAGTCGTCTTCCTCCTCCAGCCGCTACAGTGCACCCGGGGCAGAGGTACGGCAGCGACGGCGGTCCGGGCGCGGGAAGGGACGTCGCCGATGGTCAAGGGCACTAGGGTGAAGAGGGGAGAGCGGGGAATCCATTTTGGGGCTTTGGAAGGCGAGGGGATCAAAGGAGAGAGCGGGAGGGAGATGGGAGTGTCTCGGCTATTTGGTGGCGGAGGGAGTCACCGGCGACGAGAGGGTCCAAACGGTGGCGATTGCACGGGCAGGGGGTCAAGGCGCTCACATTGGCGGCGGTGGTCGAAGCTCGGAGTCCTGGGAGTGGGCTGGCCACGGGGAGGGTGCGACGGCCGGAGGGGGAGCTTCGGTGCGGGGACTCCTCGAGCGATCTCCTGTCCAGAGGCAAGCATCAACGTGATCAGTGATTAGTGGGGGTGCTCTGGACGAAAGCAATCGGGAAATGGGGGCGGAGAGGAGGAGATCCGCTTTACGGGGTCGCCGGCGCAGGGGAAGACCACGGCGGAGCTACGGGCGGTGGGACTCCAATCGGCTGCACGAGGACGATCCTCGGTGTGGTGGGAAGTGAATGGAGGTAGCGGGAGCACTTGGAGAGCAAAGGAGAAGGAGGGAGCCGTGGGGCGGTTTTTATACCCGGGCGGAGGGAGGGGAGCCTTAGGGGAGAAGGCAACGGGCGCACGCCGGGGTCAACAGGGGCAGGCGGGGTGTCGCCTTGGAGTGGAGGGGGCGGTGACGGGGCGCTGCAGGGGTGTAATGGTGAGGCGACGGGAGAGGGGAGCAGGTGAGCGGCAGCAGGGCGGGGGCGCGTCCGCGCGCGGAGGAAGGAGGAGGCGGGGACTGCCAGGTGGGGTCGGGGCAGAAGGGCGGCGACGCGTGGCGCGGAGGTGCTGTCAGCTTCGGACCAGGGCGTCGGGGTGACGCGAGCGCGGGGCGAAACCGCGGGCGCGGAGGGAGTGCAGAGGCGGTGCGGGAGCGGCGCGGGCGAGCAGCGCGAGCGCGGGGTGAAGGCGGGGAGGGAGCGAGGCGCCAGCGGAGAGGAGGGGCGGAGGGGCGCCGAGGAAAGGAGAAGGCGGAAAAGGGGAGGGCGCCAGCGGCAGAGGGAGGCAGCTGCGCCCAGAAAGGAAAGCGGAATCTGAGGCGACTTTGCAAAAAGGGAAAGTGGCTGAAATCCACTCAAAAAAATTCCAGGAAAAAGCTCAAAAATTTTGAAATTTTTCAGAGGTGTTTCAGGAGAACAGATCGCATTCGACATCAAATTTATTATTTTTCCCCTGCGTCTCCATGCAACAATCCAATCTCTGTCCCCGGGCTGCGTGGGGCCGGGCCGGCGTGCTCGACGAGCGCGATCTCCAGGCCAAGGCGACGCAGGCAGAGCTTACCCTAGCTGTGCGGGCCTAGCTTGGCAAGCTCCACCTCGAGGCTGGGGCGGGACGAGCACCACCATCGCCCATGGTGGGAACTCGGTGGCAGCACTCCACTCATGCGAGCAATCCACGAGATACCACACTTCGTACGAGTGGTGTGCGCCCAGCTTCGTGTGTGAAGCGTACTACGGGGGGTAATTTCTTAGCGATAACGTACGCTGCCGACTGCCGAGGCTACGGTACGTTGTATCTTCCTGTCAGAAGAACCGTACGCAAATAGATTGATGATATTTCTACTGGCACTATTGCAATTCATATTTACAGAAATGATACTACACGCGTAACAATAGCGTTTTTGCCCCCGACACGTGCGGTGACGCCATAGAAGTGACACATGGCAGTTGGAGCCCAGCCACTGGGCAGGCACCTGCCGCCCAGTGGCCGAGCTCCAGGTGATTAGTAGGTAATTAGCACTACCCCTAATACCCGTTTAGATGCATTCTAATGGCCTATCGCTCGGCCACCAAGCAGCAGGCTTTGCAACCGTGTGGCAGGGGTAGGGCATTTGGTTTTGTTTGATTTGTTTAATTTGCATACGAACGAACGGAGTGGGCCGTAGAGCGTTTGACTCATATGAAAATTGAGCACTTGCGTCACGTCTGTCTCCCCGCACACACTTCAATAGCGCCATAATCAGCACTTTGTTAGCCCACTACGGTCTTGCTCGTGCTATAAATTACAAGCTCTCTTGTAGTCTCTTTTTCGCAATCTCTCTCGCAATCGTTGTCGAAGTCTCGCAATTCTTTGTAGCCGGCTAGTAGTCGTATTAGCAAGTACTTCATGTGTAATATATATATATATATATATATATATATATATATATATATATATATATATATATATATATATATATATATATATAAAGCCTCTTTTCTACTCCCGGGTGTAATTACACCCTATGTCGTATCTCACAACGTAGGGAGTATCTCGCGTAACGAGGAGTATGTACATGTAGTATACGAGTATTTAAGACTATATAGGTGGTATGAATAATTTTTCAGAGTTGGTATGTACATTTTTTTGAACATACTCCTTTCTATATACGTACATGAAGGTATTTACAAAATACGCTAAAACTATGGACTCGCTTGCAATTTTTTCATGTGGTTCACATTAGAATATCTTATAATTAGTATATGAGTATACCTAAAGTGATAAAGGAGTATTTCAAATTTATTTAGGTGGTATATTAGAGGTGGGTGTAATTACACCCGGGAGTAAAAAATATTTTTCCTATATATATATATATATCTGTGTGTGTGTACATACATACATATATTATATATACATATATGTATGTATGCATGTATGTATATTTATGTAATTTTTTGTCGTTGTAATTTTTAAATTGTACTATTATACTGCATTATATATATTTATTTCATCATAATTTTTATGTAGTATTGTACTGCTATGAAATAAATATTGATTTATTTGTAGTAATGCACTGCCATGAAATAAATATTTACGCAATTTTTAATTTGTTGTATTATACTGCAATTATATGTATTTATGTATAATAGTCTTGGTAGCGTATACTAATAGAAATACCAAATATCAGTGCTATCATAATATTTCGTTGTAGATTTGCACCTAAAATATGCTCAGATGCTCTACATAATATATATAGACATGTGTGAGTGTATTTGTACACATACACATATATATATGTATGTACGTACGTATGCATGTGTATGTATATATGTACACATATGTATACATACATGTATATATGTACATACATATGTATATTGTTAATTTATAGTATTGTACTGCTGATATATATGTATATGTATATATGTATGTATATTTATGTAATTATTTATTTGATCGTAATTTTTAGTATGTAGTATTGTACTGACATAATATATGTATATGTATATTTATGTATACATATATACATATACATATATATAATACATACATGTATGTACTATATATTTCATCGTAAATTTTAATTGAGTATTTTATTGTCATTATCAATCTTCGCACTAATATTTCGTCTATCCTATTTGTGGGAAGATATGTTTTTACCGGAGCTTCTTGAACAGTTCTACAATGAGAACCACTAGTGCCACTTATGGATGACGGCTGACACGGATGACCCTCCGCCCTTCAAGCTGCGGGTAGGGAGGGATCATTGGGAGCTGGACGATCACTACACCCCAATCTTACAGGCCATGGGCTTGTTAGGCTTTGCGAGGCTGATCTCCATTGGACGCCAGTTCACCCTTGACAACAGCCTGTTGGCGACACTAGTGGATAGGTGGAGGCCTGAGACGCACACATTTCACTTTCGGTGGGAATGAGATGACGGCCACTCTCCAGGACGTCTCGTTCTTGGCCAGTCTCTCTCTCCGGGGTGACGCATTTGTTCCAGCCCTACACTGGCGAACTGGAAGGAGAGGCTGGCATATCGGTTTGGCCAGACTCTCCCGGAGGGTTCTCGTGGTGTCACCTGCACTTGGCTGAATTATTTTAGTGTGTGCCTGCAGGATGCACCGATCGGGGTCGTCAGGACGCACCTCGTCACATACCTTATTTAACTCCTTGGTTGGATCATGTTTCCAGCCACACACGGTGATATTTGCATCCCTGAGTTCATCCGCCTCGCCGAGTCTTTGGTTGATGCAGAGGTTGGGGTGATGCCTTAGTACAGCTAGGGATCAGTCGTCCTATGCACCACATATCGGGGGGGGGGGGTTGTGCGACATTTGCCAGCGTGGCGCCGGTGGTTCCCCCAACATGGTCATCTGCTACGTGCTCCTTTAGCTGTGGAATTAGGAGCACTTACCGCACGGTGGCTAGACTCCAAGTGATATGTGTCACCTTCACGGCTTCGCCGCCTAGTGACCGTGCGACATAAATACCATTTTTTACTAATACCGGCTGCATCGGCAAATACGACTCTAAAATATCATATGTACCAAAGATTCTAGATGATGCAGCTTGCACTTTGCAGTATATCCGTACATTAACATACACTAATACATAATTGTCGACACACACAGTGCTAAAAGTGTGTACACCAATCTATTATGTCACTGTATCACAGGAAAATGCTGTCCTTTCTATTTATGGTTTTCTCTACACATATCAGCTGGAGTTTGGCTCTGTTCTGAACATTTTCTGTTTATGTCTTCTAATTTGTAGGACGCATCGGCTTTTTAATTTCTTTTTTTTTTGCTTTTATTTTTTTCATTATATGAGATAATATAACTTTTTTAAATGTAATTATTTAAAAATAATAATCGTTATAATGTATAATTTCAGTTCCTACAATGCAAGGAAAGCAATAAGGCGGAAGCCTACCGGTGGAGCACTAAAATCACTGTATGTGCATGAGACGCCGGAAAAGACAAATGTACTCGCAACAAGCCGGGGAAACCGATGGAAACGGAAAATGAAAAGGAGCATGCCTCGAGAATCAGTGAGTGGTCTGGGGATGGGCGTACGAGGACCGCGTCCACGAAATCCTCAGCTCCGGCACACGCGCACGTCAGCGGACTCCCATCCTTCCTTGCAACACTTCGATGTCCTCCAACCGGTTCTTTATCCTGCTCTTCATTGTATATTTACCTAATATGACTCAAGAAATAGACTCCAACCGGTTCTTTATCCTCCTCTTCATTTTTATCGAGTCGTTATTTTCTCCCGGCCGCTAGCTAGATTTGGCGAGCGCCTCCTCACTCGCTTCTCAAATAGCTAGGCCATTGGAATGCTAACTCAAATAGAGAGCTGAAAATAATAGCTAGCCTCTTCATCCTAGGAAATAGAGAGGGAGAAATGACTAATGGGATGGAGTTGCTCTAAGAGCATCTCCAGCAGTAGCCCTCAAAACAGGGCCCTTAATTTTTATTTGAGGGTTCTCCCTACTTTTGAGGGCTCTGTTTTTTGGCTACACTCCAGCAGGAGTCCTCAAAACAGGCCCCTCAAATTCATTATTAGAGGGGATGACACATAGGACCCACCATCATCCTCATCCTACTTTTGAGGGCCGAAGGGCAAAAAACTCACTCCAGCAGGGCCCCTACTTAAGCCCTCAAAAGTAGGGGCTCCCTCCAGACCCCCAGGAATGAGGGCTCGAGGGGGAGATTTGAGGGCCCCCTACTTTTGAGGGCTCAAGTAGGGGCCCTGCTGGAGTGAGTTTTTTACCCCTCGGCCCTCAAAAGTAGGATGAGGGCTCAAGTAGAGACCCTGCTGGAATTGCTCTAACCCCATCACCCGCGCGGAAACGAAACCCACAGCGCGCAGCCGACTTTTCCTCGCCGACATGTGGGCCCCAAACGTGTTGCCCCCCACCTGGCGGTAAAGTTTCGCAGATAACGCGTGGTAACTTGGTTCTCACCCCAAACATGTCTCTTTTACCAATGGAACAGGTTGGAACACAACACGCACAGAGACAAGCGGAAATTTGAAAGCACGAGCAGAAAAAGCACTGGTAAAACGAAAAGAAAAGTCGTTTCCATCGGAGAAGAGGAGGACGACGAGCTGTTGAGGCGGCAGCTGATCGGGCCCCGCCTTAGTTAGCTCAGGGGACGCCGGAGGCGCCCGTATGCGGCTGTGAGACGGGCCCACCTGGCAGCTGCGGGGGGATGGCGGCATCGGCAAAGGTGTTGCGGTTGCGGAGGTGGTGGGCGGCGGCGGCCGTCTTGTCGGTGGTGGTGGGCGTGAGTCGGGTCGCCGCCAACACAGAGGGTTAGCCACTTCAACGAATTTAACTTTTTTTTTGCGGTTCCCCCCTCCTTGTGGTCTTCCTTTTGGGTTTGATGAATCAATCGATCTGCCGGTGAGTTTGTGAGTGTATTTTCGGGGGGAAGGGGTAAAAATCCGGTACATGTTACTGTAATTTTTAGCCATTTTCAGTCGATGGGCGTGGAGTGGACTTGTTGACTGGGATGGAACAACGGGCCTAGTAACTTCCCTTTTGCAGATTTGATGGATTATCTAGGTTCTTTGCTTTGTCTCTTGTAGTGTGTTGTGAATTTGTTCTCTGTTCGGATGTTTGTCTAGGGAGGAATAAAGTTGTCGTCCTACTTCTGGAATTAGTTTGGTCTACCTGCACGGAAATGGGATGGCAGTTTATGGGATAAGTACGGTCTAGTTTTTGGCTGGATCGAATTCACAGAAACGGAATTAGTTTCTACATAAGGTTTTGTTTTCCCTCTAGGGCCTTTGCGCTCGTAAATTTTTATCAAAAAGGAAGCCTTTTGTTCTGAATTAATGGCAGGTAGAGGCAGTTGGGTTTATGCTTATATTGGTTTTCTGAAGGTGTATGCTATGGCTCTTCACGGTGCATTTTTTTTTTCAATTTTTCTCTACTTGAGCTTTTCCTAAAGTTTCATTATGGGGTATATTTCAGATCATTTTGCTGTGAAAACAAATAGAATCGGTATAGTTTGTTTCTCTGAAGATAGAATTCATGTTCTTTTGGCATAAGAAACGAAAAAAGTGATATTTGTGGGATCCCTGTTTATAATTGTAATCCCTTGTTTGTTTGTTTTTTTACCAAAGATGTGGGCTGCTGTACTAATTATAAGTTGTCAACGATCAAAAATGTACTTTGTTATTTAAATTTCGAGGTACCGTATGGGTCGATGAATTGAAGCTACACAGGAAAAGATGAACACACACGCCCACTGCTAAAATTTGAAAAGTACGAAGTTAATTAAAATGACGGAATTGCTTGCTGACAACTTAGATTCTATGAACACACATCCATTTCTAATATTTGCAAAGTAGGAACTTAATTAAAATGACCGAATTGCTTGCTGACAACTCAGCATTCTTTTCCTATTAATATGCTTGTAAATAACCTCGCTCTTATAAAAGCTGGTGAAATTGAATTGATGGTGGTATCGTAGAAATGGAATGGAATTGTAAGGGATGTATATGTTGGTGTTGTCATGATTAACAGATGAGATCATAAGAGGTGATGGCGCTCTTCTAAGTTGTAGTTTGTAATTACTATTTAGTTGTGTTTAGTGTTTCTTTCTTTCTATTTTTTTCCTTACATAACCATTACTTTAGTCTTGTTAAACGCTTGTTTCATTGTCCTTTATATGTTTATCAATTGCCATAATCTGGTCTTGTTAGTCACGCATTTCTCTGTACCTTAGATATTAATTAATAGGCATATGCTAATTTTGTGTGTAGCTTTTTGAGAGAAGGGGAGATTGCAGTCTTGCAGAGACATTGTTGCTAGAAATCACATTACTATATTTTTTCCACTTTTTTGCTCTGTATTTGTGAGCACAACTTGATGAAGAAGTAATGGTTAAATTCTGCACAAGAGATTATTGGCAAGAAGATTGTGTATTGTCTTAAATGAGTATGATGTTGCTGATGGTGATGGTACTTTCAATGGTAGGTGATGCGCTGTACAGTCTGCGTCAAAGCTTAAAAGATGCTAACAATGTGCTACAGAGTTGGGATCCCACACTGGTTAATCCATGCACATGGTTTCATGTTACTTGTAACAATGACAACAGCGTGATCAGAGTGTAAGTTTTTGAAAGAATTCTCTCTCATTTGTGCTTGCTAAAAGTTACAACTGTGATGATTTGTGTATTACCTGCTCCCATTTCTTTTTGCAGTGACCTTGGAAATGCACAACTATCAGGTGCATTAGTGCCCCAGCTTGGGCAGTTGAAAAATCTGCAATATCTGTAAGTTTAAATTTCTAGTCTTTTGGGAATTATGTTTGTTAGAGATATATGTATAGTTTGTTATTCCCCATTGTTATGAGGGGTTCTTTGCATATTTACCACATGTACTTTGTGTATATATACCGGCCCATTGGCCTCATATGAATATATGCGCTATTCATAACATGGTATCAGAGCCAAAACTAGGGTTTTGGCTTACCTAGGGTTCACCGCGCCGTCGCCGGCCTCCCCGCGCCGCCGCCGCCCGCTCGAGCCCGTCGCCGTCGGCCCCGCCGACTCCTCCGCCGCCGCTCTCTCGACGCCTCCCCCGTCGGCCCCGCCGACTCCGTCGGCCCTGTCCGGCGCGGCCTCTCCTTGGCGCTCGCCCGGCCTCGGCTACGCCGCTCCCCGTCGTCCTTTGGCCGCCTCCGCCGCCTCCGCTCCGCCTGCTGCAGCTGCCTCCCGCGCCGGGCCGTCGCCGCCCGCGCCGACCCCGATCCGCTCGAGGCCGCCGCTCCCCGCCGTCGGTCCTTCGCGCCGGCCGTCCTCCCGTGCCGGCCGCTCCCGTGCCGGCCGCTCCCCCGCCGTCTCCGCTCCGCTCGCCGCCCCGGCGCCCGCCCGCCTGGCCTCGGCGCCTCCGCCTCCCGCCCGGCGCCCGCCCGCGCCCGAGGCCGCCACTCCGCTCGAGGCCGCCGTCGCCGGCCGCCGTCGCCTCGCCGGGCCACCTCCGCCCGCGCCAGGCCGCCGCCGCCTGCGCCGCCTCTCGCTCCCGATCTAGGGTTTCCCGGCTCGGGAGAGTCGGTCGGTTCGGTCGGCTCGGTCGGTTTGTAAACCGACCGGAAAAAAAAAAAAAGCAAAAAAAAAAAAAAAGAGAAAAAAAAAAACGTTGTTCTAACCGCCGCGCCGTCCAGCGCCGCCTGTTAGACTTCGTTGCCTTGGTCGCCGCGCCGTCCAGCGCCGCCTACCAATGGGCACCGTTGCTCTCCCTCGCTGCCCGGTGATTTTTGATGGTGTTAATTACACCGACTTCGTGTCTCACATGCGCATTCACATGCGTGGTCTTCGTCTCTGGGGCGTCCTCTCTGGCGATGTCACCTGCCCGCCTTGCCCTATTCCTCCGACGGAGCCTACGCCTGTTGCATTGCCTCCGACAGCCGATAAAGCTGCTGCTGATGATAAAGCTGCTGCTGATGATAAAGCTGCCTCTGCCTACCAGGAGGCTCTAGATTCCTACACGGATCGTCTGACCGTCTACACTCAGTGGTACGATGACGACGCTCGGGCTGCTGCTGTCTTCATCGCCAGTGTCCAGCCTCAGTTTTCTTCTGAGGTTGTGGGACTCCCTTCGGCTTTTCAGATGTGGACTCATCTTCGTCAGCGCTACGAGCCCTCTGGTGATGCCCTGTACCTGTCCGTGGTCCGCCAGGAGCACTCTCTTCAGCAGGGTGATGCTACTGTTGACGCCTTTTACGCTCAGAGTTCTGCTGTCTGGCGTCAGTTGGACTCACTTCGCACTGCTGGCTGTCGTACCTGTCCGTGCTGCCTGGAGGTACGTGCTGATCTACAGTTTCAGCGGGTTTACGAGTTCCTTACTCGCCTTCGTCCTGAGTTCGAGCAAAGGCGTGCCCAGCTCCTTGCACGCCACCCTCGTGTCACTCTCCTGGAGGCTCTTACTGAGATACGCGCAGAGGAGACTCGTTTGAGTGGTGCTGGTCTGATGCCACTCCCCTCTGTCCTCGTCGCTCGTCCGCCTGCTACACTGCCTCCTCCAGCGGCTACCACAGGTGGTGGTGGCCGTCCTCAGTCTGGAGGTGGCCGTCCTCACTGTTCCTACTGCGACAAGGATGGCCATACTGAGTCCCAGTGCTACAAGAAGAAGCGGCATCTTTCACGCCGTTCTTCTACTGGCACTAGTGCTTCTACGACGACGTCTGCCTCGACTTCTTCAGCAGCTTCTCTCACCGAGCAGGAGATAGCCAGACTTCGACGCCTACTTGCCGCTTCAGGTTCTCCCTCGACAGGTTCTGCAGGTTCTGCTACTGATTCTTCGGGCACTGAGAGACCACCTCCTACACAGTCAGGTACCTTCCCGTGGATTCTTGATTCTGGAGCATCCTTTCACATGACTCCTGATCCTTCCACTCTGTCTTCTATTACACCTCTTGCTTCTCCTGTCAGTGTTCTTACTGCTGATGGTACATCTCTTTCTGTCTCTGGTCGAGGATCTCTTAGCAACTCATCTTTTCATGTTCCTTCTGTTGCTCATGTTCCTCGCCTTACCTTGCAGCTTCTTTCTGCTGGGCAGATTACTGACCTTGGCTATCGAGTTATTCTCGAATCTGACTCTTGTTGTGTTCAGGACTGCCACACGGGAGCTCTGGTTGGTTCTGGCCCTCGGCGCCGTGACTCACAGCGTCTCTGGGAGCTTGACTGGCTTCATCTTCCTTCCGCTGCCACCACCGCCGCCAGTCTCTCCGCTTCTGCCACTCCGTCTACCGGCTCTTTCCAGCAGTGGCATCACCGTCTTGGCCATCTGTGTGGATCTCGCCTGTCGTCCTTAGTTCGTCGTGGTCTTCTGGGGTCTGTCTCAGGAGACGTGTCTTTAGATTGTCAGGGCTGTAAGTTAGGTAAACAGATTCAGCTTCCTTATTCTCATAGTGAGACTGTGTCTCAGCGTCCTTTTGATCTTGTTCATTCAGATGTTTGGGGTCCGGCTCCCTTCGTTTCGAAAGGGGGTCATCGTTATTATATTATTTTTATAGATGATTTCTCTCGTCACACTTGGATATATTTCATGTCTTCTCGTAGTGAGGCCTTGCCTATCTATAAACAATTTGCCAAGATGATACACACACAGTTCTCCACTCCTATTCGTGTTTTTCGTGCTGATTCTGCTGGCGAGTACCTCTCCCGTCACCTGCGCAGCTTCCTTGCTGAGCAGGGCACTCTCGCTCAGTTTTCTTGTCCTGGTGCTCATGCTCAGAATGGTGTCGCTGAGCGCAAGCATCGTCACCTCCTTGAGACGGCTCGTGCTCTGATGATCGCCGCCTCTATTCCACCTCACTTTTGGGCCGAGGCCGTTTCCACTGCCACCTATCTTGTCAACATTCAGCCCTCTTCTGCTCTCAAGGGTGCGATCCCTATTGAGCGTCTTTGTGGTCTTCTTCCTGACTACTCTGCCCTTCATCTGTTTGGCTGCGTTTGCTATGTTCTCCTCGCCCCTCGAGAACGTACCAAACTGACCGCTCAGTCTGTTGAGTGTGTCTTTCTGGGGTACAGTGCCGAGCACAAGGGCTATCGGTGCTGGGATCCTGTTGGTCGTCGGATACGGGTTTCTCGGGATGTGACTTTCGACGAGTCTCGTCCATTCTACCCACGTCCTGCCTCTCCTTCGGCTTCCTCTGTGGAGTCTCTGTCTTTCTTGACCTTTCCAGATACTCCTATATCTGTTTTGCCCTTGTCCACCTGTCCTACTGAGTCTCCACATATTCCCCCTGTGGCCTCTCCGCCGTTGTCGCCGCCTGTGTTGACTCCTACGACTCCCCAGGCTCCTCCCACTATCGTCTACACTCGACGACCTCGTATTGAGGACCTTCCAGATGTGTCATCTTCTTCTGATATTCCATCTTCTTCTGATGCTCCATCTTCCCCTGATGGGTCATCTTCCCCTCGCTACGCTCTCCGTGATCGCCAGTCAATTCGGCCTCCTGCCCGTTTTGCCTTTGCTGGCGCAGCTACTCGTGAGCCTGTCTCCTACCGGGATGCTGTTACTCACCCTGAGTGGCAGCTTGCCATGGCCGAGGAGATTGCTGCCCTCGAGCGTACTGGTACTTGGGGATCTTGTTCCTTTTCCATCCCATTCTCATCCCATCACATGTAAGTGGGTCTATAAGATTAAGACTCGCTCTGATGGCTCTCTTGAGCGCTATAAGGCGCGTCTTGTTGCTCGTGGTTTTCAGCAGCAGCACGGTGTTGACTACGACGAGACTTTTGCTCCTGTGGCCCACATGACCACTGTTCGCACTCTTCTTTCGGTGGCGTCTGTTCGCCACTGGTCTGTTTCTCAGCTTGATGTCAAGAATGCCTTTCTTAATGGTGAGTTGCGTGAGGAGGTCTACATGCATCCGCCACCTGGGTATTCTGTTCCTGAGGGCATGGTCTGTCGCCTTCGTCGCTCTCTCTATGGCCTTAAGCAAGCCCCCCGTGCTTGGTTTGAGCGCTTCTCCTCTGTGGTTACTGGTGCTGGATTTTCAGCTAGTGATCATGATCCTGCGCTCTTTGTCCACACTTCGTCTCGTGGTCGGACTCTTCTTCTCTTGTATGTTGATGATATGATCATTACGGGAGATGATTCTGAGTACATTGCCTTTGTTAAGGCTCGTCTTAGTGAGCAGTTCCTGATGTCGGATCTTGGTCCTCTTCGTTATTTCCTTGGGATTGAGGTTACTTCCACTCCAGATGGTTTCTTTATGTCCCAAGAGAAATATATTCAGGATCTTCTTGATCGCGCCTCTCTCACTGATCAGCGTACTGTTGAGACTCCCATGGAGCTCAATGTTCACCTCCGACTCTCTGATGGCGAGCCTCTTTCTGATCCGACTCGCTATCGTCATCTTGTTGGGAGTCTTGTCTACCTTGCTGTTACTCGTCCAGATATCTCTTATCCAGTTCATATTCTGAGTCAGTTTGTTTCAGCTCCCACTCAGGTTCACTACAGCCACCTTCTTCGAGTTCTGCGATACCTTCGTGGGACTATCTCTCGCCGTCTCTTCTTTCCACGTTCCAGCTCGTTACAGCTTCAGGCCTATTCGGATGCTACTTGGGCCAGCGATCCCTCTGATCGCCGGTCTATCTCTGCTTACTGTGTTTTTCTTGGTGGTTCTCTCATTGCCTGGAAGACGAAGAAACAGACTGCAGTGTCCCGTTCGAGTGCAGAGGCTGAGTTGCGAGCTATGGCTCTCTTGACAGCAGAGATTACTTGGCTACGGTGGTTACTTGAGGATTTTGGTGTTTCTGTCACTACACCGACCCCTCTCTTGTCAGACAGTACAGGTGCTATCAGTATTGCTCGTGATCCTGTGAAGCATGAGCTCACCAAGCACATTGGAGTTGATGCTTCTTTCATGAGGACTTGTGTGCATGATCAGGTGATTGCTCTTCAGTATGTGCCTTCAGAGCTTCAGATAGCGGATTTCTTCACGAAGGCCCAGACTCGAGCACAGCACAGCTTCTTCCTCTCCAAACTCAGTGTTGTTAATCCACCATGAGTTTGAGGGGGGGTGTTAGAGATATATGTATAGTTTGTTATTCCCCATTGTTATGAGGGGTTCTTTGCATATTTACCACATGTACTTTGTGTATATATACCGGCCCATTGGCCTCATATGAATATATGCGCTATTCATAACAATGTTTATGGTTATACCATGCAGTATGTGTATCCGTGCAAGTTCCCATATGCTACTGCATAAAAGCTTGGTTTTCTAAACTCTTGGAATGTAAATGCGTGACTTGGGCCTTCAGTGAAGATAGTTGTACTGACACCATAGAAGTAGCGTGGCCTTTGAAACCACTTCAATTTGTCTTTGATCCATGTCCATAAAATCTGCCAGGTTTTTGTTGGGGAATTGTTGCTTATGCTAGGATGTTTGGAGTTGCTACAATGCACGCTTGGTTCTTTTAGAAATTTAGGGTACATGATGTTTGGGAGATTTTTGTTTTACACCCTACAATGTCTTTGTTTTCTTATTATTTCCTGCCTTATATTGTTTGTCGATCATATATGGTACCTTTTCCAAGTTTGGAGCTCCCTTTCTTTACGCCTTGAACTTTTGGTGAAATTTTATTATTATGTGACAGGGAGCTTTACAGCAACAACATAAGTGGGACAATACCTTTCGAACTGGGTAACTTGACTAACTTGGTCAGTTTGGATCTGTACCTGAATAGCTTCACTGGTGTTATTCCAGACACCTTGGGGCAACTCTTGAAGCTGCGTTTCCTGTAAGAATACTCCATTTTTTATATGAATAAAATAGAACTTCCAATTGTGTATATCCGTTCGTTTAATTTTATCTGACTATTTCTTCGAAAAGAGCACAAAATTTTTTGTACAGAATCATGAAACACATGCAATTGTTGCATGCTTGGATTTGTACGAGCATTCTTTCCAGACGGCAGAAGTCCTCTCGCATGTCTTATTAAACAATAATGTGTTCTTGTAGTTTTCTTCTTTCATATGGTCATATCCATTTTGGTCTTTTATTACAAAGGAGGGCAAATCCACTGTTTAGTTCTTGTTTTGCCGCTTATTGCGTTGTTTGTAGGCCTGCCTGTTGGAATGATTGTAACATAATTCTTTCTCTGAATGTCTTCTTGGAAGGATAGCCGTCTTAACAACAACAGTCTTTCTGGTCAAATTCCAAAATCCTTGACCAATATCTCCACTCTCCAAGTTCTGTAAGTTGCCTGTTCTACTAATTCGTATTCTATATCTACTGTAGGATTTGTTGTGTACATGGTAACAAATTTTCCGTATCAGTACATAATTACATGCGTCTGACAAATCTTGTAGGGATCTCTCAAACAACAATCTCTCAGGAGAGGTTCCATCAACTGGCTCCTTTTCACTCTTTACCCCTATAAGGTACTCTATCTGGATGAAATTTCGGGTGCTAACTGCATGTTGCAAGGATGACAAATGTTACTTTATTGTCACAGTTTTGCTAACAACCAAAATCTTTGTGGCCCGGGTACTACAAAACCCTGCCCTGGGGCTCCTCCTTTTTCTCCACCGCCTCCGTTCAATCCTCCAACACCAAATACATCACAAGGTGATTTGCTGTAGTTATTTTTCTCTGGCATTTCAGTGATACTGCTTGATATGCACAACTTGAAACACCTCATAGCCCTAGATGGTGGTATTTGACATATGCTTGCTGGATTAATCACTTTCCATCAGGTGACTCTAGAACTGGAGCAATTGCTGGAGGTGTTGCTGCTGGTGCTGCATTGCTGTTTGCAGTTCCTGCAATTGGATTTGCATGGTGGCGGCGGCGTAAACCTGAAGAGCATTTCTTTGATGTCCCTGGTCGGTATATAGCATGCTGCCATTCATGTTATCGATGTTATTCATTTCATTCATCTGTATTCTCCTTTACATTCAGCTGAGGAGGATCCAGAAGTGCACCTTGGCCAGCTTAAGAGGTTCTCACTGAGGGAGCTTCAAGTTGCTACTGATAATTTTAGTAATAAGAATATTCTAGGAAGAGGTGGCTTTGGAAAGGTGTACAAGGGGAGACTGGCGGATGGTTCATTGGTAGCAGTGAAAAGATTAAAAGAGGAACGCACGCCTGGTGGTGAGCTCCAGTTCCAAACAGAAGTTGAAATGATTAGCATGGCGGTGCATAGGAACCTGCTTCGACTCCGTGGATTCTGCATGACACCTACAGAACGGTTACTAGTCTATCCATACATGGCTAATGGGAGTGTTGCATCACGTCTGCGAGGTACCTTATTCCTCTGTACTTTCTTACTTCAACATTTCTTCTGCGCTTCGTTGCTAACGAAACAGTAGAACTTTTAAGGCAATTGAAACAGTTAACTTTTTTACATCTACTCCTAGTATATATTTAGTAATTTCAGCCTTGAATTAGGGTACCTCCTAGTATACATATAGTTATTTCAGTTTTGATTTATGGTACTTGATTTTCTAGAGCGCCAGCCAAATGAACCATCTCTTGAGTGGCAAACGAGAGCTCGAATTGCACTGGGATCTGCCAGAGGACTCTCCTACTTGCACGACCACTGTGATCCCAAGATCATTCATCGTGATGTCAAAGCCGCAAACATTCTCTTGGATGAAGACTTTGAGGCGGTTGTGGGTGACTTTGGACTGGCCAAACTTATGGATTACAAGGACACTCATGTAACCACAGCCGTTCGTGGGACTATCGGACACATTGCTCCTGAGTACCTGTCGACTGGGAAGTCCTCCGAGAAGACCGATGTTTTTGGCTATGGGATCATGCTTCTGGAGCTCATTACTGGACAGAGGGCATTCGATCTCGCTCGTCTTGCAAATGACGACGATGTCATGCTGCTTGATTGGGTAAGTTCTGCACATCTTTGAACATACACACTAGGAGCAGTGATACAACCCACGATTTTGTTTTCCTCATGCATGTTAGCTGTCTTTCAGCATACATCTTAGCTGTCTGTCAGTTCCAGTTTAGGAGCTAGAACAAATCGTTTTCTCATCATTGGTCTGCTGGTTCAAAGTCCTATTAGCGTGACCAGTGACAAAGCAAGCTGGCACTTAACCCTCCATGTGTCATCAATCATGCAGAGCATACTATGAGAAGTAAAGGCAAGAAACTAAGGGTTGTGTTTTGCAGGTAAAAGGGCTTCTGAAAGAGAAGAAGGTGGAGATGCTGGTGGACCCGGACCTGCAGAACTGCTACGTGGAGCACGAGGTGGAGTCCCTTATCCAGGTGGCGCTTCTCTGCACGCAGGGCTCCCCGATGGACCGGCCCAAGATGTCGGAGGTGGTGAGGATGCTGGAGGGCGACGGCCTGGCCGAGCGGTGGGAGGAGTGGCAGAAGGTGGAGGTGATCCGGCAGGAGGCGGAGCTGGCCCCGCGCCACAACGACTGGATCGTCGACTCGACCTACAACCTCCGGGCCGTGGAACTGTCCGGCCCGAGGTAACGAAAAGAATGGACTTTTGATTGACAAAGCTCTAGCGCCTCGTCGCAGAAAGTTCTTGTTTTGTGTATATGGCAGACAGACAAATAGCTGGTCCTGTCAGTGGCAGATTCGAATTGAAGAAACGGTTTAATTTTGCCCCTCCCCTGGCCTCAGTATTTTTAGTAGTAGGCTGCACTTGGCTGTCAGTAAAACGGAAGGAAAAGCCGAAAATGCATGCATGTCCGGGGGCGAAATTGCAACACGTCGTTGGGGTGGCTGTGATGGTGGAATCAATGTACTGTATTATACGTACGATCTTTTGACTCTTGATCGGTGCTAAATATCTTAGGCAATCATTTTTGGGCTTTCCTGATTAGCTGCTCACCTGCATATGGTTTATCCAACGACTGAAGAGCTGGGCACTCGCAGTCTGTATCGTGCAGGACTGCAGGTCTATGCGCTGTGCAGGGTTGCAGCAGCAGCTGCAACTGCGCGCGGTCATGCATGCCTGGGTGCCAGACCGCCAGACCTCGCTGCATAAACAAATCCACTGCTACATACTGTACGTTGTTCAGGCTTCTTCGTGACGGGGCTAATTTCTCTGTCGCGTGCTCTTTTTCTTTCTTTTTCCTGGCAGGGCCAGAGAACAGCGCAATTACCCATGACACACATACAACAATGAGTGTCGTTCTGACGACACATTAACTTACATACCAAAGGCAAATGACAAGAAGATCGGCAAGGTTCACGCTAAACCCTAACTAACTTACCAAGGAGAGCAAAATTAAGCAGAAGCCAAAAAAAAAAGGAAAAAAAAGGTTGAGTACTGCGGCCGGCGTGCATGCGTGCCTGCCAACTACATGCCGCGCGCGTTACATAGCACTAGAGGGTGGGGACGCGGAAGAACCTGCCGCCGCACATGCAGCGGTAGGCGATGGGGCAGGACTCGGCGGCCTCGGCGCACCGGAAGCTCACCATCACCCGCTTGCACGGGGAGCACGGCCCGCACGCGTGCGTGCAGTCCGGCGGCCGCGAGCCCGTCACGGCGCTCTCCTCCGCCACCTCCGCCTCACCCTCCGGCGCGGCCTTGCCCTTCTTCTGATGGAACGCTGTTGTTTGGTGTCCGTAGGTGCTCCCGCCAGCAGCGGATGGTGTCGTCGTCTCGTCAGGTAGGGCATCGGCTGAGCCCGGTGCACCTGCGTAACGTACATGGAAAATCGCGTGAGCCGGTGTGTGCATCCGGTGCTATTGTCTTGTCAGGTCCCTGTTCTGACAAAGGATTTAGCGTGCAAGCCCATTTCGCAAGCGCGTCGTATTGGCTTCTACTATAACACATACGTGACATGTGAAGAGTCTAGTCAGTTGCCACACGTCATTCCATGCCATCTGCTAGTAAGTAACGGAATCTAACCGCAGAAACTTAACGAAGTGACTAAATTTGGTAATATAGGTCAGGGACGAAAATAACAAACTAAACTGGGAAGAAGGGACCCGGCGACTGATGGAAGAAGCTAGGATATATACGACACAATGATCAACTTACGTGGTGTTGTTCTGACGCCATGGGTCACGTAAGAGCTCATGACCAACACAAGGCCAAGCACCAGCGCCCTCCGGGCTCCCACGCACGTAGACCTCGTCATCTGCCTGATAGGCAATGGCACTACTGCACGTTGTGAAGAGGGAAGGAGCACGATATGCCAAGGAGAAATTAACCAACCAAGCAGCGAGAAAGATAAGCTAGCAGAGGCTTGCAAGCGCGCGTATATATATATACACACACACACGAAGACTTGCGCGCGCAAGATCAAGTGATCATAAATAACTGAAGGCGCCGCGCGGCTCACAGGATCCTCGATAGGATTCACGTGCAACCCTTGTGTGCGCAGCCAAAGAGCACGAAGACGACGAGGAGGAATATATGCGCTAGCTACCACAGTATGATCGCTGTGCACGCGCGCATGTGTGTGACGGGGAGCAATGGCGAAGCGCTGCTTCGCTCGGTATAATATTTATGGCTTCGTCTCAGCACAGCGGCACTGGGCGTCGCAGCCAGGGATGCAGTTATTGCGCCATCCCAGAGGAGCTGTGAGAAGCGGACGACGCTTCCCGTGGATGTATATTACTGTACTACTGCTCTGAAATTCTGATCGCGAGTACAAAAATATTCTGATCAGCTCTGTGTCTTGGTTTGGTTAATGTGCAACTCTAGTCAAGCTGAATCGGCATCAATGCATCTGCGAACTGTCCTTGCCATTCAATAGCATGTAACGCCCCCGTTTCCAGGGGCGCGTACGGACACGGCACTCCGCAACTATTCACGCATGAACAGTTATGAAGTGTCGCGCAAGAGTATACCATTGCATGCTTACAACAAAAGACCAGCATATATTTCACATACGGATTAACATCCATTTTTCGACAGCGGGGCGTGCAAGCCCAAAGTATACTTACAGTACAAAAACTCCAGAATCCGCTTGAGCGCGGCCAAGACCTAAAGCCACTGGTCCTCGTCGAAGAAGAGATCCTCTGGGACGTCCTTGACGGGGAGACCTTTCTAACCCGACATCTTGAATTGCTTTCTTTTCCTTCTGGCATCTGTGGCATTTAGCAAGCCTGAGTACTCCGACCCAGTACTCAGCAAATCACAAGGGAAACCCTAACTTACTACTTGCACGGATCATCAAAGGAAGGGAGTATAATTGGTTTATTAACTTTGAGTGGATGCAGTTTTATTTGCAATCATTTTAATAAGATGAACCCAAAACTTACTTCTTAAGATCTCAGGGGTTTTCAACAAAAGTTCATTAACCAACCTAATCCAAATTAAACATGTACAAAACTACTTAAGCTTTGCTGCTGGAATCACCCAAGTGACACAGCTCCAATAACTAGGAGCACGGCGTATTCGAATACCATTTATTTGACTCTGCAGAGTTTGCTCAGCTTTACCCACACGATCCCTTAACCCTCATGACTGAGTTAAGGAAGCCAGGTCGTTTCACTGCTCAACTCTTTATATAGGCTCTACCCGGTAGAATTCACTCGGGTCTGGCCCACACACACACACACACACACAAGAGAAAAATAGTGGCCGCTTCGAGTGAACTCTACCGTTGTTAGGCACCCGTAACCCGCCTTGCCTAACCTCACTGCTAATCCTCCTGTAGAGTTTCAATTGAGTTGAGCAGCTACTAGACCAGTGTTGACAAGTCAACTCCTGTGGTTGAGCGATTACTGTGACATTTGCTCAGCGTAAGGGTTTCAGTCCTTATATTTTCACATGGTCCGCAACCTCGCCAGGCGCGCGACCCAACCTAGGGTAAGCGGTGGGCGAAGGCCGTCTCGCGACTCCCCACAACTCCCTTACCCTACTCCAAACCTAAGGTAAGAGATTGGGCAAGGACCGTCTTGCGGTTTCCCCACGCACCCTTACCTTACCTTGTGCACGCCGGCACTCTCCGCTCTAAGATACGGTGTCCCATACCACCCTAGCATAGAGTCGGGTTTTACAAATTCTATTGGCTCGCTGCCACGACCTTATTAGTGTAACATTTTGCATGATAGTAATAACCTACAATTATCTAGATTAACAGATAATTATTTCTAGGGTTACAAAGGCATGGCAACAAATTTAACAGGGCATTTAACGGTGGTAGGTTTAACTACATAACATGTCATTCTAAATATTTTATTTTATTTTCGAATTAACATTTCAGAATTAGCTTAATGCAAATAATATAATAACATAATTTAAATGGCATAGGATTTCAACATGGTCAAGGACTTGTGACTTGCCGTGAATCGGGACGAACTCGGCTAGCTTGAACGTAGAAGCTCCTGGATCCTGCGACTGCACTTGAGCTTCCGGAATCTTCGACACTAGCGCAAACACTGAAAATAACATAAATCCGGCTTGAGCCTAATCAAGCGAGGAAAAATAATCCATTAAAAAGGAGTAAAATGCATAAATCCTCAAATAGGGAATTTTAGGAATTTAGCAGGGATAAATTTGCAGAAATGGAGGTTACAAATGGGTCAAGGATATTATTTGGAGCAAAGTGGTGAAATTTGGGAATTTTTGGGATTTTCTGTGATTTTCTGGGATTTATTTGGATTTTCTGGGATTTTAGAAATTAATAAATCTCTGGAATTTGAAATGAACAGTGCTGGGCCGGCCTTGACGCTACAGTGCAGCCCGGCCGGAAAAATCCCCCCGGCCGAGCAGCCCGTGCGGCCCACGAGCAACGCGCCCCGCGCGGCCCGCAAACGAGCGCGCGCGGCCCTCCTCGGCGGATGACCGACACGCGGCAAGGGCGAGCGGGCGAGATGGCGGGGAACGGGCGGGCGAGATCTGCGCAGGCGGCGATCGGACGGCAGAGAAGCTAGGGAGGCGGGCGAAGCGGTACGAAGGGGCGGACGGCCGAGATTATAAAGCGATAGAGGGATCCGACGGCGGGGAGGAGGCCACGTCGTCGTTGTCTTCCTCCAGCCGGGCGCGAGCAGCAGAGAGGCGGAGACGGCGGCGCCTCTGCGTTCCGGCGACTGCAAGGGCTCCCGACGGCAACGAAGGGTAGCATTGGGTAGGATTTAAGCTGGGGAACCCATTTTGGCTAATTAGAATTTGAGGAGATCAACAGAGAGAGAGGGAGGCAGCTGGGGGCGTCTCGGGCGCGGGTGCTGCGCACGCGCGAGGGAAGAGGTAGGGGCTGACAGGCGGGGGCGGGGCAGAAGAGTGGCGACGCGTGGCGCCGGCACGGCTGGCTCCGGACCGGGGAACGGCGGGGGCGCGCGGCGGTCCGAACGGGGTGCTGTTCGCGGGCGTAGAGGCGGTGCGGCCGCGGGCGCCAGCGCGCACGCAAGCGCGGGGAGAAAGCGGAGAGCTAGGGTGGCGCAAGCGGAGGGGGGGAGGGAGCGCGGGCGCTTGGGACGGGGAGAAGCGGGGAGAGGCGGGACGCCGGAGGAGGAAAGCGGAGGGGGGCGCTGAGCGAGGAGAAAGGCAGGGGCGGGGCGGCGCCAACGCGGGAGGGAGAGCGGGAGGCGCCGGGAGGAAGGGGAAAGCGGAATCGGGCGAGGGCGCCAACGAAGAAAGAAGGCGCCCGGCCAGAAAAGGAAGACGGATTTTTGGGGGACTTTCCAAAAAAGGGAAAGTTTTTAGAATTCACTCAAAAATTCAGCAAAAATTCACAAAAATTTTGGGGTTGAAATTTTGGGGTTTTTCAACCTACCCCCCTTAAAAGAATCTCGACCTCGAGATTAACTTGGTCCAGGGAGTAAGTTGGGGAAATCTCGCTGCAAATCTGACTCTCTTTCCTAAGTGAACTCATCCGCTGTATGGTTCTTCCACTGAACTCTGTAAAATTTGACATTCTTGTTTCTGAGCTGCCTTTCTGACGTTTCAAGTATTTGTAGTGGTTCTTCAGTATACGTGCAGTCATCTTGCAATTTAATATCTGACAAAGGCACTTCATCTGTTGGTTGTCGTAGACACTTTTGAAGCTGAGACACATGGAACTCATTGGGTATTCTTGACAGATTGGGCGGTAGCTGTACTTGATAAGCTACCTTTCCAATTCGTCCAATGTCTTGGAACGGACCCACGTATCTTGGTGCCAACTTGCCCTTGACTCGAAATATTTTGACTATCTTGAATGGGGTGACTATCTTGAGTCTTTCTCTGATAATTCTAACATGTGCTTCTACATCTTGAGCAATCTGAGGGCCAATGAGTTGGCGTTCACCTGTTTCTGACCAATTCAGTGGGGTCCTGCATTTTCTGCCATAAAGTGCTTCAAATGGTGCTATTTGGGTACTGACTTGATAGCTACTGTTATATGAGAATTGAGCGTATGGTAGGCAAATATTCCATGCTGCACCATACACAATTGCGCAAGCTCTCATCATATCTTCTACAATCTGATTTGTTCTTTCTGTCTGTGGGTGGTATGCTGAACTGAAGTTTAAATCTGTGCCCATGGCTTCATGTAATTTCTCCCAGAACTTGAATGTAAACTGCGCTCCTCTATCTGACACAATTTTTCTTCGGAACTCCGTGTAGTATCATAATTCTTGTCAAGTATAACTCAGCAAGCTTGTCTTTCCCATAGGTTTGTTTGATCGGGAGGAAATGAGCCACCTTGGTCAGTCTATCAACCATGACCCAGATAGCATCATATCCCTTACGAGTCTTGGGAAGTCCAGTTATGAAATCCATACCAATCCTATCCCATTTCCATTCGGGAATTGGCAAAGGCTGCAACAATCCCGATGGTTTTTTTGGTGGTCTACTTGATCTGTTGGCAAACATCACATTTAGCTACATACTCTGCCACTTCTTTCTTCTTCAGATTCCACCAATACTTCTTCTTCAGGTCTTGATACATTTTGGTGCCTCCTGGATGGATTGAGAATTGAGACGAATGAGCTTCAGATAAGATCAACTCTCTCAATTCCTTTTTATCGGGTATGCAATAGCGACCACGGAAAGTGGGGATTCCATGTTCGTCTACAGCATACTTCGATGAACTTTCTTCTTGAATATCCTTTTTCAGTTTTTGAATCTCTTCATCTTCATCTTGCGTTGTCTTAATCTGATCTGTCAACAACGGTTGAAGCTCTAATGCTGCCATGCTGCCTTATTCTGTAATCACCAAATTCAGTCGTAGGATATCCCTTTGCAACTCTGGTGGATACTTTGCGGTATTGGGTTTGTCTTGTCGAACCTTTCGACTGAGGGCGTCAGCAACTACATTGGCCTTGCCTGGATGATATTGGAGATCAACATCATAATCTTTAATCAATTCCAGCCATCTGCGCTGTCTCATATTCAGCTCTGGCTGTGTGAACAGGTACTTCAAGTTCTTGTGATCTGAGAATATCTCACAACGATTCCCTAGCAGGTAGTGCCGCCAAATTTTGAGTGCATGCACCACAGCTGCTAGTTCTAAATCGTGTGTTGGGTAGTTTTCTTCATGCGGCTTCAGTTGTCTCAAAGCATAGGCAACAACTTGTCCGTCTTGCATAAGCACACGTCCCGAACTTTGCTTTGAATCGTCTCAATAGATTTGGAACTCTTTCTCTTGCAGTTCATCCAACTGTCTCTTGAGCTCTTTTAATTCACTGGCTGACATTCTGTACTGGTGCTTGGCAATTGGTTTTGTGCCTGTAATCAACTCTATGACAGATTCTACTTGTCGGTCAGGGGTCTGTCTGGTAATTCTTCTGGAAACACATCAGGGTATTCTTGTTCTACTAGCGCTTGATCTGGTGTAACTGCTAGCATGTTGATCATGCGCTCTCTTGCATCCTTCAATACTCCTCGGATTTTTTTTCCACTTTCTGATCTTCAATGGTTACCAATGATACTGTTTTGATCTCATGATCTACCTTGCCTTTGTCCTGGGTTGGCCAGTTCATGCCCAAAATGACATCTAACCCTTGCATATCTGGCTGCAACGAATCTGATTTAACTTCTTCTAGATTGACTTTGACTCCTCTTCACTTGCACCTGTATATCATCCTTGCGTGTGAAGTGCAGGTTCCCACTTGGATGATTTATGTCGTACCAAGGTTGGATATGATTGGGTCTGCTGAGATTAACTTTGTTACAACATAACCATCACACCCATTTTACTTTACACAAATGGTCTTCATACATCTTCATAATTTTGCCACAAGCCTTAATTAAAGTAATTTACAGACATCCATTCAGTTCTAGCTTACAAAAGGATAACCAAAAGTACATCATCTCATTTCTTGTTCTGCATAGCTCATATCTTCTTGACTGTGTGCTTTGCTTCTCTTCTTTATGTCCTTCTTCCTAGTGGAATTGTTTCCTGCTACTGCTGGTTTTGGACTTGGAGCTTAGCTGCATCTGGTGGCAAACTCTTCCTGGGACACCGATGCCTGTAGTGTCCAATCTCTCCACAATGGAAACATGCATTTGTCTCTCGTATGCAGCTGCTAGTAAGATGCTTGCCACCGCAGGTGAGGCACTTGATGGCGAGTGGTGAGGGAGTGGCATGCTGCAGAGGCTGTCCAGACTGGGTCTTCGGTATCGTCACAAACTGACGGAAGGGTGGGGATCGAAATGAGGGTGATCCCGTGGTCTTGCTTTGCTGAGCATTGTGTGAAGACTGAGACTTGTGCGCTGACTTACACTTTCCGTCATCCTCCATTCTGGTCCTCTTAGGGTAAGATTCATCTTCTTCCATCGGTGGCAGGCGGGATGATGATGTCCGCCTCTTTGCTTGCTCTTTAGCTTCTTCTCCGGGTAAGAACTTCAGTGGGCATTGGTCACGATAATGCCCATCCTGTTCACAGTGAAAACAAGCTGTTGGTGATGGAGGCAAAGGCTTCTTTCGTTTCATGACTTTCACGTAACCTGGTCTTTCTTCTATCTGTAGAGCTCGATCAACCAGGCTCAATAGGCTTGAGAACCTCATGGCCTGAAGGCGTTGTCTCATATTGGGTTGTAGACCTTTCATAAAGTACTCCATCCTTTTAGCCTCGGTGTTAGTTTCCTCTTGAGCAAATTGGGATAATTGATGAAATTGTTGTAGATATACTGTGATGGAGTTCTCTCCTTGTTGAAGGTTAAGAAAATCCTGATATTTTTCAGTGAAAATTCCAGGAGAAATGTAGGCTTTACGAAATCTCTTCACAAAGTCTTCCCATGTAATATCTTTCTCCTTAGGGTGCATCCGCTGGATAGCATTCCACCAAGTGATTACGGGTTCGGACAACTGATAGGTGGCGAAAAGAACTTTCTCCTTATTTGTGCACTGAATAGTATTCATTCTCCTTTCAATATCTTGTAACCAGTCATCTGCATTCAGTGACCCTGTTGTTAAAGGGAAAATTGGGGGTTGAGTTTGCAGGAAGGCTATAAACTTTAATGCAGTTGCGCTTGATGCTGACACTGACTCTTCGGGTGTCACCTTGGCACTGGGTGATCTGGCTGCTATCTGCTCAAGCAACTGGGCCTGTTGATCTAGCACTCGCAGAATATTCTGTTCTCCCTGATAGCGATTTTGTTCCATCATCCCTATTATGCTGGCAAGTGTGGCTTGATCTGTGGCAGGTGCACCCTGCCTGTTGGTCTGACCATTCTGCTGTGTTGGATCCATCTGCCAATTGGGGACTTGAGATCAGCTTTGCAGTGGCTTTGGACAACAAGAGTAGATAAGTAAGACATTGAATTTTCAAGGTAAGTATAGGATGAAAAAGGTAAGAACGAGAGCGAAAGGGGACAGGAGAAAGCTTTGAACAAAGGGGATTACTGATAATTAAGCAAACAACATACAAGGATAATGAACATAAATTTACAATATGCAAATGGTACACAAACCACTTAGGGTTCATGATCACACCTGCTTTACATTACAAAGAAATACCACTACCACTCAGGGTCAATCTAATCTGGCGAGCAATCGCTACTCCTCCAACTACTGAGGAACGAAATTTTGAAGTTAGATGAGTGAAGCGGTAAACATTTTGCGAAAGTAAAACTTAAGCGGAAGTAAACTAAGATAGATAAGGTAGCAACAAGAGAGGAAAAGAGACAGCAATAATACTTATATTTTTCGTAAACCCTTTTTATGGCTTTAAATTAAGTTTTGCGATACAATCGCTTCCTAGATTGTCTTAGGTCTCAACCTACGGTCAAGAGCCTGCTCTGATACCACTTCTTGTAACGCCCCCGTTTCCAGGGGCGCGTACGGACACGACACTCCGCAACTATTCATGCATGAACAGTTATGAAGTGTCGCGCAAGAGTATACCATTGCATGCTTACAACAAAAGACCAGCATATATTTCACATACGGATTAACATCTATTTTTCGACAGCGGGGCGTGCAAGCCCAAAGTATACTTACATTACAAAAACTCCAGAATCCGCTTGAGCGCGGCCAAGACCTAAAGCCACTGGTCCTCGTCGAAGAAGAGATCCTCTGGGACGTCCTCGACGGGGAGACCTTTCTAACACGACATCTTGAATTGCTTTCTTTTCCTTCTGGCATCTATGGCATTTAACAAGCCTGAGTACTCCGACCCCGTACTCAGCAAATCACAAGGGAAACCCTAACTTACTACTTGCACGGATCATCAAAGGAAGGAAGTATAATTGGTTTATTAACTTTGAGTGGATGCAGTTTTATTTGCAATCATTTTAATAAGATGAACCCAAAACTTACTTCTTAAGATCTCAGGGGTTTTCAACAAAAGTTCATTAACCAACCTAATCCAAATTAAACATGTACAAAACTACTTAAGCTTTGCTGCTGGAATCACCCAAGTGACACAGCTCCAATAACTAGGAGCACGGCGTATTCGAATACCATTTATTTGACTCTGCAGAGTTTGCTCAGCTTTACCCACACGATCCCTTAACCCTCATGACTGAGTTAAGGAAGCCAGGTCGTTTCACTGCTCAACTCTTTATATAGGCTCTACCCGGTAGAATTCACTCGGGTCTGGCCCACACACACACACACAAGAGAAAAATAGTGGCCGCTTCGAGTGAACTCTACCGTTGTTAGGCACCCGTAACCCGCCTTGCCTAACCTCACTGCTAATCCTCCTGTAGAGTTTCAATTGAGTTGAGCAGCTACTAGACCAGTGTTGACAAGTCAACTCCTGTGGTTGAGCGATTACTGTGACATTTGCTCAGCGTAAGGGTTTCAGTCCTTATATTTTCACATGGTCCGCAACCTCGCCAGGCGCGCGACCCAACCTAGGGTAAGCGGTGGGCGAAGGCCGTCTCGCGACTCCCCACAACTCCCTTACCCTACTCCAAACCTAAGGTAAGAGATTGGGCAAGGACCGTCTTGCGGTTTCCCCACGCACCCTTACCTTACCTTGTGCACGCCGGCACTCTCCGCTCTAAGATACGGTGTCCCATACCACCCTAGCATAGAGTCGGGTTTTACAAATTCTATTGGCTCGCTGCCACGACCTTATTAGTGTAACATTTTGCATGATAGTAATAACCTACAATTATCTAGATTAACAGATAATTATTTCTAGGGTTACAAAGGCATGGCAACAAATTTAACAGGGCATTTAACGGTGGTAGGTTTAACTACATAACATGTCATTCTAAATATTTTATTTTATTTTCGAATTAACATTTCAGAATTAGCTTAATGCAAATAATATAATAACATAATTTAAATGGCATAGGATTTCAACATGGTCAAGGACTTGTGACTTGCCGTGAATCGGGACGAACTCGGCTAGCTTGAACGTAGAAGCTCCTGGATCCTGCGACTGCACTTGAGCTTCCGGAATCTTCGACACTAGCGCAAACACTGAAAATAACATAAATCCGGCTTGAGCCTAATCAAGCGAGGAAAAATAATCTATTAAAAAGGAGTAAAAATGCATAAATCCTCAAATAGGGAATTTTAGGAATTTAGCTGGGATAAATTTGGAGAAATGGAGGTTACAAATGGGTCAAGGATATTATTTGGAGCAAAGTGGTGAAATTTGGGAATTTTTGGGATTTTCTGTGATTTTCTGGGATTTATTTGGATTTTCTGGGATTTTAGAAATTAATAAATCTCTGGAATTTGAAATGAACAGTGCTGGGCCGGCCTTGACGCTACAGTGCAGCCCGGCCGGAAAAATCCCCCCGACCGAGCAGCCCGTGCGGCCCACGAGCAACGCGCCCCGCGCGGCCCGCAAACGAGCGCGCGCGGCCCTCCTCGGCGGATGACCGACACGCGGCAAGGGCGAGATGGCGGGGAACGGGCGGGCGAGATCTGCGCAGGCGGCGATCGGACGGCAGAGAAGCTAGGGAGGCGGGCGAAGCGGTACGAAGGGGCGGACGGCCGAGATTATAAAGCGATAGAGGGATCCGACGGCGGGGAGGAGGCCACGTCGTCGTCGTCTTCCTCCAGCCGGGCGCGAGCAGCAGAGAGGCGGAGACGGCGGCGCCTCTGCGTTCCGGCGACTGCAAGGGCTCCCGACGGCAACGAAGGGTAGCATTGGGTAGGATTTAAGCTGGGGAACCCATTTTGGCTAATTAGAATTTGAGGAGATCAACAGAGAGAGAGGGAGGCAGCTGGGGGCGTCTCGGGGATTTTGCGGCGAAGGAGCTTGCCGGCGGCGAGAGGGGCCAATCGGCGGCGATGACACGGACAGGGGGTCGAGGTGCTCACATTGGCAGTGGCGGTAGGAGCTGGGAGGCTGCGGTGTGAGCTGGCCACGGAGAGGGTGCGGCGGCCGGAGAGGGAGCTTCGGGGCTGGGTCTCCTCGAGCGATCACCTGCCAAGCGGAGTTCACCAAAGTGATTAGCACATCGGGGTCACGCTCCGGACGAATGCAATCGGAGAATGAGGCGGGGGAAGAGGAGATCGACTCCACGGGGTCGCCGGCGCAGGGGAGGATGGCGGCGGCGACTGGGGCGACGAGGTTTCAATCGACTGCACGTGGAGCTTCACTGGGATGGTGGGAGGGGAATGGAGGCAGTGGCGAAGCTCAGAGAGCAAAGGAGGAGGAGGGAGCCGAGGAGCGGCTTTTATACCCGGCGGAGGGGAGGAGGAGCCTTAGGGGGGAAGGCACGGGCGAGGGCGCCGAGTCAACAGGAGTGGGTGAGGCATCTCCTCCGCGGGATGGAGCGGTGACGTCGGCTCTGCAGGGGGGAGTAAAGGCGATGGACGGGAGAGGGGAGCAGGTGAGCGGCGGGCAAGGCGGAAGCGCGTCCGCGCGCGGAGAGGGGAGGTGACGGCCACTGGCAGGCGGGACCAGAGCAGGAGCGAGGCGACGTGGCGCGAGGGCGTCCACCAAATCGGTCCGGGGCTGTCGGGTGACGCGAGCGCGGAGGAATCCGAGGGCGCGGAGGCGAGCAGAGGCGGTGCGGGAGCGGGCGCAGCTCGGGCGCGGGTGCTGCGCACGCGCGAGGGAAGAGGCAGGGGCTGACAGGCGGGGGCGGGGCAGAAGAGTGGCGACGCGTGGCACCGGCACGGCTGGCTCCGGACCGGGGAACGGCGGGGGCGCGCGGCGGTCCGAACGGGGCGCTGTCCGCGGGCGTAGAGGCGGTGCGGCCGCGGGCGCTAGCGCGCACGCAAGCGCGGGGAGAAAGCGGAGAGCTAGGGTGGCGCCAGCGGAGGGGGGGAGGGAGCGCGGGCGCTTGGGACGGGGAGAAGCGGGGAGAGGCGGGACGCCGGAGGAGGAAAGCGGAGGGGGGGGGGCGCTGGGCGAGGAGAAAGGCAGGGGCGGGGCGGCGCCAACGCGGGAGGGAGAGCGGGAGGCGCCGGGAGGAAGGGGAAAGCGGAATCGGGCGAGGGCGCCAACGAAGAAAGAAGGCGCCCGGCCAGAAAAGGAAGGCGGATTTTTGGGGGACTTTCCAAAAAGGGAAAGTTTTTAGAATTCACTCAAAAATTCAGCAAAAATTCACAAAAATTTTGGGTTGAAATTTTGGGGTTTTTCATAGCACGCATGTAAGCAGCATGCATGGTCCGGCTACTAGGACGCCGACGTGTCCGATACAAAATTCCTGTATGCTTCTGATGCAGAGATGACACTTGTTTCATGTGCATGGATCTAATAAATGGCACTCACAGATAATTGTTGTCTGTGGATCGATATACCCGAGCTTCAGCATACGTTCTTCGAGTTCAAAAACTGGATAGAATTTGTTCAGTTTAAGTTACATGGATCTAGTATTTGCTTGCTAATGTAGTTCAGATAGTCTGTTGCTAATTTGGAATAAAGCATGCCGGCTATGAACCGAGACTTGTAGTGTGTCACATGCTAGGATTAGACGACCCTGAATCCAAGCAGCGCGACCGCTCTGATGACCGGCCGCACCACAAGGCCAGGGAGAAGAGGGATGGGGTTTTTAGGCTGATAACTTATGACTTAAATATTTGAATTCTAGTTGTTCGTAAGAGACAGTACGCAGAGAGAAATAGTTATATACGATTTTAGCCGATATAGCTGAAATCAGAACATTTTTTTACTACAATTCCTTATTGACCTTATATTGAAAAAAACACACTGTTTAAAAATTAGTTATTGTAGACAACAACTTTAAGTTTAAAAGAATTCAGCCTATGACTTGAATATATTCCTTGTTTGCCTTCTCAAGGATATGATGTTCCCTTTAAGTAGAGACGTTTAAGGTGGTGCTCATTTGTGTTTTTTTTAGTGGCTTATGGCTGAAAAGCACTGTAGCTGGCTGAAAAAACACTGTAGCTGACAGAGACTTATTTATCATAATTAAATTTAAAAAAAATTAAAAGATATAAAAAATATGTTAGCCCATTACGTATAATACAAACAAATACAGGGAAAAAAGAACCGGCAAAAAACTCAACAAAAAGACAAAAATTTAGAAAAAAAACAAAATTTATGAATAATGAAAAATAAACCGGAAGTCAGAAGCTGAAACCCAAATGAGCACAGCCAAACAATATGAACTAACTAACCAATGGATAGATATGCAGCTAACAAATGAATCAAGCAACTAACAGAATAACCATGCCGGCTAACTAAATAACCATGCAGCTAACTAACTACTCGATTCGCAAGGCGGCTTGCCGTGTGCTACTGCTGCTGCCTTGCCGTGCGCTCGCTGCCCACAGGGCCCATGTACGTCTGCTGCCATGCTGCTCGGCCGGCTCTTGTGCGCCACTTGATGGGCCTAGCCCCATGACATAGTGATGCTTCAGTTACGATTAGGGGCTATTTGATATAGCTGCAACTTATGATTTTTAACTGAATTTTTTGAATTTTAGCTGTTTGTAATAGAGATTACGGAGAGAGATACTCGCTTGTGATTTTGGTTGATACAGATGTTGGGCTTTTAACGTGTACTACAATTAACTTGTATACTCCATCTTAAGAAAATACTCCATTTAAAAGTTAAGTACTATAGCAAAAATCAAAAGTTACGTTTAGAAGCCATATATAACAGGACCTAAAATCTGTCCTTCACCAAGGGAGATTCAGCTTGATCGATCCTTAGTTTATTAAGAGCCAGCCTGTTTGGGTGGCCTTTTCTGTCTTTTTTTTTTTACAAATAACGGCGCTCTTTGGATAGACATAGGCTCGACTTTTGCACTCTGATCCAACCTAACCGAGACTTTGGCGCAATAGAGGTATATCGAATTAGGATTCGAGGGGCATCATTCGCATGACAGATGGCTCATGGATGCGTGGAGGCTGAGTTGAATGAAGAGGCAGACATTGCCCAGGTCTTCGGTAATGGGGCTCACTGAAAGGCCGAGGAGATGTTTCAATGCCCCGTGCAGTCTGGACGTTTCTTCTTCTTCTTCTGAATTCTTATGCTGTTACGCAGTCTTGGGAACCTCAAATCTGCCACTTCTATATTAAGGAGAGAAGCAGTGTAGTTCTCTTCTGAATTGTTCTAAAAAAAAGAGGCATTCTTCTGAAACTTTTGGCCCAATGCTGTAACAAGTCCACAAGGGGGATGATCGTTCATTTTCAGTTCGCAGAGTGAGAACAGGAAATGGTCCTCCTCCATCCAATGAAATAGATATCGATTACGAATTTACGATGTATGGTTGCGGGCTCTGTAGCTTCCTGAATTTTAGATCAGTTGATCCTACATGGAACGTGTTGGATTTTTTTAATTCATTATATTTGTAGCACTATCACCAACAATTCGGATCCGTGGCGCAATGGTAGCGCGTCTGACTCCAGATCAGAAGGTTGCGTGTTCGATTCACGTCGGGTTCAATACCCCGATCCAATTGCGGATTCCTTTTTTTTATTTTTTTGGGATACTTTTTTGAGATGAATATTTTGGGATAATTCATACTTGGGCCAACTTTTTATATGGAGGCCTAGATAATAGACTTACCTCTTTATCTTTTTGGTACACCCAATAGGTCTCTTGTTCGAGGATTAAGCACATGCAAACTTGGCCGTCGTGAGCTGCCTCGTGTGCTTCATCTCTCTCTCACACACACAATATATATACTAGCTGAATACCCGTACATTTCTACGGATTTTTAAAATTTATCATACTATATATTTTAAAACTCACGGGTGGTAAAATTTTTTAAAATATGCATACAAACATATTTTAAAAGTTTTTAAATCCATCAAGTAAGTCGAAAGCCCTCAATCACACCTCGTGGTCATAAGTTGGAAGATATCGACCACACTTCATGGTTATAGGTCGGGAGCCCTCGAGCACACCTCGTCGTCGTAAGTCAGAAGCCGTCGACTATCATGCGTGATTATAGGTCGGAAGCAGTCGACCATCGCTGGTGGTTGTAAATTGGCAACGGTTAACGATCGATCGTAGTCCTAAATCAAGAGTCTTCGACAATGGCTTATGGTCGTACATCGAAAGCTGACGACCATCGCTTATAGTCGTAAGTCGGAACACATCGATCAGCACTCATAGTTATAAGTTGAAAGATATCGATTACACCTCGTAGTCGTAAGTCGAAACACATCGATCAACAATCATGGTATGACTGTGGCCCTTCGTTGCCTAGTTCCAAGAGGTGAACAGCACGATCCGGTTCCGGTGCTTCGTGACATCGTGGCTGCGGAGAATCTGATCTATAAAATCCGTGCGAATTCCAAAGAATGCGATTTTTTCTTGGCGAGTGGCGACGGTCACAGCGGCGGCTTGCCTTGGCTGGCGGGCCTAAAATTCTCTCCCCATGCGTAAGTTGAAGTTTTCATCAAGTTCACGTTTATGCTCTGACATATTTTAAACATAGTATTAAACATCTATTAATTATCTAACATATTTGGCGCAATGATGTGCCTCACCTAGACCAATATCCGCTGACCTCACCCGAGAGATGGAAGTTTTGCACGACTCAAATTACGTAGTGCTGTAAGCTAGACAGCTAGTTGATACTAACATGACAGTAAGGTGTCATGTTATAGTTATCTGATATGTCAATCATGACAGCCACTGTCTGGAATGCTATCTCACTTTTTCTTCACATGATACATCTGAGTAAGATTTGATGGCTATTATGTACGTTTCTTTTAGGAAAAAAATTCGAACAAAACCCCTAAAAATCACTCTCATTGGCATTTACCCCTACATGTTATTCTGACTTATTAGCACCTACAGGTACTTTTACATTATACTTACCCTCTGAATTTTTCTAATTTTCTCACAGATTACTCGTCAATCGTGACACACCAATTCACTACTCGTCAATCGTGACACACCAATTCACTACTCGTCAATGCATCTCCATGACACATGGGACAACATTGGCCACTAGTAGGGATGCAAGTTGATTGGTCCAACGATCCATCCTAGTTTAATTCATGTAATGTCCACGTATACAAAATGAATCATCAATTGGGTGAGAAGTGACCACCAATTAAGTGAAATGGGTCAATGGATTGGGCCATTTGCATTCCTAGCCTGTAGAGTCAGCCTCACTTGGTCCCTCTCTCTTCCTTACCTCCATCCCTCGTCACTGAGGGATCATCGTTGGCAACATCATGGTCGTCCTCCTACCGCTTCATATCCTGTGAATCGAGGGAACAAAGTAGTTTCTGCCTATAGGATCTGTTATGACGAGTCAGGAGGAGAGGATTTAAAATCTTCCTCTAAGTAGCAATAACTCTATGCAGCGAAAACATATACTCACAAAGTAACCAAAGCCAAGAGCCAAAATCCACCAAGACAATCCGTCTCCACCGATCAGACCGCCAAGCAGACATCGGTTGGACTATTGGCTGGTCTGACCGAGTGCCCAACTGGTTTGATCGCTGGCCAGTCTGACTGGGTGCTCGACTGGTCTGACCAGGTGCTCGACCGGTCTGACCACTCGCCAAGAAACAACACAAAAGAACATTACACGTGATCTAAGAAAAGAATTAACTTCTAAACCACTAATCCAAACGACTGAAATTTGGCGAAGCCCTTCCTAGAATGTTAGGAACCTATTCGAATTATGAATCATGAAGATCGATGCTAGAGTTTCAAACTTTATCCGAAACAAGGAAAATTGTACAAAAACTGGGCAAAATAGGGAAACCTTCATCAACTCTTGCTCGTGAGTTCTTGATGATCTAAATGACCTTAGATGTGTTCTTACATATTATAGCAAGTTAGATCATAGCACAAACTCAATACAAAATGACCACAAGAGTAAAACCCTAAAATCACCTCTCTTGAGAAAAACCGAGAGAACTCAAGAACTATCCCTAGAACGTGTCTAGATAGATGAGATCTGATCTTCAAGAGACATATCCACATCTTACACATATCCAAGAGACATATCTAGAACAAGGCTGATCAGACCGCTCACTACAACTCACCAAAGACCTCTTTAAAAAATAGCTATCACCAACTACGGGTTGGTACTACCGCAACATCGGTCAGACCACACCCTAGTGCCGGTCAGACCACAAACTGTCGATTAGACCGCCTCTCTCAGCTGTCACATCGCAGACCAGTCTAATAGCTAGCCAAAGGCCGGTCAAATCGTAAGTTGATCAGATCACCACTCAAGGCCGATCAGACAGCTGGCATAGAAAGCAACAACTAAAAATGCAAATACTCAAAATCAAACTTAAACTTTGATATCAAAGTATAAGCAAAATCAAATACTTATCACAAACATAGAATGACCTTCACATGATCTTATACCACTATTATTCTCAAGACACAATAGACGGTGATGAGCAAGAGGGGAAGCTATGCGAGGTTGATGAATGGATTCCATGCGTGAGGGGCTATTCGAATGCTTGTGTGGCCTCTAATATGCTGCAATTAATTATATGAGAAATTATGTAATTATACGGTAAAATGATCATATGAGGTAATTGTACGGTAAAATAACTTGTTGGGGGTGTTAGTAAACCTGAATCGGGGTAAGTGATAATAACAAAGCCTTTTAGGGGAATTTTTGATTTTTCCAATCTTTTAAAATCGCGCAGCTTTGATCCGTCTAATATCATTTGGGAATGTCTAGTTTTATTTAAAGGATGGCAACAATTGGTTAGTATAGCTATCTTAAAACTCACAAACCATGAGTCACGGGTTTAAACCCTAGATAATTAAAATGGGAAATCCACACAAATAAGGTTGATGGAAGTCAAACTCAGGTCATAAGTTTTAAAGACAAGATGCCACACCCATAAACTACGCCATAGCGATTTATAAGAATTGAATATCTATTTATAAGGTAACTTATGTTTTCTTAAGTACAGATTATCTTTTTAATAATTGAATCAAAATGAGAGTCACGCACATCTCAAACCTAGTTTAATGGCCAGAAAATTGGCTTGTAGTTAAGAAAAAATTTGACAACTTTTTACTTTGAGACAAAAACTAGACAACTTACAAAGAGCACAACCGATTAATTTGGTTCACAGGCTCATCGCCCAAGTACCGTAGTCCAAAGCTAACTAAGGTCTCTAGTGGTGATCGGTTGGGCTGTGACTTATGGCTTATTTCACTGTAGTTGGCTGAAATTGCACTGTAGCTGAAGTTGGCTTATTTGGTATAATTAAATTTTAAAAATTTTAAAAATAGAAAAAACGGGTTAGCCCATCACGTGTAATGCAAACGAATACAGGAAAAAAAGAACTGGTAAAAAAACTCAAAAAATCCAAAACAAATCAGAAAAAGATGAAATTTAGGAATAGTGAAAAATAAGTTAGAAGCCGAAACGATCAAGCATTGAGCTTTTGAGGGACCGTACCATGCCATCCGTCCGTACAACACTGCGTGATCCGACGGCTCTGAGGCTGTCCCCCGAGAAAAGGTCTCCCTGTAAAAAAAACCAAAACCTTGGCCGGGCTCAGACCTGATTAGCTCACCTAACTCTGTTCTTTTTAGGCTTTTGAAATCAACTTTTGGCTTCTACTACAGTACCTAACTTTCAAATAGAGTATTTTCTCAAGACGGGGTCTACAAGTTAAAAACGATCTACACGTTAAAAGTCCAACATCTGTACCAGCCAAAGTCGTAAGTGAGTATCTGTCTCTCCGTAATCTGTACCTAAACAGCCAAAATTCATAAGCTGCAGCCGAAAAGAACAGGCAAACTCGCCGGTCAAAATCTTACTCGGTTTTTACATTTCTGGTGAGGAGCGTAGATGAACCAAAAATTTGAACTAAAATATCTGGTTCTGAGAGCTTGAGAGGTACATTTCTGGTTGAAAATATAGATGAATCAAAAATTTAAACTAAAATCTCGACTATATAAATTTCATTCGAAAATAAGCCTTCCAGACAAGCCCCGACGGTGGTTCTCTACCCGCGCTTGCTCATGGCCGGTTAGTATGCTCTCTTCTGCCTCCGCACACTACCACTACGCGCGCGTGCGAACGAATTACTATTTGCTAAGCTCCTAGTTTTTTCAGTACCACCAGCTCGAAGCCTCCAATGGGCGGCCGCCGCGCTCCTCCTCCTCCTTACCGCCGGAGCGGCGGAGGCGGGCCGGAGGGAAGTGGTGACCTCTCCGCACGGCGCCGTGGCGGCGGACGACGGGCGGTGCTCGAGGATCGGGCGCGACGCGCTCCGCGACGGCGGGAGCGCCGTGGACGCGGCCGTCGCAGCGTCTTTCTGCCTCGGCGTCGTCAGCCCCGCGTCCAGCGGTGTCGGCGGCGGCGCCTTCATGCTCGTCAGGCTCGCCGACGGCACGGCCGTCGCGTACGACTCCAGGGAGACCGCGCCCCTGGCCGCCTCCAAGGTGAGTAAACCAAAGCGCCGTCGCCTATTGACTATTGTACTGCAGTCAAAGCTTGCGCCTTTACTGACCTTTATTCCGTTTAATCAGATGATTTAAGACTGACTAGGGCGTACCAGTGACCTACCAGTATGCAAATTTACATGGTTTTAGACTTTTACTGAGCAGATTGACTCGAAATACTTATAGGGCTTTAGATTTTAGCCGTGTTCTTCTGGTTTTTGGCTTCTCAAAATAAACGAGCGTTTTTTTGAAGCGAATTCTTTAAATAATTTTCCAAGCTCAAAAATTATATGTGCCGTTTGTATCGTTGTCTCCACCATCCATATCGACATTGTCACCATTCGCTACCGTCCAGAAAAAATCATCACCCACAACCCGAAAGAACAGGCATAACAATATTTCCAACCCAAATTAGATTACTGTGAGAACGGCTCTCAAACTTCCATAACAATATTTCCCACCCTAATTAGATAACAACAGACTTGTCCAAGGTTGTGAGAGGTAAGAAATAATATTGCCAAATGGATGGAGAAACATCAGTCAAACAAAACATGACTAGTCACATGCTGTAGGTAGTTAATTCACATGGTTCTTGTTCCTTCTGGATCTGGTATTCCGTTACAAACAGCATCCACAAAAATAGCATGGGTGAGAGGCACCCCCTCTCCCTGGCAGTCTTGATCAATGCTAATTTAGAGCTATGTACGTGCATATATATACATGTTATTGCTTCTGTGGGGATGTGCCTTGGAGTGACGGGAAGAACCATGAGCAATGATCGATGCGGCTGCAAACGAAACGCTTGTATTGAAGGTTAAGATAGTGGCGCCTTCTTCAGCACTGCCCCTGTCTCGCACTCTTGATCAGTGGACATTGGAAAGCGTTTCACGCTATCGCCCACTTGCCTGTTGTCCCCTACAGTGTGCTGCTTACTTTCGGGACCGATGCAGCACGAATTTGGGAAAGCCAAAAGGAATCCAAGTTCAGCGTAGATCCTGATAGATGTTACAATACAAACAGTCATGTCGTGATATTGGAATATGGGTCGGCTAAACTAACGTAAATTAAATTTTTTTACCGTGTAAATCAGGAAGCCATACGAGTAAGATATCATAAATTGTTACCACTAGACGCACAGTGCAATGGAAGAAGAGTTGAAGTAGCCATGTTCAACGTAACGTGTGTCGACGTAGTGAAAGTAGTCGATTGTTCAACGTCCCAATCAGGTTCCTCGGAAGGTGATCATCCTCAAGTGGTAGTCAATCTCCACGAGCCGATTTTGTCTTCTCCTTGGATTGTCCCAATCAGCGTCGTAGTTATAATAGCATCTCTATCGAAGTCCACACGTCTAGGGATGGAATGCCCTACACCGGTATATTGGCACCAGTACGCACAATAGGGCCTTTAGAAGGAGGCAGTTAAGGTTTCAGTGGATGGTGCAATGTCTCTCTATCTTCTTCTCTCCTTACCCATAGCACAAGGTACTCCTTTATATAGAGCCTCTGGCCAAATCTTTATCCAACATGAGTAGAGATAGTATCCCACTCGGAGAGTCTCCGACTGGAATCTTATCTAATACGAGTAGAAATCGTATCCCACTCGGAGAGCCTCTGACTGGAACCTTATCTAATAAGAGTAGAGATCATATCCCACTCGGAGAGCCTCCGATTGGATTTTAACCGTTCCAACCCGTTAAATGTGTGACCCTGTAGGTTCATATATACTTAGTTGTAATTCGGAAACATCTTTTCAATCATTGGTCAGTAGCGGTCCCTAGCAGAACATATCAACTCCCAAATATACACAAAGATCAATCTGGACGAATCTTATGTAATATGATATGCAACCAAGTCCTATTTGCTCATGATCAGTTCATAATTCCTTATGACTAGATCGTATCTGGTTACGACCAGTCTGTATCCCTATACGACTAGTTCGTAGGCCAGTTTGTGATATGTTCGACTAGTTCGCGGACCAGTTTGTGATATGTTCGATCTGTATGAATACTGTGTGTATATCCATGAAGCCCAAAGAGCAATATATATATATAGAGAGAGTATAAGGATATATACAAAGAAATATGACATATACAAATAATGAAACTAAGGCATATAAAGAAATGAATAAATCAATCCTATCCTATCCTAACACCCCCCTCAAACTCATGATGGATCACACATTGAATTTAGAGAGAAAATACAAATGTTGTACCCTAGTATGTGGTTTCGTGAAGAAGCCAATAATCTGTAGGCACAACTGTAAAGCAAGTACTCCCTCCTGCACCTGTGAACGAGTGTAAGAAGCATTCACACCAATGTGCTTGGTGAGCTCATGCTTCACTGAATCACGGGCAAAACTGATAGTACCTGTACTGTCAGACAAAAGAGTCATAGGTCCCATCATATGTATTCCAAAATATGCAAGTAGCTATCTCAACCAAGTAATCTCTCTTGTCATTGTTGCCATCACTCTCAACTCAGTCTTTGCACTCGAACGGGAAACTGCAGTCTGCTTCTTTGTCTTTTAGGCAATCAAGGAGGAGCCAAGAAAAATACAGTAAGTACAAAGAGAACGATGATCAAAAGGATCACTAGCTTAGGTCGCATTGGAGTACGCCTAGAGCTGTAGTGAGTTGGAGTTAGGGAAAAACAAACAATGAGAGATTGTTCAATGCAAGTAACAAAGAACATGAACAAAATGACTATAGTGAAGATGAGTAGGATGAGCCATGAATTGATTCAAGATATGAACAGTATGAGCAATATCAGGACGAGTGCTCACAAGATATACCAAACTCCCAACAAAATGACGATATCGAGTAGGATCCTTAAGAAGATCACCATCAGTAGCATGAAGTTAAAGGGAAAGCTCCATGGGAGTCTTGGTGGTGCGAGTATCGGTCAGATCAGACCGATCAAGAAGATCCTGGACATACTTCTACTGGGAGAGGTAGTAACCCTAAGGCGTGGAAGAGACCTCAATCGCAAGGAAGTACGTAAGCGAACCAAGATTAGTCATGAGAAACTGTTCACTGAGATGCTTCTTCACATACGTGATGAATAAGGAATCGTCACGAGTGATGAGCATATCATCCACATATAGAGAAGCAGTGTCCTACTCCGAGGCGAGACATGAACAAAAAGAGTAGGATCGCGGGCACTGACAGTGAAACCGACAGCGGTAATCAATGAGGTAAAACGTGCAAACCAGGTATGAGGAGCCTGTTTGAGGCCATAAAGATGCAACGAAGACGACAGACATGGCCATCTGGAATAGAATACCCAGGTGGTGGCTACATGTAAACCTACTCATACAAAACACTATTAAGAAAGATATTCTTAACATCCAGCTCAGAGATAGACCACCAACGAACAGAAACAACCGCAACAAGAATACGAACAGTGGGTATATGAGCAAAAGTTTCATCGTAGACCGTACTCTTGCTGGAAGCCATGAGCCATAAGACGAGCCTTGTAGCGCTCAATAGTACCATCAGATCTGGTCTTAATTTTGTACACCCACTTGCACGTGATAGGACGAGCATGCATAGGTGTTGGTACAATATCTCAAGTCCCCGTACGTCAAAGGACATCAAGCTTCTCCACCATAGCGAGCTGCCACTCAGAATGAGAAGCAACCTCTCGATAAGAGCTAGACTCAGTGATAGAGAGAACATGAACTGCCAAGGAAAACCAAGGCGACCAGGAGGCCCAAGGGATGTCTAGTCACGAAGGACGTAACGAGAGCATCATCAGAGGAATCAGACGTCGGTGTCGGCAAGATACTAGGAGATGGGGCTGGTGAAAGACGAGGACACCTGGAATAGTGCACTCTAGAGAAACGAGACGGTGGTGCTGCAGGAGCAAGAGGCGGTGTTGTAGGAGGCAGCACAGGTGGTGGAGGTACAGAAGGAACCACTAGAGACATACCAGGAGAAATCTATGATAGAGAAGGCTGTGATAGAGGAGAAATGGGTGAGGAGTCAGAGAGACAACCATGAGATCGTCTCAACAATGGAAATAGGACGATGAGCCGAATCTCGATAGAAGAAAGGTCGAGATTCATCAAAGACATCGTCTCGTGAGATCCTGATCCATCGAGCAGACAGATCATAGTAGCAATAACCGTTATGCTCAGAACTGTAACCAAGGAACACACTCACAACTAACTGGGCTGACAGTTTGATGCGCTCACAAGGCTGCAGTGGGACAAAACAGGTGCAGCAAAAAACACAAAGGTGAGTATACCGGGGGGCTCTGGAGTAGAGACGCTCCATAGGACTGACATCCTTAAGAGTAGTGGAAAATTGCATATTGATGATATATACAGCTGCAGAAACAGCCTCAGCCCAAAACTGAGGTGGAACATGAGAGGCAAGAAGAAGATTGCGAGCAATCTCAATCAGATGGCGATGCTTGTGCTTAGCAACCCCATTCTGAGCATGGGCACCAGGACAAGAAGACTGGTAAAGAGTGCCCTGCTCAGAAAGAAATTGTTTGAAGGCTCCATAATAATACTCACCAGCAGAATCACAACGAAAAGTGCGAATAGAGGACTCAAACTGAGTGTGAACCATCGTTGCAAAGCTACGATAAAATCACAAGAAACTGACCATGATTAGACATAGGAAAAAGCCATGTAAAGCGGGAATAATCATCAATAAAAATTACATATAATTTTTGCCCACCTTTAGAGATAATAGGCGCAGGTTCCCATACATCTGATGAACTAAATTAAAAAGATGAGAAGACAAGGACTCACTAGAATGATAAGAAAGTTGTAGCTGCTTGCTCAGCTTACAATCCTAACAAAACATGTACGTGTAAACAGTAACACGTCCAAGAACACTCTGACGAACTAATAAAGAAAGATGGGACCCACACAAGTGACCTAAGCGGCGATGCCACTGCATAAAAGCTCTAGAGGTGGTGGCAGTAGTGGCGGTGGAGGTAGACATGGTAGGAGCAACTAAAGCGGATGGAAGGTGGAGGCGGTCGAGAATGTAGAGACGTTGACGATCCTTACGACGCTGGCCAGTTCCAAGTACCGTCCATGTCTGTCAATTCTGAATGAAACAGGTGTGAGAGTCAAAACCAACCCTACAACCGAGATCGGTGAGCTGTACCAAGAGAAACTGCATGGTAAGTTGGGGAACATAGGAAACAATTGGACCAAAAAAAACAGTAGACAAAAGAGTGTTCTGATAGCTGACAGACAGGGGAGTGCCGTCAGCTGTCTAAATAGAGATAGGAAATGTAGGAGGTCCTACTAAAGTGAGAGATGTAGAGTCTGGTGTCATGTGCAAAAAGGCACCAGAGTCTAGAACTCAAGAGGTACCTGAAGGAGACGTCTGAGCTAGACTGGTAGAACCTACTGAGCTGTGAGAGAGCTACTGAAGTAGAGTTTGATAGAGCTACTAAACAGAGTCACCTCGCTGAAAAGCTGATGAGCTGGTCTATTCTCCTGTGAAGGAAGAGCTGGTATGTCCTCCTGTGAAGGAAGAGCCTCTTGCCCTCCTTGGATCGTCCACTCCCACGCGTCTTGTTTTGTTTTTTCGCACCGCACAACTCTGAGAGTCGTGCCCAAAGTTCTTACAGTTGTTGCATTGAACTCCAGTTGGTGCGAAAACAGGAGTGGAAACAGGCACCTAGAGAAGGACCGTAGTCGGACTAGAAACTGTCGGTGTCGTCGAAGAAGGGGTAGCAAGCACAGTCAGAACAGACTATGTTACTAACCCGAGGTGAAGCTACTAGCCCGAAGCGTTGAAAGGGCCTTGGTGACGGTTAGTCGCGGAGAGCGGCTCAGCAGTTGAGCCTTGATACGCTCAAACTCTGGGCGAAGGCAATAGACGAAATCATAAAGGTGAAAGCGATCATGATCCGTCTTCTGTATTTTATGACACTCATGACAAAGTGGAGATGCCAGCTTGTCTAGCTGGCACCAGAGACTGGCCAGGGCCCAAAAAAAGTTGTCGACAGAAGAGCCCCCCTGGTGGAGCATCTCCAACTCATGCTGAAGTGAAAAAGAACTGAGCATCACTGCTCTGCTGGTATCACTTGCACAAGTATTCCCAGATCTGACAAGTGGAACGCAGACCAATAATGTCTGGCTAGATGGAGTCATCGACACTAACCATCAGGATGGCTTGAACACGGGCCTCATCAGCACACCAACGCTCAAAAGCGTCGATGGCATATTGAAAAGGCTCATCAACAACGTCAGCAGCCTCTACCTCCTTAGCGGCCTCATCTTCTGCAGGAGGTGCAGAAGCGAACTGCCTAAAGAGAGGCTGAACCGGCGATGGCGGACAAGGTCAAGTACCGGTGATATGTCCCAAGAGGCAAAGACCATTTAGCGTGATCTTCATGAGTGAAGACCACAACTTGCTGTTTGTCCCATGAAGCTTTGTTCCTGAGAATGGGATCTCAACTGATGGAACAGAAGCCATTGGTAGGCAGAATGAACAAGGTTAGAGCCTTAGCTCTGATACAATGTTATGAATATTATGTGTATGTTCATGAGGTTCAAAGGGCAATATATAGGAAGTATAAGGAGACATACAAAGGAATATGCCGTATACAAATAAGAAAACCAAGGCATATAAGAAAATGAATAAATCAATCCTATCCTATCCTAACACGATCAACACACAACCAGTTAGTATACCTATGCTACCAGTTCATATCTGGTCAGATTAAATGACCTGTTTGTGTATTTTCCTTTTGCCTCACGATATCTGATCGAACTTCAGGTGAGAAAAGTGGCATTCATGGACTATTCAATTTTTTCCGATCTAGTGATGGATAACTTCATGTGGTCGACTCTTCGATCATTCGTGGCATGGCAATACATTTTCTTTATCCGGCCACATCAAGGGACCTAGAGATATCTCTCTTGTTAAGTAGGAGGGGCAAATCTTATATCCGACCAAACACATTCTTCAACATGTTCCATAGTATACCTGAAAGCTATCTTTAGAATTACCCAGATACAAAGTTACATTTGGCAAACATTAAGTACACTATTACATATGTAGGAAATTATATCGATCTCAGGTACAAGGATTATATATTATCATTGCTTAAGACCAACTGATGATATATAAAACTTAACAATCTCAACAGTGTCTCAAAATGGATCAATCCATCACTACGTTCTCTAATATGTGTCTATATTATTCATTTGATATCTCCATATATATGACCGGTAAAACGTGGTTATCAATTAATATATGTACTGGTCTATAAGTCACTAGTGTCCTGATCAATGACATCCGACCAGAAATCTTCTAGAATGCTATCATACAACAAATAAAAAGCTTCATCAACAAGCACATACTGCTAACCTTTATAAATGATAATTCATTCAAGAAATATAATAACATTTATTCAAAATATCATAAATATAGAAGTGATATGATCATCTTCATGATTGACTTTAGGGCATATCACTAACACCTGATCAATTAGTATTCTTTTGTCAGTGCAGTAATGTTCAAGAACAAGACCTGTCTGCTCCTGCTAGTTGGTTTGCTGTTTGTTTATTAACCATCCCATATCTGCCTACCCGGTATGATTTCCCATGAAAGAAGAACGCAAGCTAGTCTTGTCAAAACCAAGAAATTGACCCTGCCATCCAGTTTTATGAACTGCAAACAGAAAGGGCTGTGATTCAGTGGTCCCAAAGTTATCTGCATGGCTCCTTAAAGCAAAGTGCTAGCAGAAATTAGCTTTTTGATAGCTTGGTCAAGTCTTGATCCAAATTGTGCCGTTTTGAGCAAGTGTTTTCTTGACTCAATGACAGTTTGATATTTATCCTGAATTGTCCTCATGTTGGATAATTTGCATAATCTTGTGTTCATATTATTCAGATATCAGTACATCCCTTTTCTATCTTAGTTCCTCCTTATGCTATTATCACTGTCATTTCGCTCAAAAAGAATAAAAGAATGAGAAGACACTAGAGATCTCAACTGTTCACTCAGGACATGTATGGTGGCAATGCAACGCTGAAAGCAAGGGGTGCTCTCTCCATAGGAGCTCCAGGAGAAATTGCAGGCCTGTATGAGGCATGGAAACGCCATGGCAAGCTTCCATGGAAGAGGCTAGTTTTGCCAGCTGCAAAGCTTGCCCGAGCATTCAGAGTATCACCGTATCTGCGAATGCAGATGGAAGCAACTAGAGATGGCATTCTCAATAATAAGGGAATACGTGGTGTATATAGTTCTAATGGAGATATCCTTAAGGTTAGAGACGTATGTCGCAACATTAAGCTTGCAAGAACACTGAAGGCTGTCGCGGAAAAAGGGCCGGACGTGTTTTACAAAGGCTCAGTTGGTGATCAGCTAGTAAAGGATATTAAGGAAGTTGGAGGAATCTTAACAATGGAAGATTTGAAGAAATATCAAGTTAAGGTGCGGCGGCCACTGTCAGAGAATGTAATGGGGCTTACAGTAATGAGCATGCCACCTCCTTCAGCTGGTGGGGCCGGGTTGATGCTAGTAAGTTCTCTTTGTACTAAAGAATTTTTTTGCTTGAAATGTGTTGCATTTATCCTATATATTGTTTTGTTGGACTGAGATATCAGAAAAAGAAAAGAAGTAAGGAAAAATGAAAGAAATCTAGCTGTTTCTTCTTTTTTTAAAAAAAAACGGAACTAGCTGTTTCATTGAGAAGACGAGCATACATGCTTGAATTTATTGTTTTAGATTATTGCAATAAATATGCATGGTAACACCTAGATAGAGTTGTGCAGTTCTAGTCCCACCTAGCAAATTTGATGTCCACATACAGTCCTTTTATGAGATATATAAACACAAGACAAAAGCACTTTCAGTGAGATAGATAAGCACAAGACAAGATTACTTTCAGGTGAAATGGTCTCATTATGCTTTTCAAGGAAAATTAAACATTTCTACGGTTATCATTATATTTTCTTATTATTATCTTGACACCCTTGTTTTATTAATGAATAGGTTTTGAACATCCTTGCTCAGTACGGAATTCCTTCTGGTGTTTCTGGCTATCTTGGGATTCATCGCCTTATAGAATCCTTGAAACATTACCTTGCAGTAAAGATGAATCTTGGGGATCCTGACTTTGTAAATGTCAGTGAGGTTGTCTCTGATATGCTGTCTCCCAAATTTGCTGCTGAGCTGAAGAAAACCATGTATGATAATATGACATTTGCCCCTAAACATTATGGTGGAAGGTAAATAACTATATTTCTTAATAAAAGATCTTGGTTTACTTTTCAAATGAAACTACCAACAATACGCCAAGGTTGTGCCAGGTTTTTTTTGCAGGGAAAGAACTGCAACAGATTAATCAAATTTACAAGTTTGCAAAATAAAAAAGATGTTTCTTTTTCTTGCTATGAATGTTTCCATCGACTATGATTAGCTTATGATTTTGATATGTTTTTTTATTGACAAATCTTGTACAGATGTCTTCAATTATTGAAGAAATGGATGATGCATCATTTTATTTAGGATTTATTGATTATATACCCTCCATTTAGATGGAAATTCAGGATTTACCCTCCTGGCCCATGTGTCAGTCACTTATGATGACTACACGTGTCATTGAGATGAGGAGGGTAAATCCTAAATTTCCCAACTAAAGGGAGGGTATATGATCCAATCCCCTTTTATTTATCCTAACCAGGCTTGTAGATTTTGTAACCTGAAGAATATCTCAACAAGAAGCATTTTCTGTCTGAACTTTTCTTTTTTTGAGCGAAACTTTTGTTTGAACTTTATACGGGCAGTAGTATTTGATACTTTCCTGATATCATCTTGAACCATAATGATAAGGATGCTATGTTGGTTTATATGAAAGCATCATATGACATTATGACCCTCTCAGATGGTACCATGAACCTGAAATCTTTGTGCACTACATCAGCAGGCCCTTCTTTCCTGATTCAGTACTACAAACCGTACTACGAGTGGGCTTGCGCTTCTGCTTCTCCCAAGGTGCGAGAGCCTCCCCCTCTCCTTCCGACGCTTCCTTCCCCGGGCCCGTCGGTCCTCATCGGCGCCGCACCTCCACCGGCGCCGGCCACTTCCCCCCTCCCCTCCTCTCTTCCCTCCTTTTCCTCCCGCTTCCCCGTCTCTCCAGATGGCTTCCCCAGGTCTGGGTTCGGCCACTATTGGGCGCAGCAAGGGCGAGAGATGACTGGACCTAAGCCCCCCATCTCTTTCGATAGCCCTGCCTCAGGAGCCAAAGCGGGGTCGACTTCCTCCTACCTGGCGGCGATGATGGGCGGTGCTCCGGCGTCGGCGGCCTCGGTGGCGAAGAGTCCCAGCATGGCGACTGCAGCTTTGGCGGCGCCTCCACCGGCGACTTCTCTGCTTGGTGCTCCTCCCTCCGCTCGCGCCTGGCAGGCAGAATCCGAGCGCTGCCGCAAGCCGACGAGGGCTGGCACATGTTGAAGAGCAGACGCCGTTGGAGGCGCGTCGACCAGTGGCCGCCGGCACCATCAGAGCAAAGGAACAAAGTGCCTGCTGACCTGGTTAGTCGTCGTTGGAATTGCTTGGCTTTCGACCACGTCAAATCTGATTGCAGGAACCCCACAAGATGCAGGCGTTGCCGGGCCTTCGACCATCACCTCAAGGACTACAAGCACCCTCGAAGCCCACCGCTGGGTGCCGGAGCGCAGCAAGGCCGGCAGCTGCGACGTCGAGAAGTCCAGATTGGGCGTGGCCTACCAGCGGACCAAGTTCGCGTGGCAGTTGCTCTTGAGTCTGTGTCCCCCCATTTTAGTTCATTGGACTCTCCTGGGACTGCAGCTGGCTTGGTGGGGGAATTTAACTTTTTGCCACTCCTAAGAATGTCACCTATCCAAATGCCACTCTCTTCATCGCAATTAACATTTTGCCACTTTTGAGCCCATGTGGCGCCAAGTCACATGGCATGCCATGTCAGCGCCAGCGCCCACGCCGCCCCTCCCCGTGCGCGCCCGCGCCTCCCCGCGCCCGCGCCGCCCCTCCCCGCGCCTCCCCGCCCCTCGCCGCCCCGCCCCGCGCCGCCCCTCCCCGCGCCTCCCCGTGCCCGCGCCGCCCCTCCCCGCGCCTCCCCGCGCCCGCGCCGCCCCGCCCCTCCCCGCGCCTCCCCGCGCCCGCGCCGCCCCGCGCCTCCCCGCGCCGCCCCGCGCCCGCGCCTCCCCGCGCCGCCCAGGGAACCGGCCGAATCAAAACAGAGGAGGGGGCGGCGGCGACGGGGCGCGGCGGCCGGAGGAAAGGGTGGGACGGGGCGGCGGCGACCGGAGGGGAAAAGGAAGAAGGTGGGGGGCGCATGAGGTACCAGGGGTCCGAAGGAGACTCACCGCGCGTTGGGCCAAGCCGGAGCAAACCCGAGGGGAGCCGGCGGCGTGAGGCGGGGCCGCGCAGTGGAGGCGCACGGCGCCGGCGAGCTGGGGTGGGCCGCAGCTCCGGCAGTGGTGGGGGAAAGGTTTGGCATGCTTCGGGGCGGCGCGGGCGCGGGGCGGGGCGGCGCGGGCGCGGTGAGGCGCGGGGAGGGGCGGCGCGGGCGCGGTGAGGCGCGGGGAGGGGCGGCGCGGGCGCGGGAAGGCGCGGGGAGGGGCGGCGCGGGCACGGGGAGGCGCGGGGAGGGGCGACGCGGGGAGGCGCGGCGAGGGGCGGCGCGGGCGCACGCGGGGAGGGGCGGCGCGGGCGCGCGCGGGGAGGGGCGGCGAGGGGCGGCGCGGGCGCGGTGAGGCGCGGGGAGGGGCGGCGCAGGCGCGGGGAGGGGCGGCGCGGGCGCGGGGAGGCGCGGGGAGGGGCGGCGCGGGCACGGGGAGGCGCGGCGAGGGGCGGCGCGGGCGCGCGCAGGGAGGGGCGGCGCGGCGCGGGCGCGCGCGGGGAGGGGCGGCGTGGGCGCTGGCGCTGACATGGCATGCCATGTCATGTGACTTGGCGCCACATGGGCTCAAAAGTGGCAAAATGTTAATTGCGATGAAGAGAGTGGCATTTGGATAGGTGACATTATTAGGAGTGGCAAAAAGTTAAATTCCCCGGCTTGGTGAGCCGCCGTGCCACCACGCCGAAAGTGTGCACCGAGGTCTTCGTACCTCGACATGTCCTTCTATCGTCGGCCATTCCTGGGCACCCAGACACCCGCCCAGAGCATGCCATCTGCATCATGCCTCGCACACTGTGGCACGATGAGCTGGAGAATCACCTCAAGCGCGCACTGTCGCCTATGTTGGTGGCAAGAGGCCGGCGGTGTCCAAGTAAGAAGCAGCCATGGCAATTGAAGAGCGGATTGGCATCCATGTTGCAACTTCTCTGTGCATAACTTTCGTCTAGAGAACTTCCTCATTGCTTTTGCAACAGATGTAGAACCAAGTAGCTTAGTGAGACAAAATTGAGTTCTCCCACTTTACCCTCTTCCTCAAACCTTGGACCAGGCATGCACAAGCATCTAGTGTTACCCTCCTGTTCAAGGTGTCGCTTGACATTGAGGGGTTACTTGCTTAAGCTTGGGACTGGCACACGGCCTCAACCTTGCTCTCGCCATTGTGCTGGATTGAGCGCCTCTACCCTGACATGGCTGCTGGACAGCTAATCGCCTTGCGCGTCAAGGCATGCCGATGCATATGTTATGCCCGCTCTGTGATCAAGACCCAGAAACAATGGACCACGTTTTGATCAACTGCCCGTGAGTTAGACAGGCTTGGGCAAAATTCATGCGTCTTTTTGGTACTCACCGAGCAATGCTTAGCATGGATGGCAGGCTAATTGATTGGTGGTCTACTATGTGAAAGCGCTTACCCAAGGATCAAAGGAAGGGATTCGATTCAATCGTCATTCTCTTCTTTTGGATCATTTGGCGTGAGCATAACTCCCGAGTTTTTGACAACTCAAAGTTGGATGCTATCCTGGCCAAGCTCCTACAGGAATTATCGTGTTGACGCCAAGCGGGCGTGGGGTCACTGCCGGTTCCTCTGAGATTTACCGTTTAGCTTCCCTTCCTTGCAGCTGTGCTGCATCGGCTAGGGGCACCCTTCAGTCCAAAGTGCCGTGTTAATTTAGTCTTTGCTTTCTTGTTCTAGCCGTGCTTCGTTTTCCCTTTGTGTTTTTTGTTTCGCTCATGTAACTCCGATCACTTGTCTTTCTAGTGAGTTGTACTGTTTTTGTCTCCTTAATGCAACAGCGTGCAAATCTTTTGCACATTCCCTAAGAAAACAAACCGTACTAATCCTGAATAACTTGCATTTCAGATGGAACATCCTTCAGGACCACGGAACCAGTCACCTGTCCATCGTCGATAGCGAGAGGAATGCTGTTTCGATGACTAGTACTGTCAACGCGTACTTCGGATCCCTAATTCTGTCCCCAAGCACAGGCGTTTTGCTCAATAACGAGATGGACGACTTCTCCATGCCGGCAAACACGTCTGCAAACTCTCCACCGCCAGCTCCCGCCAATTTCGTTAGCCCTCTGAAACGCCCCCTCTCTTCTATGGCTCCGACCATAGTTCTCAAGGTACAACAACTACTGCACAATGCAAGTTCAGAAGCAGTGGACTGAGTTCCTGAAGAATTTCTGAAAGTTGCCGTTTTCTCTGTCCTGTATCTCTCGTAGGATGGGAAACTGAAGGCCGCAGTTGGTGCCAGTGGTGGAAGCATGATTCCTGCGGGAACACTCGAGGTGTTCCTCAACCATTTCGCTAAGAACATGGATCCGTTATCGTCCGTCATGGCGCAACGAGTGTATCACCAGGTCCAATGCTTAAACTCTCATTGTTTACTTCATTCCATTCATTCAGACACAAGTGGAGCCTCCATTCTGCGACTCCGAAACCTGTCACCAAGCGGCTGTTCTTTAGTTCTTCTGAGCTTGGTTTTGCTTTCCATGGCTGCAGCTGATCCCGAACGTGGTTCGGTACGAGAACTGGACGACGGTGCTCGGCGACCACTTCGAGCTCGACGCCGCGACGAGAGCTGACCTGCGGAAGAGAGGCCACGTCTTGGCGCCGCTCGCCGGGGGGACCATATGCCAGTTCGTGGTGCACAACGTCGAGCGCGACGGCGACCTGACCGCGGTGAGCGACCCGAGGAAAGGCGGCTTCCCGGCCGGATACTGAATTAGCTCGACGCGGCGATGGTTCGTGCATGCCGACTCAGGTCGAGTCACTGTGGTTGTGATCAGTTCGTTACACGGAAATTGGTTATTGTATTTGATCCATGGACAAATATGCACACGTCAGTACGTCACTCTGTTCTGTCAAATAAGCATATGAATAACGCATTCGAGCACTTTGGTGGCCGTTTTTCTCACCTTCATCCAGCATCGAACCATGAATCCAAAATTTTACTTCGGCGAAACTTCCAGATTTCAGGACAACACAGCAGTGCGAATAAGTAATAATCACTTGTAAGCTGTCACAGGTAGCATATGCATGTGTCTCCCATTGTACAGACACCAGCGCCTCAATCGTACGGAATTCAAGGCGGTGATTTTGTTGTGCTTAAAACGCCTGATGAACTCAAGTGGAAGCGACAGGCCCGGCGATAGTCGTTTGGGATATTTCGCTCGGGGGAGATATTGCAGTCACTGACATGTGGGTCACAGATCTGTTAGTCTTGGAGCATCTTGCCATCGGTTTTCTCTCCCTTGAAACGGAATTTCGGGCACTGTTACATGGGCTGACCGCCGGCCCATCACAGAAACGGATCGGCCACATATGCAGGCCATTGGAGAGAGAGAATCCAAGCAAGACGAGTAGTTCAGGAATTTCGGAATCGGACGTTTAGGTATTGGATTACTTTTGCTTCTGTGTAGAAAAATAAAAAATTAATATAAATATCTTATTTTTTTAAAGTGGTTTTATCATTTCTCTCATTACCATCTCACTCCGGGGTTAGAGCGAGTCATGGGTGCATCACGCACTTCACTCATTTCGCTCCTATCACGCACATACATCTCTCTTATTTTTTTTCACCACTCGTCTTCTCCTTTTAAAAGGCACTTCTTTCATCAATTACTATGTATTTTCAGCCAAAAATTATAAAGCACAACTAAAAACCATTAGTAAAAATCAATACAAACACGCCCTTACACTAGTGCAAAATTCCCAAATTCCAAACGGATCTTTCTTTTTTGAGTGGTGGCCTAATCTAAACCGTTGATTAAAATGACCGGACGGCCCACGTAGCGTGCGGTCACATGGGCTCTGGTTGATCGTCATGGCTTACGCGTCTTGGCATCACCTCACCATCCGATCGGAACGAGCTTGTGCCATTGCTATGCACGGATACAACCTTTTCCCCCGTTCGGCGGCGAGCTTATATGCGTAATGCGACTCCTCGTCTTTTTTTTTCTTTTTTTTTGTCGCCTCATGTCCAACTTATGCTTAGTGCAGCTTATTCCATCATGCATATATGACTCATGAATCACAAGCATCAAATCATACGTATAGCAGTGTGAAGTGTGAGCCAACTAATAATGCTGGCGTGAGAGCGCCATGGATCGGCGAATCTTTTCCTTTCGGTTTCATTTCTCTCGAGCCGTCAATTGTGACATATCGTTGTCAGGTTCAATTATATATCTCAGCCACCCCTCTATATAGAGCACCATATACAAGCGATATTAGTTACTAAGATCAGAGAGACAGAGAGATCAGTCACCCCTCTCTATATAGAGTACCATACACAAGCGATCATAGTTACTAAGATCAGAGAGAGAGAGAGAGAGAGAGAGAGAGAGAGAGAGAGAGAGATGGCCTCGATGATAGGAGGGCACTTCGTGGAGACCTACATGCTGAAGAAGGCGTTCAGGGAGAGTATGAGTGCAATGGAGGAGGAGGCGGCGGCGGCAGAAGGGCAGAGCAGCGGTGGCTCCGGCAAGGCCAAGCGTGCCAGGGGAGGGCTACTGGGGCTGGTGATAAACAAGAAGAAGGTGCATCCCGATGGCTTAGAAGCTCCGAGGAGAAGCTCGGTGAACTTTCCTTGTGAGCAGTCTTCATATCAGTGGTGAGAACTGAGAAGGGAAGAGGATTCAGAGATGAAAGTATTCATGCAAGACTGCATATATATGCATGCAGTCATGCGGATGCTTAGTAGGGCCAATGTTTCAAAGTTTGGTTTGTCATCAGGACACCATTGTATCGGTGAAAATTGAGTGTGCATGGTGTCAGTTAGTTGTGTAAGCAGCTACTCGCCAGTACCTGCTTTGTCTGGAGGTGTATATCAGTATATGTGTAGTTGTGTAACTCTGTTTATGTACCTACTTATCAGTTGATACCAGTTTGATACCAATACTTAGCTTTGAAGAAGAAAATTTCCAGAAGAATTACCAATCATCTCAACAAAATCACGTGCGCCGTAGGTAGTACTTGGTGCCGATCTATAGTTAGTTGGTCAAAGAGAGCCGTCGTACCGATCAGAATTTTCAGAATAGGTATTTAGAATTAACAAAACATTATTTTAATAACGAAAGTAGAGATTAATCTATAATAGCAAAAATTAAAATACAAATTATTTGTACTAGAGACAGTGGTTAGGTTTTTTTTGGACTTCATGCTTATGGCTTTTGCTATAATAACTAACTTTTAAACATTACGTCTTTTTAAGTTGGGGTCTACAAGCCAATTAAAGTAGATATTTTACCGACTTCAATTATACTTTCCAAAATCGTATGCGACTGCCTCTCTCTTCGTACTCTTTCACGTGAAAAGATAGTTAGAATTCAAAAGCCATAAGCCACAACCCACCCAACATCTCAAATAATTTAGAGAAATTATAAAATAATTAAGGAAAAATGTTGAATTGGGAATATGAGATTTGGAACTTGGAAACAAGGGTACACTTGTCTTGTTGTCGACGTGCGCTACTTGTCTTGCTATCCTCGGCGGCCTAGCTGTCACCGCCTCGTGCTCTCTCTTGATACCCTGGCTCCTAGGCGGTCCAACTAGGCCCTGCTTGGTGCTCACCACCGCTCACTTGCTACCTTACATTTAAATTTTGTATAAAACTCAATTTTGGCCAAAAAAATATCTAAACTATCTATTCACCCCTCTAGTTGGCTGGCAAAAATGTTTGTTTGGGCTCAAATCAAAATTGCTACGATTACAATAGTTAATGAGCTCAAAATTGAAATAAGTCAATTTTGAGTGAAAAAGTTAACGAGGCTCAACTCAATAGGGGGTCATTAGCTCAAATTTGAAACAACTACTTAAAAGACAAATAAAATAATTTGAAGTCGAATTATATCAATTTCGAACGAAGTTCAATCATAGCTCGTTAAGCTCGATAGCCAGCCCGACCTCCTTGATCCTTCAGCTAGTCTACAATTTTTTAGACGAATTGGGGAGAGAGGTGTGGGAGTGAGCTGAAATCTATTAAAAGTATAAATCCATTTAGCAATTCTAGCTCTTTTTGATTTAAACCACTTCTCCTCTACGTCTCTCTGCATCGCGGTTTTGATCAAAGCACCAACTTAGCATTTGATCAATTATCAAAATACACCCGACGAAGCTTTTGGACACCTTCACTTGCTTCGTCTTCACTTTCACCTCAAAACATCTTCGCATACTTTGACATATAACTCATAGTGCCCAATGATTAGCCGTCATATCTTCACGCATTTGGTCTCTCCGAGCCGTCTCTACATACATTAGCCTCATCATTTGGTGCACCACATGCACCAACTCGTCTCTTCACGATCCTTGTCTTCCATGTACTTCCCGCTTGAGTCACATAGCATCATTCGGACTTACATGACCACTCGAACCTCAGCTCCCCTGCCTAGTCTCGATTCATTATCGTCAACTGCTAACATTCTTCAAGCTATCTGCATATTCAAAGACTAACGAATCATCTCGAGCATAAGTTCTATACACTTGACTCACGTTAGTCAAAACCATGCATCACGCAATACAACACAGCCAACCAATGACACCCATGCCATACACACACTCATCCAACTCAAGATCCATTTTCATTATTCTCTAGCCGCACCCACCGGCCTGACTACATTCCCTATGGCGGTTAGACCACGCTGGTCAGACCGCTTAAGACAACCGAAAAATACCATCTCTGGAATTTTGATTAAACTCTATCTAGTTTCAGCTCCAGTGATACCTAGTGCAAATTTATCCCTAAACAAGCATATATTCCAGTGTTTGGTGTTCAATTTTCTGAAAGTCCGGCCATCAATTTCCCATAAGCCCATGGCCAGTTTGACCGCTCAACCCATGACATTAGATCATCAGCCATCAGTCGGTTAGACCATCGACCCTATGGTGGTTAGACCGATTGGACATCGACAACACAATCTGAAATCTTAATTCTCTATAACTTTTGCAAAATTCAAATTTAACTCAATCAAAGTGCTAATTATTCATCATAAATATATTCTAGATCTTCGTATGGTCTCCCAATAGTACCGTTCAAAATTCTGAAACAGTCATGATTGATGACTTTATGGCTTATGAGTGCCAGTGTGTGAATTCCCTGCTTCTAAATGTTAGTGCACCTAGCGTCTTCTATTTGGGAATTACGTATGAGCGATGCCAGTTCCTCATGAACCAATTCTTGCTTCCTATCAGTAATGGCGTATGCATCGTTTTGCTTGCGTCCTGTAGCAGAGTCAAAAAGACCTGCGCATCGACACGCTTCTACTGCTGCCAATTAAGAAGCTCGCGTTCCAGCACGGCCAATGGTGGCTCGGGTAGGTACAGGCACACACATTTGCATCGACCTCCAATATCAGTCAGCTACTTCAACAGCCAAGTTTTTTAATTTCTCTGTTCGCAAGCGCACGTCGGCTTCACAATCTCACTCACACATACAGCTAGTGTTAGATATTGGGCTATTTAATTATGGTCTATTTCCTTAATTTCAAAGTATTCATGATTTAGTGCTATATTGCTAAGGCAAGATAAAGAAGACCGATTTATAAGTTGGAGTCCTCACCACTCCTTGAATATAGATAGAGATGGTATGAGAAGGGTTCTATCTAGTCACACACGCGTGCGCGTATTAGCGTATTTTCGCGTGAAAATCGTGTGACTTGTGACTTCTTTATTTTGCTAAACTCTACACCACTCTGTTTGTGTGTGTTTGAATGAGATTCAAACATTTAAATTTGAGGATTTACTAGGGTTTTGATGATAGACAGTTACTAGTGGATAAATAGCTGGTTGAATGTATCAGTTACCATTGAGTAAATGATTGTTTTAATCATGTCAGTTATCAGTCTGTCTATATATGCCTGAAGACGTCCAGAGTGTGTGGGAAAAATCTCACTACCTCCGTATTCTTCTTCTCTGCGATTTTATGCTCAAGTACTGTGATGTCTGAACCTCGCCGATCTTCCCGGTGTGCACCTGAAAGGAGGGAGAGCGGCTATCTCCGAACCATTGCCGTGGAGAGTACCAGCACGGGGCGGCAATAAGGTTTCTGGGCAACGCATTTGCGCGACCGCTCCTTCACTGCGTCATCTACTTTCTGCACTGCATCAAGCCTGCGCTGCTTTCTGTTCTTCATCAGGCTCAAAAGTAAGTCGTTCACGCGTTCGTTCGACTTTGTTATTATATTTTCTTGCGTATATTCTGAAGTATGATGAGTAGCTTACTGTCAGTAGTAAATTTTGCATCACTGTTTTATTGTACTTACCTCCTAGTAAAATTTGAAATTAAAATATTGTCCACGTGTCCAACAGCTAGCACGCTACGTGATCGTGCACTGCACGTAGCATCTTCTGACGCAGTACAGGGAAGTTTCGCGCGCCGGGTTATTCCAAAAGTGACAGCCACAGTTAACTCCAAGTCAAGCCTTTCGCCATTTCGATCGGTACACGCCAAGAGTGACTTACTAATGACGGCACATTTCGTCGTGTCGTGGCAGTGGCAATGGCAATGACATTCACCAACCCCGCCAAGAGGGCAGAAACCACAGGTCAATTCACCTGCCTTCGTTACCAAGTTTGCTCTCCTCTATGTACCTGTGTGTGGGGTAATGTACATCACTTACCGCACTTCTCAGACAGTACATATACTGTCAGCACAGCAGCGCAGGAAAGAGCAAAGCTAAACACTGGCCAGGCTCTAGCTAGAGACAGTACTCAGAGAGGAGAGCGAGAAGATGGCGTCCATGATAGCAGGGGACTTCGTGGAGGCGTACGTGCTGAAGAATGCTTGCAAGGAGCAGATGCGGAGGGCTGAAGCGAACTCCGGCCAGGCGGCGGCGCAAGGAAAGAAGGAGAACGATGGAACTTCAGAAAAGAAGACGGCTGAAGCTAGCAAGGGAGAGGGGGGAGACTTCTTTGGGCTGGTGAAGAAGAAGGTGCATCCAAAAGTAGATCCAAGCGAAGCTGCTTCTTGAACTGCTCCTATTAGGCTCCTCGTTGGTGAGAACTCAGAAGAGATCAAATTAAGGATGTAGCGTTGTAGCACTTAGAAGACACTTGCAAGTATGCAAGCATGCATTAAAACTGTCTATCTTGAAGTCTACTGGTTTATGCTAAGATTGTAACTCTGTTTCTCTACCCTTGTAACCTTCTTGAATAAGCGTGCAAGTGTGTAACTATGACTATGTTAATGTATCAGTTTGTTTGTTATTTGGTTATATTTGCTAAAAGCAAAAAGTCCATAGAAGGATATTGCATGCTTGCTACTGAGTTTGAGGTTTTTCACCTCTATCTTCAGCTCTTCCTTCACCTGAAACTGAAAACAGCTTAAAGTGAATGTTGTAGTCGTTAATTGAGGTTCTTACCCTCTTTTCTCCTGAAATCGCCCATATTAACCTTGAAGTTTAGCTGCACACCGTTCCACAAATCCCACTGAAAACGCGTGCAGTGTTTGATTGACACTTGGAGAGGGTGAGACAAAACTTCGATGCAGCAAATTTTGTCCTCTGCGCAGGTAAATGATCTTCTGAACAAGGACACAATAGTACAGTACGACAGCGCACCGCTCACGTACGTACATATAGTATGTTTATTAGAAAGTTATCATATATGCATTGACCCGAGGTTATTGGCCTGCCGGTCGCTTAATACGAAGCTTACGACGACAGCTTGTTAGTACACTGTGTTAGTTAGCACTTAAATCAATAATAATCACCTTTATACTAGTATTCGGCAAGTTCTGGAGAATTCGTCACGTTCACGAATCACGAGCACGTCTTGCGACAAGGGTGAGGTGTTGACTAACACATATTTAGTGCACTCATTTTTTCTTGTATCCATTGTTCGGTACAAGGAGTGTTAATGTGTGCTTCTATGCTTTGCCCGTTGAGAATCGCACAAAATGTAAATTATAAATAGAGGGTAGGTTCTAACTACTTATCCATTCAAGTGCTTGTGTAACTCTAATAGGAGAGACGATGTATGGAAGCACATGTGAGCCCGCAACTGTCTTTAGGGGATGTAAGCTTGCAACTTTGTACAGGTACTCTTCGGAGAGGATACTATTACCCTCTTCAGAGAACAGTAGCTCCGAACTAAGGCTATATTCTAAACAGCTTCTGATCTTTTATTTTTAGAAACTGAAAGTTAAACAAAATAATTTCTTAAGGTGATTTTTATATACTATTTGTAGGAGTCATTTTAAATAGAGTGGCTTTTCAATATAGGTTTATCGGAAGTTGAACAGAGTGACTTCTCAAAGTGATTTCTATAAATTATGTGTAGGAGTCACTACATGAGCCGTTTTGAACGGAGTGGATTCTTAATGCGAGTTTCACTTGCTCCCTCAATCTCTCTCGCAATCGGCCAAAAGACATAACACTTTTAAACATTCTTTTATGCTGTGCCTTATGGCTTATAGTTGAAAATTTTGAAATAAAAAATATATTATTTTAAAACTAGTTATTGTAACATAAATAAAAAAATTTATGAGCCATAAGTCCTCTCCAAGGCACCCACTCACTGGGTTGTAACCGAGACGGATGGCCTGCTCCTCACCATCCGAGCGGTAGCTAGGTTCTCATGTGAGCTCGCAACTGGTAATCCAAAATGGAAAAAGGGCCAAGAGCATTGGGTGGTCATGCTGTGCTACTGGATGGGCCTCTTTCTATTTGGGGTCTTTTTTTAGTTTTTAAAAGTTTTTTAGTTTTTTTATATATTAATTAAAATTGTACGTGAGTTTTTGTTACTTCATACTCTCTTATAAACAATCAAAAACTATAAACAAAAAAAAACAGCCCTGAGTCTAGGCCTTCTCATTGGTCTTTACTGAACAGCGCAACTAAACTCTTCTGCAACTCTCAAAAAGAAAAAAAAAACTAAACTCTTTTGCAGCCAGGACTAATAATAGCATTCTGAAGTTCCCTGTTACGGAGAGCCGCTGCGGCTGTTCGCCGCCAGTTCCTCTATCCTCTTCTCCGGTGTTGAGGTGGTGAGATATTTTTTGAATTCCTTAATTGATTTTATATTTTTTCTGTTTTGTTTTTAGATCAATTTATTCTAATCTTTATTCTCCACATTGCTACCGAAGCATAGATTACGCACCGATGGAGATTACTGACTATATATTTTTCGTTGCCATGATCCTCGACAATCATAACACTGCTATAACATATGTAGTATATTGTTAGCGTTTACATACTGGTGCCGTGCTCCCTCAGTCATGCACCCGGCGTGTCCTTGATTCTAGGGATCTCTCTTGATCTCCTTATGATGTTGTGGATGTTGTTACTTAATGCTAACCAACAATGTAGCTAGACGGAAACACCTTGTACGGTTGTAATCTATATACAATTATACATGAGAATGAATGCAAAGGGTCTGGTGTGGCTTTTCCCGAACTTGTATCCACGACGAGAAGTCTAATATGTTTATCCATTCAATAACTCAACGGTAATATATTGCTTGTGTAGAACCTTGAATGTAAAGATTGGTTACTTATGTACTTTAATTCAGAGGGTTATTTCTAAAGAAACTAAACTCTTTTGTAAGTTACTTGCGTCGTGCATTCAGTATTCGATTCCATACGGAGTCATCGTGTGAGAAGTCGGTATCCCCATAGCATGATACATATTGGATCGGTATCCCCATTAAGTGGATTTTGCTTACGTACGGAGCCTAATGACCACCCCATTGACGTCTCAAGATAGAGAAAACATGCCGGGACGTCGCCAAACTAGCTTCGATCCTCGTTATCCTTATGTAAGGTACTATAATTTTTTTTGTTGGACGATATTCTTCTATGTTGTGGTATGGCATATACGTTGGAATTGGACGAGCTTGAGCATCGTACCAAATCACTATAGCAGATCCTCAGGGTATTTTTTTTAGAAAAAAAGAAGTTTAGCAGATTACCGTAATGGGAAAAGTCTATTTTACCTTTCTTAACTTATGTGGACGCTAAGCTGAATCTGCATGCCAAATGGCCTCCATAAGTGCGAAACAAGCTTATGTGGACGCCACGCCATTCAAAACCGAAATGGTTTAAGGTGAGGAGGTTATGTGCTCTAGTTTTGATAGTTGAGGGATGTAAAGTAAACGATTTTGTAGTTAAAGGTGTAAATCAGACTTTAAGACATAAGTTAAGAAATTAAAAGTGTACTTCCTCATACTGTAAATGAATTTAAAATCTCGCTTGGGTGGCGCTGCTCCTCTCTTCCATTGCAATTTGCAATCCTGTTATGATTGACCTCTTGACATATGTGCGATCTACCCATATCACTGTATATGTCAACAAACAGTTCAACTCCCAACTACAAAGATTCAGTTGGACTTATTTGCAGCCGTCTCTACGTTTTTCCATTGGCCCTGCTCCAAACAGCTTCAGCATATGGGCTTTTTAAATGTTAGTTTTTTTTTGTTTTTTCCTCTTATTCTTTTATATTGTTCCAAAACATATAGTGATGTTTTCCAATTTTTTTTAAAATTTTTCTTATTTTTTGACTCAAAAAATTTAACATCCGCTACAGTACAATTGCCTCACAAAAAAGCCAAGAGCCACAACTGCCAACCGTTTGGAGCATGCCCTCTATGTCTGTACTAACACTGACAAGAACTTCATATGAACACCACTGCATGTTGCTAAACAGTACTCTTAAAAATGCACTCCTGGTAGTATTGAAAAGAGAAAAATCTAATAGACGGTGTACTATTTGACCACAACCTAGCGGAACAGATGTTCACCATCGGATTTAGTCCCCCCGATCAATCTTGTCCATTGGCTGAATTAGCCCCAAGCCACGAACCAGGTCCCCAAATTACGCATTCACCTGTGCCCCTACTCTCTCTCCTTCTGACTCTCTCTCTCTATCCTTCCCGCCTCTGCGACAAGCAAGCGGGCATGGCGATGTCAGTGGCAGCAGGTGGCAAGCGAGAAGATGAGAAGGTGTTGCAACGGCGACGAGCGGCCATGAGGCCTAAGCATGACGGCGACCATGGGCTCACGTGGCGGGACGGCCGCGGGCTCGAAGAACACGACGTCAACCACAACCTCATGCGACTAGCGGCAACAAGTGTGGCCGTGGGTGCTGTAAGTGGCAAGCGATGGCCATCTCAACGTGCTCTGCCACCTCTAGCTCCGATAACCTCGTCGGTGTCACTGCCGGTACAACCTTGGCCCCAAATCGATGAAACTTGCCTTTCAATGCATGCTTCTTTTGTTTTTATTCACGTTCGTTCTGAAAGCTTTGCAGAAACTAGATGAAACCTTTTGATTGAAACTTTTGAAACATTGTCGAACCCTTATGAAACTTTCTCAGAACTTATGAAATCTACTGAAACATTTCGAAGAGCCTGTTTGGGAGAGCTCCACCAGCTTCAGATCCACGAAAAACAGCTCCACTCCACGAAATTTTACCCTAACGCTCCAGCTCCGCGAAATCTGGATCCACCAAAATCCTAGATCTGAGAGCCAGATCCATGGATTTCATGGAGCTCCTCAAGGGGTGCTTCACCGTGGAGTTGGGTGGTAATTACCCACCAATGCCACTAGTTACACACCCCATCCCACCAAAAGTGGCCATTCCCACCAAAACCTCAATTTCGTGGATCTGGAGCTGCTGTACAAGCCAAACACTCCATGGTGGGATCCCAGATCCACGGTGGAGCTGCTGCTCCAGATCCACGTTTTCAGTGGTGGAGCTCTCCTAAACAGGCCTGAAATCTAGATCTTGAACTGCTAAAATCTAAGTTTTATAAGGTTTTATGACAGTTTTATGGTGTTTCATTAAGTTTTATAAAGTTTCAGGATATTTCATGTCTAAATTGACTAAGTTTTATGGCCGGCTTTAGTTGGGCTTATGGCTTATGCTACAGTAATTAACTTTTAAATAGTGTATTTTTTAATATGAGGTCAACAGAAAATTGTAGTAAAAAGTACACTGAGTTCAACTGTACTGACCAAAATCACATACTACTATTTTTCTCTGCATACTCTCTTGCAAACAGCTAAAATTAAAAATTTTAATCATAAGTCATAACTCAAAAGAACCTACCCTATAAGGTTTTATGTTTAAGTTTTACCGTGTTTCATAAGATTTTATAGAGTTTTAAAAAGTTTCATATATAAGTTAACTAAGTTTTATAAAGCATGTTTGAAACTCTTTAAACTCTTATAAAACTCATAAAATTTAGATAAAATTCGACAAAACTTGTATATATGGTAAGAATTCTTTCTAGCGATATAGGGTCTGTTCTTTTTGGCTGCGGCTTATGGCTTTTGGCTGTGACTTGTGACTTTTGGGCTGTTTGTGCGAGAGATTACAGAGTAAGAGAAACTCACGTGTGGTTTTTGTAGATATAAATGAAGTCGATATAGTATGTACTATAATTAACTAGTAAATCTTATTTTAAAAATATTTTGTGTAAAAGTTAGTTATTATAAAAAATTGAAAAAGTAGTTTTTTAGAAACTGAAAAGGACAATGCCATAATACCAAATACCAAGGTAGGACTCGGACTTTCGCATCAAACGCAACGCGAGGACACAGCGACAGTTCGGCGATAAGCCAATAAGTCACGGGATCCCCTCGTCCCCGCGCCGGCGGCGGCTGACTGATTGAGCCAGGAAGAATCCCCGGGGATGGCGGTGTCCGGCGTCGGCGAGGAGGGGAAAGGGTGGCGGCCGGTGGTGCTGGTGACGGGGTGCTCGGAGGGGGGCATCGGGCACGCGATGGCGCGGGCGTTCGCGGCGGCGGGGTGCGCGGTGGTGGCCACGGCGCGGTCGCGCGCGTCCATGCGCGGGCTCGAGGGCGACCCGCGGTACCTGCTGCTGGAGCTCGACGTGCGCTCCGACGAGAGCGCGCGCCGCGCCGTGGGGAACACGCTGCGCGAGCTCGGCCGCATCGATGTGCTCGTCAACAACGCCGGGGTCCACCTCGTCGCGCCGCTCGCCGAGGTGCCCATGGAGTCCTTCCACCAAGTCGTCGACACCAATGTCTATGGTAGGCTAAAAAAATTGCTTTATTTAATTTGGCTCTGATTGTTGTCTTTACTGTTTGCTTGTACTTGGTGATTGCGATGTTCTCCAAGGGAGACAAGATTTTAGATCCTGGAATCGGATTGGCCATTAAAGATTCAAGGAGAATTAGAAATGTTAGTTCTTGGATCTACCTATGGGCGCGTTGCCGCAATGGAAGAAAAGATGCGGAATTGGGAATAACCATGTGAAAAATTGGTCGTTGTAGCAAAATTTATGTAGTCACTTGGGGAAATGGATATGTGTTATCAGGATGCTTGAGTTAGCATGAGGATTAGTTAAGATTTATATCATCCTCAACAAGGTGTTGTATGTTACAATGAAATCCAACAACAAACAATGTTCAGTATAGGGCCATTATGGCTTGATTTACTATGTGAGGGGAACAAGGGCTTCTATTCTCGTAATTTGCAAAAAGATAGCAGGATATGTTGCATCCTCTAGCACTAATCAGGTCAGATGTTTCAAGGAATATCTCTTATCCCAATAGCAAAAATTGCACTAAAAAAATGGCCACCACAATAAAGTGGAGTGCCATTGCTGCGGAGATGCTTGATTGGGAGGCCATTGGAATTGTGGAACTGACTCATTGGAGCCCACAAATGCTGTATCTCTCATTAGGCCTATCACAAACAACATCTTAACCCAGCATGCCCAACAGGTAGCTTTGCCACTGTCTCTCGTCAGAAAGATTAATTATCAACTGAACATAACTCCAACTTACAACTTTACGCTTGCTGAACTATTGAAGTATGAACTGTTGACCATTAACTTCTTTAGTTCCTTTGCTTGGATGGTTCATGCATGTGCCGCATCTTTTCAAAAACCAGTATCTTTTGAGTTTAATATGTGGGCATGCATTTGTGTGATATCCAAATGACTTTTTCTGTCTTTTCACCTACAGGAGCAATGAGGTTGATTCAAGCTGTTATTCCCCACATGATGGAAAGGAGAAAAGGTACAATTGTGAATGTTGGAAGCATTACAGCCTTGGCTCCAGGACCATGGGCTGGTGTGTATTCAGCCTCAAAAGCTGCTCTTCATGCATTGAGCGACACATTAAGGTTTGTGCATTCAAGGACTTCTCTTATAGTGATGTTGCACCGTTCTAAACTATAGCTTGGATTAGAAAGCATCAGAATGTACAAAGCTTCCAACTGTGACTAATAACTTATGGACACTACTTCATATGCATTCTTAAGAATTAGGTGTTTGCTCCTGAAATACCCCATCATAATTTTAAAAGTTCTAATTTAATTAAGGTAAAATACAGAAAACTAACAGCTAATGCCTAATAGGATCAACATCTTTGCTCTATGTTGATAGTTAGTATTAATAACGATGTTTTGATGCTATTGCTTTATCACTAGTCTTAATATCGCACTAAATAGTTTGATAATGTGGCAAAATGATTGTTTAACAGTAAAGCTGTACGATCTAAGAATTCAATAGCAACACATACAACATTGTAACACTATTCAAAAATTTTCTTTTGTACTTTCTCATGTCATGTTCTTTTATGGTTAGCTCTTTTCAACTTGTTACTGCATGGTTTGTGGCATTTGACTCTGTATTTGTTCCTATCTGCCATCCTAAGTTAATAGGAAGCTGCATTATTTCAGGGTGGAACTAAGAAGTTTCGGCATAAATGTCATGATTGTTGCCCCAGGAGGGACAAAATCAAATTTAGGAAGTAATTCTGGAGCCAAGTATGATCAAATAAACGAGTGGAAGTACTACAAAAAATATGAGGAATCGCTCCGAGCTAGGACCGATATGTCCCAGGGTCGCGGGTGTATTCCAGCAGAAGACCTTGCAAAGAGAGTTGTTGCGTTGGTTCTTAAGAAGAATCCTCCAGCTTGGTTCGCATATGGCCAGTACACTGCTATCCTAACCATCTTGTACTACGCCCCATTATGGCTCAGAGATTACTTCTACAAGCTGATCATGAAATGTTAGAACCTGGAATGACATCAGTTGTATGGACCAAGAAATTGCCGCTCAGGTCCCAATTCTATTCATACTACTGCTAGTCTGCCACTACAGATATTTCATAATACCTGATTACATACACTTCTGTATGGACCGTTCATTGCAAGTGGAAAGTCTTCCTGGTTACTATGTAATGGTTGTGGCATGGTGTTTGAGTAAGCCGTCTCGGGGCCCAATGAAAAATGTGTTTTGAGTAAATTAAAGCCGTCTTGGAGCACAATGAAAAATGTGACAACATGGTTAGATGCTTGATATCTCCATCTGCTCAAACATCTCGAAAGCTTTGTTGCAGCAGCCATGGTTGCCAAGGCCTAGCTTGCTGTCGCCTGTCATTGTGCATCTGGAAATCCAATTTAGGCATAGCGACCGATTGAATGCTTAATTTACACGCACAATCTGGCGGCAAAGCAAGATGTAGGTGTTCACGTTGTCCGTGTTGTCAAATTCTCAAAGCCTCCCCGCTTTCCAAAAAAAAACAAACAATGCCTGCTCTACTTCTGAATATGGTAAGCTAAGGATCAGTTTCCAGTTGGGGGCCATTCAGATAAAAAAAAAAACAAGCTCTGCAGATGCAGAGGGAACTACAGCCAATGCGAATCATCCCAACTCGGAAGTATTCCAGGCGCAACAGCATAAAAAAACAGTCATGGCACAAGCTTCATCAAAGCAAGTAAATCTTTTTCTTAGCGGGGTATAATGTGGTGAAACCAGGTAGTTCAGGCATAATGTATATGAACCACTCTTTTTGGTTCGTAAATGATACCGTCGGCTGCGAACCTAGTGTGTTGCAGGAGAACGGATCTGGATTGACCGAGGAGTGCATCTGATGAGTTACCTAGCAGCTGTGAGCCCGCGAGTCTGACAGGTCTGAGACTCTCCTACATGATAGTATGTGTTTGCCTCAAAAATAGGGGGGAAAATGACACTCGATTGAAAGTGCAATCTGTACATTTTGCAATAACTTTAAATTCTGGGAAATAGTTATTGATATAATGAGGAGTGAATGCTAAAAGCGGATGCCTGGACTTTTTTCTAACTATTGGGCGATTGTTGCGATGGTTCAATTTAAATGTTATCGTAGTTACTCCAAAATGTTGCAGTGGAGAAAACAGTGGCAAAAAATTATCATACAAAACCATTGCGTTGCAGCATTCCGTATGAACTGCCACGTTTGCAGGAGACCGTACAAAATGTCACCGCACCACAGTGTCCAACTATGGGCTGTATTTTTTTGCTGCAGTTAACCGTTTATGACCGTGACTAATGATTTTTATCTTAAAGTAAATATTTATACGAATGAATTAAATATCAATAAATGATTTTAAAAATAACTTCTCAATAAACTGTTTTATTTATTTAGAGAAAGTTATAACTCAATACACTGGTTCGCATGTTCCCTTGCTAGTGCCAGAAAAAAAAAACTCTCAAAAGGTATATGCGATATGCCATCTCCCGAGGTGAATCACCTCTCGCCGCGGTTGGTTACACCACGGCGAGTGAGTCCCCACAAATCACAAGCTGCGTCAGGGTCAGGATATAGTCCACGTGGCGTCCACGGGCGCGGCAGAATCCGATGGCGCGCGCTCCCCATTGGCCAGCGCCCTATCCAACCTACCGTCCCAGGATTTCCCCCGCCCGATTCCTGTGGCTGCCCCGCGCCGCGACGCCACGATTTAATATCAAACCGCCGTGACGTCCAGCTCACCCGAACAGACCACCAGCCACGGGAGAGGCTCGCTTGGCCGGCGATTGAGTCTACGGTACCGACCATGGCACTCGCGTCCACCTCCGCCACCGCGTCCGCGGCCGTGCTCAAGAGCCCGTTCCTCGGGGCGAGGCGCGCGCTCGCCAATGCCGCCTCCGTCGGCGCCGCCAAGCCCGCGCCCCGCCGCGTGCTCGTCGTCGCCGCGGCCGCCGCCAAGAAGTCGTGGATCCCCGCCGTCAAGAGTGACGCCGAGTTCATCAACCCGCCGTGGCTCGATGGCTCGTAAGTCTCCTCGCCTCTCTCTCTGTCTTCACCCTCTATACGTTCTACACGAAGCCTCGACGGCAGTGCTGATCGAAGCTGAACGCGTGCGTGGACGCAGGCTCCCCGGTGACTTCGGCTTCGACCCGCTGGGGCTGGGCAAGGACCCGGCGTTCCTCAAGTGGTACAGGGAGGCGGAGCTTATCCACGGGCGGTGGGCGATGGCGGCGGTGCTGGGCATCTTCGTCGGGCAGGCGTGGAGCGGCGTGCCGTGGTTCGAGGCCGGCGCGCAGCCGGGCGCGGTAGCGCCCTTCTCCTTCGGCTCGCTCCTCGGCACGCAGCTGCTGCTCATGGGGTGGGTGGAGTCCAAGCGGTGGGTCGACTTCTTCAACCCGGACTCGCAGTCGGTGGAGTGGGCCACGCCGTGGTCGCGCACTGCCGAGAACTTCGCCAACTTCACCGGCGAGCAGGGGTACCCTGGCGGCAAGTTCTTCGACCCGCTCAGCCTCGCCGGCACCATCAAGGACGGCGTCTACATCCCCGACGTCGAGAAGCTCGAGCGGCTCAAGCTGGCCGAGATCAAGCACGCCCGCATCGCCATGCTCGCCATGCTCATCTTCTACTTCGAGGCCGGGCAGGGCAAGACGCCTCTCGGCGCGCTCGGCCTATGAGCCCGCAACGGCGACTGCGTACTCATCGATCGTCGACAAGAGCTGATTTTCGCTTGCACGCGTGGTGGGTGAGGGTTGTTGCCTCCATCGGATCAGACGCATGCATGGATCGCATGGCATCGATTGGACTCAGAGAAGCAGCAGCAATGTATCTGTGTCCGTGGCTTCTTTCGGGTGGTGTGTGTGAATCGAATGTGGAATTAAGGGGTTCTTTTTTTTTCCAATGTATGTACCATGTAATATATAGTCTGGGTTGATGTGGAATCTAAGGCAGGATGAGCTGTGACCTTCAAAGTCTCAGGATGCGCTGTGACCTGCAAAATCTTTTAGAACACTGGTTGCTTCATTGCTTGCATGATTGCATCAGCTGAAGCCGCAATGCTTGCCAAGTCTTGACTGCTCGGCACAAGATGGTTTATTGATGCTCTAGTTTATTTCATCGCATTGAAGATTAAGAAATGTGCTCCTCCTGAAAAAAGTCAGAAATATGAGCTGTGGAACGAAAGTTGGTTCTGACAACAGACAAGATCACAAGTTCATCTGATTTCAGAGCGAATCTTCTTCTAGAAAACTTCAGAACAAATTGATAGGAGCACGCATCCCTGAGCGGCTGAGCCTGCATCTACTACATGCTCGGAAGAACAAAGAATAAACAAAGAAGCAGAGGTACATACATGTTGCATGCACATCACTCATTCACTCGCCTAGTCGCATTGCCCTCACTACATACATGAGGGCACACCTTTAGGCTTTACTTGCTGCTCCAAAGTCCAAACATAGTACTCATACCCTATGGCAACCGCCATCTCACCATGCTGCACAATGCTAATTAATAACAAAGTAAAAGTTCACTAAAAAAACCAGCCTAGGAGATTTACCGCTTCCTGCTTGCCGTTCTCCAAAATCAAATTATAGAACCTTGATTAACTAATTAAACAGGCATACATAATCAACATAAACTCCACACCTACATACTCCATAATATGTCAATTAACAATGAACCCCCCACACTAATCCAGATCCGAGCTCCCCCAGTGCCAGATGGGACTGCTCGGGAAGTCACTCATGTCCACCACATCCGCGACGCTCAGGAAACCCTCAAGCATATCGTCATGATCATGCATCGTCACCGCGTCCTGCGCGGCGGTCCCAGCAACAGCACACTGCTCTGCTCCACCTGAGGGGCAGACCTACAATGGTTCATAGGTGTTCAGCTGAACACTAAAAATTTTTGACAACAAACCAAGTATATACAAGGTATAATACATATGTATATACTTAATTGGGCTAAATTAGCTACAATCCAACCCTAGCAGCCCAAACCAGCACTGGCCGGCTGGCCTCGCAGCGCGGGCCTAGCCCATTTGCGGCATTTCTGCTGATCGGCCCAACCATGGCTGATCGCGTGATTCCTCATCCCAACAATGCCTCATCCAATTATCCCCAATTCCCATATGTAGGTTACGGCTGGGTAACCCTAACTAACAGCTCCACCTCCACGGTCAAGGATGGACCTACAGTGGTTCATAGGTGTTCAGCTGAACACCCAAATTTTTTAGCAAAAAATCCAATATATATAAGGTGTAATACATATGTATATACTTAATTAGGCCAAATTAGCTATATTCCAACCCCAGCAGACCAAACCAGCACTGCCAGCTGGCCTCGCAGTATGGGCCTGGCCCATTTGCGGCGTTTCACACCGCTCGGCCCGACTGTGGTTGATCGCGTGATCCCTCATCCCCCAATCGCTCATTCGATTATCCCCAATTCCCATATATGGATTGCAGCTAGGTAACCCCTAACTAACAGCTACACCTCCACCTCCACGGCTCCACGCGCTCCATGCCTCCGCCGCCGTGGCCTACTCCTCCCGTCCCGCAACGCGTGCATCTTCACGTCGAACTCCTCCGCTGCCTCGTGGCGCCAACACGCACGCTCCGACTCCAGCTGCAGCCCCACGCACACCAGCCAGCGTCGTGGACACCTGCGACACCGTCGTCCACCTCCTCTGATTCTTAGGTATTTTCTTTTGGCCAAGAAGGTGAGCTATTCGAGCCCTGCTGTCAAATTAGAGCATATTGCGTTTCTTCAATCCACCATGGCACCATGTCAAGGACCGGATGGTTGGTAGCTAACTAGGTAAGCTTGATGCAGTAGGTTGACGACTTGCTCCAAATGCTAGGGCTTTCAGAGCTATTCCTAATTCCTGCATGACAGGGTGGAGTAACTGGTTCTGGAAAGAAAGAAAGACTATGAGAGCATGTGACTTGTCTCCTAGGTTATATTCCATATTTCCATTAGCTTTTGAAATATTAACGCGTAATAATTCTTGTCCTGGTCCATGTCACTTCAGCAGTGATTATGCTTTATGCGTCGTGGCTTGTAGGCCATGTTAACGCATTGATTGTGGGAGAATTTGCCGTGTGAAATCCACTGCACTGGCTGCAAAATTTCCACATTCAGACAATTAGCTTGGGATATTATGTACTATGTAGATGAAAAAACAAGAGCACCTTGCCTTAATGCCTTGCATAAAAATCAGCCTCCTGTTTGATCCTCGCCTCCCGAACATTTATGAATTTGTTTAAAACGGATATTAGTGTGCACCATTGTTTAGGCATGCAAAATATAACTTGCATAATGCATATGAGTTGTCACATCACGAAAATCAGATTGCCAAACAGTACTTGTATCTTATAACTAGCTGATATATATCAATTTCTTTGTTCTCAATTTCATGAATATAGCTAATTTGGCCCAATCTAAACTTTTGTAGTAAACTCATGTTTTGTTTCTGGCACTACAAAATATAGCATGCAGCAAACTCATGATAATCACGCTTTCAAGGCATGAAGTATCGTCGAGTTAAATAATAATATTCCAATTGTTTTGTAATTTCTTTATATTATTTGAGATGTTATCTCTAGTATAAACAATTGTACTTTAACTATTGCTATTGTGAACCTTTTTTGTTTTCTACTAAATAATACTTTTATAATCGAACACCCATCCTGAAATTCCTAGCTCGGCCAGACCGCCACTGATGGCGTCCTTGGTGCTCATCTTGTGCTGTAGCCACTTTGACTGCCACACGCATCTGGTCAAAGCACGGCTCAGTTGCTTGATCACCGCGCTCAGTGGGAGATCTTCCAAACCTTCTTCCGATTATGGGGCTTCCGGTACGGTAGTGGGCCCTGGTGGGCTTGGGACTCTCCAGCAAACCCCACCAGGGCTCTTGGTTCATCGGTATTAGTGATACATTATAGAGGCAATCATGGAGATAACTGTATCACTTCTATGTTTATGATCTTTTAAATAAATGTTATTACATTTTTAAAATAAATTATCATTTATAAAGGTTGGTAAGGATGCAATTTGTTGGTGAAGAACTATATTTGTTATATGATATCATTCTAAAAGAAATAGTAGAAATTTTCTGAAAAAATAGTTGCAAAATGGTTTACTATCTATTTATTAACTTGTGTGCAAAATAGTTTATGATCTATTTATTAACTTGTGTCAAATTCTTCTCTTAAAGTTGAATTGTGTTTACAATTGTGTAGGTTGAAAAATTTTCACAGAAATGGTCTAATATGCTGGTCAGGGATAACGATAACCAAATTGCAGATAGTTTCTATGCCTATCTTAAGACGACAGAGTCATTCTACACTGGAGAGATACATAGGATGAAAAAGTAAAAATCACCCATTATAAGTATCTAATACATTCATATGTAAGATTACGATTTTGGTTTCCTAGCCATCAAAATTTCTAAGAATTACAACAAGTGCGAAAGTTTCTTCTTTTATGACATTGCACCAGTATGATTGGACATTGCTACTAGATTTCTCGTTTTTTCCTTGACAATTAAATAGTACGATTGGTATTACACGGTCTTTTCTCCTACAAACTCTAGTTATGCTTAAATTACTTAATTTATGTTATTTCTTATTAAGAAAAAGATACATTTAACTTCTTTTTGTCAAATAATTCACATAGCCCAAGATATTTGCGTGATAAAGTTGATTTTTCTTACAAATAATTCCCCACATCCTAGTAGAGAGACTCACAATTAACTTTATATTTTACACCCAATAAGTATATATCCTTTACCTTTTAGACATCTGTCCAACAAAGGCAATACCTCCAATTTTGTTTTGCCTGAGAAAGAAAAATATTACTTAAGTATTTTTGTCTAAACAGACTCTTATTCAGTGTTTTCAACTTTTGATGCCCAAGCCACCTTATCTGTTGGTGCACTAATTGTATCTTATTTTTCACTGTGTATTTTTCTTAGATACTGGCTAACTTTTTTCCGTGTAGGCTTGAGCCATTTCTGAAAGAACGAGCAATAAAATTTCTTAAGAAGGTTGACCCTACAGTATCGAATCGTATATACCAGACTCTAGAGTTATGAATTATTGGGATGCCTATAAAGTAATATGTTTTTCTTTTCCTTGGATATAATCATTTTTTATTATGACAAATAGTTTCTGATTAGTTCTTGATGTTACGCATGCACAATAAATTGGCTGATATACTCAATGCGCAATTGATGAAGATCATCCATAGGTACGGCAAGGAAGACCCTGTTTTAACACCAATAAAGTTTGGCTACAGACTACTTCGAGCTATTTTTACTTCTATTTTTAGCTGTCAAAAGACTGGTATGTGCTGGGGGCGCGATTTTGATCTCGATGACATTGAAGTAAAGAACAACATAGAATTTATAGTTAGAAAACCACCTAGCATTTGTAGTCCAGAAATATCCTCACAAGATCTCATCCAGATCTTCGTGATATTTCTTCCATAATTCTGTAAAGACAAAGAAAGATTTGCGTACTTTTCTCAGTTGAAAGATTTTTTGTGAGATATGCCTACTTTTGCATGTGAAAGCCCCACTATATTGAAGGAATATAGAAAATGTCCTAAATCACATGGTCATCATACCATCTTTTAGGCGCGTTGCTTTAATATCTGGTATTCATAAAACAAACAAGATATTTGAAGATGACTTGAATTCGAGGATGTCACTCAAAGACCTTCTAAAGAGCTATAAACCAAGGGTATCATGGCAGTGCATTGTGTAAGATATTCATATCTTCACGAAGTGTACAAATATAAGGGGCATATAACAGCATATAATCAAACTTATGGCTTAATGGCTAAATTTTTAAGTCACTTTTATGAACATGGATTAGACAAGTCAAAATTGAAGCCAAAAAAATCACCCCAGAAGCTGAATTATGATGGCTTTGATTGTTTTGGTGCAAATATTGAAACCCTATGAATTCAGCAAGCCAATCAACTGGATGAGTTTGATCTTATTGATGCACTTAAGCTTGATCTGTATATAGCTAATTTGATATATGTCTTAATTGTGGGTGATCATATAGATGAAATGTAAGTATAACCAAGAAAAGCATACTTACATTTCATTCATATGACCACCCACAATTAAGACCCATATCAAATCAGCTATATATTAATCAAGCTTAAGTGCAACAATCAACTCAAACTCATCCAGTTGATTAGTCTGCTGAATTCATATGGTTTCAGTATCTGCACTAAAACAGTAAAAACCATCAAAATTCAGCTTTTAGGGTGGTTTTTCTGGCTTTAATTTTGACTTGTCCAATCCATATTCATAAAAGTGACTTAAAAATTTTATCATTGAGCCATAAGTTCGATTGTATGCTGCTGCATGTACCTCATGTTTGTATATCTCGTGAAGGTATGAATCCCTGACACTATGCACTACCACGATACCGCTGGTTCACGAGTCTTCAGAAGGTCTTTGATGTCATCTTTAAATTCAAGTCATATTTAAACATTTTATTTGTTTTATAAATACCAGATATTAAAACAACGCGCCTAAAAGACAGCATGATGACCATATGATTCAGGATGTATTTTCTATCTCTTCAATATAATGTGATTTTCCCATGAAGTAGTCATATCCCACAAAAAATATTTCAACTAAGAAAAGTACGGAGATATTTCTATCTTTACTTACAGATGAAAGAAATATCTCAAAGATCTGGATGAGATATTGTAAGGATCTTTTTGGACTATAAATGCCAGAGGGTTTTCTGATGATGAATTGCATGTTATCATTTACTTCAATGTCATCAAGATCAAAATCGCACCCCAAGCACATACCAGCCTTTTGACAACTAAAAATGAAAGCAAAAGCAGCGCGAAGTAGTCTACAGCCAAACTCCGTTGGTGTTAAAATAGATTCTTCCCTACTGTACACATGGATAGTCTTCATCAATTGCACTTTGAGTATATCAGCCAATTTATTGTGTCTTTTCAATATCAAGAATTAATCGAGAACTATTTGTCATAATAAAAAGATGATTATATCTAAGGAAAAGAAAAACTAAGTACCTTTTAGTCATCTCAATAATTCGTAACTCTAGAGTCTAGCATATACGACCCGATATTATTGGGTCAACCTCCTTTAAAAATTTTCTAGCTCGTTCTTTCAGAAAAAGCTCAAGTCTATACGGAAAAACGTTAGCTGGTATCAAAGAAAAAATACACCGTGGAATAGGGATACAATTAGTGCACCAACAGGTAAGGTGGTTTGGCATAAGAAGTTGAAAAATGCTAAATAAAAATCTATTAACCAAAAATGGTTGGGCTATTGTTAGACAAAAAATATTTTAATTGTTATTCTTCTTTTTCAAGCAAAACAAAATCGAAGAGATTGCCTTTGTTGGGCAAATATTTAAAAGGTAAAGGATATCTACTTGTTGGATGTAAAATTTAAAGATAATTATGGAGTTTTCTACTGTGATGTGGAGAATTGTTTGTAAGAAGACCAATCTTTATCACCCAAATATGTAAGATTCTGTGAATTATTTGATGAAAAAAGTTACATATATTTTTTCTTAATATGAAACTACATAAATTAATTAAATTAATCATAACCAAAGTTTGTAGGAGAAAGAAACCTCCTGTCATCTTGTGATATGCATACTATTTAATTGTCAAGAAAAAAAAGAACCCTAGTGGCAATATCCAATCATACTGATGCACTGTCATAAAAAAGAAACTTTAGCACCTGTTCTAATTCTTACAAATTTTGATGGCTAGAAAATCAAAATCATAATCTTACATATGGACATAGTAGATGTTTATAATGGTTGATTTCCACTTCTTCATCCTATGTATCTCTTAAGTGTAAAAAGACTCTGTCATCTTAAGATAGGCATAGAAACTATTTGCAATTTGGTTTTCGTTGTCCCTGACCAGCACATTAGACTATTTTTGTTAAAATTTTCCAATCTACACAATTATAAACACAATTCAACTTGAGAAGAGTTTGACACAAGTTAATATATAATTCGTAAACCATTTTACAACCACTACTTCACAAAATTTCAAATCAGAAATAGCTATTGTGCCCTAGGGTCTCCACGTCACCCTTGTCCTGCCCATCCGTGTAGGCATCGGGATCTATGATAACATAACGTTGCCTCCCTAAGATGCGGTAGTAATAGCTGCAACAGAAGCAACAATTGGCATTCGTTGTTGTGCCCAAGTTGCATTAATATATACTACATGGGATTTTATCATTTTCAACAGCAAGGTTCAAACTACGTCACATCCTAAACCATGTATCTGATTTGCAATTGATTTTAACCATCATGTGTGATGAGATGAGCATAATATGGAGTCCACATGTCATATTGCTAATTAGTGTTGCAATTTTTAATTTAGTATATATCTATTATTATATTTTATCATCCAAAAATATTATATTTTTAGCTAATCCCACCTCACAACAGCATGGGAGAGATAAAGGGAGGATGTTGGTGTGGTTGGTGCAACATGGGGGCTAATGGTATAGAATGTAATAAAAAACATCAATTCACCTCTTTATCCAATGAAGGTGACTCAATATCCAGAGAATGCTTGGGCACGTCACTTGATAAGGGCGCATTGACATCTTTAAGATTCGCAACGAGCTGTCATTCGGCTGAGCTCCTGCTCTGTATTACTCAGCAGAGGCAGCCAAGTCCTTGTAATCTTCTGCAGTCTAGAGAGGCCAAAAAAAATCAGTGAGATGTGATCTTGCGGAAATCAATTTAACTATAAAATGAAAATAATACAGTGAGAAATGATCTTGGGAGAAAAAATTTAAGTGACAGTATAAAAGTGGAACAAAAACTCTCAATTAGCAACACGAATGCATAGAAAGATGCATCATAAAAAGTGACAGTATGAAAGTTGCATTGATATATATGCTACATGGGATTTTATCATTTTCAACAATAAGATTCCACGTACAGCAACATCATAAACCGTGCATCTGATTTGCGATCAATTTTAACCATCATATGTGATGTGCTAAGCTTAATAGAGTGAGTCCGATATTAGCACTCTACAATGTTAGGTGCCATGGGGTCCACGGGTTGTGGTGCTAACTGGTGTTGCAAGTTTTAATTTAGTATATATCCGAAATATTATCTTTTTTACAATACAAAATATTATATTTTAAATTAATCCCATCAAGCAGCAGCATGGAAGAGAGAAAAACAAGGATGATGGTGGGGTATACAAGCTGCAAGTTTAAAAACATCATTTCACCTTTGAGTCTTCATTCAATGGTGCTGGTGCAACATCCAGTGAGGATTTGGGCACATCCTTTGAATAGGGCACATTCATGTCTTCAAACGTGGGAATCAGCTGCTCCAACATCGCCATTTGTCTAAGCTCTTCCTGCTCTCTATTCAGATCTTCATGAGAGACAACAAGCCCTTGAAAACTTCCGCAGTCTATTGAATATAAAAAAATGTAAGTTCCATGTGTATTAAAGCTAGCACTGGAATAAAATTTGAGCATTACGTAGGGTTATAGTATCATCATGCAATAGTACTGTTTTACAATGAATTATATAGGATGAAATTATGAGATGTGCAATCATTGAGAAGTGCCACGCAAGTCAATGTAATTATAAGATGCCATGTAATTCATGAGAAATGAGAAAATCAATTTAAGTGACAGTATGAAAGTAACATGGAGCACAAACTCTCATTTAGCAAGAAGAAAGCAAAGAAAATAACCATAAACCCTAGCCTACTCCACGAATGAGTTGTTGGGCACAGGTTGAATTAATATATACTACATGGGATTTTATCATCTCTAAAACGAGGTTCAAACGACAGCACATCCTAAACAGTGCATCTGATTTTCAATCAATTTTAACCATCATGTTTGATGTGATGAGCATAATAGAATGAGTCCAATATTAAGCATGGTTTAGCACTTTAAAATATTAAGTGTCAGCTGAGGCCCACAAGTTGTAGTGCTAATTGGTGTTGCAATTTTAATTTAGTATATATCCGAATTATTGTATTTTTATCATCCAAAAATATTACATTTTCAATTAATCTCATCTAACAACTGCATGAAAGAGATAGAAGGGAGGATGTTGGTGGGTTGGTGCAACATGGGGGTCGAACGGTATAGGGTGTAATAAAAAAAACATCAATTCACCCCGAGCTCAAATCCTTCAATCAGTGGTAGCACCGCAAGGTAGGGCAAATCAATCAACGAAGGCACCTCGACATCTTTGAATTCAAAAACGAGTGGTTCCAAGATGGTCGCTGGGCAGAGTTCCTCCTGTTTCTCAGCAGAGACAAAATTATGAGATGCCAAGAAATTCAGTAAGATGTGATCTTGCGGAGATCAATTTAACTATAGGTGCCAAATAATTCACGGAAAAATTATCTTGCTTAAAATAATTTTTAAGTGACAGGAGAGTATTGGAACAAAAACACTCATTTAGCGACAAGAAAGCATAAAAATTGAAAAGTCAGAACTTAAGTAAAAAATTACATAGCAGCGTTGAAACAGTATGCAGCAGTGTTGCTAGATCAGAGATACAATTCACTTTCCCCCACTTGATCAAGAAGTTGCTAGGAAATATGTCCTTTTCTTGTCGTGACACAGGAACCGAATTGCTAGGAAATCATGATGTCCAATTGTAGCTAATCATGATAAGCATATCCAGGGTTCCAAATACCGGCGGTAACCGGCCGGTTACCGGCGGTAACCGGTTTTACCAGTGCCGACCGGGAGAAAAAAAAACCGCCGGTTTTTTTATTTAATTCAAATTTAAACTTTTGAATGTAAAAATTAGTTTCTCTAATGATATTTACATTGTTTAACACTAAAAGAATGTATTAGGAAGATGCATACACTTTCCGTGCTTGACTTCATACTTTTTGCCATAAATGTATTACAAATTTTCAAATTTTGAAAGTAAAAGTTAGTTTCCCGAATGATATTTACATTATTTAACATTAATATGGTGTATTAGGAAGATCCATGCATCTTTCGTGCTTCACTTCATACTTTTTGCCATGAATATGCTAAGAATTTCCAATTTCAAATTTGAAAAACCAGATTTTAGCGGTTTTTCTCCGGTTTTTTTTTGTGGTTACCGGCCGGTGCAATGTCCATCAAAATTTCTAGGAATTACAACAAGTGCGAAAGTTTCTTCTTTTATGACATTGCACCAGTATGATTGGACATTGCTACTAGATTTCTCGTTTTTTCCTTGACAATTAAATAGTACGATTGGTATTACACGATCTTTTCTCCTACAAACTCTAGTTATGCTTAATTTACTTAATTTATGTTATTTCTTATTAAGAAAAAGATACATTTAACTTCTTTTTGTCAAATAATTCACATAGCCCTAGATATTTGCGTGATAAAGTTGATTTTCTTACAAATAATTCCCCACATCCTAGTAGAGAGAATCACAATTAACTTTATATTTTACACCCAATAAGTATATATCCTTTACCTTTTAGACATCTGTCCAACAAAGGCAATACCTCCAATTTTGTTTTGCCTGAGAAAGAAAAATATTACTTAAGTATTTTTGTCTAAACAGACTCTTATTCAGTGTTTTCAACTTTTGATGCCCAAGCCACCTTATCTGTTGGTGCACTAATTGTATCTTATTTTTCACTGTGTATTTTTCTTAGATACTGGCTAACTTTTTTCCGTGTAGGCTTGAGCCATTTCTGAAAGAACGAGCAATAAAATTTCTTAAGAAGGTTGACCCTACAGTATCGAATCGTATATACCAGACTCTAGAGTTATGAATTATTGGGATGCCTATAAAGTAATATGTTTTTCTTTTCCTTGGATATAATCATTTTTTATTATGACAAATAGTTTCTGATTAGTTCTTGATGTTACGCATGCACAATAAATTGGCTGATATACTCAATGCGCAATTGATGAAGATCATCCATAGGTACGGCAAGGAAGACCCTGTTTTAACACCAATAAAGTTTGGTTACATACTACTTCGAGCTATTTTTACTTCTATTTTTAGCTGTCAAAAGACTGGTATGTGCTGGGGACGCGATTTTGATCTCGATGACATTGAAGTAAAGAACAACATAGAATTTATAGTTAGAAAACCACCTAGCATTTGTAGTCCAGAAATATCCTCACAAGATCTCATCCAGATCTTCGTGATATTTCTTCCATAATTCTGTAAAGACAAAGAAAGATTTGCGTACTTTTCTCAGTTGAAAGATTTTTTGTGAGATATGCCTACTTTTGCATGTGAAAGCCCCACTATATTGAAGGAATATAGAAAATGTCCTAAATCACATGGTCATCATACCATCTTTTAGGCGCGTTGCTTTAATATCTGGTATTCATAAAACAAACAAGATATTTGAAGATGACTTGAATTCGAGGATGTCACTCAAAGACCTTCTAAAGAGCTGTAAACCAAGGGTATCATGGCAGTGCATTGTGTAAGATATTCATATCTTCACGAAGTGTACAAATATAAGGGGCATATAACAGCATATAATCAAACTTATGGCTTAATGGCTAAATTTTTAAGTCACTTTTATGAACATGGATTAGACAAGTCAAAATTGAAGCCAAAAAAATCACTCCAGAAGCTGAATTATGATGGCTTTGATTGTTTTGGTGCAAATATTGAAACCTTATGAATTCAGCAAGCCAATCAACTGGATGAGTTTGATCTTATTGATGCACTTAAGCTTGATCTGTATATAGCTAATTTGATATATGTCTTAATTGTGGGTGATCATATAGATGAAATGTAAGTATAACCAAGAAAAGCATACTTACATTTCATTCATATGACCACCCACAATTAAGACCCATATCAAATCAGCTATATATTAATCAAGCTTAAGTGCAACAATCAACTCAAACTCATCCAGTTGATTAGTCTGCTGAATTCATATGGTTTCAGTATCTGCACTAAAACAGTAAAAACCATCAAAATTCAGCTTTTAGGGTGGTTTTTCTGGCTTTAATTTTGACTTGTCCAATCCATATTCATAAAAGTGACTTAAAAATTTTATCATTGAGCCATAAGTTCGATTGTATGCTGCTGCATGTACCTCATGTTTGTATATCTCGTGAAGGTATGAATCCCTGACACTATGCACTACCACGATACCGCTGGTTCACGAGTCTTCAGAAGGTCTTTGATGTCATCTTTAAATTCAAGTCATATTTAAACATTTTATTTGTTTTATAAATACCAGATATTAAAACAACGCGCCTAAAAGACAGCATGATGACCATATGATTCAGGATGTATTTTCTATCTCTTCAATATAATGTGATTTTCCCATGAAGTAGTCATATCCCACAAAAAATATTTCAACTAAGAAAAGTACGGAGATATTTCTATCTTTACTTACAGATGAAAGAAATATCTCAAAGATCTGGATGAGATATTGTAAGGATCTTTTTGGACTATAAATGCCAGAGGGTTTTCTGATGATGAATTGCATGTTATCATTTACTTCAATGTCATCAAGATCAAAATCGCACCCCAAGCACATACCAGCCTTTTGACAACTAAAAATGAAAGCAAAAGCAGCGCGAAGTAGTCTACAGCCAAACTCCGTTGGTGTTAAAATAGATTCTTCCCTACTGTACACATGGATAGTCTTCATCAATTGCACTTTGAGTATATCAGCCAATTTATTGTGTCTTTTCAATATCAAGAATTAATCGAGAACTATTTGTCATAATAAAAAGATGATTATATCTAAGGAAAAGAAAAACTAAGTACCTTTTAGTCATCTCAATAATTCGTAACTCTAGAGTCTAGCATATACGACCCGATATTATTGGGTCAACCTCCTTTAAAAATTTTCTAGCTCGTTCTTTCAGAAAAAGCTCAAGTCTATACGGAAAAACGTTAGCTGGTATCAAAGAAAAAATACACCGTGGAATAGGGATACAATTAGTGCACCAACAGGTAAGGTGGTTTGGCATAAGAAGTTGAAAAATGCTAAATAAAAATCTATTAACCAAAAATGGTTGGGCTATTGTTAGACAAAAAATATTTTAATTGTTATTCTTCTTTTTCAAGCAAAACAAAATCGAAGAGATTGCCTTTGTTGGGCAAATATTTAAAAGGTAAAGGATATCTACTTGTTGGATGTAAAATTTAAAGATAATTATGGAGTTTTCTACTGTGATGTGGAGAATTGTTTGTAAGAAGACCAATCTTTATCACCCAAATATGTAAGATTCTGTGAATTATTTGATGAAAAAAGTTACATATATTTTTTCTTAATATGAAACTACATAAATTAATTAAATTAATCATAACCAAAGTTTGTAGGAGAAAGAAACCTCCTGTCATCTTGTGATATGCATACTATTTAATTGTCAAGAAAAAAAAGAACCCTAGTGGCAATATCCAATCATACTGATGCACTGTCATAAAAAAGAAACTTTAGCACCTGTTCTAATTCTTACAAATTTTGATGGCTAGAAAATCAAAATCATAATCTTACATATGGACATAGTAGATGTTTATAATGGTTGATTTCCACTTCTTCATCCTATGTATCTCTTAAGTGTAAAAAGACTCTGTCATCTTAAGATAGGCATAGAAACTATTTGCAATTTGGTTTTCGTTGTCCCTGACCAGCACATTAGACTATTTTTGTTAAAATTTTCCAATCTACACAATTATAAACACAATTCAACTTGAGAAGAGTTTGACACAAGTTAATATATAATTCGTAAACCATTTTACAACTACTACTTCACAAAATTTCAAATCAGAAATAGCTATTGTGCCCTAGGGTCTCCACGTCACCCTTGTCCTGCCCATCCGTGTAGGCATCGGGATCTATGATAACATAACGTTGCCTCCCTAAGATGCGGTAGTAATAGCTGCAACAGAAGCAACAATTGGCATTCGTTGTTGTGCCCAAGTTGCATTAATATATACTACATGGGATTTTATCATTTTCAACAGCAAGGTTCAAACTACGTCACATCCTAAACCATGTATCTGATTTGCAATTGATTTTAACCATCATGTGTGATGAGATGAGCATAATATGGAGTCCACATGTCATATTGCTAATTAGTGTTGCAATTTTTAATTTAGTATATATCTATTATTATATTTTATCATCCAAAAATATTATATTTTTAGCTAATCCCACCTCACAACAGCATGGGAGAGATAAAGGGAGGATGTTGGTGTGGTTGGTGCAACATGGGGGCTAATGGTATAGAATGTAATAAAAAACATCAATTCACCTCTTTATCCAATGAAGGTGACTCAATATCCAGAGAATGCTTGGGCACGTCACTTGATAAGGGCGCATTGACATCTTTAAGATTCGCAACGAGCTGTCATTCGGCTGAGCTCCTGCTCTGTATTACTCAGCAGAGGCAGCCAAGTCCTTGTAATCTTCTGCAGTCTAGAGAGGCCAAAAAAAATCAGTGAGATGTGATCTTGCGGAAATCAATTTAACTATAAAATGAAAATAATACAGTGAGAAATGATCTTGGGAGAAAAAATTTAAGTGACAGTATAAAAGTGGAACAAAAACTCTCAATTAGCAACACGAATGCATAGAAAGATGCATCATAAAAAGTGACAGTATGAAAGTTGCATTGATATATATGCTACATGGGATTTTATCATTTTCAACAATAAGATTCCACGTACAGCAACATCATAAACCGTGCATCTGATTTGCGATCAATTTTAACCATCATATGTGATGTGCTAAGCTTAATAGAGTGAGTCCGATATTAGCACTCTACAATGTTAGGTGCCATGGGGTCCACGGGTTGTGGTGCTAACTGGTGTTGCAAGTTTTAATTTAGTATATATCCGAAATATTATCTTTTTTACAATACAAAATATTATATTTTAAATTAATCCCATCAAGCAGCAGCATGGAAGAGAGAAAAACAAGGATGATGGTGGGGTATACAAGCTGCAAGTTTAAAAACATCATTTCACCTTTGAGTCTTCATTCAATGGTGCTGGTGCAACATCCAGTGAGGATTTGGGCACATCCTTTGAATAGGGCACATTCATGTCTTCAAACGTGGGAATCAGCTGCTCCAACATCGCCATTTGTCTAAGCTCTTCCTGCTCTCTATTCAGATCTTCATGAGAGACAACAAGCCCTTGAAAACTTCCGCAGTCTATTGAATATAAAAAAATGTAAGTTCCATGTGTATTAAAGCTAGCACTGGAATAAAATTTGAGCATTACGTAGGGTTATAGTATCATCATGCAATAGTACTGTTTTACAATGAATTATATAGGATGAAATTATGAGATGTGCAATCATTGAGAAGTGCCACGCAAGTCAATTTAATTATAAGATGCCATGTAATTCATGAGAAATGAGAAAATCAATTTAAGTGACAGTATGAAAGTAACATGGAGCACAAACTCTCATTTAGCAAGAAGAAAGCAAAGAAAAAAATCATAAACCCTAGCCTACTCCACGGATGAGTTGTTGGGCACAGGTTGAATTAATATATACTACATGGGATTTTATTATCAGATAGATTCGATTTGCAGTCCTTGTGATGAAGGAGGTTCATTGGAGACATCACAATCAAAGGCTTTCTAAAGTCCCTGTGTATCCACAAATAGAGGAAGGCATATGTTGATGCACCCTAAGATGATTGTGCTGGAGAGAGGGAGAATTTCTTTTTAAAAGATTTTCACCTGGCGACGCAGAACATGGAAATAATTTGCTGGAGTTGTGACATTCACAACCTGCCAATTGCACTGCTGGATTTGCTTCCTCAATGTTGGATCCATCTCAGGTATAACATAAGGGTTGTCATCACTCATCTGCAATACAATTGTTGACGTCAAAAAATAATGTAGGTAACCAAAAAGTATCAGCATCTGCATCAGAAGAGTTTAGACAGATTTACAGTTATATTTTAGAAATATGCAGTTTAGCATAAACATTTTGGATTGTGTGTAAGTGAACTACTCCCTCCGTCCAAAAATATGGCACATTTTTTGAATGGTTTTGTCCACAAATATTGAGCATATTTCGTATTCTAATGCAAAATAAGTGTATTGCTTCCTCTATACCCCTAATGAATATTCAGCTTTGTTTTGTATTCCCTACATGCATATATTGAATATAGTACCTACAGATAATAATCAGGGATAATTTAGTCATTTTCAACATCTCCTTTGTTTATGCCCTATACTTTTGGATGGAGGGAGTACAATTTAACTTCTTCTCCATGACATTTAAGAGTTATCACATGATGTGGAGGACAACCAATAAATTGCATAATATAGAAGCACAACTGCAAATCCATCAATCTGGTGCAGTTTCTAGTCAAAAGCAGAGGAAGTACAATACAATATGGTGAGCTATCATGCACTATTAACGTGCACTATCATGGGAGGCTTGCCTATTGGGTATTCAGCTATGGGCTATGTAGTCATCAGCTTGTGACAACAGGGAAAACATAATAAGCAAAAAAACAAAAACAAACTGCAAATTGCTGGTAATGACAATGTTTGCCGTTGGCAAATGGCACACACACACGCACACACAAATACTTAAAACAAAAGAGATACTTGTGCCCACATCTTTGTAGCTGGACATTGCAAAATGATACCTGGAGGAAGCGCTCCAATCTTGCACTAGAATGTTCAGGCCCCTAACCATCATATCCATGAGGAAGGCAAACGACAAGCCCGGTCTGATGGAGCCATTTTGACTCCCCACTACTCAGGAACTGATCAAATATCACTTGAGATCCATTTGCAAAATCACCAAACTGGGCTTCCCATAGGACCAGTGAGTTTGGGTTCTCCATTGAATAACCCAACTCAAAGCCCAGAACAGCAAATTCTTGACAGGGAACTGTTAAAATTCTTGCATACATCAGGTCATAATAAAGCAGACCATAAAAGGGAGGCTTAGTCGTTCATGATGTGAGGACATCCCCATATATGTAAATACTTATACCAGATGTCAACGTTATGACTGACTCCACCCCAAAAACTAGTTTCTGTTGAAGTGACTAATTTGATCGGTTAAGAGAACACAAAACGATTGGTTCAGAATTTCTTCTTTTTCGCTTCAGATTTTTTACAGTTCAAGACAATTATGAGCATGTTGAAATCAACTGTTTAAACCAATTAAAATCAAAATATTTACACTCAGCCCTATCTCTGAGTTGTTTTGGTTCAACTATTATTCCATCTCAGTTCTGATGGTGCTTCTTTAATTATTTGCTCTTCATCTGGATCATATTAGTACTTATAATGAATGGAAATTAGGCCAGTTTATACAACATGTACTTAGCCATGATTCCATCCCTGCCCCGTGTGTCTACTGCACCTCTCACTTGTGCTGCTAAATTAAACAGTACAAACCCTGCAGCACTATGTCAGCTACTCAAAATAACGATACCATGATCAGCAGGCAGCACCTAAGTTGGCAGTACAACTCCAATGCCGAGACTACCAAAAGTTAGAGCTTTGGCATCCCAAATTGCAGTTTCAGTAATAATGGACCCAATATTATTTTGTTCTGAACTTTTTTTTTCTTAGAAAGCAAAAAGGGCATGGTCAGTTTTCCTTTCTAGAATTAATAGTAATAGCTGAAAGCATAATTGGTCAGAGCCATACGTCCACTATCAAACTATGATCACTGATGGAACATAGTTTTACAAGTTTTTTTAACAATGCAATGTCCTGTTTTGATGTTTTATCAATCACATAGTTTTACGTTAAAGTTTTTTAACAATGCAATGTCTTGTTTTGAAGTTTTATGTTTTCAGTACCAAAGAAAAAAAAGGAACAGCATAACCCATGTTTTCAGTACAGCTGGTTTCATGTTTTCAGTTTCATAAATGTTTCCACTGATCTGAAAGCAAAGGAAACAAGGTAACCCATGAACTACACATCCCACTGCCATGATCTAACTATCTAAGCAACATTTTCTGGGAGGTAGCAGTACATATTAATTTGTTTGCCCAATTTTCAAGAGATTAACGAGTCAATACTTTTACACATCTTGAGACCAACTACTAGTACCAATCACATTCCCATGAGGCACAAAAATCAGATTGGAGCCAATTGCAATAACTAAGTTTGCATGCACATGCAACAACATAACAGCTTACATCAATGTTCAAGAAGGCGCTAGGCGCTAGGCGGGCGGTGAGGTAGGGCCTAGCGCCCAGAGGGCCTAGGCGGTTAAATCAAAAATAAGGACAGCAGACAAAGATAAGCAATCATATATATGTATTTGATGTTTAAATGAAGAAAATTAGTACCTTGAGCAACAATGATAGCTCTCTATCCATTGATGTAATTTTTTGATGTAAATGTTTGATGTATAATTGTAAAACCTGCACATTAAGCAATGTGTGAGTTTTTTGTATTGAATAACTATTGTGCATTTGTGCTTCAAACTTGTAAGTTGAAAAGAATAAAGGAAATGATAGCAATATAATAAAACATACGTAATGAATTATGAGGTTCATAACAAAACACACATAAGCATTGTTCTCGAATCTCAAATACATGCAACTAAACACACATAAACATAGTTTTTCTCACAAGTTACAAACACACAACATAGTTAAGGTAGCAAGCATGATAATGTGAACATGTGATGATGAAATGAGTCAATCTTCGTCCTCTTGTCCATAATCCTTGGTTGGCACCACTTCATCTTGGTCAGATTCAAATTCAATATTTTCAAGATCCTCATTGACCTCCTCTTCTTCGGATTCGGAATCAAAATCATTTTCATGAAGCTCTCTCACTCCCTCCCGTGCCGACAGCCGGCTCCAGCCTCCCCTCCCGTGCCGACAGCCGGCTCCAGCCGACTGCCGACACCTCACCCTTGCGCAGGCCGTGCGGCCGAGCCACTCCCTCAAGTCGCTCGCCGCTCTCGCGTCTCCCTCTCGGTCGCTCACTCGCTCCCTCCGCTCTGCCTCTCCCTCTCGGTTGGGTCTCTCGGCCTCTCGGGTCTCCACTCCGCTCCCCTCTCAATCTCCCCAGAGCTCAGCCGGATTCATCGCCAGAGCTCCCCAGCGGCCCAGCGGAGGCGGAGGGGGAGGGGAGGCCGGAGGGGAGGCGGAAGCCGGAGGCGGAGGGGAGGAAGTGCAGTACCTGGGTCCTGACTCTTGAGATAATCCAGGCCGGATCCGGCGAAGGGGGAGGCCAGAGGCGGAGGAGAAGCTCGGGGCTGCTCCGGCGAGGACGCGAGGCGGAGGGACCCGGCGGTTCGACGGCGCGCGGAGGTGCGGCTCCCCCAACCCTAGCTTTTCTTTTGCGCGCTCTGTTGAAATGTCACCGCCCGCACCGTTTATTTCGTGCTTCTTATGTCGCTTCCCACGCCTAGGCGTCCTCGGCGGCCGCCTAGCCGCCGCGCCGCCGCCACGCCCGCCTGGTTTGCCGCCGCCTGGCACCCGCCTTTGACCGCCTAATCCCGCCTGCGACCGCCCAGCCGCCTGGCATCCCGCCGAGGAGCCAAGTCGCGGCGGCCGGCTGCCGCCCACCGCCTAGGCGCCGCCTCGGCGGCCGCCTAGGGCGCCTTTTAGAACACTGGCTTACATACCTGCATCTGACCTGCCCAGCACTCATCGCTAGCCGCAATGGAACCTGTCTTAGGATCAATTCCTAGACCAGGTACATTGTGCTTCAACGTCTTCCAATTGGCATAATCCCTTTTCAAGCCACCCCACTTATTTTTGAATTGCTTATGGGTGTACTCTCTCTTTGTGCGTTGTTTCAACTTGGTCATAAGGTTGTGGTACCTTTTGTTATTTAAACACTGCATTGGCATGTTTCTCGCTTGAACCTCTTCTACACAAATATCTATGAACACTTTATTTTGCCAATGCATCCCATAATACATCCATTGCTAGTCAGCAAAATAATCATAACACAATGTCATTTAACAATGCTACTATCATGCAGTTAAACAAAATAAAACAGCAAGTCACCATGGATTTGTAACCAGCTGTAGAAAACAGAACATAGCAGACATGGTTCCAAGTGCTAGAGCATCAATTCTTTCACATGTCAAGTGCAAGCATTGCTATGAAAATAAGACATGGATACCATACATTAATCTGGACAGCAATAACCTATTCATTCATTCAACATCAATCTGGAAAGCACCGATCCGGATACCAACCATCTGGAAAGCGCAATGTCCTCAATAACCAATTCATTCATTCAATGGCAAGCAATATCATTAATCTGGACAGCACAACAACATCAATATCCAATTCAACAGCAAGTAATATCCACCCAGATAGCAACCGGGGAGCAAATGTTAATTAATGTGGGCAGCAATATCAGCAATCTGGACACCTTCTAGATAGCAACCTCAAGTACTAGTACGCCGCTTCAAATCAAGAGCACAAGCACAACTACTCAGATCTACCATCCACCCAAAAAAAAGAATCAACCAACAACTACCACGAATCCACCGAGACCTACCCTTGAAGCCCGGGCTTGGGGGCCGAGCAGGGGCGGACCTAACGTGGGACATGGGGGTTCAGTTGAACCCCCAAAAATATGGAAAAATAAACTGCTACTGGTAATCCACAACGCAGCAAGCAAATCCACCATAAACTCCATGGACTGGACCATCCATCCCAGAAAGGAAGATTTGGATGAGATTGCTCACGGAAAAGAAAAGATCCTCAGGATAAAGCTCACTCTTAGAACAATCCAAGCAAGCTAGGCTTCCTTACCAGCGAAAGAAGAGATCAATCCGGCAGAGCGGAGGACGACGACGACGCCTAGGAGAGAAGCATTCCTTCGCTTCGAGGGTTAAATGACGTTGGCGTGAGAATTTGAGACAAACGGCGAAGCAATAGCCGCCGCCGCCGTCGCGACGAGATATGGAGAAGAGTTCAAGGAAGAGGATGGGCTGGAACTAGAGACATGAGAGGTTTGGGATTGGACTGTAAGGATTGCGGACTTGGGGAGGAGGAGGGAGGAGGATAGAAATCTTGACGAAGGTCTGTCTCTTGTGCTGAATATTGAGGACACAGGTGGCCTTGTATATGTACAGTACAGGCAGGTGACGTGGGCTGCAGCACAAAGGTGGCCGTGCACATGCGCGTGCGTCAGGCGCAAGTTGCAGCAGCTCAGGCGCGAACGGCAGCAGCTCGGGTGGATTCCGTGCGGGCGGTGGGCACCAGTGGAAAAAGCACATAAATTCTAAGAGTAAGACTTCAGTGTCGGTTGGTGTATTTTTTCTATGGTTTTACATCAAAAGACGTGGTTAGCGTTGGAAACAGGACGCACAAGTGAGTTAGAGGTGACATAGCCTTAGCTGAGATGTAAGCTGAAAAACAGATATATTTGGTAAGTGAGAGGAGCTGGAGGCTTGGGACAGGTAATGGCGAAGCAAAGGCAGTCGTGGGAGCAGGTGCTCCAGCCTAGATGGACATGCAAGGAAGGATGAGATCAGTCCAGGTGCAAGGTGCGACAAGTGTCAGTTTGTGTGTGGCTCGAGATAAAGCAAGCGTAGACGGCAGAGTGGTGTCGGTTCAAGAAGGAACGATGCACGGGAGTGCAGAAAAGGGATGAAAGATAAGAGAAGATCGACATGATCAAGTTTTTGGAGATGAGAGAAGATTGATATAATCAAGTTGGAGAAACAAGATTAAGGGGGCAAATGTTAAAATTAATTAAGTTTTTTTGTATGTTTGTTAGATGTGGTAGGAGTCTGAGCTATTGGCTTATTGCCATATACAAGTACGTATATTATACAAGTATGTATATGAATATACATAAGAGTCTGAGCCGGTTTGTTGGTGTCCATTTATTAATATGTAATCAGTCTTTAAAAGGCTATGTAGAGTAATGTAAAGGAGGAAGAGAGAAAACAATGTAATGCGAAAACATACGATTGGATGTGATCGAGAAGGAAGAGAAGCAGAGTGGTTTGGCTCTCGAAAAAACAAGCTGCTCGCGTGTTGTGTTATTCGGTTTCTCTATACTTCTAGGCGCGCACAGCAAGCCGCATCACGGAGACTACCGAGCGGAGGCGCCGCTCCTTCGTGTTCACGTGGACCAAGGCAAGAGAGGCAGTAGGGTGCTGCTTTATCTCGCAACAGCAAGGGCTGCGGGCTGCCCATCACGACGCCGGGCCCCATCGAGGGGGAGACAGCACAGGAGCAAGGGCTCCGTCACGCGGTAGACTCGCGTTGCGTATAGGGGACCTTGTCCTGTCGGTGACGTCACGGGAAGGCAAGGACCAGCGGGTCCACGGAAGACACATCGTGGGTAGAGACGGCAGAGTACCGTGGCGAAGCGATCTGAGAGCAGAAGAATTAAGGAATATTCCAACAGGCTGTAGATCTAAAGGATGGAGGTTGCGATGCACTGGCCGGAGTTGAGGATGGAGGTTGCGATGCCGTGGCCAGCGACGGTGAGCTTTCATCGGCCACCACTACCATAGATCTAGCGCTCTCCTGCCCGGACCTCCTTCGTCCTCCTCTCCATCATCTCCATCTCGCACTCCGACGATGTCATCCTCCAGCCCAACCGATGTCTCCCTATGTTGTGCGGATACGACCCGATAAGTATTCTACATGTGTCTTGATTTAATGATTATTCAAAAAAGAAAATAATTCCCAATACTTCTCTGATACTTTTAACCTAATATCCCCACCCACCAACGCCCGCCAGCCAGATCCAATCCATTCCCACCTCGCCGCCTCCACGCATCTGAGAAAGCCTCCGCTCACCACCTCCATGACCGCCGCCTCGGCTTGCCCGCCGCCTCACCCATCGCCTCGCCTGTCGCCTCGGCCCATCTCCTCCACTCATTGCCTCGGTTGTTGCCTCAGCCCATCTCCTCCACCCATCATCTCGGTCCATCACCTCCGCCCATCGCCTCCGTCCGTCTCCTCTACACGTCGCCTCAGCTCGTCTCCTCCGCCTGTAGCCTCGGTCCATCACCTCCATCCGTGGTCTCCGCCTGCCGCCTGTAGCCTCGGTCCATCACCTCCATCCGTGGTCTCCGCCTGCCGCCTGTCGCCTCCGTCTGTCACCTTAATCCATCGCCTCAACACCCGCCAGCCGTCGTCTCCGCCTGTCACCTCGGCCCGCCGCCTCCGCCCGTGGGCTCCTATGCAGTATGGTCCTGCTGTTAGCATTTAGCAATTTAGCAACTTAATAGTGTGTTCATTAGCTTGTTTATTTGCTATTTGTTGTCCTACTATTCAGATCAGATCATGGCATCTAGTGGTGGTGGATTCGTAGGCTCGAGTGTATCGTGTAGCACTGGTACTAGTGCGTGTCCTCCCATCTAGTGGAGCTGCCTCGGCTAGGAGCATCCTAAATGCTGCTCGTGTGGTACTTTCAACTGACAATGAAAAGAAGCCACTTTGGATGTATGTTGAGTTGCTACAGAAGACTGGGAATATCTGTAGGAGGGAATGCACGATCTAGATGTAGACTCTGTGATCATATTATCCATGGGAGCTACTCAAGAGTTAACGCACATCTTTTGAAGATAGGAAATTATGGTGTGAAGTTTTGTCCAAAAGTTACAGTCGATGTGCTCGCTTAACTTCACGGCGAAATTACTAAAGCGGAGGCAATGATTGCGAGAAGCTTACCAAGGAAAGTTCCACTACCAACAGAAGAGTTGAATGTGAGGAAGAGAAAGGGGGTTTCAGCTATTGAATCAAGCTTCCATCATGAAGGTCGTAGCCAACTTGACGCTTTGATTGCTAGGATGTTCTTTACTGCAGGTTATTATCTTTCTTAACTAATCTCCTTATTTTACAATGTTAGATTGTTAATTACATTTAGAAATTAATTTGGACCCCTTTGTTCATTTGTAGGCATATATTTCAATGTAGCAAGAGATCCTTATTTCAGGAAAGCATTTACCTATGCTGCCAACCACAAGTTGGGTGGCTATGCCCCTCCAAGTTACAACAAGTTGAGGATAACTCTTCTTGTGCAAGAGAAGAAACATGTTGAGCAAATGTTGCAGCCCATCAAGTCAACATGGAGCTCAAAAAGTGTTAGTGTTGTATCAGATGGGTGGTCTAATGCTCAAAGGCATCCACTCTTAAATTTCATGGCCGTAACAGAAGATGGACCAATGTTTTAAGAGCAATCAACACTGAAGGCGAAGTCAAGAAAAAGGAGTACATCGCCGAGAAGATGATAGCTCTAATTAAGGAGATTGGACCATAGAATGTTGTCCAAGTGATCACTAATAATGTAGTCAACTGCAAAACTGCAAGGTTGATTGTTGAGCAAAAGTAACCCCACATTTTCTGGACCCCGTGCATTGTCCATTCTTTGAACCTTGGCTTGAAGAACATATGTGTTCGTAGGGAAATTGATGATGAGGCTTATGAAGATTGCCATTGGATTAGTGAGGTTGCAACAGATGCTAATATTATAAAGAATTTCATCATGAATCATTCCATGAGGCTGTCTATGTTCAATGAGTTCAGTAAGTTGAAATTCCTTGCTATTGCTGATACGAGATTTGCTTCTACTATTGTGATGCTCAAAAGGTAGGTTTCGTTTGATCAAAGAAAATATTGTGTTGATGGTAGTGAGTGAAAAGTGGAGTACCTATGGAGATGACAATGTGGGGCAAGCATAGTTTGTCAAAGATAAAATTCTGAATGATGTGTGGTGGGATAAGGTGCAGTACATCCTTGATTTCACTGAGCCTATTTATTCTATGATACGAGCAGCTGACACCGACAAACCATGCCTTCATTTGATCTATGAGATGTGGGATACAATGATTGAGAAGGTGAAGGCTACAATTTATCACCATAAAGGGAAAGAATCCCGTGAGGATCCTAATTTTTATAATATTGTGCAAGAGATATTGGTTTCTCGATGGGAAAAAAGTAATACCCCCTTACATTGCTTGGCACACTCACTAAATCCCAAGTAAGACCTTTTTCCTTTTAAATTTTTATCGCTTGCCTTTAGATTTCAATTTTAGGATATTAACCTTAGCATATGCAGTGTTCCAAATCTCATGTTCTTTGCACCCTTTTTAGATACTATGGTGAAACTTGGCTTGGTGAAGTTCCAAATCGCCAAGCTCCTCATATGAACATTGAGATTTCGGACATGAGGAATAAATGTTTTAGGAGGTTTTTTGTTGGTGATGAGTTGCGATATATCAAACATCAATTTACATATTTCTCTTTGTTTGGAAGTGGATTTAATTCCTTTGACTCAATTGAGAATATAGTCCATCTAGAACCAAAGCAATGGTAGGGAATTTATGGTAACTGTGCCCCAGATTGAGAAAATTGGCATTGAAGTTACTTGGGCAGCCAACATCGTCTTCTTGCGCTGAAAGAAACTGGAGTACCTATGGTTTGATCCACAGTTCAATGAGGAATAGGTTCTACACTTATTATCTTTTCTAATTTACCATTTCTTATACAAGCATTGGATTTCATTGCAATTGCATTATTGTAGGCTTAACCTTGGACGTGCTGAGGATCTCATATTTGCGCATCACAATTTGCGCCTTCTTTCAAGGAAATCTAAAGAGTATTACACTAACCCATAAAAAATGTACGATGTCGGAGGAGATAGTTTCGAATTCTTTGATTGCGGTGCTCAACTCCTTCAACATGCTGACCTCTCACTGGATGAACCGAACCTTGAGAGAGTATTAGAGATCTTGGGGCGCTGGACTTGTCTCCATCAGATGTTGGACCTCCAATCCAATCAGAGACAACTCCACGGGATGGAAGCAACAATTAGACTACACATTTGTCTTCTGTCATGTCTTTTATCTAGCTGTCTTATTATGTAATAGTTATGGTCTTATGGACTTATGGTCTTTTGAACTTGAACACATGGATTGGTTGTGGTCTTTTGGATATACCAGATTATGTACTAAGTTTATTTACTAAGTGATCTATCCAATACTTACTTTACTACCTAATTATCAATCATGATTCATGACTTGTGATTCTGCTATTTATTTCATCATTTGTGCACATGTACTTATCTATTCTGTTATTCTTCGCAGATGGTTCATTATATTAATCTAACAGCCAGGAGGGAGAACTGAAGAACCAAGCAAGTTGCTACATCAATATTAAGGTATTATCGGTTTCTCAATTCCTTATAAGGATTCATTAATTTCTTAGTTTTATCTTTATCATATATGTACACACGTATCGTCGTATCGACATTTTTAGAAAAATGGCGAATTGTGGTATCGTGTATCCGTATTTGGGTATCTGGAGTTAAAGCCACATTTGACACTATTTCATATCGTATTTACAAAAATAGCCGTATGCGCACCGCATTGACAAAAATGACATTTTTGCCGTCCGGTGGGCGGCGGCAGCCCCCGTGAGCCGACACGTGGCGCAACCGGCGGCGGCATGCGCCTGCTGCCCCCTCACTAGACGGCAGACAGCCTGCTACCCGGTGGGCAGACAACAGACAATCCCGCTGTCTGGTGAGGGGGCGGCAGGTGATTAAGCCAGCTAATTATCCGGCTTAATTACCTGCCCTAATTCTTTTCGTTTAGTGTTTATTATAATTTTTAAATATAACAAATGTACTCAAAAAATTACGAAAATATATGTACAACCTTCCAATGCAACGTACCTTATAGTGTAATTTTTGGGTAATTTTATCCATTGCGAATGTTGCTAAAAATTCATAAAATTTCTATATTTTTATGAGTTTTTACATATAGTAAACAAGCTCCAAAAATTATGAAATTTTATGTGAAGTCTCCTGATATAGTTATAGTTATTGTATAATTTTTTGACAATTTTATGTGATCTGAATTTGCCACGTTTATTCAGGTTAACTTAATCATGAATTTAACGATCGTCACATATCTTTTGAAGTGGCATGTGTCAGCCAATCGTGTTGTATATTATTTGTTGCTATCTGGTTCACATAATTATCACTCTCTATGTATGTGCCCCCCTCGTGTGCTCTCTCGTTCGCACTAATGTCATTATTTCCGTGTCGTCCCCCCCGGTCGCTCCCTCGTTTGCACATTTGTCAGTGTTATGATGCCGTCCCCCCTCACCTGAAGCGCTTCTCATGATAATGGGTCCTCAATGTACGGGGTGAGTGCACTTGGTTTACCTTTCGCTCGACCATAAATATGAACATCTGGCAGTTCGTCGTTGCTCATCCCAGTCGCTCATCACAGAAGGTCATTATCGCGGTCATCGCTTAAAAATGGGAGTGTGTAGCTCATTAGTTCGAGAAGCCAATACGTAGCTCAAAATTGACAGTGTTGATTTCTTCTCTAGAAAGACAGGTAATTTTTGATCGTATGCTTTTGACGTTATTCCCGTAATCATAGTCAATTAGTGTTATTTAGTTAGTCATGATTAATGTAGTTTGAATTATGAAATAAGTATGTCGTACTAATTTAAACATAGTTTGTACTATTTTTGTATACGTACGGTACCCATAATTTGTTAGTTCGGGGTAAGTACTGAGTTAGTGCTAAAAACAATAGTAATGAATGGTTCATTATTTTTTCAGATGAGTAATCAAATTATTGGTAAGTAGTGAGGTATTCGTATGTAGTTACACGCATGTAATCACTGACTTGTAGTATGTTGCTGTCATTATTAATCTTCGCACTAATATTTCGTCTGTTGATTACTTCTCATTTGGAGAAGTAAGGTTCTCATGCTATAAAAAATTACCTGTCTCATTTGTTGTAAGGTTCTCACAAAATTAATAGTGCGTAGCTAATTATTTGGAGAAGGCGGTGCATAAGTCATTGAGGACACGGCAGTGCTGATTACTTCTCCTAAAAGGCAGGTAATTTTTTATAGCATGCTTTCGACGTTATTCCCATAATCGTAGTCATAATTACTATTATTTACTTAGTCATAATTAATGTAGTTTGTATTATAAAGTAAGTTTTATTGTCATTATTAATCTTCGCACGAATATTTGGTCTATCCTATGTATTGGTAGGTATAGCTTTACCGGAACTTCTGGAACACTCGTACGATGAGAAACACCATTGCCACTCATGGAAGATGGGTGACGCGGCTGCCAGCTGGCCCTTCATCGTTCAAACTGTGAGGGAGGAGGGATCCGTGGGCGCTAGATGAGCGCTATGTCCCAACCCTGTGGGCCATGGGCTTATTGCCCTTTACGAGGCTGGTCTCCACCAGGCATGAGTTCACCATCGACGGCAGCCCGCTTGTGACACTGGTGGATAGGTGGAGGCCCGAGATGCACACGTTCCACTTTCGATGGGGTGAGATGATGGTCACTCTGAGGATGTCGCGTTCATGACCGGTCTCCCTCTCAGGGGTGATGCACTTGTTCCAACCCCTGCATTAGCCGATTGGAAGGAGAGGCTGGCGGACCGGTTCGGCTGGCCTATCCCAAAGAGTGCTCGTGGTGTCCCCGCACATGGCTAAAAAATCTCAGTATGTGCCCGTAGGTTGTACCGCCGGAGGTCATTAGGACATACATCGTCGCGTTTCTTATCCAGATCTTTGGTTGGAGCATGTTTTCAGCCACACACGACAATATTTGCAACACCGAATTCATCGGCCTCGCCGAGTTTTTGGTGGATGCAGAGTTCATGGCGATGCCTCGATACAGTTGGGGATCAGCAGCTCTGTGCACCACGTATCGGGGGTTATGTGCTATCTGCTATCCTAATTTGGTACCCCCAATCTGGCTATCTGCTACGTGCTCCTGTAGCTGTGGAGCTGGGAGCACTTCCCTATCGGACGTTCGACCATCGTGACGCCAGTGCACCCGTTTGGTGAGTTCGTTGACCTGATAGACAGGTCTACTATGGGCCTCCAGTGGACTGCTGCCCCGTCTGTGGTGGGCGAAGGGCAAACCGTCGAGGTGCTACTTGCTATGGCACAACGAGTTCGAGTCGTTGTATGACAGCGATGTCATATGGAGTCCATGGACGGTAGATTTCGTGCATCATGTATCGCCGTATGGGCTATCCTTGTATTGCTTAGAGGATGGGGAGCTATGGACAACGACACACCATCTGGTGTTCTCGTGCATGGTGGAGGCTTACGTGCCACAGCGTGTGATGCGATAGTTGGGTTTGCACCAGACCGTGCCCCCTCTGGAAGGCAAGCTCCTACCGTAAGCTGTACACCGCTAAGTCAAACTCCATCCGACTATTAAGTACACTTTGTATGTCTTGCTATGCAATGCCGATGATTATGAAAATACAGGCAATCAAGGGTTGGTCGGCATGGTGCGGACTAGCGACCAATACAGCAACAGTGGACGATGGCATGGACGGAAAGGACACACCTCGATGTCATCATGGAGCAGCATCTGTATGACGTCCAGACGTACGACAAGTACCTGGAGTGGTACGTACCATGGTCACATAGCAGACTCACCATTCCTCCACCAGATTACCCTGAGCAGATCACGCACGAGGAACGTCTAGAACGCTCCATCGATCCCCACATCGCTTCGCAGCAGCACAACAACGTAAGGCAATTCAAATATCTTATCGTTCCATTCAAGAAATTCATACTACTCGTTACTGAACGTGTTTCATATGTCATTTCAGTTGGAGCGGGCGCAGCGCATCGCAAACGTGTTGGAGGCCACCATCAGTAGCTCAGAGACACCACCGGCCCTGCAAAACACTATGAAGTTCATCCTAAAGCAGCCAAAAAATTTGTGCACAACCTAAGCTGCAGCCGTTCCACGGATCACAGTGCGCACACGAGCCACGCAGTGGGGGCACCATGCTCACCCGCCAGGTCATCGTGACCTAGCGAGTCCGGCCGGCCATCACAATCTACTGAGTCTGCATGGCGTCTAGTACTAGCCGCCAATCATCCGTTCGTCGTACCGACAAGGAGGTAACTTACATACAAACTTACATTTTGTTTTCGTACTATGCCTTGCGTTCCACTAACATCATGGCGTTCTTCTGCCGCAGGTCCATCGTTGAGATGCATCCCTTTTGCCGTTCAGACCACCTACATAGACTACAACTCCCCGTTGTTCATCTTCGCTGCATATTCGGGGGGTATGAGATTTGCATTGTACATCTGAAATATTTATTGTGACTAATATCGTTTTATCTTGCAGCCTCTAATTCGACATGGGGATGACTACGAGTCCACCGATGATGACACGGGCCTCCCAAATGCTTCTAGAGAGCAGTACACGATGCCAAGGTTTGCAGCGTACGCAGGGCAGAGCTCAGCGTTCTCAGTATACCCAGGGTTTGGACACTTCGGTGCGTAGAGCTCCTCCGGCTTCACTGCCATGTCGTACGGTCAGGGCGAGAGCTCCTTCGTACCATGAGGAGGATTTCTAGAGTTCTTCGTACATGACATTATTGCAGGCGACTCGCAGTTCGGCATGTCTCAGCTGGACGACTTCGACCCTTACTGAACCCAGCCTACTGTACATCAGCCTACTGGACCACCGCCAGCCACTGAGCAGATAGAACGGTCTCCATACCTTCTCCGACCCGAGACACAATCTCTGGACCGACTGACGTACCCAACGGGACATGCTCGTGCGTGACGGAAGACAACGCCACATACTGGGAGGCAGACGCGGCGAGAAGATAGCAGTGGCTCAGATGAGTGAGCCATATCGCATCCACTGTGATGCATTTTTGTACCACTATAATTACTTTTAATTGTACAAATTCCTAATGTATAAACTTGTAAAAAGACGTGTGACGATCGTTAAATTCATGTTTAAGTTAACCTGAATAAATGTGGCAAATTCGGACCACATAAAATTTTCAAAAATTACACAATAACTATGATTGTATCGAGAGGCTTCACATAAAATTTTATAATTTTTGGAGCTCATTTGCTATATGTAAAAACTCATGAAAATATAAAAATTTTATGATTTTTTGAGCAACATTTGTAATGGATAAAATTACCTAAAAATTACACTCTGGGCTATGTTGTGTCAGGAAACTGTACATAAATTTTTGTAATTTTTTGAGCTTATTTGATATATTTAAAAATTCAAACAAATACTAACTAAAAAAATTAGGGCACATAATTAAGCCGACTTAATCACCTACCGTGCCCTCACTGGACGGCAAGCTTGCTTGTAGTCTGCCCACCGGGCGGCAGGCCCTGCCATCAGTGGCCGCACCGCATGTCACCTCGTAGGCGCTGTCGTCCGCCCACCGGACAATATAAGTAATATTTTTGTCAATATAGTGTATGTACGTCTATTTTTATAAATACGATATGAGTCAATATCAAATATGGCTTTAACTCGGGTATCTGGACAATATAGGTGTCTCCTCTCCTTCCTGTCTAGCTTGGCAGTGAATCCGACTTGATGACAACACCGTCGAGCTTCTGCTCCCCCATCTCCATCATTGGCCTCTTTCTTCACGCCAGCCATCACCTTCGTCCTTGAGTTTGCCCACCTCCTTTGTCCTCGAGTCCAGCGAATGGAGCTTCCCTGTTCCCGCGCCTGTATTCCCCTGCGTGTTCCCTCCAGCTGTCATCCCTCAAGTGGCGAGTTCGCACCCGCAGCCTGCTGCTTTCTCGTGCCGTGCGCCGGACAAGTTAAAAAGACCGAAGTCTGCTGCATCAGGACGATTTGTTTTAATGCAAAAAGTAAATAATTAGTTATAGCATTAATTTAATAGGTTAATGATATGCCAGTGGACAGGAGCACACTTATGCATATGACATGTAATAATCTTTCCGTCATGTAATACAAGTCAAAGTTTGTAATACAAGTCAAAGGTCATCATACGCACAGAACCACGTATCAAAGAAACACTAAATTTAAAAAAATCAATATCATTAAACCAGTCATAATCTATTAAATTAATGATATAACTAATCATTTACTTTTTGAATTAAAACAAATCGTCCTGATGCAGCAGACTTCGGTCTTTTTTTCCTTGTCCGGCGCACGGCACGAGAAAGCAGCAGGCTGCGGGTGCGAACTCGCCACTTGAGGGATGACAGCTGGAGGGAACACGCAGGGGAATACAGGCGCGGGAACAGGGAAGCTCCATTCGAGTCCAGCTGCCATCGCCACCTCTACTTGAGCCACCTGCCTCGGCTCCGTCTGTCACCTCCATCCTTGACTCTAGCCGCCACCAGCACCTCTACTCCGACTGCTGTCCCCATGCTCAACTCCGGCCAAAACCACCACCTCAACTCCAGCCCCGTCCTAGCCCCCTCCTCCGCGCAACTCCTCTGCCCCGTTCGGCCACCGCCCCCTCCTCCCCAAAATGCCGCTACCCATTGTCCTCACCTACTCTACGCTGCCGCCTGCCTGCCTCTCCTCCTCTACAGGCACCAACCCTTACACCGTGGGCCGGCTATGAGGCCAAGGAGGCGATTCTCTCGGTGAGTCCTATCTCTTTCTTGGTTTTATTTCCTATTTGTTTGTAAATATGGTGGAAATCTGAATAAACCAGCTATGTTAGACTGAGATATTGCATAGTGATGGTGATTAATTGTTGATTTGGTCTCCATGTACTGAAATGGCTTATTTTTCCTGGTAGTATTTCAATTTCTTGGTCGTTACAGAGAACGATTTGGATATTCGATTGGATTAACAATTCAGAATGCATTGCAGAGGAGGGGAATGCCCCTGAAGAGATGAAGAAGACAGAGGGGGTGAAGGAATCGGCCCGACGGATCAAACAGTCTAAGGAGGTAATACTTCTTCCCTGTGCTTTGCTTCATACCATTGTTTGATTGGGTCCCGCGTAGCTTTTGTCGATGAGTGTTGTGGTTCGATGTGCGAAGCGAAGTTGGGTGCAGCTCGATTCGGTCCACGCCATGTCACAGAGGGTACTGCGAGGTATACATGTCGACCGTGCATGATTGGAATTAGATTTAGTGTTTTCATCTTGCAAACACATTCCTGAAAGGAAGAGTTAGTATTGTGTGCCCTGGTAAGCAAGAAAGATGTGACATCATTTGATTGATTGTTGCACGATGGTTAAGAACCAAAATAACACACGGGATTTTCATTTTGTGCTGTAAGTCTGCTACTAATTTAGTTTCCAATTTATATGGGATTTTAATTTTTCAGGATTTTGTTTCTTTGGGATGTTTGATATATGCTTTTGAATTTCAGTTCGTGAGGCCTAACAAGTGTACTTTGTTGATTTATTTCGGTGTACCTGGCAAAGCAAGTGGGAAGTACAAGACTCAATTGTATTTTTCTATAACCTTCTTCTAGCACAAGTTAAAATTTTATTGGATTTGAGGTGCAAAGATGGTGTGCTTACTTTTCTGTTTGGCCTCTCTGTCTGCTCAGATTCGGATGTGTTTTAGGCTGCAAAATTGGTAGCTTTGGTGCGAGCCTTGAAGGCAGCAGCTTCGATCCGCCCAGATCTGTATGGTGCTGGAAACAATAGGTAAGCTTTCTCCTACTTCCTTTTGAGATGGTGCATCAAATCTTAATTTGGAATGCTAACATGTTTGCCGCATTCCAAATTATGATGCATGTTTGAAGTCTACGTCGCCTCAGTGGACGTGGTCAAACGCGGGTGGAATGCACTCTATAAAGAGTGTAACAATAATATCAATTTGGGATTATCGAATGGTCTAAATGTGAAACTCCCTTATGTTTCTCATGTGCAGGTTCTATCTAAAGGTAATGCAGCACCACAACGTCGTTTTGACAAAATGTAGGAAGTCATGCACATCTCAGGTGTTTCAAAGTTTAAACCAATTTGTGGGCTCTTCATGCAAGCAGCGGCGGATCCAGCGGTGGGGCGGGGGGCTCGAGCCCCCCCTACCGCTACCGGACCCTTGGAGCCCCCTAAATTTTTAGCCATGGATGTATAATGTAGAAGAGGCTGAGGTCGAGCTGAAGGTACTTCAGCCCCTCCAAAAAATTTTCCTGGATCCGCCACTGCATGCAAGTGAAGTACTGGGGAGTACCATACATCATATATAGTTATGGTCTTGTAGGGCCTGTTTGGCAAGCAACAAGCCGGTCGGCTTTTGGCTTTTGCTACAGTACCTATCTTTCAAACGGAGTATTTTTTCAAAACGGGGTCTACAAGTTAAACGTTGTACATGTTAAAAGCTCAACATCTGTACCAGCCAAAATTGTAAGTGAGTATCAGTCTCTCCGTAATCTGTACCGTAAATAGTCAAAATTCAAAAATTTCAGCCAAAAGCTATAAGCCGCAGCCAAAACAAACAGGCCCATAGCTCCTTTGATGAATTGAAACATCATGCTTAAAATTTGTGCACTTCTTTGTTGTTTACGTGGCGAACCTAGCCGGGAAGAAATTACACCAAAGCTCGCCTCAATGAATTGAGGTCTAACTTCGTAACTGCCACATCTTATTGAAAGACGTCTTGGCGGCGATTAATGAGATTAGTCCTTTGTTCCTGTAAATGTCTTTTGAAATAATTATTTATAGTGAAATGTTTTACATGTGTAGTCTTACATGTCAAACATTATTGCTATGGGTCTATAATATGTAATAGTCAATTCTTATTCTTTTTTTCTAACTAGTACTAGTACAGATGAGAATGGACAAAGTGAAAATGATTTCTGATTCTTAGCCGAGAAAGCAACAGCCAAATAAACTGGGCATTGGAGGCAGCTTTGCCTTTTTAAGCATAAACCACGCGCCTAACTTTAGCGAACCCCACTCGAACAAGGCGTAGGCACTAGGCAGGAAAGGAAAAAAACATCCGTTTCGATCAAACAAATCCCCGAAAAACAAAGCGAAAATAGAAGCAGGCACCGCGTCCCCACTTCCCCAAGCACAGGTCCAAATCTCCACCGCGTCGTCGGGGTGTGCCGAGATCTTCCCGCCATGGACGGGCTCCTGTCCAAGCTCCGGAACCTGGACGCGTACCCCAAGGTGAATGAGGACTTCTACAGCCGCACCCTCTCCGGCGGCATCATTACGCTCGCCTCCTCCGTCGTCATGCTCCTCCTCTTCGTCTCCGAGCTCCGTACGCATCTCTCTCTCTCTCGCTCGGATCCAGTTCCGTTACTCTCACGCGGCTTCCGTAGGTTTTTGACTTTGTGTGGATACTAGATGCGGGTTTGCCTGATTCGGCGCGCCAGTGAGGCGTCGGCCATTGTTGCGTTAGGATTTTGCGTTCTCTGACGGGAATTCGCCCTGGCTGTGTTAAGATCTTGTGGTTTGTTTAGAGGATTTGCGGAGTGGATGGGTCTCACCGCGAATGTTTGGTTGACGAAGCTGGAATAGAGCAACTGTTTCGACTATGCTTTTTATCGTACTGCTTTTTGCAGTGTTATTTCGCTTGACCTGTTTGTTTTAAGGGTGTGTTTAGGCATCATCCAAATGTCTTTCTAACAATCATCTAAATTTGGGATCATTAGATTAGAGATTCACTGGCTCCTTTTTTTTTGAGGGGGAATGTTTGTTTGGAGGGAGAGAATTCGTGGCCGTTGTATTAGATCCAACGGTCATAAATTTAAATGATAGTTAGAAAGAAAATATACGGATGGTATTTATCAACACTCTTGTTTTTATTGGTACATTACATTGACGGCGTATTCTTCGTGCAATCTTGTTACATTTCATCAGTATTTGGATAGATTGAGAAGTTCTGTTGTTACTTTTGTTTGGTACGTATTGGTGAATCAGTTGTGGAAAACATTGCGCCATTTTTGGTGTTGATATGTTTATGACACCTAGGGACTCAATATTGACTAGAAGGATCAAGTTGGCATATGTAATGCTCAGTTCCACGTGGACATAGAAATTTGAAGCGATGCGTTCCAAATGGCTTCTGGTTTAAATAAGCCGAAAGCTAAAAAAAAACTAGAATCTAAAGCCCTTTGGAGTGGTGGTTTACCTATGTACTACTCAATATTCTGTTGCCATGCAGGATTGTATCTTCATGCAGTTACAGAGACAACACTAAAGGTTGATACCTTAAGGGGAGAAAAGCTTCGCATAAATGTAATAGCTAGCTTTTCTTTGAACATCTTTGATTATCTCTGATTTTATTTTCAAGTCGTTTCTTTTTGTCCCTTTACCAAATATTGACAAACTTTCCATTCCTCATTTCTTTTAGTTTTATTTGCTTGCAATTCGCTTCTTCATTTTCTTGTATATTTTCTATTGATTATGTCATATTTCCCACATTGAACCTTCTTTTCAGAATTATTTTCTTATATGGTAGTAAACTGTAATTGTGAACTTCTAACCTATACTACTTTCTGTTCAGACACTTGTTGACATCTACCTTTGGTCTGATGCTAAAAATGCAGTTTGATGTCACCTTTCCAGCCCTTCAGTGTTCTATAATTAGTCTTGATGCGATGGACATCAGTGGGCAAGAGCACCTTGATGTGGTATGCATTTGTGACATCGTGTGTTGTTATTGTTGCTTGCCATATATCATTCTCAAAATCTTGTACATGTGCAATTGTTCCTACGAGTTATGATCGATCACTGATGGTTGTAGATTTGTAGTAACTAATTTGCTCCACTATAATGCTCTTATGTAGAAGCATGATATATTCAAGCAGCGAATTGATGCAGATGGCAATGTTATTGCAACTAGGCAAGATACAGTTGGTGGGATGAAGGTCAGCACCTCATTTGTTCTGTTAAAAGTCCCACTTATAACCTGTAGGATATATTACATCTTTATTTGGAAGTAACATTCTTTGAAACAATCATAAAACTTAGCTATTAAGATTTAAGAATGGTTTTTTATGCCATGGAAATGTCCTACACCCTTAGCATGAAGCTAATGATGATTTGTTCTGCACATATTTTGGGTTCCCAGGTAGTTGAATTGCCTTTTAGGTGGTGTGTGTTTTTCAAATCCTAATACATCTGACATTTTGTTAGACCTAATGTTGTGGGTACTGACCAAACAACATATAAGGGGACTAGTAGAAAAGGAAGAGAGCTAACAGAGAGACGGTATGTGGGAAATGAGTGGACTTGCCTTTCTCATACCCCTCTTAGGTGTTTATATACATGAATAGGGTAAGATGAGAATTTTCCATCCTGCCCTTTGATAATTACAGAAGATGAGAGTATATTGGTACATTCCTCTATACTATTGGGCCTATTACATATTAGACCAGTTATAAGGCCCAGTCACAGGGGGTTGGGCCACCCCTACAACAGTACTCCCTTGATAGCAAACGCGGAGATCCCAATAGGCGAGTTGATGTGAACAATTGGCCTAGGCTGGCCCCGTCCCCCGTCCCCTGGCAGTAAACACGCAGGTACCGATGGGCGAGCTGATGCAGGTAGTAGCTCCTAATCCCCAGGGGTGTGGATGCTGTAAACCTCCTGGAGCAGCATTGTTTGACCAATCTTGACGCCGTTGTGGCATCTCCCGGCAGAGGCCGAGCCGGTGCACGTAGGTTGTGCCCCAGCCTCGGGCGGCTCGTAGACACGGGCGACGAAGTCCCACGTCGAAAGCCTGGGTGCCCCACTCCGACGCAGTCGGAAAAGGCCTGACGACTAGGTTGCTCGTGACATGGTCGTCGAAGGTGCGACCACGTGGTGGTCGTAGGGATCGACGAAGTCGCGGCCCCGAAGCGTCCGGACGAAGTGTCGATGAATTCCCGAGCACGAGTGGTCAGACGAAGTCTTGACGACTACATCTATGACCACGAGGTGGTAAGGCGGTCAGACGAAGCGTCCACAACCACGAGGCGGTCGGACGAGGCGTCTACGACCACGAGACGATCGGATGAAGTCTACGACCACGATGTGGTCAGACAAAGGTACGACCACATAGTGGTCTGGCGAAGTCGAGGAAGTCAACAACACGTGGATGCGCGCAGCTGTCGCCCCCTTCGAACTCGGCATCAACGAAGTCGGCGGCGAGATGAAGACCTTGACGCGCGCGGGCCGCCCCCCCCCCCTTCAGATTTGGTGTCGACGCAGCTGGCGATGGGGTGAAGGCTTTGGAGCGCGCGCTCCATGCAGAATCCCCACCAGAGAGGCTTGATATTTGCCCGTGTTGTTCGGAGCCCAACTCCTTGATGTCAAGATGACGGCATGGGCATCACGGTCGACGGTCATATCGGCGCGGGTGTCGCGGTCAACGGTTGTATCGGCACGGGCGTCGTGGTCAATGGTCGTCCCGGTGCGGGCATCGCGATCGACAGTCGTATCGGCCGGCACGGGCGTCGTGATCGTTGCCACGAGGTACCACCGGTCGCCGCATGCTGGACTCGGCAGTCGCTACCATGGTACGTCTCTTCTGCTTGGTTGCTGTCGCTTTCTAGTGCCTTCTCTTGCGCAGCTTTTTGCGCGTTCTTCACGGACGGCGCCAACTGTTGTGGCTATTGACCAAACAACATTTGAGGGGACTAGTAGAAGAGGAAGATAGCTAACAGAGAGACAGTATGTGGGAAATGAGTGGATTTGCCTTTCTCATACCCCTCTTGGGGGTTTATATACATGAATGGGTAGGATGGAAATTCCCATCCTACCCTTTGATAATTACAGAATGTGAGGATATATTGGTACATTTTTCTATACTATTTGGTCTTACATATTGGGTCAATTGCAAGGCCCAGTCACGGAGGGTTGAGCCACCCCTACAACACCTAATGATGCATGTTTCCTTGTTTTCCTTTTTAACAGGTGGAAAAGCCCTTACAACGGCATGGTGGCAGGCTTGAACACAATGAGACTTATTGTGGCTCTTGTTATGGTGCAGAAGAAGTATGTTCCTTCTTTGTCTTTCTAGATGATAATTCATCGCTGACCCACAATATGCAATAGTATTACTGTCTTCCATGTTGTATGGGCTTATTTTAGACTTCCAGCATGCATGAATAATGAATTTTATTAATCTATTGCTCGTTTTGTTCCATAATCTCAGCAAGATTACCTGTCAGAAACCTCTAGATTAGCATCTTAGTTGTTGCTAAGTTTTATTGAAAGAAGATTTTGGAATCTACAAATGTCAGCTGATGCCAACATTTTTATGTGAACAATGCCACCACTGGTTTCAGTCCTACTGATTTGCAGAGCAAAAGGCACACCTTAGCTACATTTGGGGTTATCACACACATTTCTATGGGTCAGGTCTTTTTTTTAGCATACTGTTCTCATTAACACTGTTATTTAGCTTGTTTACTGTACAACACAATTCCATGACTGCTTGCCAACCTGTTGTCCATTACGCCATTACACCAATGTTACTTGGGGGATATCATTTTAAGATTTTAACTCATTAATGCCATATGCCAACCAGTGTTTTATTATGTGCTTAAAGATTTTTTTAGTCTTTTCTTCTATTATCTGTTATTTTTATTCAGATGGATCAGATTGTTATATAATGCTAAGCGTATTGCGTCTGCTATTTTTCTATGTATTTTAACTGAATGTCTTCCTTAATTGAATGTAGTCTGATGAACAATGTTGTAACTCGTGCGAAGATGTCCGTGAAGCATACAGGAAAAAAGGTTGGGGTGTATCAAATCCAGATATGATTGACCAGGTACAACCATCTCTTCTGAATTATAACTGTACATGCGATGTATCATAAGTTGCACTTTTGTGTAACTCGTGTATCCTTGACCTTCAAGGCAATTTATTTTGTCTGCTGTGCATTGTTCTGTAGTGCAAAAGGGAGGGCTTCCTCCAAAGTATAAAAGATGAAGAAGGTGAAGGATGCAATATTTATGGCTTTCTGGAAGTTAACAAGGTTGCTGGAAATTTCCACTTTGCTCCAGGGAAAAGCTTCCAGCAGTCAAATGTGCATGTCCATGACTTGCTTCCATTCCAAAAGGACAGCTTCAATGTAATTATACTTGAGAAAATCTGCAAATGATTTTTATATCCGTGAATACTGACAGGATAATTATCATTTTCTTGCCACTCGCCAGCATTCTTGCTTTAAATATTCACATCTTGCCACTCTCAAGCATTCTTGCTTTAAATATTCACATCTTGCCACTCGCCAGCATTCTTGCTTTAAATATTCACACTTACTATTTTACTCTTTATAATGCCAGGTCAGCCATAAAATAAATAAACTAAGTTTTGGAGAACACTTTCCTGGTGTGGTTAATCCCCTCAACGGGTAGCTTCCTTTTCTTATAATGTTGTTAATTTCCTCATATTCTTGTTTTCTGTGTTTGTTAGAAAGTGAGAAAATTTTCCCCAAGAAAAATGGAGTGATAATTTAACATTTCTTTACTCGTAAAATGTGCAGGGTGCAATGGGTGCAGCATTCATCGTATGGAATGTATCAATACTTCATTAAGGTATGTCCTATCAATCCTTTGAAATTGCCCAAGCAAAACAAGTGTATAAAGCTAGCTCACCTCGCTAATTTCATTGCTCCTGATTTTTTAGATCCTTACAACATGACTGAAGTTGGAATATGTGATCATAGTATCATTCTCTTTTTTTCAGGTTGTTCCCACTGCCTACACTGACATAAATGAGCACATTATTCTCTCAAATCAGGTAATTTCTTTTTTTCCTTGTGTGCACAAGCATACTCATGTGCGCCGATGCACATGTTGCATATACATATTTATGTGATTTTCAAGCATTTCTTAAGATGACATTATTCCTTGCTCAGTTTTCTGTGACAGAGCATTTTAGAAGTAGTGAGAGTGGTCGGATTCAAGCTCTTCCTGGCGTGTTTTTCTTTTACGACCTTTCTCCAATTAAGGTACCATCATGAAGTATTTGCATTTGACACCACTATCAAAGATGATCATGTAACGGCCACACATTTTTCTTGTTTTGCCACATTTCTGTCTTTTGTGTATGACATTTGCTTATTGTTCTTTGATTTATTGAAAGAAGAATGAGAAATCAATTTATTTTGTTTTTAATCTTTAGTCGCATTGTGTACTGATACTTTTGCAATACATTCGTATGAACTTGGGATCCATGCCTTTTGCAGGTCACATTCACGGAGCAACATGTGTCATTCTTACACTTCTTAACTAATGTTTGTGCTATTGTTGGAGGTAATATTTCCCTTGCGGCCATTTTTCTTTATACTAACTAGCCATTTCTGTTAAATCACGCCTTTTCTGTTCGTATATTTATGCTTCAGTTGAACATATGTTTTTTTTCCATTGCTTTGACCATGAACCATCTAAATCTGTGTCTCAGCACAGACTGTAGCTGCTAATAGAACTGAAGTTGGTAAACAACAGCTCAAGCTGGACGTACATCTGTCTGTTGAGTCTTGTATTTCTGGTTTCGTCCAATTTAAACTATTTCCTGAATCATGAGCAAAGTATACAGCTACTTTTTTAGTAATGTCTCATAGTAATACAAAATTAGGAATTTGGAGAATTTAGCCAAGCCTTCAACATCCTTTCAGTACTTCAACCAATAACCTAAGGCGCAAATCTTCCTGATCTGCAGGTGTGTTCACTGTTTCTGGGATCATAGATTCATCCGTATACCATGGCCAGAGAGCAATCAAGAAGAAGATGGAAATTGGCAAATTCAACTGAGTCCTCAATTTAGCCTTCATATTGCTGCCAGTTATTCCATCTTCAGGACTTCCTTTCAAAAACTGCAGATGCAGTAGAAAGCAAGCCTGCTCCAAGTTCCTAAAATACGAGTGAACCAACTGATTGATACTTTTCTCGTCGTTATGTCTCTGGAACTCTTGGTGCACTTGCATAGTTTTAGACAAATGTTTATCAAATAACTCGTTGCGCTTCCTGTTTGCTTCGAGAAGAAGCTACCGGCAAATGAAATGGTTCACCCGGTGTACTATGATGTTATATTGCACTCAAGCAAATGGGACATTTCAGAGGTGCTCAATTTTTGTACGCTAGTCTACCAGGAAAACATTTTATTGTGGTAAGCTGCAAGTGTTTTGTATCGTCGTAAGTCCGTGTAAGAGGGCCCTAACCTTTTTGTAGAATGTATTCCATTTGTCTGTAATTCTGTTGGTTGTAACAGGTTCTTTTTCCTTAGACATTTTTATAGCTCTTACAGGCCAGTTTTCAAAATGTAAAGACCATTTGAAGGAAAGTAAGTTTCTATTTTCCCTTAGTTAAAAAAAGTTTCGTTTTTTGCCATGGGTTTCCTTTCTGACTAAGTTGAGATGTAGCCTGTAGAAGTAGAAGACTAGAAGTCAATGAACTTTGTATTAGATATTCAAGCTGACTAGGTGATGATGCGGATGACAATAGCATCCCATAAAGAATGCATATCGTCCATTATATTTATGCTGGTTGTAATTAGAAAAAAAACAGTCTGAGTTCCTGAGTAAGTTAGATTTTATTATTTATGCAATTCTTCAGCTTTTAGACTAGTCTATACTAATATAAAAAATATCAGTTTTATTAAACCTTTTATCATCTAATTACATTAATATCCTGCTCTCCTGACAGCTAGATCAACAAAATTCAGTGACTACTATTACAAATTCATCCTGTCATGTGAATACATATATGTTCATTCAGCTCATCAAACGTCTACTATTCAAGTTGTCCAATTCAGACACCCTCCCGCCCAACCCTGTGCTGTGCGTCGCCCGGCCTTCCCCGCGCCAATCCCGTGCACTCTCCACCCCAATCCCGTGCGCTGCCCCACTTCTTTGCCACTCCTCTTCTCTCCCCTCCGCCTCCACGTTCAGCGTCGGCACTCCCCTTCCTCGAGGTCCCACCGCCGCCTCCCTCGAGATCCCGATGACCGCCGCCTCCTCCCTTCACACCAAAACCTCCCCTCTTCGTTTTCGCTCCCTCTCCGACCAAGCCGCCGCCTCCCAATGGATGCCGTCGCGTTCCCACCGCCTCTCGCCCCCTTCCCCGAGGACGTCTTCAATTTCGGTGACTTCACCTTCGCCTCGCCTGCGCCCCAACCTACACCTCCGGCTTCCCAGCCCGCCACCTTTGCCGCCTTCGAGGACGACTGGGGTGATTTCGTGGCGAGCCCCCTCGGATCCAAGCCGATTGTAGTGAACTTATTCTTGCTTCAGTCAGGGAAGTACGGCAAGGTTAACAAATGCGTCACTTTTCCTAATATGTTGGACATGGTTCCTTTTGTGACTGGGGCTGGTGATAACCCTCCTCTTTACTTCTTGTATGCTATAGTTGTACATTTTGTGATTCAGGGTAGCAAAGTAACTAGATTCTGTCTAGATGCTTAGCATTTCAGGTGACATGTTAGAATGCAGGGACAGGCTTTGTGCCTGCCATTGTTCAATTCAACCTAAAGCCGGTCAAGCATTTATTTAGTTGTATGGCAGAAAGTTCAATTTGCTTTCAGATTTCTAATATTCCTTGGTCAAAGAAAAAGAGAAGAAAGTTCGGCACTGCTCCAACTTGTTTTAGCTTCCATCTTTCAGTTGTGGCTGATGATTTTTATCTGAATTGTATTGTAGCGGCTATTAGTTTTTTTCTAAGTTATTCAGTTAAAAAAATAAAAATGAGAAAAAAATGGAAAGCACCGTTATAGCTACACGGATATATAACTTCACCCAAAAAAATTATAGATCGGTGGTTGGTGGTCCAGCATAGTTATCCTATTCATTCTTAAGAATGTGGTATAATTTTTTAGCTTTCTGTCATGATGTGTGTCTAACTACATGACTTATAAGAATTCAGTTATAAGATATGGAGTAAAATTTATATTTTATTTCTAAACATATAATCAATACTTTTGATATGGATTTCACGTACACGTTTATTAGTAACATTAGAAACGTGCGGAGTACCTCGTCACTACAAGCAGAAGATTGCGTCCATTTGTTCGGCCTTTCCTCTTATCTTGTTACAGAATTTACCAGTTTTTTTGAAATCATCAAGGACTTGTTTCAGCTGTTGTGATTTTTTTAATGTCTGCATACGAAATGAATTGAGCAGAATTTGTGTTTGAATTCGTATTCAGTGTTCATGATGCCAATGTAAGTATGGTTTGGCCGATATTCGGCTCCACTTGGACTCACAGACCATTACGTCCATAATAAGACGCCTTTCGCTGCCGAAAGCGCCTACAGCATTACGCTTCACCGAATCCTCTTCAGCTCTTCGCACCGAACAAGCACCATCGCCCACCAACGGCCGCGCCCGCCGCCAGCCGTGCGCCTCCAGGGCGCAGCTATGCACGGCCGCCGCTACCTCGCGGCCTCCCTGGCCCGAACCCTGGCCCAGACCCCCTCCCGCACCATCTCCTCCACCCCGTCCCTCCTCCAAACGCTTGACCCGTCCGCCCCGTCGCCTGCCGCCACCCCGCCTGCGGCGGGCAGGCTCGCGGAGCTGCGGCGGCGGCTGCAGGCGGACGCGTCGTCGCTGGGGGATTTCGTGTACTCGGTGGAGGTGGGGACGCGGCAGCGGCCGCTGCCCAAGCCCAAGTGGATGAAGGAGACAGTGCCCGGCGGCGCCAAGTACGCGGTCATCAAGGCCAAGCTGCGGGAGCTGAAGCTCCACACCGTCTGCGAGGAGGCGCGCTGCCCCAACCTTGGCGAGTGCTGGTCCGGCGGCGAGACGGGCACCGCCACCGCCACCATCATGATACTCGGGGACACCTGCACGCGCGGCTGCAGGTAAGGGAATCCTCTTCTTTTTACTGCTTGTAGTAGTTATTGTGGGCTGCTGCTTAGGTTGTTTAGGCTATGCACAACGAAGCTCTAATGTGATTATGCTATTTTAGGATTCGAATGGGCTGTTCTATACGCAAATCCATTTCTAGGAAATTTTGCAGATTTCTGTTTTCTATGCTACACCTTGAGCCATGTGAGTGCAAACGATGTGATTTTGTAGCTTCATGTATTTCAGTTGCCTGTGCTGGATTATGTGGATGCTTTGACGCTGCTTGCGATTTAGGAATTGTGGATCCCAGCTGTTGTGTAATATGAATTACAATTATAGAAATTGGTAAGCATGGATGGTTATTGTATGCAATTATGGAGAAAACACCGCTTCTTCGATTGTTTGTTTTAGGCATCATGGACAACTGCTTAGATTGTTCAGACTTCAGACTATACAGAAGGAAACCTTATCAGGGTATCTTAGCCTTTAGAGATTAGATTGGGTTGTTGTATCCATTTCAAGGAAATGTTGCAGCTTTATTTTTCACACTACACCTTGAGCCGTGTTAGTACAAATGATGTGATTTTGTGGCTGCATATTTCAGTTGCTTGCTGTAGATTATGTGGGCGCTTTGACGGTGGTTGTGATTTAGGAATTACTTATCCTAGCTGTCGGGTAATACAAAGTTTGTTAGAAAACACACGGCAAAAATAGTTGATCAAAAGAACAGGAGACGAGGATTTAACGTGAAAAACTTTTGCGGGAAAAACAATGGACGCACGAAGGTGGAATTCACTATATAAGAAAATATTTACAATGAGCCTCTTACTCTTCCTATGGACAATAGGGGTATATTTATAGTGATATCAATGTGACTTCAAGTAGGAGTAGAACTCCGTGTTGAAAACGGAAACAAACCGAATAGGATTCAAATCAGAAACTTAATAATCTCCACCTTGAGCTAAATTCCCTCCTGTAGCCAAAGCAAATCAAATCTTCTCAAATCATAATCCACCATCAATGATCCTTGTGTGTTAAAAGTCTATAGGATTAATCAATGAGTAAGACTGGATCAGTCTTTTCTATATACTTCTCCTGTGATGCTGGATAACTATAGTGAAGAACTCATCTAATAAACTTTTTACATGCTCTACCTAGAACATATAACTCGGCAAACAACGCCCATCGAAGAGCAACTTGCACATATGATTATCACGTACATCAAACTACCGACTGTAAAAGTAATTGAATTCTATAACATGGTTGAAAACTGCTCCTGTAGAAAAACACCTAGATGAAGATAACTCTTGTGCCGTCAATGGAGCGGAAATAATCTCTGCAATAGACCCCTCAGATTGAACTGTGACAACTAGAACGTATTGCACCTGCAATACTGAAAGTTGTAGTATCTATGCAGATAATTAACTCCTTTTGCACTTTAAATCCTTTATCTTAAACTCGTATTTGGAGCATAAACTTCAGTAGCGAATACAAAACTCCGGACAATATTATGTAGCTGCCATCAAGGTGTTATCAAATTCGTGATAATCAATGTTGCCAAAGCCTCATAATGGTCACGTAAGCAATCTTCGTGTAAGTGATCCAAATTGCAACATATCCAAACGGTGAACGAAATACCAAATTCAGTTGCCCCCACAACTGATTTTTTTTTCAAGTGTAGCCTAAATTGTGTTAAAACCCGCAACTCCACCTTAGACTATATGTGTGGATCTTGCCATAATAACCCGTAGAAGACGATAGATCATCGAAGAAGTCACCCACGATTAATCCCACATAGATGCCACTAATGATAGACACAACAGTCTGAATTGCAATGAAATCCACCTCCAACAAAAACATAAAGAGCTGACAACACAATTTCTTGATAAAAGATGATGATCGACTAAGGCAGAAGATCGTCGACGGAGATGGCATAATACGACGCCAAGGCATGGTGTCTGGCGATGTGGGCAATGGTGTTGGCAAAACTAGCGCTAGAACAGTCACTAGGGTAGAGCGCATGTTGACGACCAGTATAGAGTCAAGTCGCGGAACGGAGCGTCTCAATGCCGCGCAGGGTCGCCTTGTCCGTGTGATGGCCTCCTCGGGAGTCTCCTCCCGAGGCGATGTCTTTGATTTTGAACATGAAGCTCCAGGGGCGGATTTGAGGGGGTGCAGCTGCACCCCCAAATCTTTTGGAAGAAAAACAAATATATAAGAGGTATATTAGATTTCTGTGTGTGTATGAGGTTCTATTTGCACTTCTTCTCTGAATTCATCTCAAAAGCGTCTTCCTCGTGGATCAGCCCATGCCCCATGCGGCCATGACTCATTTGCGCCGGTTAGCCCATTACCATTGGCTTGGCCCATTGGAAAAAAACCTAACCATCATTCACAGACCAGTCGGGGGCAGTCCTAGCTGCTCTGAAGTCCAACCGACAACTGGAAGCAATGTGAGTTTTTTCTCCTTTTAAAATTTTGACCATAATTTGTATTTTGTAAAATCCAATCCAACATCCGGTTCACAAAAGTTGTAAAGATGTAATGTGTTACATTTGAACTTTTATACTATATACTTTGGATTTTTAAATTCGCAGTTTTGCACCCCCATTACTCAAATCCTAGATCTGCCACTGTGAAGCTCTGATATCATTTGTTATAAAACGCACGGCAAATCTTCTAGACACAAACGGTGACGGCTTTGGATTCAACTGAGCGCAACTCGGCGTGACTCTGAGTCGACGTGATTTTTTGCTTTTTTTGATCGGATTTGCCTGTGCTCTTCAGCTGACTTCTTTCCACGTGTCTTCCCTTGATGTTGCGCGATCGCCACGCGATGGGCACTCTGACGATGCCATACCTTGGTTCCTCCTAGATGTCATCTCGATGATGTCGCGCGGGTGCTGCGGTTGATGCCGCACGCTAGCCGCGGGATGGCCGCCCTGGGAGTCGCCTCCTCCAGGGCAGTGGGTAGACTTTTGAACCCGAAACTCTGATACTACTTGTTATAAAACGCATGGCAAAAATAAATGATCGAAAAAATGAGAGACGAGGATTTAATGTGGAAAATGCGGGAAAAACCACAAACGCACAAAAACGGAATTCACTATATAAGGAGATGTTTACAATGACTCTTACTCTTCCTATGTACTACAGAAGTTGAGTTCTGGTTCAATACATTCAGTTGTTCTCAACCGTTAAATATAGCCCATCCAACGACTGTCATGGCCTTGACACCTCCAGTGTCATTGAGTGGTGCGAAGAGGTGGTGCTAGTGAAGTGGGCAAAAAAGTAAGAGAAGTGGACGGAACTGAACGGGGAGAGTTTTTCTTTCCTTTTTTTTGGTAACTGACTAACTGTCCAAAAAAGAGAGGCTTTTGGAGTGATTGTACAGTTTTGCCCTTGATTAATTAACGGTAAGCTGTGGTGGAGGTGCTAACACCTCCTACACCTCTACATAGACTGAACCAAGACTATATTTATAATGGTTACAAAGTGACTTCAGGTAGAAGTAGAACTCCGTGTTGGAAATGAAAACAAACTGAATATGATTCGGATCAGAAACTCAAACAAAGTTAAGCAATAGTAAAGTTTATAAAATGGTGCAGTCTACTTCTGTGGGGAGAAAACCGTACGAATGGATGCACATTATAAAGCAATTCTATAGAAACTCTGCTTTCTATTGTGTTGATTAGGAGCTGTAATTGACAGCTTCTTATGTTGTTTAAATTAGGTTCTGTGGTTGACAGTAATGCCATCCGTTTTGATGGAGGTTAAGGTTTAGGTTTTTTAGGCTGTGCAAAAACTAATCTTCTTGGTATTTAGTAGAGTACAGATTTCTTTGTCAATGTACTATTCCATTATCTGCTTAAGATTTGCAGTCTATCTTATTGCTATTAGGAGTTGCCTTTTAGAGAAAGGAGCACAAAACTCCTGTTTGATAGTTGAATTTGAGAAGTCGTCATATTGCAGATTTTGTAATGTCAAGACATCAAGGACTCCCCCTCCACCAGATCCAGATGAGCCTTCCAATGTTGCGCAGGCTATTGCCTCGTGGGGCCTTGATTACATAGTCATTACAAGTGTTGATCGAGATGATTTACCTGATCAAGGGAGTGGTCACTTTGCTGAAACAGTACAGTAGTTAAAGGTTTTGAAGCCAGAAATGCTTATTGAAGCACTTGGTAAGCCACATATATCTTGTCATATTGTTTGGTCATTTCATTATTTTGATACATCATCTGTCCTCTGTTAATATTAGGCATTCCAATATTCCATGTATTGTACCCTTAATTCTTAAAGTAGTAATTTTGCAGTACCAGATTTCCGAGGGGATTCTAGCTGTGTAGAGAAGGTTGCAACTTCCGGGTTGCATGTTTTTGCACACAATATTGAAACAGTGGAAGAGCTGCAAAGAAATGTGCGAGACTATCGTGCTAATTTTAAGCAGTCCATAGATGTTCTGAAAATGGCAAAAGAGTATGCCCCTCCTGGCACCCTTACGAAGACATCAATTATGCTGGGTTGTGGGGAGACTCCTGATCAGGTTATTGGCACAATGGAAAAGGTGAGGGCTGCTGGTGTTGATGTCATGACATTTGGTCAATACATGAGACCGTCAAAACGTCATATGCCTGTTTCTGAGTATGTTACTCCTGAAGCCTTCGAGAAGTATCGATCTCTTGGTGTTGAAATGGTATGACCATCTGCCTCATTTAAGCTTTCACATTGAACAGAGTAAACTCTATTATTGACCATAATTTCTATTATACATCTTATAGTGGCAAAGCTATCATTAACAATAGTACCAGCTTCACATCTTATACACAATAAAAAAAAAACTTTTCTCAAATGCAATTACTTGATGTAAACTGATAGTCTATTGGTTGTCAATTGGGAACATATTCCACTTCTGAAGAGCATGTTCATCACTTCTATCATTTAGTGACCCAACTTAGTTTGTTGTTCTGGAGAAACGAAGATCTAGAAACTTGCCTTTTCATGTAATCTGCATCAATGGTTCATATATAAATCTGAATACCTTCCTTAATACCATTATCCCTTTTGGTTCCCATATCTTTCTTACCGTTGAAGGGCTTTAGTATATTTTGCATCATACTTATTTAGTTCAGACCGCTGAAAAATGGCTTGGTCATGAATGACAGGGGTTCCGCTATGTTGCATCTGGACCCATGGTTCGGTCCTCCTACAAGGCTGGCGAGTTCTATATCAAGGCTATGATTGAAGCCGATCGAGCAAAATCTGCTGCCACTGCAGACTCAAGTTCATAGTTGACAGTACCTCCATTCCCTGACATGGCTACACTGCAAATAAGCTGCTCAGTGGTTTCTAAGTTCTAATCGTAAAAACATGTCTGCTTGTGTCATCTTGGCAATCGTGTTCTTTTTTAGAGAATAAATCCTCCGAGCTCCTCATTTGTACCATCTCTGCATTTCTTCATACTCCATTGCAAGTCGAATGCTCCCTCTTGCTTTATAATGAAAAAATATATATCAACAAACCGTTTTTGTATGTGACCACAATCATTAATCATAACAGCAGGAGGGACAAAGTCAGTCAATTTACCTATTGAATATGTTGGATCATTATGCCTCATGTGCTGTGCGTGTAGAATGTGAAGATAGGTTATGGGCTTCTTGTGCTATTGGCAGATCCAATCTTCTTTAGATCATAAGAAAGAGATGGAGCCCGCCAGTACACAAATCGCGAAACGCACTTTCTGTAAGTCAACTTGACGTCTTGACCCTTCGTTGTGCAGTCAACTTGACAAGGCCCTGCTATAGGTTCATGGGAGGAATCTTAGAGGTAAAGAAAACTGTTTTGAAATTCGAAACGATAATTGAGAAATTGTTCTAATTATTTATTCGAGAAAAGTTATAAGTTATAAGCTGAAAAAATATGACTATTATTGATGTATCATATTGGTGTGTTGTCCCAAAAAGGATCTAAATAATAATGCAATAATGCTAGACATATGTACCTGTCAGAATTATTATTTGCATTGTCAACATCCCATTGAAGGTTAGAGTCCTCTACATTACTTGCATTGTAGCTATTTTTTAAAATTTAGCTTTTAAACATCTGTTTTCGTAAATATAACTCTTTTCTTGAACTCAGTAGATATCTACCAAGCCCCCTAGCTCAACGACATGGCGAGCCGGCCGACGTGACAGTGATTAATTAGTGCTAATGATGCAATATGATGTTTAATTAGTGCTAATCATACTTAAGTTAATTACTATACTCGGTAGCTTATCATGTCGAGCCGTGGTTGCTTAGCAGGTTAAGGATCTGCTGAGCTGTGGTTACTCGGCAGGTGTTGCTGAGCTCTGGTAGCTCGATAGGACTTGCTGAGCTGCTGTAGTATGGTAGACGATACGTGTCACATACCACGGCTGCTAAGTTCAGAGAGAATGTTAGATTCACAAAAAGAATGTCCTAGAATTTTTTTTAAAAAAAGAAAAGCTACAGTACTATATATACAAAGAATTCGAAGGTTAGGAACATACATGCCCCGCCATTTTCTCCGGCCACTACAGCAGTGGGTTTGGGTCAAACCAGCACTACCATGAAGGCTGGCTTAGCTCATAGTGCAGGCATGCAGCTTCCCCAATCCCTATAGCCGGCCCTCCCTGTGTCGATCAATTTGCAAAATTAGCTCCAGAAAAAGGTCGGAAACCAAGGGTGTGTTTGGTTCTACGAATAGCCTCTTCTCATCTTCTATTGTTGTTACGGCCACGTGGAATCAATCAACTCATTACATTTCTCGAAGCAGGAAGGATGTTAATCAGGTTTCGAAGCAGGATCGAGGCGATTCTAGAGCAACCTATTCTTTAAACCAAAACATCCTATAGATAAACCGTCTAGTAAAGAACACATGCGCAGTTATCTATCTGATCTGTATCGCAGGATCGTGACCGAGTTGCCTGAATCCAATTCGGACGGAGGCTAGCTTTACTCGTGCTTCTGAGGGCTAAAGCTACGATACCAAATAAAACTCCAGTGCAGGTAGTTATCAGCAAGCAACGCATGTGCTCAAGTGGAAAAAGGCGTCCTAGGCTGCTGCGTTCGAACCCATAATTAACAATATCAACCTCTTCATGCACATCCTTATCTCCCCATCGGCGCCACTCTTGTGCAGTCTCTACGGCCAAACCAGCCCTTGACGCGCCCAAGGGTTCGAGCCTGTTTCGCTCAAGCTTCACCGGCCACTAGGGCAGTTCAGTCCACGCGCGCGGCTCGATCCCTCGAGAAAGAGAGAGCCATTTCAACCACGGTTTACACGACCATCGCAAGCTAGCCAATGGCTGCCAATTCTTGGCCCCCACCGAGCACTCGCATCTGCGTGTGCAGTTGCAACTCCTATATAAGCGCCTTCCTTAGCTTGCTCCAGGAAAGCTTCAGTGCTAGCTAGTGCTTGCTGCATTGTTGACATTGTCGTTGCTGCTGCAAGAAGCGCAAGCGCGCGCGTGCGTGCATGGCTACCTTGTGGAGGCAGCCGAGTCTCGAGTTCGAGGTCAAGGTCGTGAGGGTGGCCGGCTTCGAGCCGCGGCTCGAGGGCGGCCTCTTCGTGAGATACTACGTCCCGGCCGGCGACGGGAGGCGGCGGCTCCGCGTGGACACGCGGGAGGCCCCTTGCGGAGGCGGCGGCGTGTACTGGGGCGAGCTGGCGCACTTCGAGCGCTGGCACGACGCGGCCGGGGCGAGCTCCGGCCAGGGCGCCACGTCGCCCGCGCCGGGCGGGGTGGTCTCGTTCGAGCTCCGGTGGAGGCCGCGACCGGCTTCTGGGCTGGCGGCGTTCCTGGGGACGGGGCGGCCGTCGTCGCGGGTGCTGGCAAGGGCCGAGCTAGCGTGGCAGGACATCGCCGTGGCGACGGGCGCGACGTCGGCGTCGGAGAGCTGGCTAAGGCTCTCACCGGCGAGCCGCGAGCTGGGCGGGTGTAAGGCGCCCACGTTGCTAGTCGAGGTCAAGATCCACGCCGTCGCCGCTGCCGAGCCTGATCATGGAGTTGGAGCGAGCAAACTCGGCGGCATGAAGAACGAGTGTTGCGGTAGCGGCGAGCACTGCGGTCAGTGCGGGTGGGTCGGGAGCGAGGAAGACATGTTCCTTGCAGCAACGTTCAGTCCGTAGTAGTAGCAGCAAGATTGTAACGGAGAGCCTACCTATTAGGCTCGAAACCACTTATTTTGCTCTGGGTGGTGCGCAAATGTGTGGATTTGAGGCAAAGTTTTGACGTTTGCAACTTTGAAGCATTGCTCTCTGTTTCAGAACTTCTAGGCTAGCCGCCAACTTTGAAGCATTGCTCTCTAATCTCTATATGCAACTTTGAACCATATACATCTGCCGCGTTCATGCGCCGCCCAGCCGTCGGGCTGCGTGAGCCGCGCACGGCGCGTGCCCGTACGCACCACATAGAACTGCTCCGTGCGCGCCGTGCTCTGGCAGCGCGGTTCCACCGCACGGCGGCGCAGTTTCACCGTACGTATCACGCACCACTTCTCCCCGCCCGCGCCGTGCGACACCGAGGGCAGCGAGATGTTCCAACACTGGACTGTTCATGTTAGCTGTGGCTTATGGTTTTTGGTTGCGGCTTGTGATTTTTGGGCTGTTTATATGAGAGATTACAGAGTAATAGAAACCTCGTGCGATTTTTGCCGATATAAATGAAGTCAGTAAAGTATGTATTACAATTGACTAGTAGACCCTATCTTGAAAAAATACTCTGTTTAAAAGCTAGTTACTGTAAAAAAGCTAAAACACGGCTTTTTAGAAGCTGAAAAGAATATGGCCCACTTACTACTCACACAGTCCCACTTCACCACTCCCGTACGCACCACGCACCACATCGACGCCGGGACGTTGGCTGGCCGGCCGGGCGGTCTGGGGGTAGGGCCGACAAGGCAGTGAGGGGACGGATGTGGTAGCTGCGTTGGCTGTAGTCTGTAGAACCATAGGTTGCTTTGACTTTTAGGCGGGAACGGGTGATGGGCTGCTAGCTGTTGACCCGTCAATGCTCATGGAGTTCAGGGGGTCGCTGGGTGGTCCAACGACCAGGAGTATCTCCCTTGTCCACGAATCACGAACCAAATCTAGCTGGAAAAATTTCAAAGAAGATGTTAGTGTCACGTAACAGGTGTTATAACATTCTACGAAATTTCAAAGTAAAGTACAATCGATAGAGGGAGAGATAAAGAGAAAATTACAGCTAGTGTTTCTAGCTGGAAAAATAAACACTAAGTTTACTGGAGTGTTTAAACTGGCTTCGGCTTCGACTTTTGCTTAAAGAAAACAGAAGTCAATTTAAACAACTTAGTTTCTAAAAGCGATTTCTCTAAACCACTTCCAAAAGCTGCTGGCCACCTTCGTCGCCTCCTTCGCATATGCCACCATCACCGCCACCTCCGACCTCCTGCTGCTTGCCTTTGTCACCTCCACCATCGCTGATCATCTGCCTTTGTCATCTCTTCTGTGTCTGCCACCAATGCCGCCTACTTTCCCCATGTCTGCCTCTCGCTGCCCTCCACCTCCTCCCGCCGCCCTCACCCCTTCTCCCTTCATCGCTGTCGATGCCACTCATGGTCTGCCCCTCTTCACTTTCCTTTTTTTTCTTTCCTTTTCCTTTTTTTCCTTTTCATTCTTTCATTTTCCTTTCTTTTTTTTCCTTTTATTTTCATTTTATGCTTTTGTGGCGATGTGTTTTTTATTTTCCACATCAATTCAACCAAAAGTCATTAGTTCTAGCCAATTTGAACACCTCGTCTTCTAAAAACCATTTTTTCGGTCATTACTATTCCATTTCAGCCAAAGTTTTAGTAAAAACATCCGCTCTAGCCAATTAAAACACCCCTAATACTCCCTGCTTAGGGTACCAGAAATTCAATGAGATTTAGGTGGGAAGCCCCCTGGGTGAACATTCAAAAATAAATGATATTAAATCATTGAAAAGTGTCTTGAAAATTTTGTAGCTCATTGACATATTAAACAACACTCCCTCAATTTTTCATAATTTTTAGAGGTTATTTATTATTTTAAATAAATCAGGTCTTTAATCTTTACTAAGGGCATTTTGGTCTTTTAGTCCTAATGGTCATCTAATGACAGTGGTATATAATAGAATTTCAGTACTATTTAGTAGCATATAATAGATGAAACATTTTTAATAATATTTTATAGAAATAAACACTATTCAGTGATATATTGGTCCGGTTCATTTCAGCTTCTAAAGAGATGCTTTTCGGCTTTTCTACAGTAACTAGTTTTTAAACAGAGTATCTTTTTAAGATAGAGTCTACTAGTTAATTGTAATACATATTTTACCGACTTCATTTATATCGGCAAAAATCGCACATGAGTTTTATTACTCTATAATTTTCATATAAACAACTCAAAAACTTTAAGCTGTAGTTAAAAATCATAAACTTCAGAAAAAAAAACAGACCTATTATTAGTTATCTTTTTTTAAAAGCCAACTTAAAGGTAGAGACCGAAGGGAAACCGCTCGACCCGCTTCCCCAACCAAAAGCAACCGAGGTGGCGAGGTGCACGCGTAGCCGCAGCTGCGGAAGGAGACAGGAACTGTACCTAGCCACGCCACGCCACACGAGATAATTTTTTCGAAGTGTCTTGGCGCCACACGGGCCAAGCAAAGTACCGGGCCCACGAGCCAGCCACACCGCAAGCCCACTGGTCGATGGCTCGCGTGAAGCGACCGAGAGAAAGAAAGGCGCAAATTTGCCTCGACGTCCGTGGTCGTGCAATCCCTCCGTCCTCCTGAGCGGGGCCCACCATCCGTGGTCCCACTGTCAGTCACATAGTGGAAGTCGTGCGACGGGAGAGGGTTAAACGCTTCGCATCGTCTGGAACGGCGAGTCACGTGCCCAGCCCACCGGCACCTCGCCAACGCGGGATCCTATACGCCCGTACACGCAACACCTCACTCCGTGTAACCACGCACCAAGCACCACGTGGCCAAAATAGACGCACGGCACCGTGCTCCCGGATCGGCTGCTCCCCTGGACTCCCCGCCTAAAACGACCCCTTCGAGTCGTACTCTTCGCCAGTACCCACCGACAAGTGGCTCCAGAGTTTTTCCGAGCCCACATGTCAGTGAATGCGCGGCGACTCTCCCCCTGCTACTAGTACCCCACGCAGCAGCAGTACTCGCATTTGAAGTAGCTCTGCGAGGAAACGAACCCAAGCCAGCGAGCTAAGCAGAGAGGAGTAGCAGCAGAGCAGTAGCGCTCGGAAGCAATGGAGAGGGCGGTGCCGGTGCGGAAGCCGCACACCTCGACGGCTGACCTGCTCACGTGGTCGGCGACCGGGCCCGACGCCGCCGCCGCCTCTCCGGCCGCCTCCTCCCGCCCCAGCCTCAAGGTAAGAGCTCGCGCGCTGGGGCGTCCGTGTCGCCGTTCGGTTGCATGTGTTCGATCGAGTCGGCTTGCTGTTTTCTGTGCGATGCGGCTGACTTGGGGTGTCTGTGTTTTCTCTGCTGCCGTTATTGTTTGACCAGCCGGCCGGGGGGATCACGCCGGCGATGTTCGGGGCGCCGGTGAGCGAGCAGGAGGCCGAGGATCTGAGCAAGAGGTGAGATCTGGGGCCTCCCCGTGCCGCATTTCGTCCCGATCTGCTCGATCTGTGATTTCGTACCGAGTTTCTGATTCGATTAACCCGATCTGATATAGTAGCAATGTATGCTCTGTTTCGATCTGTGGTTTCGCCGATCGATGTTCCGTACTTATGAAGGCTGGCTGGGTTGCTCTGGTTTTACCGAGAAGTTGCGACGCCTTCTCATGATGGGTTGCTGGAGAGTAGTCGCTTGCAGGCGGTTGGTAATGATGCCTGAAAGTGATTTGGGGTGATGCAAACGGCAAATGTGCATTTCAAAATTTGGATATTTCTGGCGTGGGTGCCACAAACAGACCAGAAATTAGCTTAATAAGTCGAGTCATGTGATGCCTGCTTGTGTGTACTGACTTGGAGTTGTGGCCGTGTCATTGTCTGTTTTCTATACTATCACTTCTGGTAATTGTTCAAAAACTCACTATCGTGCAATTTTATTGAGTACGATGAGCCTCGTAGAGTATGGACTCTTAATGTGTATGTTTTGCAAAAATCAGTTTTTGAGAATTTGGTGATGTGGTGCTTCCCATGGTAGCCAAATCATAATAGGTGTTCTAGTTTTTCTTCCTTCAGTCTTGCTTTTGAAATTTATCTCTTGCATGGGTTGATGGCTCTGCTTGAAATTATCTAGGCTTGCATGATAAAGCTGTAGTTGGGTTTACTACAGAGATCATACTAGTTGAAATTGTTGAAGATATGCATTTTCTGAATGTGGTGATATTACTGTCGACTGGGTGATACTTCAGTAGTATCAAAAGTCTGGCAGTTAGTGGCATCCTGGTATGTGACGTCCATCTTATTTCTGGCTTCATTAGTTTATGAACCATAAAATAAGTCTGATAGGCAATTCATTTGCTTTTTTTTTTAAAAAAATCAACAATTCAATTCATTTGCTTTCAGTGGTAGCAAAATCTGTCAAATTTCTTTTATTTGTATGCCATACTTATTTGAAGATAGGATACATTGAGCTCTAAGCCTCTAACCTTGTTGACCTATTATAGTGAAAGGAAATTTTGCTCGGGCTCGAAGTTGAAAGAAATGACTGGGAGTGGGATATTTGCTGAAAAGAGTGAAAATGGTGATTCAGAGTCTGAGAATCCTGCTAACAAAACTTCTGTGAGGATGTATCAGGTACTTATCCTGTTTAGAAACATGTCGCGATCCCCCCTTTTTGTTGAGGAGTACGTCTTTCTCCACTTGGTATTATTGTGATCGCTTCCGGTGGTATTAATATTGTATTTGTGCTGATGGACAGTGTTCTAAGTTAAGACACACTTCATACCTTTTCTGTTAAAGAAAAACTGCTATTTGGTTTGAGATTTGAAAAGAAGCACATTTTCAAGAATATTTTATTATGTTTTAGTTGATGAAATTTTGCATTTGTAACCCTTAATGACTCTCGGGAGTTTTCTTTTTTGGGTTGATTAATCCAAATCTCAAACTTTGATTTCTTCCAACAATATAATTCACTGATGAACCTTTTCATGACAGCAAACTGTAACTGGAATAAGTCAGATCTCATTTAGTGCTGATGGAAGTGTTTCTCCAAAGAAGCCATCCTCATTGCCTGAGGTGGCTAAGCAGCGAGAGCTTAGTGGTACACTGGAGAGTGATGCTGAAGCTAAAATCAACAAGCAGCGTTCTGAAGCCAAGAGCAAGGAGCTCACTGGGAGTGATATCTTTGGTCCACCTCCTGAGATTCCTGCAAGGCCATTGGCTGCTCGTAATATGGAGCTACAAGGAAATCTTGATTTTGCACTTCCACAGCCGAGAAGCGTCCACACATCAGTGAAAGTCTCCAACGTAAGTGGCATGGGAGTATGAACTTCCTGTTTACATTTATATTTCTTTTTACTGTACATCTTCTGTCAGGCAACCAACAAAAGGCCTATTATAGAGAATTGGCACTTCATGCCTTGACATGCGTCTTTAGGAAGAAAAGATAAATTTCAAGTTTGACCATACATAGCTGAACATGGACAATTGTGTTCTTAATCTTGTATTTCATTTCCTGTAATTCTTTATATGTTTTTATTTATTTTAGTGTTCTCCAGTGGTGCAAATATTTGAATTCCCTGCTAATGTAATTCGAATTTTCATTGTGCACATGCATAATTCTGTAATGCACACACCGTTGGTCCCCATTTGATGTGCTTGCATGGTGCTGATTTGCATGCTTTGATACTATGTTAATTACACACTTCTGTTCCTTACATGCTAGATGCTGTGCGGTGATTTGATATCTGTTTGTGCTGAAATGTTGACCAATGGGGAATTTCAAGTTTGGGTTTTGGAGTATCACCTGAATCTTCCTTAGGCTTAATAGAATGCTGGTTGGATATGTTAAATGGGAATTCATACCACCTTTCTTTAGGGCACTATGAAAGGGAAAATTTTTGGTTCGTCCTGGTTGTACAGGGAATGAATGCACTCAGCCACTTTTACCATTGCCTTATGGGAATGCTTATAGGAATGCTCAAATTAGGTTGCATTTGTAAATTTTACATGTAAAATGTATCAGCTACTGCATAATAAGTGCCTAACAGCAGCACATAGAACTGTTGAAAATATAAGCACATGTAGGTTCAATTTATTCCATAAATTAATCATGACATCATGCACGCAAAATAACAGAACCATCACAGGCATAAAAGATCTAGACATGTAAACCAGGAAACTATACATGAATAGATCTAATACGGAGAACATGACTGTTACGTACCGGCGGTTCTGTTCGGATTGGTTTATCGATGTTGATGCTGCAGGCACGGTGTGGATGACACGAAGTTGACGACGACTTGACGCCGAAACCGAACGACGAGGAAGACGAGCCAGATCGACAGCAAGCAGTCGCGCAGAGCGCTTCCCAAAAACCTTATTCGCCCTCTCCCGGTGCAGGACTTCGAAGGCGACGGTTCCGGAGACCTGCTCTCCCGAACGACAGTGCACGCCGGCGGACGGGACGGAGTAGACTACGTGGGACGGCGCAGCACAATGGAGGAGGCAAAACCCTAGATTGATTTTCGCGTCGTGCTGTATGGAGGCGGCGACTCCGTATTTATAGAAGAACCAGGACGCGTGATCAGGACGCCTGCACGTTCTCCATAACTCGTAACCGAAACGGATTAGTTAGCGTATCCGATCCGGATTCACCGCCCCTCAAAACAGCAAAATAAAACTGCAAAAGAAAGCCGCGTCTGCGCAAGCACCTGGAGCGGATTTTGGCGGACCATTCACGCAGGTGCCGTGCGCCCGCGCCCCCCGCCCCGCCCCGCCCAGCCCGGCCCGGCCCGGCCCGGCGAGGCGAGGCGAGCGAGCGCGCGCGTGTGATCCTCTAGTTCTCTCCCACACATGCCTCAAGTGGCTAGGAGTGCACCATTCCTTTTAAGTTGGTCTTCCTCTCCTAGAACTAGCAATGTGGTACTAAAGTTCACATGCATGCCTCCTTTGCATGAGTGGGCCTTTGAGATTTTAGGATTTATTCTTTTATATGGGCTTGGCCCACATAATCTAACAATCCCCCACCAGATCTCAAAGTCCCACAGAGATTTGCCTGAATTCCAATGTACTGTTTATATATCAGTGTTTCGATGGAGACCGATTAAGGTTGAACATCCACCTAGAACTCCAAGCTACACTTACTCACAACTTGAACAATGGACTACGCCTTGAATTGCAAGTTTGGTGCAAGCAAGCTTCACTTAAAGACTTAACTGATACTAGGCCGCCAGTAGGCTACCCCTCGGTTGGAGCGTATAAGTCATACTCCTTGGTCTCTTCATGAGCTTAGTAGGAGATTTTCCCAAGATCTCCATAGACTGCGACTAACAGTCGGGCTCATATAGGTGTGTTCTTTCAAGAACGTTCTGCAGGATAACGTCTTCGCTTTTGAAAGCCAATGGAACACATTAAGGCCTTAACCAACCTGCCTTGCAGTTTCTGAGAGTATTGCATCTTCACATAGAGAGGGTTGAAATTACTCTCCTCCAGTTAACTAATGGCTTGTTTTTCCCAGATCCTAATTCACGGGATCTCCGATCACATAGGTTGGGTTACTACCATAGATAACTCACATGGGTCTCATTCCCATCTCCTTCGATGCACTATCTATCACATTCCGTGATAGTCCCTTTGTAAAGGGATCTGCCAGGTTTCTATTTGTTTGGATGTAATCCAAGGTTATAACTCCGGAGTTTCTCATTTTCCTGACAGACTTCAATCGTCTCTTGACATGCCTAGACGATTTCATATTATCCTTAGAACTGTTCACCTTAGCGATAACAGTTTGATTATCACAGTTCATAAGAATAGCTGGCACTGGCTTTTCCACTGTAGGCAGATCCATCAATAGATCCCGTAGCCATTCTGCCTCAACAGTAGCAGTGTCTAGTGCCGCGAGCTCTGCTTCCATGGTTGACCTCGTCAAAATAGTCTGTTTACAAGACCTCCATGAAACAGCACCACCACCAATAGTGAAAACATATCCACTAGTGGCTTTGATCTCATCAGCATCCGAGATCCAGTTGGAATCACTATAACCCTCCAGTACCGACGGGTACCCAGTATAGTGAAGTCCAAAGTTCGAGGTACCTTTCAGATAGCGCAACACCCGCTCAAGCGCCTTCCAGTGATCATCTCCTGGGTTAGAAGTAAACCGGCTTAACTTGCTCACAGCAAAGGAGATGTCTGGCCTTGTTGCACTAGCTAGATACATAAGTGAGCCAATTATCTGAGAGTATTCCAGCTGATTCCTAGCAATTTTCTTATTCTTACGAAGTAACACGCTAGGATCATAAGGTGTTGGAGAAGACTTGCTTTCAGAATAGCCAAACCGGCTCAAGACCTTCTCCACATAATGAGATTGTAATAATGTAATACCATCCTCACCTCTAACCAATTTAATATTTAGAATAACATCAGCCACTCCCAGATCTTTCATATCAAAATTTTGAGACAAGAATAATTTGACCTCATTTATCACATTGATGTTTGTCCCAAATATCAAGATGTCATCCACATACAAGCATAGAATAACTCCCTCACCCCCACCATAGCGATAGTATACACATTTATCTGCCTCATTGACAGCAAAGCCTGCAGACGTCAGTGTTCTATCGAACTTCTCATGCCACTGCTTAGGGGCTTGTTTCAGACCATACAAAGATTTCAATAATTTTAACACCTTGCCTTCTTGACCTTCTACTACAAATCCATCAGGCTGTTCCATGTAGATTTCCTCATCCAGCTCTCCGTTAAGAAAAGCTGTCTTAACGTCCATTTGATGAACGAGAAGACCATGTGAGGCAGCCAAAGCAAGTAGTACTCGAATTGTGGTCAGTCTAGCAACAGGTGAGTAAGTGTCAAAGAAATCTTCGCCTTCTTTCTGAGTATAGCCCTTGGCAACAAGCCGAGCCTTATACTTTTCAATAGTACCATCAGGCCTAAGCTTCTTTTTGAACACCCACTTGCACCCTACAGGTTTGCACCCATAAGGTTTATCTGTCAACTCCCAGGTTCCATTAGCGATAATGGAATCCATTTCACTGCGGACAGCCTCCTTCCAATAGTCTGCATCAATAGATGCATACGCTTCTGAAATAGACTTGGGAGTGTCATCCACAAGGTACACAGTGAAATCATCACCAAAGGATTTGGATATCCTTTGTCTCTTGCTCCTTCTAGGAGCTCCACTGTCATCCTCCTCATTGACAAGTTCATGTGTATGTTCAAAAGGTTCAGGTGGTGTGATTGAACTGGGAATTATTTCAGAAGGTTGACTAGTAGTGTTATGTGTATCCTTTATTGGAAAAATATTCTCAAAGAACGTTGCATCTCGAGACTCCATAATTGTACCAACATGCATGTCAGGTACCTCAGTTTTAACTATTAAAAATCTATAGGCAATGCTATGATTAGCATATCCCAGAAAAACACAATCCACAGTCTTAGGTCCAAGCTTGCGTTTCTTAGTTATTGGCACATTAACTTTTGCCAAGCACCCCCATGTACGCAAGTAAGAAAGTGATGGTTTTCTCCCAATCCATACCTCGTATGGTGTTTTGTCCTTATTTCTGTTAGGAACTCTATTTAATACATGATTAGACGTTAGCAAAGCCTCCCCCCACCATGCCTTAGGTAAGCCCGCAGTGTCTAACATGGCATTCACCAAGTCAGTCAACGTGCGATTTTTCCTTTCGGCAATCCCATTTGACTCGGGAGAATAAGGAGGCGTCCTCTCATGTATAATGCCATGTTCCTCACAAAATAAGTCAAATTCGTTTGAGAAATACTCTCCACCACGATCTGACCTAAGTCTTTTTATCTTTCTGTCTAATTGGTTTTCAACTTCTGCCTTATAGATTTTAAAATAGTCTAAAGCCTCATCTTTCGTTTTCAATAAATACACATAACAGAACCTAGTTGCGTCATCAATCAATGTCATGAAATATCGTTTTCCACCCTTCGTCAACACGCCATTCATCTCAGAGAGATCTGAATGCAGGAGTTCTAGTGGTGCCAAGTTTCTCTCCTCGGCGGCCTTGTGAGGCTTACGAGGTTGCTTTGATTGCACACAACTATGGCATTTAGAACTTTTGTTGATGGAAACATTTGGAATTAAATTCATACTGGAAAGCCGAGACATTAAGCCAAAATTAATATGACATAGACGTGAGTGCCAGACGTTGGCCTCATCATCCACACTGCCACAAATATGGTTCACAGACTTATTGCAGAAATCTGAAAGGGAAAAACGGAACAAGCCTCCGCACTCATAGCCTTTACCAATAAAATATCCATGTTTAGACACGACTACTTTATTAGACTCAAAAACCAACTTAAACCCGTCTCTACATAAACGGGAGCCACTAACGAGATTCTTGTCTATAGAAGGGACATGCTGCACGTTCTTCAGCTGCACGATCTTTCCCGAAGTAAACTTCAGATCTACCGTGCCAACACCATGAACAGTAGCATGTGACCCATTCCCCATTAGGACGGAGGAATCCCGGGCGACCTGATAAGAAGAAAACAACGAAATATCAGCACACACGTGTACATTAGCTCCTGTATCAATCCACCAATTGGTAGATTGACTAACTGAAAGAACAGTAGGTAAATTACCATACCCAGTCCCATCTCCAGTCTTGCCAATGGTCACGTTAACAGACTTAGAAGTCTGTCCTGCAGGTGCCTTCTTTCCTTTGCGTTGTGGGCACTTCTTGGCCATGTGACCAACCTCACCGCACACAAAGCAAGTTCTATCATCCTGATTGTTGTTGTTCTTCTTCTTCTTGAAGTTGGTTGTCTGTTGCGCTTTGACAAATTTCCCTTTGTTCTTGCTTGAGGGTTTCTGTACCACATTGGCACTAGACTGCCCTCCATCACCCTTAGACACGGCGTCCTTTTCCCGAGCTTTCTCCTCAATTTCAAGAGACCCAATCAGACTCTCAACAGAGTACTCTTGTCTCTTGTGTTTGAGTGCTGTTCCGAAATTCCTCCATGAAGAAGGTAATTTCGCAATAATACATCCAGCCACAAACTTGTCGGGTAAGGCACACTTCAGGAGTTCGAGTTCCTTGGCAATGGCCTGTATCTCATGAGCCTGATCTACTACAGAACGGTTATCAACCATCTTGTAGTCATGAAATTGCTCCATGACATACATGTCATTGCTGGCATCAGTAGCACCGTATTTGGAATTCAGTGCATCCCATAACTCCTTCGCGTCTGTCATGTGCATATACACCTCGCACAGACGGTCAGCAAGAACACTAAGAATGCATCCAACAAAGAGAGTAGTGGCAGTCTCGAATTCTTTCTGCTTTTCAGCATCAAGAACACCTTCAGGCTTGCCATTACTAACCCAGAATACATTCATAGCAGTAAGCCACAGAGTGACCTTGATCTGCCATCTCTTAAAGTGCACACCGGAGAATTTATCCGGCCTCAGTGCATCGGCAAATCCAGCCATAGTAAAACCACAGTGCCTACAATAAGGTTTTTGGATTGTTGAAAATATAAGCACATGTAGGTTCAATTTATTCCATAAATTAATCATGACATCATGCACGCAAAATAACAGAACCATCACAGGCATAAAAGATCTAGACATGTAAACCAGGAAACTATACATGAATAGATCTAATACGGAGAACATGACTGTTACGTACCGGCGGTTCTGTTCGGATTGGTTTATCGATGTTGATGCTGCAGGCACGGTGTGGATGACACGAAGTTGACGACGACTTGACGCCGAAACCGAACGACGAGGAAGACGAGCCAGATCGACAGCAAGCAGTCGCGCAGAGCGCTTCCCAAAAACCTTATTCGCCCTCTCCCGGTGCAGGACTTCGAAGGCGACGGTTCCGGAGACCTGCTCTCCCGAACGACAGTGCACGCCGGCGGACGGGACGGAGTAGACTACGTGGGACGGCGCAGCACAATGGAGGAGGCAAAACCCTAGATTGATTTTCGCGTCGTGCTGTATGGAGGCGGCGACTCCGTATTTATAGAAGAACCAGGACGCGTGATCAGGACGCCTGCACGTTCTCCATAACTCGTAACCGAAACGGATTAGTTAGCGTATCCGATCCGGATTCACCGCCCCTCAAAACAGCAAAATAAAACTGCAAAAGAAAGCCGCGTCTGCGCAAGCACCTGGAGCGGATTTTGGCGGACCATTCACGCAGGTGCCGTGCGCCCGCGCCCCCCGCCCCGCCCAGCCCGGCCCGGCGAGGCGAGGCGAGCGAGCGCGCGCGTGTGATCCTCTAGTTCTCTCCCACACATGCCTCAAGTGGCTAGGAGTGCACCATTCCTTTTAAGTTGGTCTTCCTCTCCTAGAACTAGCAATGTGGTACTAAAGTTCACATGCATGCCTCCTTTGCATGAGTGGGCCTTTGAGATTTTAGGATTTATTCTTTTATATGGGCTTGGCCCACATAATCTAACAAGAACAATGTGCATTTTTTAAGGAAAACGTGTCATTGTTATTTGATAGTTTCCCCATATGACGATATTTTCGTGACACCGTTGCATTGCCATCATCCAACAAAATATAGTTGGTATTTATCCTGTTAGCATGAATATCTCACCCTCTGAACTTACATGATTTGGAATGCTTTTGTAGCCTGCTGGAGGTCCAAGCAACATCTCATTCAGCGAGGATCCTGTAGGTAAGACAGCAAAGAAAATTCACAACCAGAAGTTCCAAGAGCTGACAGGTAACAACATCTTCAAAGAGGATGCCCCCCCTGCCTCAGGTGAGAAGTCTCTGAGCTCGGCGAAGCTGAAGGAGATGAGCGGCAACGACATCTTCGCTGATGGAAAGGCGGCTTCCCGGGACTACCTCGGTGGCGTCCGGAAGCCCCCTGGTGGTGAGAGCAGCATTGCGCTGATCTAATTATCGTAGACTACTCTAATCTGGACTGGCTAGTTCCTCCTCGTCTCTAAAGCGTGCGGCATGTGCTCTTCTTGACCTCCCAGTTCTTGGTCGTGCTTGAGATCTTAATTATGTTGGATACTTAGCCTAGTATGATGTAGAGTCAGCAGAATCTGACTCGGCTCATATCTGATACACTTGTGCGTGATCTCATCTTTGTTTTGTGCTACTTATATATTAATCTCTCCGTACTGAGAGCCTATGCAATAAGTTTTATGAACCCATTTGTGAGCTTATGGCATCATTTGAATTTTGAAAAGACTTATTTTGAGCTTAGATAGAGCAATTTTTGTGCTGGTAATTGATGTGCGAGTGTATGCAAAAGATGTGTTCGGCTGGTTGCATTGAGCATCTATGGCAGCAAAAGTCGAGCAGATTGTTGTTCCTCTTGAGATTGACATAGCACAAAGCTCGTGTGAAAAGGATAATTGAATTTTCCGTTGTACTCCAGTACCTTCTGTTTCTGTAGCTTTGTTTGTTCCTCTTGAGATTGACATAGCACAAAGCCTATGGCCCTATTCATTTTGGCTAGAGTCTTTGGTTTATTTTTCACTATTTATAAATTTCGTTTTTATGAACTTTTAACTTTTTTGAGTTTTTTTGCTGGTTCTTTTTCCCGTATTTATTTGCATTATACGTGATAGGCTAATATATTTTTTACTTTTATTTTTTTAAATTTAATTATACTAAATAAGATACCATCATCTACAGTACAAAATAAGCTAATTACAGTAAAAGTTCAGCCATAAACTAGGCTTATTCAGGCCAAATAAGTACAGCCATAGTAGAAAGCTTAAAAATATATATATAGGAAACGAAACGACTCCGCTGGGGATCGAACCCAGAAATCTCTGATTCCGTCGACCAGCGCCTTATGACACGGAGTCGCTGCTGGTTGTGAGCGATGATGATAGGAATCTAATGCTTTGTTTATTAGGAATTGTTTACGGAATTCTGGCAAATTTGGATCCTCAAGGAAACTTGCTATATGACCTTTTGTAACGAAGAAACAGGCTGTTGCCTGCTGATACCACGCTGAACTCATATGATTTGTATGTAGTTTATAGGAGACATCTATTTTTTGTATTGTGTAAGATTGCACCAACATTTCTATACAATTCTAGTATTTTTTTTCGTTTTGTGCGTTCCAATTAGGCATCTGCTCAAGTTCAGGTCAAAAGGACCTGAAATAAACTTTTACTGAAACAGGTGTTTTCTTTTTGTCGAAGGGTATAATTGATTATTTTGAATAGTGACTTTTAGCCGCACAACATGGGTAGTAAATCAATTGGCCTAGAAGTGTTGGTTGCATTTGTACGCATAGTCTTAAGGTGGTGCTCATTTGGGCTTTTTTTTAGTAGCTTATGGCTGGAAAAATACTGTAACTGTCAAAAATTTATTTAGCATAATTAAATTTAAAAATATGTTAGCCCATTACGTATAATACAAACAAATACGAGAAAAAAGAAACGGTAAAAAAACTCAACAAAAAACCAAAAGTTCAGAAAAAAAATGAAATTTATAAAATAGTGAAAAATAAACCGAAAATCAGAAGCTGAAGCCGAAATCAGCGGCACCGTTTTATCGCAAGAGAAGAAAACAATGTTATTCAATCCGGTAAAACGTACAACTCCACGAAGCAACAATTCTGATTTTTTTCTTCTATACACCACAAGTACGGGAAACCGAAGCACCATCGTAAAGAACGCCCCAGAAAGCGACTGAACCACCACCACATCAAAGGCACGAGCTTCCTCAGTTTATGAGGGCCACGGCGTTCTTGGCCGGCGGCTGCACGATCCGCCCCCAGTACCAGTGCCGCGCCGAGACGGCGCCCATGGCCTCGAGGGGCACCCCCTTGGTCCCCGGCAGGAAGGCCAGCACGAACGCGATCATGATGGCGACGCAGGCCGCGTAGTAGATGACCGTGGCGTACTTGAAGCTGCACAGCATGGCGAGGAACGTCAGCGTGAGCAAGAAGGTGGCGCCGAGGTTGACGGTCACCCTGATGCCCTGCGGGGCCGACCGGATCTCCACCGGGAATATCTCGCCGGGGATCACCCACGTCAGGGGACCCCACGACTGAAAAACCCCAAAATTCAAACCAGAAAATTTCCTAAATTTTTGTGGATTTTTGTTTGAATTTCTGGAAACTTTCCCTTTTTGGAAAGTTTCCCCGGAATGCGCTTTCCTCTTTTGGCGATTCCGCTTTCTCTTCCCCTCCGGCGCCCCGCCTCCTTCCGCCTTCCTTTCTCCCCGGCGCTCGCGCCCCTCCCCGCTAGCGCCTTCCTTCCCCGCCTCCGCTCTCTCCCGCCTTCCCCTCCTCTGCGGCGCCACCCCGCTCCCCTCTCCTGCTGGCGCCCCTGCTCCCCCCCCGCCTTCTCCCCGCGCACGCGCTTGCGCTGCGCGCTGTGTCGCACCGCGCCCGTCTCCGCGCCGCCCCGGGTTCGCCTCGCGCCCGCGCCGTCCCGACCGCCTCGGTCCGAAGGGGTGGACGCCCTCGTGCCACGTCGCCCCGCCTCTGCTCCGGTCCCGCCTGGCAGTCGCCGCGCCTCCCTCTCCCGCGCGCGGACGCGCTTCCGCCCTCGCCCGACCTCACCTGCTCCCATCCCCTGTCGCGTGAGGGGTGAAAACGGATCGGATAGTTTCCGCTGGATCCGGACGGATACGGATACGGATTGTGTCGGATCGGATTTTTTCGGTAGTTCTCGGATCGGATACGGATACGGATTTTTTTATCGGATACGGATACGAATACAGTAAGCCTAGTATCCGTCGAATACGGATACGGATTATCCGGATAATACGAAAACGGATATCCGAGAGGAGGGGAGGGACTTTAATTTTTATTTTTGATTTTTGGATTTCAGAAAAGCCTGGAAAATTCATTTAAGCTCAGAAAAATATGAAATAAACTCCAAAAATTCCAGGAAAATTCACAGAAGTTCCTGGTGACATTTTGGACATAATAAAAATATTTCCAACTAATGTTGGTATTTAATTTTCATACTTAAAATACCTTTTAATTTCAAAAGTAGACCAAACTCCAGAAAATCCAGGAAACCAAATAAAAGCCAAATAACTCTAAATAATTAATTTAAAGTAGGATTTTTTTATAGAAAATCAAAATATCATTTTATTTAATGTCTATTTTTTTGGTTGCGGAATGCCGTGTCCGTATGCGCCCCTGGAAACGGGGGCGTTACAAGAAGTGGTATCAGAGCAGGCTCTTTGACCGTAGGTTGAGACCTAAGGCAAACTAGGAAGTGATTTTATCGCAAAACATAATTGAAGCCATAAAAAGGGTTTACGAAAAATATAAGTATTATTGCTGTCTTTTTCCTCTCTTGCTGCTACCTTATCTATCTTAGTTTATTTCTGCTTAAGTTTTACCTTTGCAAAATGTTTACTGCTTTACTTGTCTAGCTTCAAAATTTTGTGTCTCGGCAGCTGGAGGAGTAGCCGTTGTTCGCTAGTCTAGACTGGTCCTGAGTTGTAGTTGTACTTTTTGTAATGTAAAGCAGGTGCAATCATGAACCCTAAGTGGTTTGTGTACCACTTGCATTTTGTAAATTTATGTTCATTATTCTTATATGTTGTTTACTTAATTATCAGTAATCCCCCTGTGATCAAAGCTTTCTCCTGTCCCTTTCGCTCTCGTTCTTACCTCTTTCGCCCTATACTTACCTTGAAATTCAAAGTCTTACGTATCCCCTCTTATTTTCCAAAGCCGCTGCAAAGCTGATCTCAAATTCTCAGTTGGCAGATGGATCCAGCACAGCAGAGTGGTCAGACCAACAGGCAGGGTGCACCTGCCACAGATCAAGTCCAGATGCCAGAACAGCAAGGAGAATCACTGCCACCGTTCATTGTCATGGTGACAACCGAAGAGTCAGTATCAGCGTCAAGTGCAACTGCATTGAAGTTTACAACATTCCTGTAAACTCAACCACCTAAATTCCCCTCAGCAACAGGGTCACTGAATGCAGATGATTGGTTACAAGATATTGAAAGAAGAATGAATACTATTCGGTGTACAAATAAGGAGAAAGTTCTTTTCGCCACCTACCAGCTGTCAGGAACCGTCATTGCTTGGTGGAATGCTATCCAGTGGATACACCCTAATGAGGAAGATATTACATGGGAAGACTTTGTGAAGAGATTCCGTAAAGTCTACATTTCTCCTAGAGTTATCACTGAAAAATATCAGGAATTTCTTGATCTTCAACAAGGAGAGAACTCCATCACAGCATATCTACAACAATTTCATCAGTTATCCCAATTTGCTCAAGAAGAGATTGATACCGAAGCTAAAAGAACGGAGCATTTTATGAAAGGCCTACGACCCAATATGAGACAACACCTTTAGGCTATAAAGTTTCCAAGCCTATTAAGGCCCCGTTTGGCACAGCTTTAGCTCCGAGATCTATGTTAAATCTGTAGTTTGTTGACTAAATTAAAGTGATTTAAATATTTTTATTTAATATATAATATAAATGAAATGAGTCATGTAAATGCACTTAACATGCCTGCAACTCTAAATCCAGGATTTCCTAGAGCTACAGATGACCAGCTCTAGGAAATCTACAGACTTCCTAGAGTTAGAGCTCTGCCAAACGGGGCCTAAGCCTGGTCGATCGAGCTCTCCAGATAGAAGAGATACCAGAATACGTGAAGGTTATGAAACGAAAGAAGCCCTCGCCTTCAGCACAAACAGTTTGTTACCACTGCGGACAGGATGGGCATTACCGCTGCCAATGCCCACTGAAGTCCTTAACCTCAGAAGAAGCTAGAAAGCAAACAAAGAGGCAGACATCAACATCACGTCTGCCACCTATGGAAGAAGAAGAATCTTACCCTAAGAAGGCCAGAATGGAGGAAGCAACAGATCTAATCGGAGGAATGCCATGAAGAAGAAAAGCACGGAAGACAGTCAAGAAAAAGTTATCTATGAAGAACAAGGAATGGAGTAATGTACTTTTGGTTATCCTTTTGTAAGCTAGTTGGAAGAATTGAATAGTTGTCTGTAAATTACTTTAACTAAGACATGTGGCAAAATTATGAAGATGTATGAAGACCATTTGTGTAAAGTGAAATGGGTGTGATGATGATGTTGTAATAGAGTTAATCCCAGCAGATCCAATCATATCCAACCTTGGTACGACATAATTCATCCAAGTGGGAACCGCACCACATACGCAAGGATGATATACAGGTACAAGTGAAGAGGAGCCAAAGTCAAATCTAGAAGAGGTTAAAGCAGATTTGCTGCAGCCAAGTATGCAAGGATTAGATGCCATTTTGGGCATGAACTGGCTAGCCAAGAATAAAGGCAAGTTAGATCGTGAAATCAAAACAGTATCATTGGTAAACCCTAAAGGTCAGAAAGTGAAACAAAAAACAAAAAAAAACAAAAACAACAACAAACCGAGAAGTATTAAATGATGCAAGAAAGCGCATGATCAACATGCTAGCATTTACACCAGATCAAGTGCCAGTAGTACAAGAATATCCAGAAGTATTTCCGGATGAACTACCAGGCAGACCCCTGACAGACAAATAGAACTTGCCATAGAATTGGTTCCAGGCACCAAGCCAATTGCCAAGCATCAGTACAGAATGTCAGCCAGTGAACTGAAGAAACAGTTAGATGAATTACAAGAAAAAGAATCCGTTCGACCAAGTGTTTCGCCTTGGTCGGCCCCAGTTTTGTTTGTGAAGAAGAAGAATGGAGAGCTAAGAATGTGTAATGATTACAGATGTTTGAATGCAGTTACAATCAAAAACAAGTATCCATTGCCCAGAACTGATGACCTGTTTGATCAACTCAAAGGTGCCAAAGTATTTTTCAAGATCGACTTGCGCTCGGGTTACCATCAGCAAAAAATCCGAGAACAAGATCAAGAGAAGACAGCCTTCATCATCAGATATGGATTGTATGAGTTCATGGTCGTTCCCTTTGGTTTAACCAATGCGCCAGCCTATTTCATGAATCTTATGAATCTGGTGCATATGGACCAATTGGACCGATTCGTGAAAGTCTTCATCGATGATATTCTGATATACTCCAAGAGTGAAGAAGAGCACAAGGAGCATCTGCACATGGCACTGACCAGATTGAGAGAGCCTAAGTTGTATACCAAGTTTGACAAATGCAGCTTTTGACTGAAGAAAGTCGCTTTCTTGGGTCATATTATATCAGAAGATGGAATCAAGGTTGAACCAGAAAAGATAGTCGCAGTTATGGAATGGAAACAGCCCAAGACAGTGACAAAAGTGAGGAGCTTTCTTGGATTGGCGGGCTATTATCGCCGATTCATAAAAGGATTCTCCAAGATTTCTCATCCACTTCCTCAACCGCTGAAGAAAGATAGGCCATTCACATGGACAGATGCTTGTGAAGAAAGTTTTTCAGCTGTTGAAGATCAAGTTGACAACAACACCAGTGTTGATTTTACCCAACCCAGAGAAAGAGTTCCAAATCTATTGCAATGCTTCAAAGCAAGGTTTAGGATGTGTGCTCATGTAAGACGAAAAAGTTGTTGCCTATGTATCCGGACAACTGAAGCCGCATGAAGAGAACTACCCCACCCACGATGTTGAACTAGCAGCTGTGGTGCATGCGCTCAAAATTTGGCGGCACCACCTGCTAGGGAACCGTTGTGAGATAGTTTCAGATCACAAGAGCTTGAAGTATTTGTTTACACAACCAGAATTAGACATGAGACAGCGAAGATGGCTCGAACTGATAAAAGACCATGACATCGAACTTCAATATCACCCGGGCAAGGCCAATGTAGTTGCCGATGCCCTTAGCCACAAGGCTCGTCCAAGAAAAGTCAGCACGACAAAGTACCCAACAGAGTTGCAAAGAGATATCCTACGGCTGAATTTGGTGATCACGGAGCAAGGCAGTATGGCAGCATTAGAACTCCAGCCATTGCTGACAGATCAGATTAAAGCAGCACAAGATGAAGATGAAGAGATTCAAAAACTGAAAAAGAAAGTTCAGGAAGAAGATTCAACAGAGTATGCGATAGACGAACAAGGAATCCTTATCTTCCGTGGTCGCTATTGCATACCCGACAAGAAGGAATTGAGAGAGCTGATCCTATCTGAAGCCCATTCATCTCAATTCTCCATTCATCCAGGAGGTACCAAGAGGTATCAAGACTTGAAGAAGTATTGGTGGAATCTGATGAAGAAAGAAGTGGCATAGTATGTAGCGAAATGTGATGTTTGCCAGCAGACCAAGATTGACCACCAGAAACCACCGGGATTGTTGCAACCTTTGCCAATACCCGAATGGAAGTGGGATAGCATTGGAATGGACTTCATTACTGGACTTCCCAAGACTCGTGAGGGATATGATGCTATCTGGGTCATTGTTGATAGATTGACCAAGGTGGCTCATTTCCTTCCGATCAAGCAAACCTATGGGAAGGATAAGCTTGCCGAACTGTATCTGACCAGAATAGTGACACTCCATGGAGTTCCGAAGAAGATTGTGTCAGATAGAGGAGCACAGTTTACATCCAAGTTTTGGGAGAAATTGCATGAAGCTATGGGCACTGATTTGAACTTCAGTTCAGTGTATCACCCTCAAACAGATGGGCAGACAGAGAGAACCAACCAGATCTTGGAAGACATACTAAGAGCTTGTGCTATTGTGTATAGAGCAGCGTGGAATACTTGCCTCCCGTTTGCCCAGTTCTCCTATAACAATAGTTATCAAGCCAGCATCAAAATAGCACCATTTGAAGCCCTATATGGCAGAAAATGCAGAACTTCACTGAATTGGTCAGAAACAGGAGAACGATAACTTATTGGCCCCAGATTGCTCGAGATGCAGAAGCACATGTCAGAATTATCAGGGGCAAACTCAAGATTGCCCAAGACCGACAGAAGAGCTATGCAGATAACCGCAGAAAAGACTTGAGTTTTGAAGTCGGAGTTTTCGTTTACATCAAAGTCACCCCGATTCAAGATAGTCGAGAGATTTCAAGTTAAAGGCAAATTAGCACCAAGATATGTGGGACCGTCCCAAATAAATTGGAAGAGTTGGGGAGGTAGCTTATCAAGTGCAGCTTCCGCCCAACTTATCCAGGATCCATAACGTGTTCCACATATCCCAACTTCAGAAATGTCTACGTCAACCAACAGATGAAGTGCCACTGTCAGATATTGAATTGCAGGATGACTGCACTTATGATGAAGAACCACTACAAATACTTTGAGACGTCAGAAAGGCAGCTCAGAAACAAGAATGTCAGGTTTTGCAGAGTACAATGGAAGAATCACACGGCAGATGAGTCCACTAGGGAACGAGAGTCAGTCTTGCAGCGAGATTTTCCCAACTTATTCCCTGGACCAAGTTAATCTCGGGGTCGAGATTCTTTTAAGGGGGGTAGGTTGAAAAACCCCAAAAATTCAAACCAGAAAATTTCCTAAATTTTTGTGGATTTTTGTTTGAATTTCTGGAAACTTTCCCTTTTTGGAAAGTTTCCCCGGAATGCGCTTTCCTCTTTTGGCGATTCCGCTTTCTCTTCCCCTCCGGCGCCCCGCCTCCTTCCGCCTTCCTTTCTCCCCGGCGCTCGCGCCCCTCCCCGCTAGCGCCTTCCTTCCCCGCCTCCGCTCTCTCCCGCCTTCCCCTCCTCTGCGGCGCCGCCCCGCTCCCCTCTCCCGCTGGCGCCCCTGCTCCTCCCCGCCTTCTCCCCGCGCACGCGCTTGCGCTGCGCGCTGCGTCGCGCCGCGCCGCCCCGGGTTCGCCTCGCGCCCGCGCTGTCCCGACCGCCTCGGTCCGAAGGGGTGGACGCCCTCGTGCCACGTCGCCCCGCCTCTGCTCCGGTCCCGCCTGGCAGTCGCCGCGCCTCCCTCTCCCGCGCGCGGACGCGCCTCCGCCCTCGCCCGACCTCACCTGCTCCCATCCCTTGTCGCGTCGCCTTTAAGCCGCTACAGGGACGTGCGTCATTCCCCCTGCGCAGAGGAGACCCTCCACCAACTCCCCGGTCGCGCCCATTGCCTTCTCCCCGAAGGAACTCCTCCCTCCGCCCGGGCATAAAAGCCACTCCCCCTGCTCCCTTGCTTCTTCTTGCTCCCCAAGCCCCCCAGACACCCCCATTCGCCTCCCGCCACTCCACAGCACCTCCCCGAGCAGCCAATCGGCGCCGCATCGCCCCAATCGCCGTCGCTGCCCTCCCCTGCGCCGGCGACCTCAGTGAGCTGATCTCCCTCCACATTACCCCATTTCTCAATTGCATTAGCCCAGAGCTGCTGCACCCTCCCCTAAACCCGTTGGTGCTTTTCCCTGGCCAGGAGGACGCCCGTGGAGCGCTGCCGTCGAAGCTCACCGTCGGCTGATCCACCCTCTCCGTGGCCAGCACGCTCCGAAACTCCCCAGCTTGAACCGCCGCCGCCATTGTGAGCCCCCACCCCCGTGGATGGTGTAGCCGCGGCCGATTGGTCCCGATCGCCGCCGGCGACCCTCCTCGCCGCCCTAACACCCGATCACCCTCTTCTGTCTCCCGCCCCCATCCTTGTTCCCTCGCGCCCTAAAACCCCAAAACGGGTTCCCCTTGTCGAGCTCTATCCGTTGGACCCTTCCACGGCCACCGGAGCGCACTCAATCGCCGAAGAGCAGTAGCGCCACCCCTCTGCTTCTCTGTCGTGAGCGCCGGCGAGAGGTAGACGAAGGGGAGACGTGGCCCCATCCCCTCCGCCCGTTTTCCCCGTTGCCATATAATGTCGGTCGTCAGATGGCCGCCTCTGTCCACCGTCCGATCTCCTTAAACCCATCCCCTCGCATCCGTCGGATTCTCCCACACCACTCTGGCCGCCTTCCCCACCTCGCTGCCGTCCGATCGCCACCCGCGCAGATCCCCTCCGTCCGCTCGTTCCGCATCCCGGCCGTCCGAGCGGGCCATGCGTCGGTCATCTGAATCGCGTGAGCGCGCGCGGGCGTGGGCCGAACGCTCGGCCTGCGTCGCCGCCGAGCGCGCGCGTATGCGGGCTGCGCGGAGCGCGCCGCCGTGGGCCGCTTTGGCTTCGGCCGCGTAGGCCGTTTCTCGCCTTAGCCGCGCTGTAGCGCCGGGCCGGCCCAAGCACTGTTCATTCCGTTTTTCCTGGTTTATTAATTTCCAAAATCCAGAAAAATCCAAATAAATCCTAGAGAATCACAGAAAATCCCAAAAATTCCTAAATCTCACCACTTTGCTCCAAATAATATCCTAGACCCATTTTTGGCCTCCACTTCCACAGATCCATCCCAGATAAATTCCTAAAAATTCCATTTGAGGATTTATGCATTTTACTCCTTTTTAATTAGTTTATTTTTCCTCGCTTGATTAGTTTCAAGCTGGACTTATTTATTTTGTGTGTTTGCGCTAGTTTCGAAGATCCCGGAAGTTCAAGTGCAGTTGCAGGATCCAGGAGCTTCTACGTTCAAGCTAGCCGGGTTCATCCAAATTGCCGGCAAGTCTCAAATCCTTTGATCATGTTGCAACCCACGTTATCTAATTATGTTATTATGCTATTTGCATTGAGCTAGTTCTGAAATGTTAGTTCAAAAATAAAATAAAATGGTTAGAATGACATGTTATGTAGTTAATCCTACCACCGATCAATGCCATGTTAAGCTTGTAGCCATGCCTTTGTAACCTTAGAAATAATTATCTGTTAATCTAGATAATCGTAAGATATTATCATCATGCAAAGCCTACGACTAATAAGGTTGTGGCTGCGGGCCAATAGAATTTGCAAACCCGACTCTAGGGTAGGGTGGTATGGGACACCGTGCCCTAGAGCGGAGAGTGCCTGCGTGCACAAGGTAGGGTAAGGGTTGGGGAAAGAGCTGGCGAGTTAGTCTTCGCCCAACTTTTACCCTAGGAATGAAGTTAGGGTAAGGGTGTTGTGGGGAGCCACGAGACGGCCTTCGCCCACCGCCTACCCTAGGTTGGGTCGCGGGCCTGATGAGGTTGCGGACCTTGTGAAAATATAAGGACTAAAACCCTTTCGCTGAGCAAATGTCACGGTGATCGCTCAACCGCAGGAGTTGACTTGTCAACACTGGTTTAGTAGCTGCTCAACTCGATTGAAACTCTACAGATGTTGAGAAGGCTTGATATTGAGAAAGCGAGGTTAGGTAGGCCGTGCTGCGGGTGCCTAACAACGGTAGAGTTCACTCGAAGCGGACGGGAGTTATATATATGTGCCAGACCCGAGTGGATTCTACCGGGTAGAGTCTATATAAAGAGTTGAGCAGTGAAACGACCTGGCTTTCTTAACCCGGACGCGGAAGTTAAGAAATCGTGTGGGTAAAGCTGAGCAAACTCTGCAGAGTCAAATTAATGGTATTCGAATACGTCGTGCTCCCGGTTATTGGAGCCGTGTCACTTGGGTGATTCCAGCAGCGAAGCTTAAGTAGTTTTGTAAATGCTTTAACTTGTTCAGTTGGTTAATTAACGTTTCGTGAAAATCCCTGAGTTCTTAAGGAGAAGTTTTGGGTCTGTCTTATCAAAATGTTTGCAAATAAAACTGCATCCACTCAGAGTTAATAAACCAAATATACTCCTTTCCTTTGTTATTCCGTGCATGTAGTAAGACAGGATCCCTTTGCGACTTGCTGAGCCGGTTGTTTGGCTCACGACTTGCTTTTGCCCTTCTTTAGAGGATCAAGACAAAGGTGAAGGTCTCCCCGTTGAGGAAGCCCCGGAAGGTCGCTTTTTCGGCGAGGACCCGTGGCTTTAGGTCTTGGCCGCGCTCAAGCGGATTCTGGAGTTTTTGTGATGTAAGTATACTTTGGGCTTACACGCCCCGCTGTCGAAAAATAGATGTTAATCCTTATGTAAAATATATGCTGGATCTTTGTTGTAAGCATGCAATGGTATACTCTTGCGCGACGTTCCATAACTATTCATGCGTGAATAGTTACGGAATGCCGTGTCCGTACGCGCCCCTGGAAACAGGGGCGTTACAACGACCACTCGAACGCCACCGAGAAGACGCACGTCAGCGCCAGCACCGCGATGGAGTAGCCTCTCGCCATCGTGGAGTCGTCGTCCTGATCGATCGCGACCCCATGATCCACGCAACCGCGACCTAATTAAGCAGCAAAAACAGTCTGTCAGGACGTTGTAACATCCATAAAAGCTTCTCTCTCTGTTCTATCTGTTGTCCATGATGTGTCGTTTTCTGGCTGTTTTACACCACACACCTAATATGACTCTGTTTCGTTCTTTTAAGTTGTGGTTTATAATTTTTAACATATAACTTTTAAATTTTAAATGTTCATGAAAGAGAGTACGAAGAGATAACATCTATAAAAGCTTCTCTCTCTGTTTTATCTTTTGTCCATGATGTGTCGTTTTCTGTATGTTTTACACCTACACCTAATATGATTATGTTTGGTTTTTTTAAGTTGTGGTTTATAATTTCTAGCTTATAACTTTTAAATTTTAACTGTTCATAAAAGAGAGTACGAAGAGATAGACAGTCGTATTAGATTTTGGCCAATTAACTAAAAGTTGATAAAGAGTCTACTATAATCGATTTATAGATCCCGTTTTCAAAAAACGTATCGTTTAAAAAGCTAGTTACTATAGAAAAATTAAAAGCACTTAGTCCAAAACAACCTAACCATTGTAACCTGATGCTTAAACTTAAGTAGAGCTCTTGTTTTGGTTATAGCTGGCACATGATCATTATAATCCCACCAACCAAAGAACAGCGGTCTATGACCGTACCGGTCCACCGTGGGGTATGGAAATGAGGTTCACGGCGCCGAGAATTCGTGTGGGCCTATGGCATATCCCGGGCCAGGATTATGGCCTGTGGCGCATTAGACTGGGTAGAAATGAGAGGGCCCATGATGCGTATCGAAATTGGCCATTCTTCTGTCTCCCGCTTCAGTGCATCTCCAGCATAGGCCAGGTGCTAACAATCATCACCTGTTACTCATCAGCTTGTCTTCTCTTAGAAGGCGCTCGTAGACCTATCTTTAAGACTTAACAACCTACAGGTTTTTCTAGGATCAAGTTCTAGTAAATCCAGAAATGAACTTCCTAACACGTAGTTTTTAAGTGTGAGTGAGTGGAACCCTGGTTAGTCTCTTGCCAAACACGGCTGCCCCTGTTTTCTCTTCCATCTTCCTCTCTGCAAGGGGTGAACAGGAATTTCATTGATCAGTAGAGATAGGGGTACAGTTGTGAACAACCACACGATACAATTACCAGCTGTCCTAACATGCTGAGATAGCTGATGTGCATTTGCTCGCCACTCGTCTTCTGAATGTCCGTACCTGGCCTTCCTTTGTGCCATCTGCCTTGGGCCAAATGGGCCAAAAACACAGTCCAAGATATAGTGGGCCGGCTTCCTAGTGTGAGCAGCAGGGGATGGTCAGCATGTAAGCTAGGCACTCGGCCAGGAGAAAGGCATCGAAGAACAGTACAGAAAGCTACGCCCCGGCTCTCTTCCTCCCCATACTCTGTTCCTTCCCCTCAAATATCTTTCTCTGATTTTCCGGTCTAAGGTCCTCAATTTCTTTAGCCGATTTTCCGGTCTAAGTTCCTATTATATTGGCTTCTAAAAGCTATTTTTCTATGCTAAATGATTTTTCTGCAGTGTCTAACTTTTAAACGGAGTGTGTTTTCAAGTCAGTGTCTATTAGTCGATTATAGTGACTTCATTTATATCGGTTAAAATCGCCTGTAATTATTTCTCTCTATAAATTTTTCTACAAATTATTACTATTTATAAGTCAAAGACAAAAGAGACGATAAATTGCTTCCTTTTCCAGTCCTTGCTTCCAGTTCTCCCTATTTGCATCCCAAGTACTTGTATCCTTGAGTTGATTTGAGACGTTGTATCGTGTGCTTGGCAAAGTATTCGTTGTTGATTTGAGTTCTTCAGTCAAGTGTCGTGACACTTTGGCTTTTCATCATGCTGTTCACCTCTTGGATTAAAAGGGATTTTCTTTCTGATGCCATGATATCCACAAATGAGCTTAGTTGTATATGTTGATGCCATGAGGTACTGTAGCACTAAAAAAATAAAGAAATAAAAAATAAAGATAATAATAAAAAACCCTAATCAAGGTGTGGCTTTAGATGGGAGACCTCCCTACTCTTTTCTTGTGCGCAGCCTTCTTCCACCAGATCTTTTTTTCCATCTATTATTCTCTCTCTCTCTCTCGCTCGCTCCCTCCCTGTGCGCACTGCATGCGGCGACCGACGGCGGCGCCCAGCCTGGCAGCAGTGCGTGCCGCGCGGCCGGGCCGCGCGCAGCCATGGCGGCGGCGGCTGGCAAGTGGGCCAGCGTGGCGGCAGCGACTGAGGTGCACGGAGGTGGCGCGTCGCGACAACGTGCGGCCGCACGCGCACACGTGGCCATGGTGGCGGCGTCGGCAGCGCGCGCGGCGCCGACTGACGGCGACTCGGCGTGGCGGCGGCGGCTGGCCGGAGGCGCTGTGGTGCTCAGCGGTGGCGGCGCGCGGCCGGGTGGCGGCGGTGGCTAGTGGCAGAGGCGCAACCAATGGCCGTTCCCGCGGCTGAACGTCATTTCGCTCAGCTGAACGGCTATCCGCATGGCTGAACGACGTTTCTCTCGGTCGAATGGCCCTTCGCTTGGCCTAACATCATTTCGCTCAGCCGAACGACGTTTCGCACAGCCGTGGAGGTTGGCGAATCGCTTCCTCTGCAGTCAAGTTCATCTCCTATTGTTCCCTTATCAAATTCATCTGTATCTGATCGGTTGCCTTTCATTCCATTTTGTAAGTTTGCACGCAGCTGTTGAGAGAGTAGTTGGGCAGTTGCGCATTTCGGATCCATCGTGCAGCGTGTCTGTCGAGCGTGCTCACGACAAGTATCTCTTGGCCGTAGCCTGTTCTTTCGCACATTATCGTTTCATGATTATCTATCGCCATTAGCTTAGTATTCGATTATTTCACTGTATTGATTACCAATTGTAGGCTATTTGTAGAATTAGATATATTCTAATGTGTTGGGCTAGTTAGTGTTGTACACTGGTAGTTTGTATAATGCTTGAATATAGAATTTATGCTTAGTTAGGGATTGGAATGGATGCTTAAATTATTGATGGGGTCGCGTATAAGCATGTTCAAATCTAAGATTAACCACTAGTAATCTTTTAACATTGGGCATCTTATTTATATATCCTGTTTTCATGATCCTTTAATTGTATATTATTGATTGTGAGCCTCGGTCGATTTAGTTGTGGTACATTAATCTGACTAGTAATCACTTGTGATTTCTATTGTTGCTTATATTATTTATTCTTTACTTTGGCGATGACGTTCTATAGTAGTTTTCCAATTTGGTTGTATGTGGGGTGCTACAGGTACACTGCTTCACTTGCTACCAGCTCAGTAGTCTATCTAACCAACAGTATATTTAAGTCTTGTTTGAAAACCCATAATTTTTGGCTCATAAAATTGTAGTCTGTCCATAAGGATGGATCAGAAATTTTAAACTCCCAAACAAAGCCTTAAAGGATTCGGTCGATCAATTGACACCTGGGATTTCAAAGACGTAGGAAATAAAAAAAAACCGACAACTTTGATTTAAATTATTCGAATGCAGTGTGCTGGATGGATCCGCGCCTTGCTCGGATTAGGTGTCTATGATGCACGCGTCGTTTTCTCGAGCGCGAACGGACAGTAACCGGAGTAGTTCCACTATTCTAGCCTTCTACGAGCGAGCAATGCATGTGTGTCTTATGATCAAACGGATTAAGCACGTGAAATGAGAGCGGTGGATTAGAGCCCACGATCAGAAGCTTACTGTTTCTTGCCTAGAGTCAATCTTGAGCGTTGACTTTTCTTCTTCTTTTTGGACAGGTATACAGCACTTCAGTGATTCGCACTGCAGGGCGATCTGGACGGGCATGTTTCAGTTTCAAGCTTTTTTAACTTGGCATGCCCACAGGATGAACATGGGAAGCACTGATGCATTGAGAAGTTGACAATGTCCTAGGCTGAGTTGTCCACAGACTGTTGCTTGCTTGGCTTTCGATCTGCTAACGCGTTGTCTGGCTATCTTGTCGATAAAATAGAAGCCGCACGCTTACCGTGGCCGTCGGATCCAGATCCGGACGGTCGAGATGCGCCTGGGATTCGATCCGACGGTGATGCCGAGAGTGCTGAACCTGTTCACAGTAGACTAGTCTACACTGACACACACGCGAGCGTCAGACATGTCGCCAGCACGCACGGAGGTGGCAGAGTCGCAGACCCATCGAGTCGCGTCAGTCCATAAGCTACATACGGTTCTTTGGCCCTGTTTGTTTTGACTTTTTCAGTGACTTATAAGTAAAAAAGTCTAAGCCTAAACAAACGGCTGGCTTTTGTACTGGGCTTTTAAAAAGCCAAAAGTCACTGTATAACTAAAAGCCAAAAGCCAGTTGAAAGGAGTTTTTTTTGTCTTTTGCGGAATAGAAATAACGTTTTGCCACTGAACTTCGAAAGATTTACACACAAATGCTATTGGTATATAAACTGTTGGCCGTTCGGTCGTTCTCTCCCTATCCCGTTCGGCAGACCTCTCCCGATCCCCTCCCAAGCCGAATTGTGTGATTAGGGTTGCGGCGCCGACGACCTGCGACACCACCGTCCTCCCGCGACCCGAGACCCCGCTGGCCTCATCCGCCGTCCTCCGACAAACCTCGCCGGTGACCCGTGACACCGCTGGCCTCATCCGCCATCCTCCGACAAATCCCGCCGGCGACCCGCGACTTCGCTGGCCTCATCCGCCGTCCTCCGACAAACCCCGCCAGCGACCGACGACCCGCGACCCCGCCGGCGACCCGCGACCCTGCTGGCCTCATCCGTTGTCCTCCGACAAACCCCGCCAGCGACCAGCGACCCGCGACTTCGCTGGCCTCATCCGCCGTCCTCCGACAAACCTCGCCAGCGACCGACGACCCGCGACCCCGCCGGCGACCCGCGACCCTGCTGGCCTCATCCGTTGTCCTCCGACAAACCCCGCCAGCGACCAGCGACCCGCGTCTGCCATCCTCCGACAAATCTGCCGTCCTCCGGTGACCCCGCTGGCCTCCTCTTGAGTGCAATAATACATATAATAAGGGCATTTCAGACTTTCTGGTAATAAGCCGCACCATTCAACCTCTCAAAAAGCTAGGATACCAAATAGTCTAACTTGGCTTAAAAGCTAACTGCTTTTAAGCTGCTTAAGTCAAAAAGCTGGTTTTAAGCTATAAGCCAAAAAGCCTAAGCCTAAACAAACATGGTCAAACCTCACAAGCTGACGGCCTTTAGCTTTTATTACAGTATCTAACTTTTAAACGGAGTATTTTTTTAAGACGGGGTCTACAAGTTAAACGATCTACATGTTAAAAGCCAAACATCTGTACCAGCCAAAATCGCAAGTAGGTATCTGTACCATAAACAGTCAAAATTCAAATATTTTAATTAAAAACCATAAGCCGCAGCCGAAAGGAACAACATAGGCAAGCACACAACTGTAGCACGAGTAATCAACAGAGGAGGTCTTGTTTGGTGAGAGATTAGGCGCCTCTCTCTTCGTGTTCCTCGCCAAGCGCGCGCTCTCTCTCGTTCGTCCAGAGCATTGCGGACACGGAGATTTCCAAGACCGAAACAGCGCATGGGCGATGCAACGGGTGCGCTCTTGCTTGTTCTGGTAAACTATCGATCTCTGTTCTCCGCGTAACTGAAATGCATTACGCATATATACTTCTGTCTTGTGATTGAGGTGATAATTCATGTCCTCATCTCTGACAATCGCCTGCATCTAGCTTACGGTCGCCGGCTAATTAACTGCTGAGACGCGCGCGGCCGTCCAGGTCCAGCAGAGGAATTAACTCGCCGCGGTTGGCATGACGAGTAGCTAGCCGCATGTCCATGGGGCCGGCCGGTGGAGGCCTAGAGGAAGCACCACGGTGAGTAATTAACAACGTGCTTAACTAGTTAGTGCGAATTTTTTTCGCCTGAAAGTGAACTCGATGTGATGCTCGATCGTCGCTGGAGTAGGTATTTATATGCCGTGTGTCGATAGAATCCATTGTGTTCCTGAATTTTGTAGCCTGTACCGGATGGTCGGCTGGCTTGGTAATGGAGCCCGGGCCCCGTAGTGTCCTCCTGATATGGAAGACACTTCTAGTGCTCGATTCAGAGCTGCCAATTGTGTACATATATTATATATAACCTCTCCCAATTCTGCGTTTGGGGATTCCAATGTGGGTTGATTGAGCCATAGTTCACCCTTTAGGGCCTGTTTGGAACAGAGGAATTTCACAGGAATTTTGCAGGAAACAGTTCAATTCCCGCAGGAATCGGGAAAAATTCCCGCATTCCAAACAGGGCCTGTTTCAGAGTTGGAAGAAGTGTGAGAGATACATAAACACATCTACAGTCTCATGCGTGAAGCTCATCTCCAATTTGCTAGGGAAAGCGAAACAAGGGGTAGAGTTTTGGAACCGTTCAATTATAGAATTTTTGTTTACTTTGGTGGCAAATATCACGCTGCGGTCCCTGCAGCTGTCCTGTCCGCAGATCCCGTTGATTCAGATTTGTACGTGAGTCACATGGCCGCGCTAGACACCGCTGAAGTCCAAACTATTGTTGGGCAAAAAATATCCATGCCTGGGCTCTCCAGTTAGATTGTTATGCGAAGTATATGCATTATTGAAGATTTCACCTTTCAGTCGAAGAATTCACATCAGTAGTTTGATTAGGGTAGAACACTTCATTTTCCCTGCTACAAGTCGGCGCTTTCTAGTCTTGTACGCCTCTCTGCATTTGCATCTGCACGATTGGACTAGTTTCAGTGAACGTTGTCTTGCCACAAAACCCCACGAGGGCACGAGGTGATAAAAGATAGAAAAGAGTCAGCAGCAATGCTACAGTACATTAGGATTCAGGCCGGGTAGATAAGAGATCTGGTTCTGACAAATGGAGAGCTGAATAACGGTTCTTTTTTGCTGCAGCTGATGAATTTCATCCAAGCACGAGCGCTCATATGAATGAATGAATTGCTAACAAGATACTTCGAAAAGAATGTCTCGATAAGGCCCTGTTTGTTTCCACTTAAGATTATTATAATCTAGCTTATAATCATAAGTGGAAACAAACAGTCCAGATTATAAGGTAACTTATTATAATCTAATAGCCCAGATTATTGTAATCTAATAAGCTCAAAAAAGGAGCTTATTTCAGCTTATAGATCCACCTTTTATCTTAATGACCATAAAACTTTAGGAATATTACCCACATTTGCCATTCAACCATCCCCCAACTCCCGTACCTCTCTCAAGGGCATTGTGGTCTTTAAACATTCGAATACAATAATCCATAACTCTAATAATCCAGACTGCCAAACACCTGACAGTTTATTTCCCACCAACTTATTATAAGTTAGCTTATATAATCCTCCACCTATAAGCTAGATTATAATAATCTTAGGTGGAAACAAACATGGCCTAATTCTATTCAAAATAGCCATGGAGAAACCATTCTGTTTGTGTAGCGCTCAAGATCAATCTCTCCCTTATCTCTATCTATCTCCATCTCTCTCTCCTCCATCCATATCAATCTCCTATTTTTTCTCTCTCTCCCTCTTTCCCCCTCTCTCTCTCCTCCCGTGTGTGCAGCACCAGCAGCATCAACAGCGGCAAGGCACCATGCGCGCACGTGTGCGCACATGGCTGTGGGCATGGCGGTGGCGGCTCAGCGCGGCAGCGGCGCGAAGTGGTGGAGCTTGCGCGCGCGGCCGTGGTGGGCAGCGGCCTGTCGATACGCGGCGGCACGTGGCGACGGCGGCGCAAGGTGCGGCTGCACGTGCGCACGCGGCTTTGCCGACTGTAACGCCCAAGGGTCCAAACCGGCTTAGGCCTAACCCCATTCTGGATAGGCTACGAACACATAGCGACCTGCTTGCACTTTCGTCCTTACTTCGCGCAAAACGATTAACCAAGGGTGCTACCATTGAAACTCCTAGGCTTATATGTAAGTGCTTCTTAAATTAAGCTAGCAAGATGGGACTAACCCACACCCTTATGTGCACACACATATGAGCCATCATGGGCCGGGGTGTCACATACACCCACCTCAAAGGACCCGACATCCTTGTCAGACCAACATACCCACACTGGGGCAAATGATAAGGATCTCTCCTCTTGGCACATATCCGTGCGTTCAGTACCCGCACATATGCCATGCCGTATGTGCACTCCGGGCCCACACATGCCACACGCCATATGCCCGCGCCCCTGACCCGCACGCACCCATATAACCGCGAGAGTCGGCTCTGATACCATTTGTAATGCCCTAGGGTCCAAACCGGCTTAGGCCTAACCCCATTCTGGATAGGCCACGCACACGTAGCAACCCCGCTTGCACTTTCGTCCTCGCTTCGCGCAAAACGGTTAAACGGGGTTGCTACCATTGGAAGCCCTAGACTTATATGTTAGTGATTCTCAAGCTAAACTAGCAATGTGGGACTAACCCATACCCTCATGTGCGCACACACATATGGGCCATCATGGGCCTAATTCTACAGGGGCCAAGGTGTTGCACCGATGGCGGCGCGCGGCGGCGACCGGTGGCAACGGCACAATCGAACGGTGTTTCGCTCAGCTGAATGGCCATTCGCACAGCCAGATGTCTTTCACTTGGTCGAACGGCGTTTCGCACGGCCGAAGGACTAGCAAACCCGTTTTCTCTCCAATCTAGTTTACCTCTTGTTGTTCCCTTATCAAATAAACGGTGTCTGATCAGTCGCCTTTTATTCCGTCCTGTAGGTTCGCATGTAGCTGTTGAAGGAGCAGTTGGGCAGGTGCAGGTTTCGGACCCATCGTGCAACGCGTCCGTTGAGTGTGCTCAAGGCAAGTACCTCGCGGACATGACCTTTCCATTTCGCATATCACGTGTTTCCAGTTTGCCTGTCATCTTGTCATTGAATATAATTATTATATCACTCATGCTTGCTTGGTTAATATCATATCATTAAAGTTATCTCTCTGATATTATATAATTAAAATTACATAAGCTAATCTCATATCATTAAAGTTACCTGGCTAAATCATATCATTAAAGTTACTGGATTAATATCATGTCATTAAATTTAGCTGTTTGATATCATATCATTAAATCTACATGTGTAATATCATATCATTAAAGTTATATGTTTGATATCATATCATTAAAGTTACCGATATTTATCAGTGTTTTCGATACCTGATTTTATTGCAATTAACTTATGTCAATTACTTGCTTACATTGCTTGTACCTGTTCTTTACTCACCGTGTTACGACCATTATTGGGTACTTGCTAAGATTTTTAAATATCACGTTTGCTCTTTCTATTCTCAGGTAAAAGACCAGTGGAGTGATAGTAACATGTATGGGTGGCCGGGTGGGAGCACTCGGGTTTTTAGCACCGTAGTTTGCCACTATTTTTGTCATTTTATTTATTCTTCATTTGGTTAGAAGTGGACCGGTCCCATATTTAAAATATTTATTTCAGATTCCGTTAGTTCTCTTTTAAAATTTTAATTTCTTTGTGATTTTTAATATTGTTCTTATTTATTTCTTATTTTGGCGATGACGTTCTATAGTAATATTTCATATTGGTATCATGGTATGTGAAGTACTACAGTTTGTTTATTTGAAAAAAATCATAAGCTAAAAAGAACCGGTCAACAATTGCCCTGGGCCACCGTGTATCAACTCTGCCCCAGCACATGTACTTCAACTCATGTGGGAGGAGGGTACGGTGCGACAATTGATTGATCTTGTTCTTTTGTTGTGCAGTCCTGCTACAGCATTGCATAATGTCTGCTGCTACATGTCAGATAATAAGGCGCATGCGCTCAACTTTTTTAATGAAAGGTTGTCGCTACTGGCAAGGGTCATTTGCTACTGATCTTGATTAAGATGACAAGCTTCGTGGCCCAACCAAAATCTCCTTATCGTTCTCCTCCTCCTATGTGTTCTCCAATCTGTTATACGTTTTTTTTTAAAAAAAAGGAATCTGCTATACGATTTTACCACACTGAATCAAAACCACCTCGTGCTTCTACTGTTGCTCCTAATGGGAAGCATTCTGTCCAAATGGTCTTCCTTCCAATAAACTGGAAGTGAAGTCACAGCCCACAAGTAACCACCCTTTGCTTTCTGGATAAAAAACAGTGCATTCGTTTAACATTTGCTATCCTTTCTGGATCTGTTTGGTATCACAACTTCCATCACTATAGCATGACTTGGTTGCTTGTGAATGCCAGCAGGTGTGTTTAGGATGCATTCATCTGTAAGGGCCTTTGCTACCCAGCATCGGTAGGCCACCAGAGGGAGACATGTATCAGCTGTACAAAGTATTTCGACACATGGCTTCCAGGTCAGCAGGCACTGCCCGCTTGGGCTGCCACGTCACCTACAGAATGGGATGCGCACCTGTCGTGTTGATTGGCCGCACCATTTTCATTATTGGTGGGGCGATTCCAATTATTGCCATCAACTATGGCATCCTTGTCGCATGCTGGGTACTGCACATACTTGAGGTTGTCCAGATTTGTTGATAAATACTACGCACCATTCTTTGCATGGGAGCTTATGGCCCCCACTGCAAATCTCAGAGTTAATGGAGGACTTTGGAATTGTTATTTGGATTAGATGCTCGTTCCCTGTTGCTTTAGACCTTAGAGCATGCATGCTTTGTTTTGCTTTTTCTTTTTTTGTTGTCTGTTGAAATGGACATTGCTTACTTACAGTTGATGATTCATGTACTGAACCAAATGTACAACTTGACAGGGTGCACTAATATGCCGTGCCATGATATTTCAGTCCTTTTGACGTGGCTCCTTGACGTTCTTGGATGCTGTCGGTGCTCTCGTGTTCAATCTCTACAGCTCCATTGCAACTCACAGCCCCAATTACGGTGGGCAGTTCGTCGACGGCCTCAACGACGCCGTAACGCGGGCTAAATCCATCGCCGTCGAGGACAATGACTTTCGCTTGTATTGCTCTCCCACAACCCCATTTTCATGGTTTAGGCTGCTCCCATCGCCCATTAATACAATCCCAACATTTTTGGATTCCAAATTTCTTTTTTGCTAAGACCTGCATAAAAATATGCCGCTGACGTGAGTAAAGCTAAAGCAAACGGGTAATCTATTCCTTAAAAAAATCTTGGAGATTATGTAATGCTTACTCTCAAAACTTTTTGTTTGCCAATTGATTCTGATTTGTTTTATCTAGAGCAGAGGTAAATTGTGCAAAGGCACAGCCCCAATTACGGTGGGCAGTTCGTCGACGGCCTCAACGACGCCGTAACGCAGGCTAAATCCATCGCCGTCGAGGACAACGACTTTCGCAACTGGCAACTCTCGACGTCAGATTTGCTTGACAGCAACCACGTTTACACCGACCTGGTGCTTCAGTGTGTTTGCGGTGTTCCCATATTAGAATCCCACGCGAAGCAGAGGAAGGCCGTTTCTAGAAGAAAGACTGTACGGCACGGCCGTGACAGCTTATTCTGGAGGATCGTGGCGAGGAACGAGCGGTATCTGACGTACGACGTGGTGGTGGCGACGTTGCAGCTGTTCTTGCACCTGACCGGAGCCAACGTCACCACGCTGTTCTTGACGATGCTGTCCCAGACGACAGGTTGCAGGAGCAAGGCGGCGCAGATCGGCAACGCCGTGCTGGTGCTGGTGAACACCGGGGGCATCCTCGGATCTGCCCTCGCGACGAGGCAGTACGGGCGGGAGGTCATGTGCATGATCAACTGGGTTCTTATTGTAACGCCCCCGTTTCCAGGGGCGCGTACGGACACGGCATTCCGCAACTATTCACACATGAACAGTTATGGAACGCCGCGCAAGAGTATACCATTGCATGCTTACAACAAAAGTCCAGCATATATTTTACATATGGACTAACATCCATTTTTCTACAGCGGGGCGTGCAAGCCCAAAGTATACTTACATTACAAAAACTCCAGAATCCGCTTGAGCGCGGCGAAGACCTAAAGCCACGGGTCCTCGACGGGAAGACCTTTCCAACACGAAATCTTGAATTGTCTTCTTTTCCTTCTGGTATCTGTGGCATTTAGCAAGCCTGAGTACTCCGACCCCGTACTCAACAAATCACAAGGGAAACCCTAACTTACTACTTGCCTGGATCAACAAAGGGAGGGAGTATACTTGGTTTATTACTTTGAGTGGATGCAGTTTTATTTGCAAATATTTTGATAAAACGGCCCAAAACTACTTCTCAAGAACTCAAGGGTTTTCACGAAGAGTTCATTAACCAACTTAACCAAGTTAAAGCATGTACAAAACTACTTAAGCTTCGCTGCTGGAATCACCCAAGTGACACAGCTCCAATAACCGGGAGCACGACGTATTCGAATACCATTTATTTGACTCTGCAGAGTTTGCTCAGCTTTACCCACACGATTCCTTAACCCTCATGACTGAGTTAAGGAAGCCAGGTCGTTTCACTGCTCAACTCTTTATATAGGCTCTACCCGGTAGAATTCACTCGGGTCTGGACCCCACACACACACGCACACACACACCCACACAAGAGAAAACAGTGTCCGCTTCGAGTGAACTCTACCGTTGTTAGGCACCCATAGCGCGGCTCACCTAACCTCACTGCTAAACCTCCTGTAGAGTTTCAATCGAGTTGAGCAGCTACTAGACAAGTGTTGACAAGTCAACTCCTGTGGTTGAGCGATCACTGTGACATTTGCTCAGCGTAAGAGTTTTAGTCCTTATATTTTCACATGGTCCGCAACCTCGCCAGGCCCGCGACCCAAACTGAGGTAAGCGGTGGGCGTAGACCGTCCTGCGGTTTCCCACTCACCCTTACCCTTCTCCAAACCTAGGGTAAAAGATTGGCGAGGACCGTCTTGCGGTTTCCACTCCCCCTTACCCTACCTTGTGCACGCCGGCACTCTCCGCTCTAAGATACGGTGTCCCATACCACCCTACCTTAGAGTCGGGTTTTCTAAATTCTATTGGCTCCACAGCCACAGCCTTATTAGTTTAAGCTTTTGCATGATAATAATATCCTACAATTATCTAGATTAACAGCTAATTATTTCTAGGGTTACAAAGGCATGGCTACAAGTTTAACATGGCATTTAACGGTGGTAGGTTTAACTACATAACATGTCATTCTAAACACTTTATTTTATTTTCAAACTAACATTTCACAATTAGTATAATGCAAATAGCATAATAACATAATTAGACAACATGGGTTGCAACATGATCAAGGACTTGTGACTTGCCGTAAACCGGGACGAACTCGGCTAGCTCGAACGTAGAAGCTCCTGGATCCTGCGACTGCACTTGAGCTTCCGGAATCTTCGGAACTAGCGCAAACACATAAAATAAATTAAATCCAGCTTGAGACTAATCAAGCGTGGGAAAATAAACTATTTAAAAAGGAGTAAAATGCATAAATCCTTCAAATGGAATTTTAGGAATTTATCTGGGATGAATTTGGGGAAATGGAGATCACCAATGGGTCTGGAATATTATTTGGAGCAAAGTGGTGAAATTTGGGAATTTTTGGGGTTTTCTGTGATTTTCTAGGATTTATTTGGATTTTTCTGGATTTTGGAAATTGATAAATCACTGAAAATTGGAATGAACAGTACCAGGCCGGCCCAAGCCAACAGTGCGGCCTGGCACTGTGCGGCCCGCGCGGCCGAAGGCCAGCGCGGCCCACGGCGGCGACGCGCGGCGGCCCGCAGGCGCACGCGCGCTCGGGCGACGAAGCAGGCCGCTCGGCCCATTCCCGCGCGCGCTCTCGGGGGTGGGATGCGCGACGCGCGGCCCGGGTGAACGTCCCGGATCGGCCGGGGCGGACGGACGAGATGGGGAAAGCGGGGAGATCAGACGGTGGGGATAAGAGGAGGGCGGTGAACCGGTACGGGAAGGTGGATGGCGGGGATTAGAGGGTTTTAAGGGGATCCGACGACGGGGAGGCGGCCACGTCGTCATCGTCTTCCTCCGGCCGGGCGCGAGCAGCAGCGGGACGGAGGCGGCGGGGCCGCGGTGCTCCGGCGACGTCGACGGCTCCCAAGGGCAGCGGAGTGTACCGCCGGGTAGGGCTTGACTTGGGGAGCCCATTTCGGGTAGTTAGCATCTGCGGGGACAAAAGGGGAGAGAGAGAGAGGAAGAAGGGGGTAGTTCGGGTTTGCGGTGGAGAGGGAGGTCACCGGCGGCGAGATGGCTCAATCGGTCGCGGCTACACGTTCAAGGGGACCAGGGGCTCACACTGGCAAAGGCGGCGGGAGCTGGAGAACCTCGGAGAAGCCTGGCCACGGGGAGGGTGCGGCGGCCGGAAGGGAGTCTCGACGCCGGTGTTCCACGGGGCTTCACCTGTCCAGGGGATGGCGGTAAAGGAGTTAGGGGAGGGTGAAGATGCTCCAGGCGAAAGCAATTGAGGAATGGGCGAGGGGAGGGGGAGATTGGCTCCCGGGGGTGACCGACGCAGGGGAGACCGGCGGCGGCGCTTGGGGCGACGGGAGCTCAAGCGGAGGCTCCGGGAGCTCCTCTGGGGTGGTGGGAAGTGAAGGAGGCAGTGGGGAGTTCGGGGAGCAAAGGGAAAAAGAGGGGGCAACGGGGGCGGGTTTTATACCCGAAATGGAGGGGAGCGAGGCTTCGGGGAGAAGGCACGGCGGGCGCTAGGGCGACAGGAGGAGATGGGGAGCAGGTCAGGGCGTCTCCTCCGCAGGACGGGCGGTGACCGGAGGAGTGACGCCGGCGCTGTAGCGAATTAAAGGCGAGGGACGGGAGCAGGTGAGCTGCGGCCGGTGGCGGGGTGCGTCCGCACGCGAGAGAGAGAGGGGGCGGCGCTGCCAGGTGGGGTCGAGGCGAGGGCGGGCGACGTGGCGCGTGGGTGGCCACGCGCTTCGGACAGGGCGGTCGGGACGGCGGAGGCGGTCCGACGCCGGGGCGCAGCCGCGGGCGAAGGGCGGCGCGGCGGGGCGCAGCGCGCAGCGCTAGCGCGCGTGCGCGGGGAGGAGGCGGGGAGTTGGCGCGGCGCCAACGAAAGGAGGGAACGGGGAGGTGCTGCGGGAGGGGAGAGGCGGCAGGGGAAGCGGCGCCATCGGGCTGGTGCGGGCGCGAGGCGCGCGGGAGAAGCGAAGGCGGAGAAGGAGGCGAGGCGTCAACGGAGGAAGAAGGCGGAATGGCCCAAAAAAGAAAGCGCATTTCCGCGGAACTTTCCCGAAAAGGAAAGTTTCAGAAATTCACTCAAAAAGCAGCAAAAATCACAAATTTTCTGGTTTTGAATTTTTGGGGACTTTTCACTTATCATATTCTGCCAGGTAAATTGGCACAATCTATCCTCACGTTGCTCTTTGATCGAGCGGCTCACATCTATGGTTAATTTGCATGTTAGTGCTCAGTAGGACCGTAGGAGGTTGGCACTCAAGTCAGTAGTCAGTACATCTCCTGTTAGGAGATGCCATCCTCACTTGGTATGTTTTACTCAACGTTAACGTTCATGTTCCTGTGCTAGATGCGCCTGGGAGGCGGCGCGAGGATGACGACGGGCTACGCGGCGGCGATACTCGCGATGGCGCGCACCGTGTCGGGCGGGTTCAGCTGGTCGTGGGGCGCGCTGTTCGGGGCCGTGCCGGGCGAGGGAATCCAGTCGGTGGGGCAGGTGATGAGGATGGCGCTCGGCTTTGCGCGGATGCAGTGCTTCCTGCTGATGCTGCGCCAGCTCAAGCACGGCGTCTTCGCGTATTATGCCGTCTAGATTTTGGTCGTGACACGCACGCCTTCCTCTCCTCGGTCTCGAGGGGAGGGCGATGCATGTAGCCATGTACAGAGCGCTATAGACAGGCAGAATCAGTCGCGGAATAATGGTACTGTTGAATGGACTGGCGGAAACTGCTTGATCTCGTGCAGGCATGAATGCACGCAGCTGTGCTCGCTGCTCGCCGTTGATAAAGATGGTGGCCGGCTTGCGGTGGCACTCGAATCTGCCCACCCTTCCGGCTCAACTAATGTGGGGGGGGGGGGGGGGGGGGGAAGGATGCTTTAGGTGTGTGCCTCCATCTACCCGAATTCATTCTCTGCTATTTCTGACAGTGTCAGCCGCACCCGCTTAGCGCAGATTACGGAGGCCTGTGTATCGCACGAACATGCCTTAGGGCCTGTTTGGCAACAGCTGCAGCTTATAGTTTTTGGCTGAAATTTTTGAATTTTGGTTGTTTACGGTACAGATTACAGAGAGATAGATACTCATTTACAATTTTGGATGGTACATATGTTGGGCTTTTAACATGTACATCGTTTAATTTGTAGACACTGTCTTGAGAAAATACCCCGTTTGAAAGTTAGGTACTGTAGCAAAAGCCAAAAGCTGTCAGTTTCGGAGGAAAAGAACAGACCCTTATATTGGGATGTATGCACGCTATGGGCTATATATACACTAGTGTAGAATCACGTTGAGAATGATTGTAGTTTATTTGTGGTGAACAATTAACAATTGTATTGAGATAAAGTTTGAATTTATGAGAGTTTATAAGTTTTCAGAGTTGCTATCAGACTAGGATAGTCTGACCGGGGGTTCGGTGTGACCGAACTTTGGTTGACGGTCGGACCGCCGGTGAGGTGCGACTAATTTTTAGTTAGTGGCTGATTTTTTTCCAGAGAGTTGTTTTTTGGGTGCTCGATCCAAGTGGTCAGACCGGCCATGGGGCGGTCCAACCAGAGCCAGCGGTCGGACCGCCCACTCAATGACAGTTAGACCGGTTTTGGCTAAAGGTATCCGAGAGTATTGGATATTTGTGAGAAATAATCATGGGATGAGTTTTGGAGTCCTATATCATTGTATTCATGGTGCACGAAGCATGTTTAGATTAACGTGGATCAAGTTATGAAGAACTTGTGTTTGAAAATAATTTTTTGGTCTTTGATGTATAGGAAGCTTGGAAGCAACTATGATCAACGGCGTGGACCGGGACTAGACTTGGGGATGAGATGAGGTATGATCAAGGAAGTCAAGCGAGAAGGTTGAGCTCAAGCAAGGCATAGGGAAAACTAGAAATGTTGAAAGAAAGGTTCAAGTAATAGTTCATCAAATGATGCAGTCGGTGTAAGTGAGGCGTGGTCGAAGGGAACTGACATAGAGAGGCTCGTTGATGTTTGAGCCATTGGCAAACCTACATGTGCAGACATGAAGATTGCTTGTAAAGGAGAAGATGATCATGTTCTAGACTCGAAGAAGAGATGAGATCTACAGTTAAAACGATGATGTTTTGGCGAGGAAGCCAAAATACCAAATAGATAATGGGACCAAAATCACGGTGCTTAGAGGGCATTGGGAGAGTGGTTTAGGTAAAGAAGATGCCGGGGAGGCCAAGTGGATGAGAAGCTTACTCTTTAACAGGTTTGGGCTTATGCACTTTGAGAAGCATGCATAAGTCATGTATGAGTGTAAAGCCCGTTGTGTGTGTCGAATTTGTGGGCAATATTTTAATTTTAGAGTTTACAGGGAGGCAAATAGCACAAATAACTAGTGATGCAACAAACAAATCTAACAGCAAGTTACTCATTGTACTTCAAAAAATACACAAGAAAAATATTATAACAAAGTCGATCGATCGCGTGAACGACTTACAATTAGGTCTGATGAAGAACAGGAAGCCACACCGGCTCGATGTGCCCGTGAAAGTAGTCGACGTCGAGGAAGAAGCTAAGCAGTCGCGCAAGTTGTGCTGTCTAGAAATCTTATTGCCGCCCCCATGCAAGTTCTCTCTTTGGTAATGGTTCGGAGATCCTGTTCTCCTCTCTTCCCAGTGCATGCCGAGAAGAAAAGCCGGCGTGGTTGAGCAACTTAATACTACAACATAACTTTCCAGAGAGGAGATGGAAGAATGGAGGAGAAATTCTCTATCTTTTTCTAGTCATCTCAGGCCCTTTTAAGGGTGATGCAATCACTCAATAATAATTGTTGTAATTAAACAAAATTAACTCACTGATAACTGTCTTATCAAATCACATAATGATATCTATGCTATGGTTATCAGCTCCAGGACAGTTCAAAAATTAGAGAGAAATGCACGATTTGTAAAAAGAGAGGTGGACTTGGTCTGCCAAATGGCGCGTCCCATCACGGCGCAGTCGTAAGTCAAGTTACGCAATTTTTCATGTAAAAATACGCGAATACGTGCATGTGTATTTAGCCAAAATCCTCCTCATGCCATCCATACGTTACATATTTCAAGGAGTGACAAGGAGTTCACCTTATAAATTGTCTCCCCTCTACTTGGCTAGGCAATATGGTACTAAACTATGCATACTTTGAAATTATAGGAAATGAGCCTCACACTTATATGGACCTATTTCTAACAGTGTGTTGGGTTAACGAGTTTTTTTAGTTGCGCTAATAGATAGTATCTATTAGAATTATATGCGGACTAGTTACTCTATCTATATAGGGGGGTTAGAGGTATGTGGCCAAGTTGAAGGAGAAGAGAACCGAACATCCATTAATTTGGGGTTGAGGGAGACTTTATTGTGGTGGAAGCTTTAGGTGAGTGTTCTTATAAGAACTCTGTCCTCTATGGTGGAGTAACTGTAAAACCTTCACCTACAAGTTACAATAAATCAATCTTGTTCATTCTACATTGTGTGTTCTCGCACTTGTTGATTTTGAACTTATTTTAGTTGGTGTTTGTTCTCTCTCTTTCCCTCTTGATCTTGCTGTGTTTTAAGGATGTGTAAATGATAGAGGTGTCTCATGAGGATCATATTCCATCTATCTAGGATTAGCTATAATAAAATTTTAAAGTTGCCCGTTTTGATTTGATTTGAAGCCCTCCTAGTGACATCTTGTTCCTAAGATTTTGGCATCAAATCTTTGGGTGCTCTTGCTTGCTGTGACATGCGAGAATTCATCTAGAGCTATTTTGCCTCTCTTCAACCTGCCTATCTTCAACCCATGCACAAGTCATATATCAAGTTCTTGAATTTTGTCCGGTTTTATTGCAATCTTGCTTGTCTTGAGGAAAGGTTAGAATTTTAGCCAAGATTCATACGATCATTAGATGCATTAGGTTCTAAGATCGTTAACAAAGTGTGTGCAAAGTTTTAAATCATTTGGATGTGTATTTTGTAAATTGTGCCATTTTTTTTGTTTCGGCCCGAGCTGGTTTCTAGTTCTAGGAACAGAGGTGCGGTCCGACCGGAGACCGATCAGATCGGCCATCTCTAACGGTTAGACTACTCGCCGGTCCAACCCAGAGGAATTGAATTCAGTTTGTTTCCGTGTTTTTATGAGTTCTTTATTGGTGAGTAAATCTGATCTTTCTAACTTTTAGTAGTCAGTATAGTGAAAGTTTTGAAATACCATTTGAGAGATTGAATTTAAAGGCATCATTCATCCTCTCTGATCGCAACGTTGGTCAACAATAACGAATCAATTCAAACCATCAAATGGCGTGGCTTCTGTTTCAAAAATGGCGATGTAAATTAAACTGCGAAATGTTGAAGAATCGATGTAAATTAAACTACAAAATGGGACGTGGTTTTGTCTTTTGGTTTATAGTTTTTGAATTCTAGCTGTTCGAGAGAGACAGTATGAAGAGAGAAAAAGTCGCATACGATTTTGGCCAGCATAGTGTATACTATAATATAACTGTAGATCCCATCTTGAAAACACATATCATTTAAAAGCTGATTACTGTAGCATCAAAAGCCCAAGTTAAAAGTCAAAAAGAAAAAGAACCCACACTAAAATCATAGATCTTCGCGTTGTTTCGACTGCTCAAGCTCTTACAAAAGCTGCTCTCCGGGTCCCCAGGTGTAACATTTTGCTCAGCCGAAATGCCACTAGTACACAACTACTACCACCACCACCACCACCATTACGTGACTTGATTTCCTAACTAGTGTGCCACCATCCACCACTGCACAGATGCTGTCCTAGGAAAGCCGTAGTGCGGCTTGTCGCACTCACGACTTCGGCTCCCCACCCTTTCGACAAAGCCTTCTCCGCATCCGGATTCGTGAGCCTCCAAATCCGCCGCCCATCTCCACCGCCAGTTCGTCTCTGCGCCGCACGCGTTTCACCGCGGGCGCAGAACGCAGCGCACGGCCATTGGCCGGAGGCGCGCGACACGAGTGACGATCCAGCTGACAACAACGCATCGCGAAACACATCGTGGGGTTCGCTCCCACGGTCCCCTCCTGTTGACTAATTACGGGGGGAGGCGTCGATTTTGCGGGCTCCTTTCGCCGGGGTTCGGCATTTCAACGGCGGAATGATAGGCGCGTCCCGGCCGGCCACTCGGTGGGACGATGAGCCGTCAACAGTGCCGATCGAGCGATTTTGCTTGTACTACGGGGACCTTTTGGGAGGCGCGGCATGTGAGCAGCTCGAGTGCGTGCATGGCCGGGTGCACAAGCTCCACCCAGGTCACAGTCACCCACCCAGCGCAGACCAGATGAGATGTTGCCTCTCTTTTTTTCCGTAGAAGCTATCCTGTCTTAGAGAAGAGATAAGCATCCGGGATCCCGATGCTTATCGGGAGTTTTTTTTTTTTGGTTCTTGCGAAAGTGGTTACAAATGGGGATATATTTGCGAATTATCACCATGTATAAAACTAGAACCAATTGAAAAGAGCAATGCTTCTGGTGCAAAGGGGGAAACTAAAAACTAAAATCGTATTCCATGCCTTCCCCTTAATCAGCACAAAGAACAGGGAAAAACTTCTTATGGGGACTTCCCCCTGCTCCTGCTGTCCATGCATAGCCTTTTCTAGTGTTTAAGCTGTTTGAGCAGAAATCATGACGTTGAGATCAGGATAGAAAAGAACTTTTGAGCACTCGTAAGAAGTTTCCAGCGCCTCAATTTGTCACCTGCCTCAATCGGGGATGCCTTTACCTACTGAGCTTTCCTTTTCTGATGCCGTGAGCTGTTCGATCAAAAGATCAAGAGAATCGCCCCGTTCGAAACTCTGAATTTTCAAAGCCAAAGGAAATATCCACTTTTACTAGATGTGAAGTCTTACACGAAATTCCTATGAGAATATCATGCTTTCCAAATAGGGACGGAGTTTGCGGCCGGTGGGAACTTCTGTAGTTCTGTTTACTAGACTACTGGTACCTGGCAAGAAGTGTTTAGAAAAACAGTTTTGCTATTGCACAGGCGACTGAAATTTTTTTTATCTTTCAGTCACCTGAAATTGCAATCTCAATCAACTGAAATTGCAGCCCCCCCTAAAAAAACAGCTGCAACTTTAGGTGATTCAGAGTGCAACTTCAGGTGACCTGAAATTGCACCCTCAATCAACTGAAATTGCAGCCCCCCTCGGATCTGCCAGCGCCGCCCTCCGCCACCTAATAGACTCCCTGATGTCGCCTTCGCCGCCTACGTCGCCCATCGCCCTCCTCCCGCCTGCGGTTGAGGCGATGCCATCGCCACTGCCGCCTCGCCGCCTCGGTCTCCTTCTAAGCTCGGGGGGCTCGGGTGAACCCTAACTCTAACGATGAACCCAAGCCCTAATCTCACGGAGCGGTGACGCGCGAAGTCGATGGCATCGCCGGAGAAGAGGAGGATGGCGACGGCAAAGACGGCACACGAATCTCTATGAAGATTAAAAAGTCAGAAATTCAATTGATTTTATTTTAAAAAAACATCCAAGTCTGGTATAACACTTCCGAAAAAAATATCAGGCAAGAAACTTACAGGGCCTCGATTTATGACATGCCTCAATGGGTGTGCTAATCTTTTTTCACCTTTCGAACTAAATGACAGGGTGCAACGGCCCTAGCCTCTCCAGTGATCGATGGTTGTGCACAGTTCCTCAGGACTCGATCTTTTAACTGACAAGCGTATCCTTTATGTACGATACCCCACCTGTTTCTAGCTGTGTCCCAAACGAAGCTTTTGTGCTAGGCCCACTTGCTAGATCAGAACGCTAGATCCTCACGCTGAGCATGCACAGGCTCTCGATTAGACGAGCGAGGCGCTCAGCTGCTCACTGTGGTCGAGCAACAATGACGCGCATGTGCGCAATGCCAGAGTTGAAAAAAGAAACTCGCAACCAACAACGAGCGACTGAAACGCACTGCATGGCCCCATACCACTCGCGTCGCAGTCTCGCTCGCCTAACCCAAAAGATAGCGTGCGATGCGATTAGCAGCCAGTACGGCTGTCTTGCGATTAGGTGTAGGTCCTTTCCGAGTGCAGCTGCGACCGTAGATTCTGCTTTAACATCTGCGTTTATACGAATATGTTAAATATTAATAAATTATTTTAAAAAAATATTTCAATAAACCGCTGTGAAAAAGTGATATGAAAGTTATCCCATTTATTTGTTTGAAAACTATAAGCTATAAACTCAAAAGATGAGAGCTACGATCATGTTCGTATTAGCTTCTAAAAAGCTATTTTTTTATTAAATGGTTTTTCTACAATGTATAGCTTTTAAACGGAGTGTCTTTTGCAAGTCAGATTCTACTAGTAAATTGTAGTACACTGTAGTAACTTTATTATATCAATCAAAAGCGCATACGAATGTGTTTATCTTTACAAACTTCTCTATAAGATATTATTATTTATAAATTAAAGTTAAAAACTAAATCTAAAAGCTAATATGAACAACTCTCTGACGCGACAGCCATGAGCCATGTCCTAATGGAGCATTCACGATCGAGCGTTACCATAAGCCAGATGTATGCGCAAATCGGATCGAAGCTTACTCTATCTCTCAGTATTATATTTACCGCCTTGATTTTCCCTTGATGCGTCCACTTGATTTTGTTGCCACGTGATAATGACTCCCTCCGACTTAATGCGTACGCAAGGCCTAGCTAGAGCATATAGTAAAAATTTATAGTTCCTCATGGTTCTTATCAGTAAATAATCATATCGTTCTGCAATAACTCCAGGTTTTGCCCATTTTTCAAAGCTTTCCATCGAGGGATGCCGGACGAATGCGAATGGAGCTTCCTTATCCCCTTCTCCCTATTCCCCTTCCTATTCCCTCAATCTAAACCACTCACATCTCATCCAATAGCTAGTTTTTTTTATATTTTCACCATTTGCCCATCCATAATAAATAATAAAAAAATACAGAAAAAATAAAATTTATTTTTTATTATAATTTTTTTACAGAAAAAATTATAATTTCTGTAAAAAAATTATAATAAAAAAATAAATTTTATTTTTCTGTATTTTTTTATTTATTATGGGTGAGCAAATAATGAAAATATAAAAAAAACCTAGCCATTGAATGAGATGTGAGTGGTTTAGATTGAGGGAATAGGGAGGAGAATAGGGAGAAGGGGATATGGAAGCCCCATTCGACGAATGCATGAGTGAGCTGTGACCAGCTGACGGGTGTTGCTTAACTCGTGACGCTTTGTTGACGCATACAAAACCTACTCCCTATTTATAGCAGAGAAAAAAGTGCTACATATTTTCGTCCTTATCTTGGTGCCTGCTGGCTAATTAGTACAATCCGGCTCCGTTGCATATACAATCCAAACTTCCCAGCATATCTGGAGGACCCACGTGATAAGGTCCACAATTTTATTATGAAAAATTAAATTACTGTTATTAAAAGAGTGAGAATTTAGAATTTGTAAATTTATAGTTTTTTTGGATAGTTTGCAAAAATAGATAATTATAGGAAATTTAAATTATAGGATGATTTGGTTTGATCTAGGTCAGCGAATATGTATTACATGATGCATGTTACAGCTAATGTGGGCCAAGTTATGAAGAATTCATACCTAAAAACGATTTCTTGGTCTTTATGTGTGCAGGGTCGCTTGGAGTCAACTATAGTCAACGGTGAGAATCGAGGCTATGCTCATAGAGGAGTCAAACCTCCCAACAATCAAGAATACCGGATAAGATGGATGAGCTCAAACATAGCACAAGAAAGGTGGAAAATGTTCAAGAGAAGTTTAGGCGACAGGTTGCACCATGTGGTTTAGTTGGTCCAAGTGAGGCGTGGTTTAGTAGAACTGGAACTGGCAATCCAGTAGTACACCTACACATGATAAGCATGGTGATTACTTACAATGGAAGATAAAGACTGAGTCAAGAAAGTGTATTCTAGTAATTTAACCAAAATACTAGAGACTATCTTAGATGCAAACCACAGTACTTGGGAATGTGGTTTAGATCAAAGAGAAGCTGAGAAGATCAAGTTGGATCAAAGCTAAGGATTTAGTGAATTTGGACTTATGTGCTTTGAAAAGCATGCATGTAGTGTGTGGGCTAAAATCCGTATGTAGGGGGTTATCAGATTTCCTTCATATATGCTAAGTGGATAATATCCACTAATGGTTAAATGGGGCAGGATAACCTATCTATTTAACGGGTTGGGATGGAAATTTATAGTTAATAATCCAACCATCCTCTGATTTGAGACCAAGTGTTCATGAGTTCTATGGTTAGGGTTTAAAAGAAGTTAAGTGTTGTGGTGTATTCTTTTGTCCTTCAAGTAGAGTGGCTTTAAAATATTTATCTTCAAGTAGCAATACTTCAATATTTGTTATCTCCATGGATCCCTCTTGTGTTAATTGATTTTCTCTTGACTTGGTTGGTTTTTGCTCTTCTTTCTTCCCTTCTTAATCTTGCTATGCCAAGGATATGTAAGAGATGAAGATAATATATGAAAATCAATTTTCATCCATCTAAGCATTCCCACCTTTGCATCCCTGCACAATGCGTGGTGCCAGCCGAAGTGGGTCACAGATGGCTAATATTTGAACTTATGCAGTATTAGCCTTTAGCTCCACTCTGGTGCTTCTAAGGGATTGCCCACACAATGGGAGTCCAACTAGATGCAACGGTGGTTCTACCACAATCAAGCATGATGGCAGCCTCCGCCTCACCAGGTAGACCATGGACTTCATTTCGCAGACTCAAGTAAAGCTCGATCGAGATGATGAGGTCCACGCCTAGAGGCTCCTCGCGGTTGCTCTTCGGCTCAACATGCGCAACTGCACAAAGGATTTCTCCATTCTCTACATCACTTCGCTGGTCCGGTGCGGGATCTGTGGACCGATGAAGCTCAGAATGACAGGGTTTGCCCTACCCTGACGATGCAGGCGAAGCTGATGGGCTCAGGTAAGCTTCCCTCCTTTACTACTGATGAGGCGATGGGGTCCCGATCTTCCGATAGGATGATAACTATCGATTTTGGTGGAGATGACTCTTGCGATCCGACTACAATCGTACGAGACGTCACTTGCGCCTTAGCAATCACTGAACCACACCCAAGTCGTTATCAACCGTGCCAAGAACGCGGTTGACCTGACCACGAAGGTCTATTCCTGCATGCAATCGAAGAACAAGCAAGAACAAGGATAGTGAGCAACCTGAATTTGCTAGATATAAAAGTCGCACAAGGATAGTTGAGGTTCTGTAACACGAATCTGTTGGTCTAGCCGACACAAGAGAACGTGGAGTTTGCACAAGGGGCTAAACTGATCTAAACAAAACCTAAGTCCTAGAAACGGAGGCGGCGGCTCCTATATAGTGAAAACAACCAGGGGAGGCATCCCAAAGGGTACACCCTAGGGTTACAAGGCCCATGGGCCCAAGTGGAGGTGGCGCAGCACCCTTTTGACTCGGACTCAGAAACCTACGTGAATTGTTTTGATGATTCCGGCCGGCTCGGATGGAATTTGAAGATTAGGTTGGATCCATTGGAAAGTAGACTTGATAAGCTTTCCATGAAGTACAAGAACGTCCCAAACGGAGTCCGTATGAGGAAGTTATGTCCGTTTAAACTTGCACCATCGCAGCAGTCCGAGTCTGATTCCAAAACGTGTCCAACTCGAATTCGTGCTTGACTTGGTCCCAAAGTGACGTGGTGACCTCCATTATTCCTTCCATGCATGTCCAGGACTCCATATCCCTTTCCTTCATCCTTTCCCAAGTTCCTAAGCACAATTAAATCACTTGCATTAGGTAGCGGTCTATTCTTAGTAACATATGAATGCTGAAGAAACGAATTCACCTTTAGTTCAATCTTGATATTGGGCGCTATTGTCGTATGTGTTTGTGGCGTGGTCACATCATCCTCCCCTTCTTGATAGAAAAACCGTCCTCGGTTTTAGCATATGTGTAGCCTCACGTATTGCATGATCTTCATCATAAATATCGGTACATAATAACAAACGCAACAAACTCTCATTATGTAATATCATAAGTTCTTTGTCAAACAAAGTGAAACCTCTTTGAAACGAGCTCACCTTATAATTTAAGCGATGCGAAGGAACTCTTGTAATTAGGACAACAAGCATAGGAAATATGGTTGTATCCATAGGGGTCATGTCCTCATCATCCTCCCCTTCTTGAAAACAAAGCCGCCCTCGGCTTTTGATAAACTGAAAGTATGGTAACAAAGAAGCCAAGGTGTATGCATGGTATATGTATATGTCATCCGTTTTAACGGTTCTTCGTTGTTGCACAATTAATGCTATAACACAGCAGCAATCATAAAAGCTCATTGTATTATTAACCCAAAAGTAATCATATATGTCAATGACCAAATTAAAATTTCTCACACAGCAATTATTGCAACTAGATTTGCAAATGTAAGTGAAGCATTTATGCAATTGAAATATCTGAAGTTGTAAACTTGAAGTGGTGGCACATATGGGCGAAGCTACAACTTTTGGAATTAAGCATAGTTCATCCATATAATCATATCCCAATGGAGCAATAGCAAATTTATCCAGCAAGGGTGAAGAGATTTGTGTGTTCTTCCATAATTCATCATCTTTATTCAGATTGTCCATACTAGATGATGCAAAAAGAGATGAACACATAGGCATTGGATGCATACTAAATTTTACTCCCCTCTCATATTGAACAAGATTCAACACACAAGAATTGTTATCTAAAACAGCAAGCTTCAATTCATCCATGTGATCACAAGTTATGCATATTCGATATACAAAAAATTGATTGTCTACACCATAATCTCCAATCAAATTAAACTTATACCCAGGGGTGTAGGCACTAAACAAGAATTTCGAACATGCAAGTTCAGAAACTTTCTCCATAGCACAATCCAAACTAACGGCCTCATTAAGCATGATATAGCACAATGCATCAGCAGGAGATATTCTATCAAATACTTCCTTATGTGTAATTAATTCGACATGTGCAAAATTATGAGCATTTAGATCAGCACATGGTTCGTTCAAGTCAACACAAGGAATATCAAAAAATTGCACTACAGCAGGTATATACTCACAAGGTTGATCTATGTCTTGTTGTAGCACCAAATCAGCACCTTTGTCATTATCGTCCTCATCAGATACTGTAGGTACCTCAAACTTCTCCTCTAATGGCATAAGATGCACCAGATCATCCTTCACCTCTTCAAGTATCTCGGTGGTATCTGTAGATGGAGTAGGAACCAAAACAATATCAACATTTTCAATTACCTCAGGTTCCACCTCGCTTGTGACCGTGGGTGCTGGAGGTACAAAACGATGTCGTAATTTCTTTTTCATCTCCTCCCATGTGTATATATAGTGGAACTCGAGATTTGACCACCAATGTTGAACATCACCAATCAGCGCCGTCCTTGCCATGCTCATCTTCTCATAAGGATCAAGATCTTGTTTTTCAAAGTAGTTATCCATCATAGTAACCCACAAGAAGTAGTCCGACGACGTACTCTCAGCGGTGAGTGGCAAGATATATACTGGTAATTGTTTCCCTTCGAGTTCAAATCTGCCCGCGATGACATCATAATCTACCAATTTTCTCAAGCCTGTCATTGTTAGTAGAAAACAAGGAAACAAATCACAAGTAAATGTTCCTATCAACTACTAGGATATGGAGGCATCAAATCAAGTCACGCATCTCTCAAGCTCTTACCAAATTCTTACAAGTTCTTACCAAAGCAAACAGGTGGTGCAACCGGTGGCTGGTTCGTGATAAATCTAACTCAAGTGATGAGTAAAGCGATTGCAAGGTACAGCGAGACTTGTTCGGTTAGTAGAAAAGTGGAGCTTGGATAGGCTATGTATTTTGTAGCAAAGGAAAACAATCAATTAATTTCAGAAATTGCACAGAATTGAATTATAGTCCGTATCTAGCACTTAGCCTATGCTGCTGATCAAACAAGGATAGGAGAAGGCCAAAACAAGTGTGTAACAATGTATAGGAGTGATGCGCACAAGATAATTCAATAGAATGTAATCTGGAATTGAAAAGCACAAGGATTGACCCAATTCTGAGAAAGCAGATTTCTGCCCACTGGACAGCACGTCGGTATTTTGGCCGTAACTTTTTGTCAGTTGCCTTTTTTTCAATGATTTTTTTTTTGTGTTTCCTGACGGCTTTTTCTACAACTTTTGTTTTGGGGCCATATTCTAGAAACCGACAGATAAAATCGCACAAAAATCACAAGCGCAGACTGTTACAGATTCAGTCCGGAAATTTGGGACAACTTGCACCGCAGATATCTTTTAACTGCCTTAATGGAATGAAGCGAAATTTTAGGAGCAGTTAGATAAAGAATCTATGGGTCTAGTGGCGGTGGTTTCACTCAAAAAAGATATCGGAAACAAAAGATATGGCGTTTTTGGTGGCGGCTGCACAAGAGGGAGTCTTCTGGCCGAAATTGGAAATTAGGGTTTGATGTGATTTTGATGGTTTTGGACGTGGGGATTTTTTTGGCAGTTTTATGGACCACAAATATGACCAGCAACAAGAAAATGCTAAGACGAACACAAACTCAATTTAGCAAACCAAAATTAACAGATCTAAAAGCACAACGGGGTTTGGACAGCGGAAATTAACTCTTTTTGTGGGGTAATTTTTCTGGACTATGGGAAACAAAAATCAATCTACTAAATAGGGATACAAGAAATTCCTACCGGTCAACTGATGCTCTGATACCAACTGATGAGGCGATAGGGTCCCGATCTTCCGATAGGATGATAACTATCGATTTTGGTGGAGATGACTCTTGCGATCCGACTACAACCGTACGAGACGTCACTTGCGCCTTAGCAATCGCTGAACCACACCCAAGTCGTTATCAACCGTGCCAAGAACGCGGTTGACCTGACCACGAAGGTCTATTCCTGCATGCAATCGAAGAACAAGCAAGAACAAGGATAGTGAGCAACCTGAATTTGCTAGATATAAAAGTCGCACAAGGATAGTTGAGGTTCTGTAACACGAATCTGTTGGTCTAGCCGACACAAGAGAACGTGGAGTTTGCACAAGGGGCTAAACTGATCTAAACAAAACCTAAGTCCTAGAAACGGAGGCGGCGGCTCCTATATAGTGAAAACAACCAGGGGAGGCATCCCAAAGGGTACACCCTAGGGTTACAAGGCCCATGGGACCAAGTGGAGGTGGCGCAACACCCTTTTGACTCGGACTCAGAAACCTACGTGAATTGTTTTGATGATTCCGGCCGGCTCGGATGGAATTTGAAGATGAGGTTGGATCCATTGGAAAGTAGACTTGATAAGCTTTCCATGAAGTACAAGAACGTCCCAAACGGAGTCCGTATGAGGAAGTTATGTCCGTTTAAACTTGCACCATCGCAGCAGTCCGAGTCTGATTCCAAAATGTGTCCAACTCGAATTCGTGCTTGACTTGGTCCCAAAGTGACGTGGTGACCTCCATTATTCCTTCCATGCATGTCCAGGACTCCATATCCCTTTCCTTCATCCTTTCCCAAGTTCCTAAGCACAATTAAATCACTTGCATTAGGTAGCGGTCTATTCTTAGTAACATATGAAGGCTGAAGAAACGAATTCACCTTTAGTTCAATCTTGATATTGGGCGCTATTGTCGTATGTGTTTGTGGCGTGGTCACATCAACTACATTCTTCGATAGTGTTGGTTTGCCGCCTGCTAAGTCCTAGTTTTTGTAGTTGTTCCACTGGTGGAGGCAGAGCGTGCAATGGTTGTGTTTCATGTTTGGCGGTCCATGGATTAATTGCATCTGCGAAGCCCTAGGCCTCCCGTGCCAGGACGTCCCATCCCCACTACGAGTAGAGCCCATACTCTTGGCGCTGGAAGACCAGATAATGAAGACAGTGGAGGCCATGAAGACACGGGCACTCACGGGCCTTTGGTGTTTGCTATTGCGGCCGTGCCCTTGTCAGCAGAGGCCGAGTCCAGCATCGAGGAATGTAGCAGCCTCAGCGACTCTAAGACACAGGATGTGGAAGAGGCGGGTGATGACATCAGTGATAGCGAGGAGTGTGACAACAACTGTGGGGATGGAGATGGCGCCAGCGATGACGATGCCACCGACAAAGGTGACAGTAATCCCTCTGACTTTATCATGCTGGAATCAGACGTGGAGGCTGGTGAAGCGACCTCTGATGTGGGCCCTACCCCATGCTTAGACGTGAAGGGTAGCAAAGAGGCACATGAGCATGGGGCGGTAGCGGATCCTTGTCTATCAGATATGATGGTATTGCTTTCCCCAATGCAATCATTGTCCCTAGCATCACCTGATCATCCTGCAAAGCACGCCCAATTGGAGTTCACCGCCTTGCCCCTACAACTGGGTTTCAAATTGCCATGGGAGTGTTGAATGGTGACTCTAACTCCGAGGGCAGCACGCCTCTGGCCGGTCCGACATGTGCCGCTGGTGTCGCAATGATGCCTCATAGGGAAGACCTCACGCACGAAGAGGAGAGCGCGCTAATGTCGGAGGCCATCTAATGTGTTCCGGATTTGAGTTTCTCATTTTTCTCCCAGGACTTAACGTAGTTGTCCCCCTATGCTCCCTTACATTTTCGACCTCATCATTGGCCCCTGCTTCTCCGGTGTCAGAGCCACACTCTTCTGGGTGGGAGCTCAACTGTGAGCTTGAAGCACCTCTTAGCGCTAGAGACACATCGTGAACTAGGACCATAGAGGCCCTCTGGCACAGAGGAAGGGTCGTGTTCCTGTATGATGGAGGCGGTAGGTGCAGAGTCACATAGCTCTCACTGGAGGACTTTTGTGCCTTGATCAGAGGCGCTTCGTACTCCGCGTTGTGCCGCAGAGTGCATGGACATGGCACTCGACCAATGGGCCCTCCACTCCTGTGGGAGGAAACTCCTGTTTGGGACATTGGAGGCTAGTGAGATGAGGGTATATCCGTCTGTTGCCCTCTTGTCACCCCCACTTTCGATTTATTTGTTCTTGAGTCGGTACCATTATTTTGCTATGTAGATGATGGTTTTGGCGTGGCGCTCCAGACTATTGTAAGATCGAGGAGGCCGACTAGAGGGGGATGAATAGTCATTTCTAAATATTTTAATTAAATTCTATTTAAGCTATTTGACTAAAACCAAGAATATAGTGTGGAAACTTAAATCAATTTGGTTTAGCACAAATAAAGCCTAAATCAATTAGGTTCACCTAAGTGCACCGACAACTTAAATCTATGTCAAAGGTTTGCGATACAAGAAAGAGAAACAATCCATTTAATTCTTTGAATGCAAATTACTTGAATATAAATTGAGCACAAAAAACAAACCATAATTGACACAATTCTTTTTATCATGGTGTTCGGAGACTTGCCGGTCTCCCCTAGTCCACGTTGTGGTTGGCCCAAATGAATTAGACCGACTCCACGAATTAAGCCAAAACACCTCAATCTACTAGTGTAGCTCTTTTCTGCTCCGGGTAGGTGAGCTCCAACCTTCACAATTTTGCCAGGTCTTTTCACAACCTTCTTTGAGAACACCACCGTGCACGATGCCTCCAACGCTGTCTAGGAATCGGTAAACTCCAAGAGTAATCAGTTAAGCTCCTCGCTTGACTCGCACCACGTCCAATGAATGCACAAGCTCAAATGAACACTAAGTCTAACTCTTGATGCAACACATGTACTTTAGATCACTCTCCTTACTCACAAGGTGCAACACATGCATAACTAAGAGGAGGACCTCTGAGAGACCATGTGGTTGAGACCCCATGTGTGTGATGAGTAATTGACATCAGGTTAGGAGAGTTGAGTTTGGCTTGAGTAGTTCGGATCATGTCGTTGCACGGTGCAATCGGGCTCGGTCGGACTTGGTCAAACCTGGTCAAAATGCTTGGAATACATATTCTGATGATTCTATAGGTTTGGGCTCTTTTCATGCTTAATGTGGTTCATTAATGCATTTGTGCTTACATGTATCGAGCGGTGCTATTTGATGTGTTTCTTGTCTGTGTTGGCTGCAGGACGTCGAGGCGGAGTCGTGGTGAGACACGAGGTGACCGGATTAGACACGGGCGGTGTCGAGGTCAGAACGGTCGAGATGTGTCGAAGACGACGGAGACTCGAGGTGGTTGCGAGGCTTGGACGACAAGGAGTGCGGAAGATTCCCGGAAGGTGCAGGAGGGGTGAAATGGTAATTTCGCGAGGCTGCAAAAGCGGGAGCGGGCTCCGTTCGGGTTTAGCGGGCGTAACGGGTTGGAGACCCGTTAGCCAAGGGCTATAAATTGGAGGGAGTGGCTGCATGCCCACTCATGCACTCCAAGGTTTTCTAGGGTTTGCTTTAGTCAAAATGAGCTTTAGAGGGTTGTTTTGGCTTTAGGCTTTAGTTGGTGAGAGTGGGTGGAGATGGACAGAGGGTTGTCTCCATCGTAGCTACTCCTCTGTGTGTGTTCTTGGAAATGGGTTCTTGATCTTCCAAGCATGTATGGGGAAGTAGAGAGGGTGTGAGTTGATTCTCCATTGTAATCATGTATCTCCTTTCCTCTATGTCAATATGAGATGGTTTTGGTTGAATTTGTTCAAGTCTCTAGCTCTCTGTTGTTCTTTTCCTTCGATGATCTCCATGTCAGATTTTTGATTTTTTGAGTTTCTTGTTGATTCTTGTTGGGAAGGCCCAAAATGGGTTGCTCTATGATGGGATAGTGCATCAAGGTCATTTGATCGAGTTTTCCCAAGAGCAAATCAAGTTTAATCTCAGATTTGGGTCTTTGTGCTCCTCTGTTCTTCATTTGCAGTTTCTAGGGTTTTTGGAGTATTTCTTGATTACCTTCAGGAGATGGTTTGATTTTTGGTCTGAGAAGTCCTTTTGTTATTGCTAACTTGACTGCAAAATTTCATTAGCAAAGGACTTGAGACCATTGAGAAAATTGGTTTATGGTGTTGCCTCTGTAAGTTTTTCCTCTCTGCTGGTCATTTCTAGGGTTTTGATGGATTTCATGATTTCCTTCTTGAGATGGCTTGAAACTTGGCATGTTGAGTCCAGAGGCTATTAATTAACTATCCTCAAAGTTTCATGGCCAAAGGATCAAAGGTTGAGGAGTAATTTGGATTTTGACTCCGTTCTTGCAAGATTTTAGATTTTTACCCAAATCTGAAATTCTTGTTTCTTGATGTGATTTCTTTGGTCTCCAAGGTCCTTATCTTATTTAGTATGTTGTAGAGTTGATCAGAGCCAAAAAGAATGGGAAAATCCTTCACTTTCTCTGAGTTTTGAAGATCTGAATTTCTACCTGCAGTTCAGATTTTCAGAATTCCCTCGGGCAGCCTGGAACCAGGGGAGCGATCAGACCGGCGTTTTGGGGGCGGTCTGACCGGGTTTAACCCGACGGTCAGACCGACCCAGTGAGAACGGTCAGACCGGCCTCCCTTCTGCGGTCAGACCGCCCAGTCCTTTTGAGTCTGTCCAACCTCTGTGATTTGTGCTATCATTTGGTTCTTTCCTTGGTTGTCTTTCTTGCTTCTCCTCTCGTCTGTGTTTCTCAAGATTACCAGTAAGTTTGAGCATTTCCTTTTCATAGCTTATCATAGCTATTGGAAAGGAAAATCACTTGGGTTTTTAGGGGATAAGTTTTAAGAGTCGACATTCACCCCCCTCTGTCGCCATTTCGGTCCAACAACCTCACACTAGCTAGGGAATAGAAATGGGCCAAGCAACCATTTCTCCAACCGGCCACAAGAGGGTATTTATACCCTACAAAAGAAAACTAATCATTAGAGCTAAATCTCTGAAAAATCAGGGTTATCGGAAGTACCGGCGGCAAAACTATGGTACTTCCGCTCCCTCGCAACGGTCAAAAAACTAGCCATTAGAAGTAAAGGACCAGTCAAATTCGGTAGTTTTGCTATACATTTTTTGGTAGTTCCGATCATCGGAAGTACCGCTCCCACTTTCGGAACTACCGCTCTCGCGGGGAGAAGACCACCACACAGGTACCTCTTAGGAAAAAACGTACTACTACACAAGCCGAACGTTCTACAAATCAGAAGTACTGCTCACATAAAGCTAATAGTTCCGTTCACTGATCAGACCGCCCACACAGAGCTGATCGGACACTCATATAGAGCTAGCCGGAAGTTCCGATCGTCGACTATACTGATCTCCGACCATGCTGGTCTCTGACCACATTGTCCGAATCGACTACACAGGTCTCCGACTTCGCTGGTCTACGACCACACTAGTTTCCGGCCATGTTATTCGGATCAACTACACAGGCCTCCGACCATGTTGGTTTCGATCACTTAGGTCTCGACCACATCGACCATGTCGACATTTGACAACATTGGTCTCCGATCACACAGATCTCCGAGCTCTACGTCGATCTTCGATCATGTTGTCTTAATCATGTCAGTTCGACCATGTCAGTTTGACCGCACAGGTCTCGATGACGTCTGTTCGACCACGCTGGTTTCGATCACATAGATCTTAATCACGTCAATTTGACCATGCTGGTTTCGATCACACAGATCTTTGACCACGTTAGTTCGACAACACTGGTTTCGATCACACGGATCTTCGACCATGTCAATTCCAACTATGTTGGTTTTGATCACACAGATCTTGACCACGTCGATTCCGATCATGCTGGTTTTGATCATACAGATCTTCGACCACCAACACATGTGGTAGTTCTGTGATTATAACATTGGTAGTTTTGTTAGCGATAGTATCACAGACTACACTATGGTAGTTCTAATTTCCCTAAGAAGTGCATATACTTCAATAGATTTTATAAAACACATTTGCAAGCAATAGTATCTTACACACAAGGATCAAACATGATTCTCAACAAGTTGCAAAACACATTTGCACACTTTTAGAATCATAACACAAGGATTATATATGAGCTTCAACTATTTGCAAAACACATTTGTAAATATAAACCTCATACTACAAAGAATGAAAACATGGACTTCAAACACTTGTAAAATACATTCACAATATATAATCCTATGTTATAAGGATTCAACACATGAGGTTCAATTATTTGCAAAACACATTCGCAAATACAAGCCTCATGCCAAAGAGATTTAGAGCAAGTGAGGTTGAGCTATCAACACATGATGAGACTCAAACTACTAGATTAGACCCCTCTTAATAGTATGGTAACCTATACTACTAATTAGGTCTTCCAATCAAACACCAATACCAGTAAAAGATTAGGAACACATCCTTAGTCTTAGCTAGTCATACCTTGGCTTTGAGTCATAGTCTTGATATGTGTCAACAAATGATGCATCCATTACTTCAACTCCATTATTACATGATGGGTCTTCACTTGACTTGGAGATCAATACGTAATCATATCCTCTTGGACATGCATCAACTCATGATGCATCCACCACATGACTTGATGATCTTCAACACATAAAGTCATCCCAAGTCTTTCTCATTTGTGGAATCTAACATATTCATCCAACTCATACAAAATGTTAGTCCATAAACCAATTGCCATCAATTACCAAACTTCACCATTAACATATAATAGAGGGACTAGATTCTACAATCTTTCCTTTTTGATAATTCATGGCAATCTTAACAAATAATGAGATAAAAATTACATTTCGAGTATATAACATGTACACAACAATTGTATACTGTAAGAAAAGTTTTCAAAGCAAAGCTTACTTATCATGTTGTTATTAATCATCCAACCATTAACACATAATAGAGAAGTTAGATGACAACCCGATTGCAAATGAGTATATGTGAACTACACACGCTATATATACTCAAAGGATGTGTTTCTAAGTAAAGATCCTAAATACGTGTATTAAAGGAAACATGGATCAATTCTTATAAAACCTCAAAATATAGAGTGAACTCCCCTTAAATATGTGCATACAAGTATGTGTAATGAGGACATATGCACATATTCATTTTGGACTATTTGTAGAGTTCAATCTGTATTTTGGATTCAAGGAATGCACTAATATATAAGAATGTGATTTCGAATGCATACATATTTGATTTCACCTTTTCATCCAAATGAGACTAGGTAATATCATAATCAATAAACAGTGTTAGTCTCACAAATGTATTTGTTATTATCACTAAAATCTCATAATAGTATTTGTCATTATCACCGAAACTAACTTAAATGGAAATTGATCTTTCAACTTGACGCTTCAGGAGTCGCCACTTCTACAGGAGCAGCTGCATAAGGCACAGACAATGCTTGCTGTCACTCGGCAAGTCGAGGAGGTTGTTGTTGTCTTCGCTGGCAAGCGTGAGGGTCACATCTACTTCCTTGAGTCAGAGGACACAAAGGCCATTGACACTAGGCTAAGGAGCGCACCATAGAGGAGTGGTGGAACTTCCTTCAACAGATCACCACCCTCAAGCAAGAGAAGGGCTATTTGCAAGCAGAGGTCACGAATGGCCATCACCTTCATGACCAGTCCATTGTGGCAGCATGGGAGGCCATGCAATCCCTGGAGGCGACGTTGATAGACCTTGCCATCGAAGTCCCCCTGCGCTCCCATGGACTGGAAGATCTTTGTGGTAGTATCTGTCACATACGTGATGCGTTGGCACTTACCATAAGGGTGGCTTGCATGTATGGGGATCATTGTTCACAAGTCACGATGTAGATTATCTTCATGCTGCTGCATTTCTGCGGATGTTCGCACAATGGCAAGTTAGTAGACCTGAACCTAGATCTCCCCGCAGGGAACACAACAATGATACATGCTATTCATGTGACGCGGCATTCAGTCTGCACCTTCCGTGAACCTCTATGGGGGTTCCTGGGTGAGGCCACCATGAAAGTGTCACTACGGTGCACCCTTGGAACGACTATGGATCTGGGCACTTGGCTCAGGGAGCTGACCCTGCCATGGTCGTCTGACGTAATCACCACGGAGGTTCGCCGCCAGGTGTGAGGCCATAGGCTCCTGCACACAACATTTTCTATGTGTGTGTGTTTTATCAACAATGGTGTGATGTTTGTATTGGAAGGCCCCCCTTGGGAATATACTTGTCTTTTGGTTTCTTCACAATTTCCTCTCATCATTGTTTTTGGTTACCCCTGTTTGGTTGGGTTGGTGCTCAACGAAGACCGGCTTTCCATTGCAGAAAACCTTCTTCGTGGCGGTCTCCTCCACTGGAGTTGAGTGGAGGGGTCCTAACGCTTTTAGGCGGGTTTTTGGCCTTGGGCGCATAACCGTCCCGATGATTATGTAAAGATCAAAAGCTCCGATGAGGACGATTGACGGATTGCCTTCGCATGATATAACGACATGTGGCTTCATGCGTAGGATATACACATGAATGTATTGCTACTCCTGCGCCATGAGCACGATAGGTGGTGGTACCAAGCCAGATGTAGATAGGCTCACGCGTGCTCCGTCCCCCACTTCTCGGATGAGCATCAATGAAGTTGATGGTAGGATGAGTTAGGTTCATGCGCGCTCTATCCACCTTGAAGGTGTTGTCAGCATGAGCCCATTCTGGGGCCACCTACGTGGGGGTGGGCAGAGATCTGATGGACACTATGTACATAGGCCCTTCGTTGCCTCTCCGAGGGGAACTCTAGAGAAAACTACCCAAGATAGCATTAATCACCCTACGAGGGCCACCCTTAGGGCTCTAGATCTGCAGGACGACCAGTGGGGATTGAACAAGCGGTACCTCTGGTGGCTGCTGTATGTATGCCACCACTGGTGCCCTTATTTCCTAGGCGTGCTGTTTGGCTACATTTTCCCACAATATTGTGATAGTGGGGCAGTCGCGAGTAAGGTGGTCTCTCCGGTCGTGCATCTCACACCATAATCGTTGCTATCGAGAGTCTTCCCGACCACACCCACTTTGGCCGCGGCCATGGCCTTTAGAGTTAGCACTCTCCTTAGCTCCTTAGATGTTGAGGATCCCTCCTTTGTTGCTTGCGGTTGGAGCCTTCTTTCGTGGTATCGGGAGAGGGTGTCGTGACCTTTGTCTCGCATCGTGTCGCATCCTCTTCTGCTCTAGTGTACTCCTCCATCTTTTTGAAGAGCTTGGACACTATTGTTATGGGCTTTCGCACATTATACTTCGTGTGTTGGCCCTTTTGGAGGCCATGGATAGCCGCGTTGATGATGATCATGTCATTGACGTGCCTCATTAGCAGTGGACCTTCGCAAAGTGCTTGAAATAGGCCCATAGTTTCTCTCCTGGTGTTTGCCTCACCACGAAAAGCTGGTCAATGTCGACCCGCTCTATGTAGTTACCTTGGAATTTGTTATGCATGAGATCTCGAATTTGGTCCCATGCGTACAACGAACCGAGGGAGATGGTGAAGAATCAGGAGAGCGCAACCCCCAGAGGGTGAGCGACAAGCCCTTCGCCCTTGTTGAGTTGTCTCCCCCCTACTACCTCGATGGCCGTCTCGTAGACACGTAGGAACTTACGGGGATCCATGTCGCCTGGTAGGGCTCCACCGTCGGCATCATGAAGTCTTCCGGCCAGGCATTCAGCTGCTAGCATGTGCAGAGAGGGGACTCGAGGTCCACCCTCGAGAGGTGTTATGGGCCCCGATGTTAGCCTCTAGGCTTTCTGTCCCTTTTCCGGCCGCCTCCGCTACTATCATGACATATATTTATAGCCACGAGGACGCTTGTTATATAAATACCCATATCTGGGTCTACAATTGTAGATGTAATACCGTCTTTTTTCTTACTATGGTCCTCTTGGGTTATTCATATGGCCTTATGACTATTGGACCTCCTAGAGCAATGAACCGGTTGGGCCAAGGTAGGAGCCACTTCCCCAGTAATTGGGATTTATGTGCTAGGCCTGCCACGGGCCATTGCAACATCCATCAATGATGCTACCACATACTGAAACAACCAACTTGACACACAGAGCCTTAATTTGCAGCGTTACATACATACCCCGCTCCAACTGGCTTACGGTCTAAGTTTCTGGTTGTGGTTTTTACCTTATGACTGCAATTGTACTGTAGCGTCTGTTAGTTTTTTTGAGAAAAATAAAAATAGAAAAAAATGAAAAAAATTATATCGTCACGGACAATACAAAGGAATAAGGGGGAGAAGAAAAGACAAAAAACAAAAAAATAAAAACCAAAATAAGCTGATATTAGAAGCTGATGTATTTTAAATAACTTCTAGTTTAAATAAATCAAAATAAAACAGAAGTAAAACTATCTGGAATGGGCTATAAACCTTGTCTGAAATTTGTCGCTTTTTTCCTGGGATGCCCTTTGTAGGTGCAGAGGTGCAGAAGAGAAAGAGCACAGCAAGTTTCTGATGTGAATGAAGTCAGGTAAAGGTAGCGGGCAATATAAAGACTCTCCCCGGAGGCCTGCACACTACCATTTGGCACCACACCAGCAGCTCTCTAATTAAAGAGCATCAACATCAGCCTTGCTTGTGTAGGCAATGCCAAGCTTTGGTGCAGCTAGCTAGCCTGCCCCGCGCTCGCTAGCTACCTCGTGCTCCATAGCACATCTCCTCTATCGAGGTGGTCTTTGACCGGGGCCGGAGCGCGGAAGGAAAATGCCCGGCGGCGGCTTCCTCCTCAACGGCGGCGGCGTGCCGGACTACGGCGGCGGTCTCACTGTCCCCGTCGTGGTCACCTGTCTCATGGCGGCCTCCGGGGGGCTCATCTTCGGCTACGACATTGGCATCTCAGGTGCGCCGTCGTCCCCTCGTCGTCGGTACATTTCTTTTACATGGATATGGATGGTGCACTTTGTTCGCTTGTTTGTCCTTTTTGGATTGATGGAAGGATCGTTTAGGATATGCATTTGCTGCTCTTTGCTGAACACATGCCAAATAGGATTTGATCGATCAGTTCATCTCCCTCATGGCCTCATCGATCCTTTTCTTGATACATATTAGTCCACTGGGTTCTTGATTTAGTTTCAGTAGTAGTCAACCGCAACAAATCGAACTCTTGATCCGAGTCCTCGGAGTGCATCGCATCTGCTGCTGTGTTCTTCATTTGTTTCTTTCTGCTTAGTTTCCTTCCATGTCCGATTCCTAAAGATGTCCAAATCGGACTTCGATTTTTAATCTAGCCATGGCAGGTGTGTCAGTATGTGCCTCCATCACGGTCCAAACAAGCAAACAAATTAGTTTTAAAATCATATACGACGAGATCCAATGAAACGAGGTGCAGCTGCTGTCCTTTCGTCAAATTTAATGTAGAGTCTACAAAAAATATCGTATAATTGGAACAGTACAGTACAGGGCCCGGCACATCACAGAAAGATATAATATTCCCACACCACATATCTCTACGTACGTAGCTTGTGCCCGAAGCCGTACTCGAATTGAGCCACATGGCCCATTGACCTGGCCGTACCAGGCTGGGCCTGTTTGTTGTCGTTCCGGTTTATGGCTCTGGGTAAGAGAATACGGAGTAACAAAACAAATATGTATAATTTTAGTTGATATAAATAAAATTATTATAGTATATATTACAATTAACTTATAGAATCTGTCTTAAAAAGATGTTTTATTTAAAAATTAATTAATATAGAAAACTGAAAAACAGCATGTAGAAGATGAAAAAAAAAGAAGAGGCACAGTATCAAACGGCCAGAAGGATAGCATCGACCGGAGGGGGACCCACCAGGCAGAGATTCTTACAGGTGGGCCCCGCCACGCTTTCTTCCTTCTCATGGTCCATCTTTTCGCTGGGGCCAGAGGACATGCACAGTCCGATTGAGTTGGGTTGCCCTGTGCCCACGGGGCCAGCCGCGTACGGCGATTCCGCGGCCTGCCCCAGGTTCTGTGGGACGCCAGTAGACACGTCAGTTCAGTTACAGTTCGCTTTCATGTTCAGCAGTTCGTTCGTTCGCATGGTCCAGACCGGGCAGGGCCGGGCGAGCCGAGCCGGACAGCCGTATCTTCTGAATTTTAGGAGTCACATGCCGTTTAAAATAGGTTACTTTTTTATGTAGCTCTTTTCTTTTCTCTATTTTCTTTATATTAACCATGGAGATATAAAAATATTTTTATTTTTTAATTAAATATCTAAAAAAACTAACGGTCGTTGTAATACAATTTTAAACCCATAACATTTGAACATGGCCAAGCTTTGCCTTAGTAGAGCCTTGTCGCACGCAATCTGCTCGGTGCATGATAAGATGTCACGTTGGTATTAGTGCTATTTTAGCTAAAAGATAAAAACCATATCGCTTTGAAATATGATAGAGTTTTACCTTAGTAGAGCCTTGTCGCACGCACCATCACCGGTTTTGGACGGCCCATATGTAGTCCGCTCCGCCCGTGATAAGATGTCACGTTGGCATCTCATCGTGTTTGCCCTTTCCCGTCGCGAGACAGACACCCACGGTGGTGCATGCCACTTTTCCACTCGACTCATCAGGCTGTAATTCACGGGCATCTTCCTGGAATCCTAGCAAGATCGCGCTACTTTTCTCCGAAAGAAAGGAGATTGAGATTGCTGCTTTTCCACACGAGTGGCTAGGTGAAGTTTATTCGATACTAGCCTGTGTCGAGATTGGGATTTGGGAGTAGGGTGTGCAGTACTGGTATATGTGGGCCATTCGATGGTAATCTTGCTTGGCTATCGCAAAAAGGATGGTAGGGCCGGGATTAGGATTGTATCATGTCCGAGTGATGTACGAGTTTGACAAGATCGGAAATTTTTTTTGAGGAGACGAGATGTTGATACGATGATCGATAAAGATTAGTATTTGCGTCATAGAGAATATCAATACTTAAAAGGTAGCATTTGGCTCGGCTTCGGCTTCATGTTTTTCGGCTTCGAAACCGGATCACAGAGAAACCAAGGAGAAGCGGTGTTAGCCCTGGGATCTCTAGACATACACGAGACACGGTGGACACCATCGCTCCCACGAGGAAGAGTGAACACAGAGGAGACTCAATGTTTGGTGCTGAAAACTGCCACACCTTTTCTCTTCTTGCTCTCTGTTATTCTCGTGTTTTCTGATGAGCTACAATCAACTGAACGAGAAAACGACAACAGAACAACTAAACGCACACACACTCTTTAGACGACAACAGCGATCTGAAATTTGTGCCACTACTCACATGACTTGGCCACATCCCACATATTCAGGATCATGGACCAGAAACACCTACACACAAACACAAAAAATTGCAATTCTGAACATTTATTGGACTCTACTTACGCAGCTCTAAAGAAACTTCATACTGACTGACCGAAACTTCAAACTGATTGACCGAGCAGCAAACAAACCAATGCAAAAAATTTATGACCGAGCAAGATTAACTTCAACATTCACCTCCCTAATCTTGTCAGCCCTTCTTTGTGTCTTGCATCCCAATCATCTGCCATAGCTCCAGAAATTTCACGCGCCCAAGCAGTTTAGTCAAAATGTCTGCTAGTTGCTCAGCAGTGGTGACATACCCCACAACAACTTTGCCTTCTTCCACACACTCCTGAATGAAATGGTATCGGGTATCGATATGCTTGCTTCTGTCATGGTGGTTGGGATTCTTGCACTGAGATATAGCTGATTTATTGTCCACCTTGAGCATTACTTGGTTCGGTGCAGTCCCTTCAACTCAGCTAGCAGTCGACCAAGCCATATCCATTGACACGCCGCAGTGGTGGTGCAATGGATTCAGCCTTGCACAACGAGAGAGCTACCACCTTCTGTTCTTGTGACACCCAGCTCACAATGCTTGAGCTGAGGAAGTACCTCACTCTAGTTGTACCTTTTCTGTCGTCCACATCTTCGGCGAAATCACTGTCGCTGTAGCCAATCAACTCTTGTTCCATGGACTCTTTCCTTCCATAAAAACATCCCAGATCAAGGGAACCCCGAATGTATCTAAGAATCTGCTTAACAACTACCATGTGTTGAGTTGTTGGCCTCTCCATATAGCAACTCATAATGCCAACTGAGTATGCAAGCTCATGTCTTGTATTCACTAAGTACCAAAGACTACCCACAATGTTTCTATACGTTGTAGCATCCATTGGAGGTTCATCTCCTGCCCTCTTGAGCTTCATCCTTGGCTCAATGGGCACCAACATGAGCTGCAATCTACCATCCCGGTCTTCTCCAATATCTTGGCAGCATAAGCTGTTTGGCACAAGGAGATGCCATTACAATCTTGAGTGACCTCAATTCCCAGATAATAAGCGAGAAGACCTAGATTACTCACGTTGAACAACTTCATCACCTGTTGCTTGAACCTTGCAATCTCCATATGACTTGATCCAGTAATGATCAAGTCATCCACAGACACCCCAACTAGCAGAGATACATCACCAAGGTATCTTTTGTACACTGCATGCTCATGTGGGCTCTTCTCAAAACCAAGGGATAACAAGCTATTATCTAGTTTGCATTCCATGCTCGGGGAGCTTGGCGTAGACCATATAATGCCTTCTTCAACTTGAGAACCTGGTGCTCATGGTTCTTCTCCTCGTACCCAGGTAGTTGGGTAACATACACATCTTCCTATAATTCCCCATTGAGAAAAGCCGACTTGACATCTATGTGGTGAACTTCCCACGCTTCTTGAGCTGCCAATGCAATGAGCAATCTAATAGTTTCTAGCCGAGCTACTGGAGCAAATACCTCATCGAAGTCCACTGCTTGGCGTTGTACATAGCCTTTTGCCACGAGCTGAGCTTTATGCTTCACCACGGCTCCCTCAGTATCTTTCTTCACCTTGTACACCCATTTCTATCCAATGGGTCTCGCTGCTTTAGGTAAGTTCAAAAGCTCCAATGTGTCATTGTTGCAAATGGATTGAAGTTCTTTATCCATTGCACGCCTCCAGGAAGATTGTTTTTGTGCTTCGACAAAACTTGACGGCTCCTCTGCACCTAGCAAGCACAACTCAAACTCATTCCAATCTAAGCAAATTGGGCTTGTGTTGTCATAGATGTCCTGCAGACTGCGATAGCGATGTGGGCAATCACTTGAAGATGAAGAGGTGGTTCTTGGAGCGACAGCTATGTTCTCTGCTGTAGCAGCTGAGTTCCCTGGCATGGCAGTAGAGTTTCCTGGCTCTGGTGTGGCAACAGCTGCAGTAGCTGCCACTGGTGACCCGACCTCACTTCTTGGTTCGGTGGGTGATCTAGTAGATGGCAAGATAGAGTTACTCAGGTCACCTTCTCCAACTTCTTCACCTGCATCACAATTACCTGAATACTCAATAGTGAAACCTTCACCATTCTCATTCACCTCCGCAGCTGAAGAAGAACCCCACGATCATTGCTTTTCGTCCTAGATACAATGTCCCTAGACACATGAACCTTCTTTGCCACTAGGTCATACACCTTGTAGGCCTTGGGTCCTCTTTCATAACCCAACAAAGACCATGGGAACACTACAATCTGCTAGCTTCTTTGCATGTGGTGCCACCGGCTTGACATGAGCAAGACACTTGAATGTGCGCAAATGTTGCACATTTGGTTTTCTACCAAGCATTTGGTTGGGGCACGGTTCAATAGATACAAGGCTGTGGTGATAGCTTCTCCCCAACATTTGCCAGGTATTCCCTTGCTTTTGAGCAAACTTCTTGCCATGCCAACTACGGTCTGCTTTCTTCTCTCAACTGCACCATTTTGTTGGAGAGAATACAGTGCAATGAGATAGTGCTGAATGTCATGGCTGTCACAGTAGGATTTAAAGTCATTTGAGGTAAACTCTCCTCCCCTATCAATCTAAATTGCTTTCAATTTCATGTCTACTTCTAAATCAGCAACCATCTTGATCTTATCAAGTGCGTTGAGTGCTTCATCTTTGCTCTTAAGTAGGAGAAGCCACATGTATCTACTGAAATCATCCACTACCAAGAGAAAGTATCTATTACCTCCTACTATGGGTGATGAGATGGGGCCACATAAGTCATTGTGGACAAGCTAGAGATGATGATCTGCATGATATATGGCTTCTTGACGGAATACTGTGCATCTCTGCTTCCCAACGAGGCAACCGTCACACATTTGATCAATGTGATCAATGTGTGGCAGTCCCTCTACCATGCCTTTGCTGGTCAAGCTCCGCATGCCTGAAAATTCAGGTGACCATAGTGAGCATGCCACAGCCAAGCATCCTCCTGGTAGCTCGCAAGTAGGCACATAGGCTCGGCTATCTTGAGGTTGAGTATATACAGCCGATTCCTTGTCCTCTTGACCTTCGCCAGTAGCTTCTTCCACGGGTCATACTTGAGCAAATGTCCAACCTCTAGTACTATCTTGCACCCATGCTCTTCAAGCTAACCGAGACTCACAATGTTACTCTTCAGGTGTGGTACATAATATACCTCTATGAGTGCCTGGTGCTTGCCATTGAGGCACTCAAACAACACAGTGCCTCTCCCAAGAATTTCAACAGATGAGCCATCTTCGAATTTGACATTGCCTCTCACAAACATGTCAAGGTTGGTGAATTTCGCCTTGTTGCCTATCGTGTGGTTACTTGCACTAGTGTCAAGATACCATGCCTCATTTTCATACCTTGAGTCACTTCCCAACTTTGGGTGGACACCTTCATTGAGTATGACCTCACCACCAGCCTCCTATGAAACCTGCACAAGGGCGCAAGTTTCTACCATTAGTAGTGCAAGATCATCGTCTTCCTTCTCTGCGATGTGCACCTTCTCCTCCTTCTTCGAGTGACACTCCAAGGTAAAGTGGCCATAATTATCACAATTGTAGCACTTGACTTTCTTCTTGTCAAATTTCCTATCTTTGTGACCGACTTGATCACTGTCACGAGCTTCTCTACCGTGCATGCCATCACGACCACGCCCGCGGCAGCATCTGCTGTTGTACCAACCGCCTTCTAGTCACCTTTGACATAGAGCCTTCAGCAAGCCCCTTTTCCTTGGCATTCCACTCTGCCTTGTTAACAGGACATGCTCATCTTTGTTCTCAAGGCCACCTGTGCCACGCACCCTCTCCTCAAAAGCCTTCGGTGGCCGATGACTTCTTCGACAATCATCGTCTTCATGTCCCCGAATTGCTCAATTGTAGAGACAATTGGCAGGAACTTGTTCGGGACAACATGTAGTATCTTCTTAACAACGTTGGACTCCTCCATCGTGTTTCCCAGGCCATGTATCTTATTGACAATGGTTGTCAATCTTACAGCAAAATCATCGATGGTCTCTGATTGCTTCATTCGGATCATCTCAAACTCACTGTTTAGAGTCTGAATCTTTGCCTCTTTGACGTGATCCGCGCCAACATACATGGTCTTCAACATCTCCCATGCTTCTCTTGCTATCTACTTCTCCGCCAGCAGCAATAAGGTCTCCTCGAGGATGGCTTGGTAAACTGTAGCCTACACCATGTGATCTTTACGGGTCTCCATAGTAACCGCCAGGTTTGTAGGTTCAATGGCATCCTACACACCCTGAGCGTGCATGTAGACTCTCATCTTGATAGCCCACATGACGTAGTTGCTTCTGGAGAGCATTAGGTACTAAAGTGAAACACCGGTGCTTTCTTTTGTCGGTGTGGCTGTAGCTCTGTGCCCGATGATGCCGTGACTGTGAGTTTGCCGCTCCTTGGCATTATCTTGGGCATGCAACACCGGCTCTGATACCAAGTGTTAGCCTTGGGATCTCCGGACACACACGAGACACGGTGGACACTATCGCTTACACGAGGAAGAATGAACACAGAGGAAACTCAATGTGTGGTGCTGAACTGCTGCACCTTTTCTCTGCTTGCTCTCTGTTATTCTCGTGTTTTCTGATGAGCTACAGTCAACTGAATGAGAAAATGACAACATAACAACCAAACACACGCACACTCTTCAGACGGCAACAGCCAATCCGAAATTTATGCCACTACTCACATGACTTGGCCACATACCACATATTCAGGATCATGGACCAGAAACACCTACACACAAACACAAAAAACTGCAGTTCTGAACATTCTGCAGCTTTGAACTTTTATTGGACTCTTGACTACGCAACTCTGAAGAAACTTCAGACTGACTGAGCGAGCAGCAAACAAACCAATGCAGAAAACTTAGGACTGAACAAGATTAACTTCAACAAGCTGAGCCTAAAATGAACTAGGAATTTGAAGCTTTGATTTCCTAGCTTCTCTTCAAGCTAGCTTCAAAGCCCTAAAACCTGAAGCAGAACGGTTATCTGACTGACTAGCTTCTAGGAAGCATTGCTTGGCTCAAGTCTACAGTTCTCAGGCTCTTATGCATTGCTCTCATTATCTGCACAGTTTATCAATGGAAAATATATTCTAATTAACAAACGGCACTGAAGTGATACTATAATTACTTTTCAAGTGATTAATTTCCTTCGCTGAAGTGATGCCAAATCTTGTTCTTGTCGCAACAACCATCAGGAGGCGTGTCGGAGATGGAGTCTTTCCTGGAGAAGTTCTTCCCGGGCTTACTGAAGAGGACAAAGCACGCGAACAAGGACGTATACTGCATGTACAATAACCAGGCGCTCACGGCGTTCACCTCGTCGCTGTACGCGTTCGGCATGGTGGGCACGCTGGTGGCGAGCCGTGTCACCCGGCGAGTCGGGCGCCAGGCCATCATGCTGATCGGGGGGAGCATGTTCTTCGTCGGCGCGCTCGTCAATGCCGCCGCGGCCAATATTGCCATGCTCATCATTGGGAGGATGCTGCTCGGCTTGGGCCTCGGGTTCTCCGGCCAGGCTACGCCGGTTTACCTCGCCGAGATGTCGCCACCGCGCTGGCGCGGCGGGTTCATCTCCGGGTTCCCTCTATTCATCAGCGTCGGGTACCTCGTCGCCAACCTGATCAACTACGGCACGTCACGGATCCCAGGCTGGGGTTGGCGCCTGTCCCTCGGCCTCGCCGCGCTCCCGGCCTCCGTCATGGTGGTGGGCGCCACGTTCATCCCGGACACCCCGAGCAGCCTCGTCCTGCGTGGGAAGCACGACCTCGCCCGCGCCGCCCTCCAGCGCGTGCGCGGCAAGGGCGTGGACATCGATGCCGAGTTCAGCGACATACTCTCCGCCGTGGAGCACGACCGGCGGAATGAGGAGGGCGCGTTCCGGCGGATCTTGCGGCGGGAGTACAGGCCGTACCTGGTGATGGCCATCGCGTTCCCGGTGTTCCTGAACCTCACCGGTGTGGCCGTGACGGCCTTCTTCTCGCCGATACTGTTCCGGACCGTCGGGTTCGAGAGCGACGCCGCGCTGATGGGCGCTGTCATTCTCGGCCTGATGAATATCGGCGGCATCCTCGCGTCGGGCTTCGCCATGGACCGCTACGGCCGGAAGCTGCTCTTCATGATCGGCGGCGCACTCATGTTCACCTGCCAGGCATACAAAGACTATAGTACATCAACCTCAGGTACATTTTAATTGCAGCGTATCAAACACATGACGCCTTTGCTCTTCGCATTTGCAGGTGGCAATGGCGACCATCGTGGGCTCGCACCTCGGGAACGGGAGCAAGATGCCCAAGGGCTACGCGGTGACGGTTCTGGTCCTGACGTGCGTCTTCTCCGCCAGCTTCAGCTGGTCGTGGGGCGCACTGTACTGGACCATCCCCGGCGAGATATACCCCGTGGAGGTCCGGTCGTCGGGGCAGGGCATGGCCGTGGCGCTGAACCTGGGCCTCAACTTCGTGCAGGCGCAGTGCTTCCTCGCCATGCTGTGCTGCTTCAAGTACGGCACCTTCCTGTTCTACGCGTCCTGGCTCGTCGTCATGACCGCCTTCGCCGTGGCGTTCGTCCCGGAGACCAAGGGCGTGCCGCTCGAGTCCATGGGGCACGTCTTCGCGCGCCACTGGTACTGGGGCAGGTTCGTCGAGGACCAGAAGTTTGGCGATGAGTCCACCTGATCTACGCGCGGTGTTGGTTTGGTTTCGGAATTAGCGTGTGCTCGGTAATATACAAGGAGTAGATTGGTAAAATCGGAAATGGGGTGAATCTAGTTTCAAGAATGGGCCTTAGCGTATATTGTGTGTGGTGACTGAAATGTTGGCCATGAAGGCTTAGAAGTTAAAAGCTCAAGCATGTACTACGTCGGAAAACTAATCGCCTTAAATATAGTACTGTTTATCTAGCTAATTTCCCTTGTTTGCAAGCCAAAACAGAAGAGCAGCACTAGGTGTTTTTTTTCTTACCAACATCGAGGGGGAGACGAGGGGATTGTTCTAAGGAGTTATAGGATTATTCTAAGTGATCTTGTAGGATCGGATATGATGGGTTAGAGGAGATGAATGCCTTTTTTAAAATCTTCTCTTAAATACCAACAGTAACATGTAGCGAAAATATAAATTCATAATCTCATCAAAGCCCTAAGCTAAGGAATACAAAATCCCAGAATTTCAAAGTCATACCAGTTAGACCTCTAGCTAGGAGTGGTTTGACCGAAAATTGCTAGCGGTCAGATCTCTAGTGGGGCGGTCCGACCTCTAGCTTAATGGCTGTCAGACCAGAATGAATGGCAAAATCACATGAATAAACAGTAAATTCAGTACTATTTCAAATTCAAAATTTTATATAAATTTTAATCCGATGATCCAAATGACTTATAATTATCCCAGCAGGCCATCAGCAAAAGCTCTAACCGCAGGCGGCAGGCAACGTGCACATGCGACCAGGACCAACTCTCAAGCGCCCAGTTCTCACCACAGCCACAGCCAGCCAGCAGACCAAGGCGGCAACGGGCTAGAGGAGCCCACCGTGCGCTCGCCGCCGGCGCCACACCTCACAGCCACACCACGATTGCACCAACGCGCCCCGTTTCGATTGCTCGCAACGGATTCCACACGACACAAGACATGATCGCGCATCCACGTACCGACCCGCGAGCCTCTTCGACGCCACCGGTGACCGGCCGCGGCGGCGCACTTCCCACGCAACCGGCAGTTTTCCCGAAACGGATAAACATGCGTCGAATCTGTGCGAAGAAACAAAAAACCATGGACGCGTTCGTGCGAGATAATTGGTTTTTAGACTCTAAACGTTAGGCTTCGCATATTTAGAACTCCAAACGTTAGCTTCGCAAAATTAGTACTTATATCATTGACACTTTGATTTCTATGGTATTATACCTTATTTATTATTTTTTAATCTTTTTTCTTAATGCTTAGCACCTAATATGACTCCTATCCCCTCTTCTCTTGATCACGTACCTGGGATGCTGACTGAAAGGACTCGATCGGGTCTTTGTGGCGATACTGACTGAACTTCGGATGCTTTGTTACGATTGGATCGTCGGCCAAATACCGGCCACGAAATCAAGTACACCACGACGGACAGGCCACGTACTAACTGAACTTCATCAAATTTACCCGTGGAGCTAAAAACGTTTGCAAATACAATGTATCCGGCTTTCAGTCAACAGGGCAGATTTTCGCGAGTATCTTTTTAAAGAACATCAGGAAATGATCCTACTCTATCTCTCTCTCTCTATGTGTGTGAATAATAACAAAGGTTTACAAATTAATTAAGGGGAAAATAAAATAATTAAGCGAGATTAGCGAGTAATTGCTCTGTAGCAGGGAAGTATTTTCGCATGTATTTTGAGACTCTCAACGAGTAACAAACAGTCACTTTTGAATACAGATGAATAATTGCAAAAGGGCCTCAAAAATCAAACGTTGAGGCATAAGAGAAGAGGGACAAAAGAGTCATATTAGGTGCCAAGCATTAAGAAAAGGGATTATGTAACGCCCCCGTTTCCAGGGGTGCGTACGGACACGACATTCCGTAACTATTCAAGCATGAACAGTTATGGAGTGTCGCGCAAGAGTATACCATTGCATGCTTACAACAAAAGTCCAGCATATATTTGACATAAGGATTAACATCCAGGGTTTTCACAGCGGGGCGTGCAAGCCCAAAAGGGTAATTACATTACAAAAGACTTCCAGAATCCGCTTGAGCGCGGCCGAGACCTACAGCCAAGGGTCCTCGTCGAAGAAAAGATCCTCCGGGACTTCTTCAACGGGGAGACCTTCTCCTTCGTCTTGATCCTCTAAAGATTAGATTTAAGCAAGCCGTGAGCCAATCAACCGGCTCAGCAAATCCCAAAGGGATCCTAACTTATTACATGCACGGAACTTCAAGGGGGGAATATATTTGGTTTATTATCTTTGAGTGGGTGCAGTTTTATTTGTAATCATTTTAATAAGATGGACTCAAAACTTACTTCTTAAGATCTCAGGGGTTTTCCACAAGAGTTCATTAACCAACCTAAACAAGTTAAAGCATGTACAAAACTACTTAAGCTTTGCTGCTGGAATCACCTAAGTGACACAGCTCCAATAACCGGGAGCACGGCGTATTCGAATACCATTTATTTGACTCTGCAGAGTTTGCTCAGCTTTACCCACACGATCCCTTAACTCCCGCTAAAGAGTTAAGAAAGCCAGGTCGTTTCACTGCTCAACTCTTTATATAGGCTCTACCCGGTAGAATTCACTCGGGTCTGGCTCTCACACGCACACACACACACACACACAAGAAAAGACGGTGTCCGCTTCGAGTGAACTCTACCGTTGTTAGGCACCCAAACACGGCTTGCCTAACCTCACTGCTAAACCTCCTGTAGAGTTTCAATCGAGTTGAGCAGCTACTAGACAAGTGTTGACAAGTCAACTCCTGTGGTTTGAGCGGGTTCTATGACATTTGCTCAGCATAAGGGTTTCAGTCCTTATATTTTCACATGGTCCGCAACCTCGCCAGGCTCGCGACCCTAACTAAGGTAAGCGGTGGGCGTAGACCGTCTCGCGATTTCCCACTCACCCTTACCCTACCCCAAACCCTAGGGTAAAGATGGGCGAAGACCGTCTCGCGGCTCCCCACTCCTTACCCTACCTTGTGCACGCCGGCACTCTCCGCTCTAAGATACGGTGTCCCATACCACCCTACCTTAGAGTCGGGTTTTCCGAATTCTATTGGCCCACAGCCACAACCTTATCAGTGTAACATTTTGCATGATAATAATAATATCCTACAATTATCTAGATTACCAAGTAATTAATTCTAGGGTTACAAAGGCATGGCAACAAATTAAACATGGCATTTAACGGTGGTAGGATTAACTACATAATAGGTCATTCTAAACATTTTATTTTATTTTCGAACTAACATTTCACAACTAGCATAATGCAAATAGCATATTAACATAATTAAATCACATGGGTTGCAATATGATCAAAGGATTTGGGACTTGCCGTCAATCCGAATGATTTTCGCTAGCTCGAACGAAGAACCTCCTGGCTCCTGGGGCTGCAACTGAACTTCCGGCGACTCCGACACTAGCGCAAACATACAAAACAGAATTAAATCCAGCTTGAGACTAATCAAGCGAGGGAAAATAAACTATTTAAAAAGGAGTAAATTGCATAAACACCCCAAATGGATTTTTAGGAATTTATTTGGGAAGGAACTGTAGAAATGGAGTTCACCAAAGGGTCTGGAATAATATTTGGAGCAAAGTGGTGAAATTTGGGAATTTTTGGGATTGTCTGTGATTTTCTAGGATTTATTTTGATTTTCTGGGATTTTAGAAATCAATAAATCCTCTGGAAAATTGGTGAACAGTGCGGCCCGGCCGCTTTGCTACAGTGCGGCCTGGCACTGTGCGGCCCGCGTGGCCGAAGGCCAGCGCGGCCCAACGCGCGGCGTCGCGCGCGCGCTCGGCGACAGGGCAGGCCGGCTCGGCCCACGCCCGCGCGCGCTCACGCGGCTCGGATGAGCGACGCGTGGCTCAAGCGGGTGGCGGAGATGTGGCGGGGTGAGGGGTACGGGGAGGAGATCCGACGGAGGGGAGGGGGCGGTGTTTATGATGATCCGACGGCGATGATAAAACGGAGGGGCGAAGCGGTATGCGGAGGATCGGACGGCCGACGTTAAATGGCGCGGGACGAGATCAACAGAGGGGAGGAGGCCACGTCGTCGTCGTCAACCTCCAGCCGTGCGCGCGCAGCCGAGGAACGAAGACGGCGGCGCCCTCGCTCTCCGGCCACGGCGAAGGTTCCTGACGGCAAAGGAGGGTACTACCGGGTAGGTCTGAGTGAGGGGAGTCCATTTTGGGCAGCTGGGAGTTGAGGGGATCAGTGGAGAGAGCGGGGGAGAGAAGGGGGTAGTTCGGGAGCTCGGAGGCGAGGGAGGTCGCCGGCGGCGAGATAGCCCAATCGGCCGCGGCTACACGGGAAGGGGATCAGGAGGCTCACATTGGAAGTGGCGGCAGGAGCTGGAAGGCGGCGAGGAGGTCTGGCCACGGGAGGGTGGTCTCGGCCGGCGGTGAGCAACGAGGCTGGAGCTCTTCGGGCGTTCACCTGCCAAAAGAAAGTCACCGAGACGATCAGTGAGGGGAGGAGGTGCTCTCGGCGGGAGAAATCGAAGAATGGAGGAGGGGAGAGGGAGTTCGGCTCCCGGGGGCCACCGGCGCAGGGGAGGACGACGGCGGAGCCTCGGGCAACGGGGCTCCAATCTGCGGTTCTGGGAGGGGGTTGGGAGTGGCAGGAGGCGAATGGGGGGTGCTGAGGTGCTCGGGAAGCAAAGGAGTGAGGGGGAGCCGAGGTGGGGTATTTGTACCCGGGCGGAGGGAGGGGCTCCTTCGGGGTGAAGGCAACGGTGAGCTCCGGGGTCAACAGGGAATGATGGGAGCAGGTCGGGGGGAGCGTCTCCTCCGCGAGACGGGCGGTGACCGGGCGCTGCGCGGCGATTATGGCGACGGGACAGCACAGGAGCAGGTGGAGCTGCGGCATGGGGAGGGAGGCGTCCGCGCGTGGGAGAGGGGAAGGCGGGGGCTGCCAGGTGGGGACGGGCGCAGAGAAGTGGCGCCGCGTGGCGCGGAGGTTCTGCGGCGGTCGGGACAGCGCGGCGGGGTAGGAGCGGGGAGCTAGGGCGGAGGGCGTCCGCGCACGGGAGAGGGGAGGGCGGCCGCTGCCATGCGGGGCCAGGCGCAGAGGAGCGGCGACGCGTGGCGCGGGAGCGCCCACGGTTTTGGACCGTGGCGGTCGGGGCGGCGCGGGCGCGAGGAGGGGATCCGAGGGGGCGGCGCTGTCCGCGCGCGCGAGGAGGCGGTGCGGGAGCGGGCGCAGGCGCGACGCGCGTGCGCGGGGAAAGCGGGGAGGGAGCGGGCGCCAACGGAGGGAGGAGGAGGCGTCCGCGCGGGAGGAGGCCGGGGAGCGGAGAAAGCGGAAAAGAGCGGGGCGCCGGAGAGAAGAGGAAGCGCCCAGCCGAAAAGGGAAAGCGGAAAAAGGGAGACTTTCCCGAAAAGGAAAGTCTCCAAAATTCACCCAAAAACCGGCAAAAACCACAAATTTTTAGATTTTGAAATTTTGGGGCTTTTCAACAAAAAATAATAAATAAGGTATAATACCATAGAAATCAAAGTGTCAATGATATAGGTACTAATTTTGCGAAGCCAACGTTTAGAGTCCTAAATATACGAAACTCAACGTTTAGAGTCCTAAAAAACCAATTATCTCGCGTTCGTGCACGGAAATAGACAGCTAGTGACAGGAAACGAACCGGGGTACTTGAATCATCTTGAGGGGGGGTCGAGCAGAGGTAGCAGTACAGTAACAGCAGGTTTTACAAAAGTACAGGTACATCAGCAACAGCACGCCCGCCGCGTAGTTCCGCGCCATCGTCACCGCGTGGTGCTTCCCGAGATGGTCCGCCGGTATCCATGACACGGCCACCTTAATTAGTCCGATACCAAAATCCAAGTCAGAGCACGCATGCACGTGACAAATGACATGAACATGTACGACAATGTGTCAGGATATGATGTACCTGGCAGAGCATCATGACAGTGCCGCCGGCGAGGAAGATGAACCTGCGGCCGGCGCGGTCCACGACGAAGGTGGACACGACAACGGAGCTCAAGTTCACGAGGCTAAGTATGATGGAGCCAAAGATCGCCTTCTGGCTGTTGAACCCGATCGTCCGGAACAGCACCGGCGAGAAGACGGAGATGGCGATCATGCCGGTGAAGTCGAAGAAAGTGGGGGTGGCCACCATCATCACCAGGTAATGTCGGTACCCCATGCCGCGTAGCCGCTCGAACGCGCGCCGAGGGAGACGCGCCAGCCCCAGTCGGGGACGCGGTTGGCGAAGTGGTTGGTAACGGTCGCGACCAGTGTGCCGAGGACGAGGAAGAACTGGTAGGCGGAGGTGAACGCGCCGCGGCACCTACTCACCTTGCCGGTGATGTCTCGGCGAGATACAAGTAGGGTTAAAACTTTCAGAGCCAAAAAATTTTCGTTCACCAGCGAAAGGGGCGAAATCCGAAATTTCGTTCATTTCGTTCGAAATTTCAGACGAAAAAATTCAATTTTTTGATGAAATTTAGCCAAAATTTGAATAAAATTTGAACAAATTTCAAATAGAACCGAATTCGGGCAAAGTTTAGCCAAATAAAACATATTTCGGTACCCTCCGAAAGGTCCGAAATTCGGACGAAAGTTGTTTCCCTGTCACACTTCATACAACGGAGCTGCCTGTGGTCAAATTCATTTGAGTTGATTTGTAATGGGTCGCAATGTAACTGGGCCTAAATATGCACCCGGCTAGATCGTTTGGGCCTAACTACTTGGTATTCCTCTTGAGAAGAAACTGCACGGGAGAAGATTATCTGTCAAACGGTCAGACCTGCGCGGTGAACCCAACACCGAAGCCGAGCAGCATCCGGCGGATGATCAGCATCGTGATATATATACAGCCATCGGATCTAGCACAAACGGCTCGGATCAAGACGGGTGAAACAACCTAAATCACTTAAACCTTTTTGCAGATAACTCCCCGCCTCTGTTGCCTCAGCCCAAATTGCTCGAACGCCTGAACTGCAGCTCCTATCTTCTCAACTCTCGCCCTTGTCGCCTCAACTCTAGCCCTCGTTGATCACGCCGGCATCATCCGCAGCCACCTCTGTCCACCGCCGGCGTGATCCACGACCATCGTGGTGTAACACGGCTCGGACACCTGGTTCTCCTCTACGTCGGCGGCGGTAGTGCTCTTCATCTGCCTCTACATCGCTGGCTTTGTGTGGTCGTGAGGCCCACTGGGGAGGCTGGTGCCGAGTGAGATCTTCCCGCTGGAGATTCGGCCAACGGGCAGAGCATCAACGTCATCATCAACATGCTCTTCACCTTCGTCATTGCGCAGGCATCCCTCACCATGCTCTGCTCTGCCACATGAAGTTCGGGCTTGTAACACCCTCATTTCTGGGAGTATTATGAAACTCTCGCAACTGCTCAGGACTGTTCAGCTGCGAGTACATCCATCGAGTGTATAACATTGCCAAGATAAGCTTAAAGACAAAAACGAACTTTATTATCAAAGTAAGGCTTATCAGCCAAGTTTTACATAAGAGGGCGTACAACCCAAAGTTGCATTACCAAAAGATTCCACAGGCAGGCCTGGGTGTAGAACTAAACCCTAACACCAGACGTCGTCTACTTTGTACAGCTCAACGTCGTCTTGAAAAGCTTCTTCACTTTCTTGACCGACATCATTTGTTTATGATTTTAGCAAGCGTGAGTACAACCAACCGTACTCAACAAGTCACATGGGAAACACTATTTAACTACATGCAAGAGATTTTCATGGAACATGGTATAGTTCATTATTTTAAGTGGATGCAATTTTATTTGTAAACACTTTGCTTTTAAACATAAAATATCAAATCATAAACTTCCTAAGGTATTTGGGGGGTTTTCCAAACTTGATTAACACACCTTCACATTTCCAAAACCATTCCAAATCTACTTATGCTTTGCTATTGGAATCACCCATTAAACACAACTTCATATACCGGAAGCACGGTGTATTCGAATACTTTTGTAAATGACTCTGCAGAGCTGTCCAACTTTACCCACAAGATTCCTCAACTCCCGCGACAGAGTTAAGAAAACAAGGTTGTTTCACTGCTCATCTCTTTATGTAGCATCTACCCGATAGACTATGAACCCTCTGTCATGGAATACGGCGGCCTTGACAGAGCGGGTCTACCGTTGTGAATTATGGTTTTCCATATCACCACTTTGCGCCAGTTGTTCCCTTTTTGAAACAGTATATTAAATCCATATAGTAGATATTCAATCGATTTGAGCAGCTACTAAAACCAGGTTTGACAAGTCAACGCTTGTGGTTGAACGGTTGCTATGTTCTTTACTTGGCATAAGGGTCTAGTCCTTATATTTTCATCCCAGTGCTCGCAGCACTGCTAAACTTTCACCCTAGGATAAGATCATGGGCTTAAACCATCTTTGTGGCACCCCGTGATATTGGCTCATCCTAGATTTACTTTTTGAAATTCTATCAGCAAAGTACCATAACTAGTAATGAAAGATTGTTGAGTTTCCTAACCTACGGTGATTACATTAATAGTACTTTTTAATACTACTAAGTCTTGTCAAGGTGAATGTGACCATCAAATTAAACAGGGCTTTTCGGGTGGTGGGACGTTAACTAATATCATGTCATTCTAAACATTCACTGTATATAAAATAACAGTGCACAAATAGCATAATGAAAATACTGATAAATAAATAATTTACGGAATGTAGGTTCAATATGATCAATGACATGTGACTTGCTTTGCGGATTTATTATTTCAACAAGTTCGTAACCTTCTAGCTCTGGAGCCTGCACTTCTCCTTCTGGCTCCTGTGCAAACTCGACTCTGGAAGCTAGCGCAAAACAAGCAAAATATTAATTCCATGCCCGAAGGAATGAGCTAGGAATAAAGAAAATATAAGAATAAAGAGAATCCGGAAAACTCCAAATAAAAGGGGTTTTGGGCTTATAGGAGGGATATATGGGGAAATGGGCCTTGGATTTCGGTTGGCGGGCTCGAAACGGATCTAGGGAGTATAAACATGCATTTTTGGGTTCGGGTCGGGTACTGTTCATCGGGCTCGGTCGGTTACTATTCATCGGGTTCGGCACTGTTTAACAGGCTCGGGCGAGTGGGTTTGGCTCAGCCGTGTCGATCGGGTCCGGTCGGTTGCGTCCGGCGTGGGCGAGCTGACTTGGCTTAGCCAACTCAGGGCGGCTCGGGTCGGCGGAATAGTGCACGTGCGCACTGTTCTTCTTCCTCACCCGGCTCCCGCGCGCGCAGGGAACAGAGGAGGGAGGCGGCGGTTGGCGGCGGAGCTAGGGTGAAGTGCGACGCAATTGGAAGGCATGGTTGAGTTCGTGGGAGTGAGGGGGTCCCATTTTTGGGGGTTGGAGGCCTGGCGGAGGCGACATTTGCCGGCGGCGAGCTCGGGAGTGTGGCTCGGTTTTTGGTGGCTTGGGAGCTCTAGGGGCGGCTACTTCTAAAATTGGCGGTTGTTTGAGCATGGTCCAGGCTAGGGTAATCCTTAGGAGGCGGCGGTTCGTGCCAGGGAAGCTCCCAACGAGCTGGCCACGGTGGGGGTGATCGGCCGTGAGGGGGTGATCGGCACCGGGGAAGAGGGATGGTTGGGAGGCCAGGGCGGCGGTTGGAAGTTGTTTCTAAGGTCATGGAGGTGCTATAGGCGAAGGGAATTGGAAAATTATGGGGCGGAGAGTCGACATTGAGTTAGGGCTCCGCATTTGGGGATTTGGCAATTACCAGCGTTGGGGAAGGAGGGGGGCTCGGGGGTGCTCGGTGGGCTTCAGGGAGATGTGGTGCTCTCAATGGAGGGCTTGGCCTTGCTTAAATAGCCGGGGAATGGCGGTTCACCGAGGGGGGGGGCGGGGAGATATTTTGGCGGCGGTGCATTGGAGCTCAAGGCGGTCCGGGCTGGCTTGGGCGCTAATCCATAGTAGTCAAGGGTGGCAGAGGGAGCTGCAGGTCGACCGGGAGAGGAAGACACGGGAAGGGAGCCGAAACGGGGCGCGCGAGCGGTGGCGGTGCTGCCACGCATCGCCGACTGAGTCAGGGCATGGCAGAGCGAGGTAAGCAAGGCGTACGGTGCCATGATGGGCAGGGGCGAGCTGGCAGGGACGCGCAGGTGCGAGAAGGCGCGAGGAGACGCGGGAACGTCGGCAGTGACAAAAGATCGACAGCGGTGGCGATATTTTCAGGCCGACTATAGTGCCGCGCCCAATCCCTTCGTTCCCACTGTGATGACATGGATTAGTGAGGAGGTTTGCATCAAGATTGGTGCGGTTTAGGGCTAGGAAGCATAAGATCAACTCAAAAACGGAAATCCAACTTTAATTTTGATTTTGCAAATTTTCGGTTGTTTCAGGGCTCTTCTACTTCTTCGCTGGATGGGTCGTCATCATGACCGTCTTCATCACACTCTTCCTCCCGAAGACCAAGAACGTGCCCATCGAGGAGATGGTGCTTGTCTGGAAGGCGCACTAGTTCTGGGGATGATTCAGTGGTGACTGATGTCCACATCAGCGGCAAGCATGTTGGCCTCCAGATGGTCTCCAATGGCAAGCTAGTCGACTCCTCCGCCTAGCCTAGCTGGAGTGCATGGTCACGGGTTAGCGTCCATCCATCTATGCTATGCTTGTGTACATGAGGCCCCCGTTTCTTCTTCGCTTCTTCTATTGGTGCGTAATTAATTATTAATTAGATGCTAGTTTGCCTAGTCGATTTGTAGCACTGGCTCAATGGGGATTTGAATCAGCCCCAACTCTATTCATTTGAGCGAACAATAGGAGAGCGAATGGGTAAGGGCTATTTCATGAGAAGAATAGGACACACAGGGGGTTTTCTAAAAAAATGCATAAGTGGGATGGGGCTTCCCACTCGTCTTGATCTAAGCCGTTTGTATCAGATTCGATGACCAAGATTGCCATTAGCATATTAGCACTAAATGGTCCATTAGCACTAGATAACATATCTGGTGCGAATGCACTATTCAGTGCTAACATGTGAACTTAACCGTGGGCCGTCAAATCTGGCTCAAACAGCCTAGATGCAGTGGGAAAATCAGTTATGGTTTTTTGCAAATAACCCCCATTTATTCCTTTATTCACTAAACCACCTCAATCATACACAACTGGTTTATCTCCTAGCGAAGTATCAAGAGAAGGAGTGGTTGTGGCATACATGATACGGTCATTTGAACTTTTGTGCACTGAGAGATCTCTCGCTCAAGGGCATGGTTGAAGGAATACCATAAATTAGCCATGTTGATCAACTGTGCGAGGGGTGTATGGCAGGCAAACAGCGCCGCACACCATTTCCCATCAACTCGATGTACCGAGCAAACAAGCCGCTCAAGCTACTATATGAGGACTTGTGCGGTCCTATAACACCTGCAACTCTAGGAGGTAACCGGTATTTTTGCTGTTGTTAATGATCACATCAGATATATGTAGATACAGTTACTAAAGACAAAGAATAAGGCCCTAGATATGTTTAAGAAAGTGAAGGCATTGACCGAGATGGAGATTGACCACAAGGTGAAGGTCTTGAGGACAGATCGTGATGGTAAATTCATGTCAAATGAGTTCACACACTACCCGATGAGCTGGGACTATAGCAGCATCTCACGGCGTCATATTCATCACAACGGAATGGAGTTGTGGAGCGTCAAAACCAAATAGTGGTGGCCATGGTTGGAAACTTGCTGAAAAGTAAGAACATGCCTGAGCATTCCGGGGAGAGGCAGTGTCAACCACCGTATATCTTCTAAATCGTGCGCAACACGAAGCTTAGATAGGATGACCCTAAATGAAGGTTGGTTCAAGAAGAAGCTGAAGGTAACACATCTTTAAACTTTTGGTTATTTGGAATATGTAAGAATAATTGAGCCACACCTTAAGAAATTGGCCGACCGGAGTACTCCTATGGTATTTCTTAGATATGAACTGGGATCCAAGGCCTACCATGTGTATGATCCTAAGAAGAAGAAGCTACACATCAGTCATGATGTGATTTTTGATGAGGAAAAGCAATGGGAGTGGGAGATGAGCCCTGGTCAAGTTTTTGATTCATCAGGACATAGTGATGTATTTACCATGCTCCATATTACTTATCGAAGTGTGCCATTCGTCGGACCACCTAGTCCAATGCCAAGCAGTCCAAGTGATGGCGCGAGTACTGATCACGTTGTGGAAGATACAGGAACAGTAGCACCAAGCTCATCACTGATGATAAGCATCGAAGGCTCCGCTATGTCCTCATCAACATCACATTCAGAAGGGCCACATCATTTTTTATCTCTCCAGGAGATCTATGATGCCACAAGTGAAGTGGAATCGGACTATGCCGATTTGTGCTTATTGATTTCTGAAGAACCAATGAACTATGAAGAGGCTGTAAAGGAGGAATGTTGGCGATGTGCAATGAATGGATACATGAGATCCATTCAAGAAAATAGCACATGGGAGCTGGCTGATCTACAACCCAAGTCATAGGGTAATTGATTTGAAGTGGGTCTATAAAGTAAAGAAAGATTCATAAGGTGCAATAGTGAAGCACAAAGCAAGACTTGTGGCAAAGGGGCATGTCCAACGTTAGGGAGCGGAATTTGAAGAAGTTTTTGCCCTAGTTATGAGATTGAGGCAGTGAGACTCCTCATTGCATTGGCAGCACAAAAAGATTGGGAAATTCATCATATGGATGTTAAATCAATATTTCTCAATGATGAGCTCGAGGAAAAAAATGTATGTGATCGAATCGCCTAGATTTGTTGAGAAAGATAATGAGTACAAGGTATTGAAGTTAAAGAAGGTGCTCTATGGACTTAAGCAGGTGCCAAGAGCATGGTATGCAAAATTGGACAAGTTGTTGGTGTCACTTGGATTTGAAAGAAGTCTACTTGTGCATGCGGTGTACAAGAGACATCGTGGAGAATCAAGCCTGCTTGTTGGTCTGTATGTTGATGATTTAATTATCATAGGACCGGATCTTAAACATATTTACAAATTTAAGATGGAGATGAAGAATTTGTTTAATGTGAGTGACTTGGGATTACTAAGTTACTATCTCGGTATTTCCTTATGTCAATCTAGTAATACAGTTAGGATCTTGAAGAAGTGTGGCATGAGCGGGTGCAATCCTAGTAAAATACCCATGTAGGTAAGATTGAAGTTGAGTAAGAAAAGCATTAATCCTTTTGTTGATGCAACACCTTATAGAAGTATTGTTGGTAGCTCAAGATATCTAGTAAGCACAAGGTCGGATATAGCCTATGCCATGGGAATTATGTTGCTACATGGAAACTCCCATGACACAGTACATGGCAGCTCTGAAGTATATACTAAGGTATGTATGTAATACTTTGAGTTTTGGTTGTCACTATGAAAAAAAGAGGAGAGAAGCAACTATAGTTGGTTGGATACAGTGATAGTGATATGGCCGAAGACGTTGATAATTGGAAGAGTACTACGGGAGTTATATACTTTTTTTTTGTCTCAAGTCCGATTACTTGCGTATCACAGAAGCAGAAGGTAGTGACATTGTCATCATGTGAAGCTGAATACATTGCCACTACAACAGCTGCATATTAAGACATATGGCTCAATCGATTAATGGGTGACATGAACAACAAAGAACTGAGTAGTCACATTGATGGTGGATAAATAATTCTGTATTTTCTCTTTTCAAGAATCCCATTCATCAGGACAAAAGCAAGCACATTGACGCACGTTATCACTTCATCCGTGAATATATTGAGAGTGGCAAGATAGCAGTAGAATATGTGAATATTGCAAATCAGCTTGCCGATATATTAATCAAGCCTTTCAGATGTGCAAAGTTTTTTGAGACGCACCAGAAAATTGGGATACAAGATGTAAAGACGAAGCAACAAGATTTTATAATCTTGTTTTTGAGAGGCTTCTAGTTCATTTTATTGCTGCCAAGTATGAACTCTAAGCAAGCCTGATAGCCGTATAAACTATAAAGCCCAGCTGACATCATTTGGATGTTTCAGGAGTTTTCTGCATGCATGTGAATGTCGGCAAGGAAGTGAGTCGTAAAAGTATCTCTACTTAGCTGAATAAGAGAAGCATGTCAAAGTTGAGTTGTACTCTATCATGTGTTTGTTTGAGTCGGTTGTAAAAGTCTATAAATAGACATAAGATCAAGTAGTAGTACTATAGTGAAGCAGGAGAGCCCTGCTCTTTGCATGAGTTCAAAAACGTAGTACTCAGAAATGAAAGCTCAAAAGCATGTGTGTGTAAGTTTCTGTCTTCTTGCTTGTCATTGGTGAATGCCTTAATATCACTCTGTTTCCTGTGTTTTCTTGCTTGCCAATTGTGAGTTTCAACATGCTAATCTCCTTGTGACGCGGCTCGCCACGAGCGACGCCACTAACCCGGCAATGTACAGGGACGACGTGAAGGCCGTGAGCGTTTGGCTGTCGCAGACGCAGTACTCGTTCCCCCTTTGCTTCTGCCATCCTCTTCAGGTCGTGCGGGAAGAAGGTTTTCAGGAATGGTTCCATTTGGGAGACACCACCCTGAAATTTACAAGTTCTTACGCCAGATAGTGAGTAGTACTTCCGGTCAAAAACCGATTGTCGTTTTGGTTTTGATCTGCGAAACATTTTAGTTTTTCTAAGCAACATGTTTTCATCAAAATAGATTGTTTAGCTCGTGCAATTGCGTGGTGTGGGACTGTGGAATATTATAATACGTAAAGTACTAAGTTTTCACAACTCAATAGGCTGGAACTGGAAAACCACTAGGTTGCATTAGCAAAGTTCAACAAAACAGGAACATGAGGTGAATATTACAATTTACACACGCTGCAGGAAACGTAGATGTCGGTTTCAGAGAAGAGCCAGAGGGAACGCACCGGAGATGCCCATGTCATAGCCGAAGATGAGGCCGCCGGAGGCAGCCACCGTCATCCCTCCACCGTGGTCCGCAGCAGGACCATCGCTCCCCACCGTGACGCTTCCTCCGGCAATCTCCCCCAAACTTCTCTCTTCCTCTCAAATTCCCCACTCCCTGAGGCTACAACTACCTATACTCAAAATGCCGTCGAGCTTTAAGAAGATGCAGCAAGACAATGACCATGTCTTCACCCACTCCCACTCAACACCTGACGAGTGATAAGCGGTACGTTACTCCTTTTGGGGCAATAGTGCACTATATTACGGGCGGAGTATGGTTCTTGAACAAGAGGGGAAAGTGGAGTTTGTCAAACTTTCCCATCGGTAGCATTTATAGACACAATTTGTGGACATGATGTGTATGCTGAAGAGATCAGTCGAAAAGGGTATGGGGACGCTGCACGGTAACTTTCTACATTGACTTTGGGTACTTCCATAGCTTTGGGACGTGTTCAGTTTATTTACAGACGCAAAAGAGAATCAACCGTGATGTTTATCGTAGCAATGTTCCAGATACATCAGAGTTAACCAACAGTAATCTGAACACTAGGGCGATCACATGCCATGATCGGGGCAGGCCGCAAGATCATTGATTCAACCCGGTGGCAGCAGGGGAATTTGCACTCCAGATTTCGTTACCACGCTTCTAAAGATCAGCACCTCCATATGTGACCTGCAAGCTGAGGTTTAATTTGAATTCGAGAGCTGTTAATTAGCTGGAACAGAATGTAACATTGTAACATTGAATGGTACATAGAGGTAAGTAAGGTGAAGAAGCTAAATAGATCAAGGATTCAGCCATTTTTTATCAATCTTTTGCTATAAAGCACAGGTACTTGTGGAAAGCAATTGTGGTATCTAAAAGATCTATTGGGACTAGAAATATACAGATCCTCTGAAGAATACCCCATGCGGTACCACTATCCAATATGCAGATGCAGTGCTCAACTATCGAACTGAAAATACTCCCACTGATTGTCAGAAACAGATCATATGCCTCTAGATATTGATGGCCAACTCAAGGTTTACAAGAAAAAGTCTCGGAACCAAATCACTGTACTAACGATGTCATTTTTCTGATAAATTGTTTATTGTTGGCAGTAACCAGCCTGGAACAGACCCTAACCCCAAACCACGAACTTAACATGGTGCCGTGGTGGAAATAAGCCAATTACCATCAAAACAACATTTGTGGACTCAGCAAGATGTCAGATTATATTACCATTTTCAAAGCATGATAATAGGCTTATATATATAATTTAGACATTGCTGACTACATCCATCTGTAGTACAAGGACGGTAACCATATTAAACAAGTTGCAAAATCCTAAGACTGAGGCTTGCACCTATTATCCAAATGACAACAGGAATGCTCTAAAATGCAAATGTCAGGTTTGATATTGCTATTCTCCAAAAATAACTAACTGCAACAGTACTGGCAGGATGCAACATTGCAGATAGTTCTTAATCATTGTTGATGCAGGCATATAGTGCTGCCTACGAATAAGATCTGTAAAAAGGGGGAAATAAGATATTACCTTCTAGTCAAATGCATAAGGGTCTTCAGCATATGGATTCAAGGAGCCCTCAGAAAATAATTCACCAATGTTTGCAGGATGGGGATGGGATCCTGCAACAGCCTGCAGAGCGACGGGCATATATGTCAAAAAGAATTGCAAAACATGCAACGCGCTGGAAATCATCATGTTCTGAGTGCTTGTTCTCTGACAGCTTCTGTCTGAATTTTTATTAAATGATCGATCACTATAAAAAAAGCATAGCGTGAGCTAATCCTTTAATCTGCCTTCAATGCATTTAGTCCAAGAAGATTGGTAGATAAAAGTGGAAAAACCAATAAAAATTTCAGTCATGTAACGAGAGAGTAATAATGAAACAAAGAGTATAGACACTTTCTGATGAAGGTACTCTCTACGACCTTAAGAATGGATCATTTTCCCCCTCATTTTGAAGAATACTGTTGACTACAGTCTAAACTTCTACCATGAAGTGGTGTTCAGCATGTCATAGAAAGTCAAATACCAATGTCCATTTAATAGAAACTTCAATGAAAATGGCCGTTCTTGAATAATCAAATAGTACATATCATAATTCAGAAAATGCTACTAGTACAGTACAAGGGAATTTTTTTCCTCTAAATTTAACTAGGATTTTACAAATGTATATAGAAGCATCCATCCAAGCAAATATAAAACTAGAAAGTTCATTTTTCTAAAAAAAATCTTGGTTAAACTTTTGCACACATGCATGGAAAGAAGGATATGAACATAGTTACTTATAAATTATAATACACCGCCGTCATACCTTTCTCATTTTCCTAACATTCTTCTCAGCAGTATTATGCAATGACTTCTGAGTGTTTGGCTCCTGAAAGGGTGAAAATAGCATTAACATGAATCAAACAGATAGCCAATAAAGTGCAAAGAAAAAAAAGGAAAAGCTTGTACCCCGAACATGACGGTGCTCGTTTTCCTGCGCTTTGTGATTCTTCCATTTGCTGTCTCCACTTCATATTCATGGTGTGTTACCTAGTTGAAGGAAAGATGCCAAAAAGATACAGCACATGAAAACAAGGATTTTCAGATTAACTCATTCAAAAATAAAACCTGATCCATGTAAAAAAGAAGATGAAAATCACCTTTCTATGTTTAGGAACATCCTGAGTTCCTTTCTCTACCTTTCTCAGAATGTTTGAAATTGGTGATTGTATAATTCCAGACAAGTTTACATCCTGAGACACAATGGAAGAACATTCAAGTTTGAAGTTTCTAAAATGCAGCATGCATTGACGAAAGTTGATGTCAAAGAGAATGATCTCTTACCTTCCGTTTGGTCTCAGGACTTACCAATTGAAGCTGATGTTCTTTTCTGCCATATGGATCTCTCTTTATTGATGAAACAGAGTATTCCTAAAAAAGTTATGTATTTTATAAGAAATACATTGACATTTGAAAACCAGCTAATGATTGACATAAACTGGAAAAAGGCAGGATAGGGATTGAGAACATTAGGTGCCCCCAACATGACCAAATTCTGGTAAACAAGTTTTCTAACATATGTTTAAGAATCACTTTGTTCTAACATTACATATATTGAGTAATGCCAAACAACAAGAGATACCAAACATCGAAAAGTGCAGCTTATTCTTTCCATATCAAATGACTCATGCAGTCCAAACAGACTAGGTTCTCATTTATTAATCTTCCCCCTTCAGTTTGGAATCGCAAGCCACAAGGCAATAGTGATTTATTAAGTTACTAACACGTTACTGTAACTGTAGCTTCTCTAAATGGCTGCAAAGCACTATATGTGAGAATGTGAAACACAAACAAAACAATTTCTGATTAATGTCAAACCCAGACAAAACACCCAATTGCATGAAGTATGTGTTACATGAAATTATCAGCAGCATTTCACCTAGTGAGAACATTTTGCAAGTTGCAACTACGTTTTTTCTGTAGAATGCTTAGCTTTCTATGCAACCAATACAACAAAACTTTGAATATATGTCATATACGAATTGCTTAATATACTGTATATCAAACGTAGCAAGTAGAGAATACCTTCTTAGAGTACACTTCTTGATCAACTTGTTGATTTTCACCCATCACTTTCCACTGTAGCTGTAATAATGCTCTTTGCTTCTCCTCCTGCACCAAACAATGTTCTAGTATATTTTTAGATAACTGCCTTCAGAACAACAAAAATTCCAAGAGTCACTACCTTCGACTTCTGAAGCTCCAGTTCATCCTGAAGTTTCTGACAATCTTCCTCATGCTGTATATTCAGTGAGTTTATTTGAACTTCATGTTCTTTTCTGAGCGACAACAGCCTCTACATTTTATCCAGGTTTCATTAGTACAGACTATAGAAAACCTACATGATCAAAACATCTGTTGGAATTTATTACTGACCTCCCTCAATTCATTCTCAGCCTGAGACTTAATGCGCTGCAGTTCTTCTTTGTGATAAGCCTGAAGAGTTGATTCCTTATGTTCATTATCCTGTTGAATTCTTGCCACCTGAATATCATGAAACAACCTTCATGGTCATTTCAAAAAAAAAATTGTTTTTACTGTAGGCTCTCCAGTGTACAATGCTTCCCTAGTCCTGACACCATTAACAGCCTTTGGACAAGAGTAATTTGCTTTACTACTGGTAATTTAGCAGTGATACAATGCTGGATTCTACACTATAGCGATAACATTTTGAAAATATCAACATTTACAAGAACATATTTTTACGGACCTTCTCTCCACAGTCCACACCTCTGTTGTTTAAAAGTAAATATTAGCTCTAAACTGCTGCAAACCAAATGGGGCATCAAAGTTGTATTACTACATGAGCTTATATAATGTTCTCTGATGCATTTTCCACTTCAAACATCACATGTTATTTTGACTTCTTAAGAAGCCACGGATGCTTTAATTAACCAGTAAAGTCTAAAGACCGTTAGCAGTGTACATTGATGAGATATGAAGATACAGTTTGCAGTTCTCATATTTTGCCATCAGTATGTTGTGTCCCTGGTGCCAGTAAAATAAAAGATAAAGGCGAATATAATGTTACCCTAAACCACCTTGAAAGAAACTTTGAAATGTTATGTCCCTGGTGCCCCTAAAGCACCTTGTAAGAAACTTTGAAATGTTATGTCCCTGGTGCCAGTAAAATAAAAGATAAAGGTGATGGCAATGTTACCCTAAAGCACCTTGAAAGAAACTTTGAACTCATTTTGCTACCAGTGGGTGTTTTGGTATGACTTTCTTTATGATTTACATGTCAAGCCCATTTAGGGCAAAAATAAAAGAACATATCAAGGACCTTCAGTAATATTTTTAGGTAACTAAGTCTCTTCAGCAGTGAGCACTGTACAAGAATTTCTATATGTAATTATTTACCAATGCTATCCGCAGCTGAACTGTTCAGCTTATCTTGTTCAACTACTCCAGAACTAACACTTTCCATGGAAATTGGTGCATGCATTGGCATCAAAGCTAAAGTGCAACCTCTATTTGTTTCAAATTAATGTAGCCTTTATGGAGAAATCAAACTAGTTCTACGTACCATCGCGCCATGTTCCTCCATAAGACACGCCAAATATCTCTCAGAATCTTGCTTGTTCTCTGATATCTTTTCATTACATTTGTTTTCCATTTCCCTTATGAGCTTTTCTGCCTGAATTTTTCAACATCCAGAAAACATAGAGAGTACAAATCACATAAACATACCAAATATCTAGCATAAGTAACTTCTGAAAGAAAAGAGTTAACTTACCTTCTCTTTTTCAGCATTAATGATTTCTACCTTTTCTAGTTCATATTTCTTACGGATGTCATTGATTGCCTGCAAAATTCATTTGCAAACTGTTATTTGAAATTGAGATAGAAAGGTGCTACACAATTAATAGAAATATAATACCTGATCATTTTTGAGAGACAACTCTTTCAAATGCTTGGATAGCTCTATCTGTTTACCTTCAAGCATGAGGTCATACTGTTTTTTCGCCTCAGTAAGCTGACATTCTGTTGCAGCAAGTGATGCTTGGACCTGAGCAGGATAAAGAAAAGGTCGTATGTTGTCTACAGATCATTACATTACGATATAAATACAAACCTGTAACTTCTGTTCCTCCAACCTCTTTACTCTTTCTACAGAACACATATACAGCTGCTCCTTCTCATCAAGAACACTGTGGAGCTGGTTGATCTGATTCTCAAGTGTGTCAACCTGCTGGTCACGCTTACCAATCTCTCCTTGCAGAGATTCTGCATCGTTAGATTTTTCATCCAAAACTGACTGCACTCTGTCTAGAAGCTCCTGATTATCAGATTCTAGCTTCAAAATCTTCTGTAGCAACTCTTGCTGCAAAATTCCAATCTCAGGGTAAGGAAGCTTACAGGTTAAATAGCAACTTTTTTTTTTCACTGGACCAGCTAGGTCACAAACCTTGTGATTTTCAGCAAGGCTAGAATCCTCCAGTAACTTTTGAACTCTCCCTTGTAGTTCAGAAGCTAATTTTTCCAACCGATTGGTGTTGGAGGAAGAAATTTCTGCTTCAGACTCCAATCTTCTGATCTTATCTTCAGCCACTTGGCATTCTTCTACATGTTGAACCATAACAATCTCCTGAGTTTTCTGCAACTCTGTGGTTCTGGACTTCAGTTCCTCAATTTCATTTTTGAAAGCATTGTTTTGTGATGTCAACTCTACATATTGGTCTTGGAGATGTTCAAATTTCTCCTTAGCAGATCTTGTTATCAGCATTTTCTCCTCCAGGACCATTCCATAGTACCTCTCAAACGAAGAAAGCAGCCTAGAAACATGACTTGACATTGATGCATGCTCTTTATCTAGCTCAGTTACTCTAGCCATAAAGCCACTAAGCAATTCATTAAGCTCCTTATTGTCCTTGCATAGTTTTTCAACTTCCAGACTATAGCCCTGATTCCTACGCTCCAAGTCATTCTTTTCGCTTTCAGCACTTGAGAGGTTTTCTTTTAGGCAAATGCAAACTTCTTCTTTTAGCTTCAACTCTTGCTCCATGCATTGCACGCGGGAGTCCGCACACAACAAGCGGACTTTATTTTCTTCAACTGAACTCTCCAACTGTTTGATGAGAGAATCTGTAGGTAGAAAGTGAATACAGTCGTGTTACTTACTGTTTGTGACTAGTACTGTTGCACTGAAGGCACTTTGAAAGTAGTAAATGGAAATTGTTCAATGGTGTATCATATGTAATCTTCCCAAACGCTCACCACAGATTTCGCAATAGGATAACTTGGAATCGGTAATTTTACTTATCTCCTTGATAAAGTCTTTGTTTTCTAACAACTTGCCTGTAACACCCCGCACACTCTCTGGGCCTAGATACTACCACCTCTGCATACTCTTACCATTTCATCAATACTAGAAGAATTTAAACCAACACTAAATTCATTTATATAACTGCGTTTAGATACATCATAGCATTTTTAGTGATTACTCTAACCTAGTAAAAGCTAAAGTACACTGACAAAAGTGATATAAAAGTGCTGCCGATTATTCATGTGCTACTCCCGCCCGTACATGCCGTCCTCAACGGTCATCTAAAAACATCAACAAAGCAAGGGTGAGTCCACCGACTCAGCAAGTACAAAGCAAAACAGCAAATAACAGGTTCATTCATTAGACCATACACATTCCAGTTTCATTCATCATTTTTCCATTTAACCATTTCAAGTTCTACATGCTCATTTGCTCATCTCATTGCATATACCGGTATTGCCGAGTGAACACCCGTCGATGTTCACCCAAAATCTTGGGCCCGTCCATATCGGCACGAGGGTCTCTCCACTCTCGTGGAGGCCTACCGAAATATGACTTACTCAAGAGCGCTCCGGATTAGTCAACTAGCTTTACTCGTAGCTAGAAACTTTCTCACCGCCCTAACTCTTGAGTGCACATAATGCATATGCTCATTGTCATAATCATACTCATTATTAACATCATTAGTAGGGCGGCATCACTGCTCGCCCCATTCCATTACCATTTCCATTATTAATTATCATCACCATGTCTCCACGTTCGTCATTCATCATTTCTCAATATGCATTCCGAAAATATTTAACTTACCCCAACATGGTAAACAAGGCATCATCCGGAAATAGTAAACTTACCCCAACCTAGTAAGCAAGACATCGTCCGGAAATTTGTAAACTTACCCCCAACAGGTTAAGCAGTGTATCATCTTTCAATTTACCCGAAATCACTACCCGAATTCACCGCTTTACAATGCACTTGCCTGGTTAACCTCGGGGATGACGCGTGGACGGCTCCGACCTGGGAACTCCACCTGCGTACACGTTAACCCGACTCAACGGCAGTACAAACACCGGAGCTTAAACGACGATTCTACACGCTGACTCGACTCGAGCGTAGAAGGCACGGGGTCAAGGCCCCGTCGCGCGGGTACCACCCCAATTTTTTTTCTCTTTTCTTTTTCTCCTCTTTTCTTTTCTTTTTCTCCTCTTTTCTTTCTTTTTTCCCCTCTCTCTCTTATTTTCCTTTCTTTTCTTTCTTTCCTTCTCTTACCCAGCCCTCTCTCTCTCCTCCCTATCTCTTTTGGCCGAACCGGCCTGGCCTCCTCTTCCCCAAACCTCCGCTCTCTCCCTTTCCTCATCCCAATCGGCCACAAGGGCCTCTCCAGGCGGCGCGGCGGCGCGGCGGCGCGGCGGCGCGAGGGCGCGCCGGCCCCCTCCTCGCCGCCGGCCCCTCCTCGCCTCCTCTGTCCCCCTCGCATGCGGTGCTCGGGCGCAGCTATGGCGGCGTGGTGGCGCGGATGCGCACGGCCGCGCGGGGCTTGCCGGCCCTGCCGCTCCCAGCCATGGCTCCCTCCGCCGGCCATGGACCCCTCCCCTCTCCCTCTAGCGGCGCAGAGGGCCTCGACCCGTGGATCTGAGGCGCCGCCGGCGGCTCCTCCCCAAACCGGCCGCCTCCGTGGCATCGGCATCTCCCCCACCGGCCCCCCTGCTCCTCCCCGCCGTTCCCCCTCTACTGCGCCTCGGGTCCGGGCCGGACCCGTGCCCTCCCCTTGCACGCGGTGGCGGTAGGGCACTCGGCACGGCCAACGGCCGCCGGCCGCGAGAAAATTGATCATTTGCCACTTTGAAGAGTGGGCTTCGCAAAATTGCCACTTTCAAAATTGGTTTCGCAAAAATGCCATGCAGTACATTTACCTCTTGATTACCATGCCATTTGAGCCATTTAACTCTTTTAATATTTTTTTCTAATTTTAAGGGTTGGAAAAGATATTTCTACCCTTGCTAAGTTTTTTTTGCCTCTTATCATTCCATTTCTCCTCATCAGTAGAGCTTACCATGTCCGCGTCGCCCGAGTTCTACAAGCCCTCCCCGCCGCCGTGCGGCTCGCCGCTCCTCGCCGACGCGTGCGACGATGAGGGCTACTACTGCCGGACGCCCACGGACGCGGAGATCAAGGAGCCCGCCACCTGCCCGCCGGCGCCCAGGAAGCCCCGCCCGCCGCCCGCCGCCTGCAGGAAGCGCCTCTTCGATGTCCAGGTCCTCAGCCTGCGTTCAGAGGAGCTCGACCGCCTCTTCCGGCCGCAGCCACAGTGTGACAAGCGCCGTTGCTCGCCGGACAAGAGAGCGCGACCTAGTGATCACCAGCAAGCTTAGCTTAGCTTGCACACGGGCAATGCAATCCAAGTGGTTGTTGTTCTTGTTTTTTTTTAACTTAGGAATTAGCTTTGCTCCTGCTGTTGCTCTACTCGTCCGAATCCAGTACCAGTCTTAGTCTAATGAAGTACTTAGCACTAGTTAATACAAGTACTTGTGCGCTTGGATGTATCATCGAGTACAAATTCTACTCACCAATACTTGGCTTACACGCAGCCTCTGTTATGATAATAAGCGTATTTTGTAGCATCCTTGTTAATTTGTTACACAGCTTTGTAGTTAATTTTTCTGAATGCTACTAAACTAAATTTGGGTCTCATTCCATTCAAATGGATCACACCGTCAAAAGGTTGGTTTGGGTCAACAGGGGCGAGGAATGTGAAGGCTTCTAAAGCAGCCAATTTTGACTCCCAAGGGGAGAGACTTTGACTTAGCTCAAAGGGTAGAAATGTCTTTTTCAGCCCTTAAAATTAGAAAAAAAATATTAAATGAGTTAAGTAGCTCAAATGGCATGGTAACCAAGAGGTAAATGTACTGCATGGCATTTTTGCGAAGTCAATTTTGAAAGTAGCAATTTTGCGAAGCCCACTCTTCAAAGTGACAAATGATCAATTTTCTCGCCGGCCGCCTCTCCCTACGCCACTCCTACTCGGTTTTAGAAAGCTAGGCGGTGTGCTTGTGTTGCCATGTGGTTGGGTAGGGAAGGATGGGCATACTCAGGGGGTGGCTTGCGTGGGTTCGGCGTCGTCGACGTTCTTCGATGTCGTTGGCGTTGCCCTCAAGCTCCAGCCTCCCGAGCTCCTTCTCCTTCGGGCTCCTATTCGGCTGCTTACTCTTGGTTGGGGAAAAGAATGGTGGAATGAGACATTGGTCTTACGGTTGGGGAATGAAAGATGGCTTTGCTTGACTTGAGCTACCAGGTAAAAGCATGGTCTTGGCTAGCTCTCAGAGTGAGCTCTCGGTTGGGGTATGCAAATGGCTTTGCTTGTTTTGTGCTTTCATATAGAAGCATGGTTGGGGCTGCCTGGCTTTTGTGGAATGACCGGCATGCCCTCCCATTCCTCTCTCATACAAGAGAAAATTGATACTTTGCCATCCTATTCGGTGGGCTTCGACAAAATGTCACTCCTTAGATGACCACTATAAAATGTCACTCTTAACATTGACACTTTGATTATTTGCCATTTTGAGGGTTTTTTTAGGATTCTTAATTATTTTTTAACCATTTTCAGATTATTTGCCATGGAAAAAGACACATTTGCCCTTGGGCGCGTGCCACTCCAATGCCGCACTCGTCGCACCTCGGCTTGTACACGCTGGAGCCGGCGCTTGCCGCGGCGCTACTCCGATCCCGCTCCCCACACCGCGTCGTCCTCCGCCGTGCGCGCGCGCTTCACGCGCTCCTTGTGGTCTCCTCCACGCCATCCGCGCCGACGCTTACCACGCCTCGCCGCCATCCCCGACGCCCTCGCGCTCCTCCGCTCCACGCCGTGCCCCTCCGTCGTCTCGTACAACACCGTCCTCTCCGCTCTCTCCCGCGTACCCCGCCACGCGCCGCACGCCTTCCGGCTCTTCCGCCAACTGTATGCGTCCAGACTCCGCCCCACCGCCCCCAGCCTCTGTGCCGTCCTCCGTGCCGCCAGTGCATTGCGAGACGGGCGCGCAGGGGCCGCCGCGCACTCGCAGGCCGCTACACTCGGCTTCCTCGCCAGCGACATTGTGCCTTGGCCCAAGGGCAAATGTGTCTTTTCCCATGGCAAATAATCTGAAAATGGTTAAAAATAATTAAGAATCCTAAAAAACCCTCAAAATGGCAAATAATCAAAGTGTCAATGTTAAGAGTGGCATTTTATAGTGGTCATTTTAGGGAGTGGCATTTTGTCGAAACCCACCGAATAGGATGGCAAAGTATCAATTTTCTCCTCATACAATTGACTGTCCAAGGGCATTTTGGTCCAAGGGTTTTGGGGTTTCTACTGCAGCGGTAAGTCGGTAAAAGGCAAGGTAAGAATCTTGCCGGATGATGAACACCTGAAACACGAGACGGTGCCGACTGTCCCTAGGCGGTTCGGGAACCTCTGAGAGCGCTAATTATACGGCTCTCTAGACGGTGCCGACCGTCCTGGGATGGTCTGGGAACCTCTGCGAGCGACACTAAATCGACACGGTAAAAGTCGATGGGTCTGACGGCAAAAACCTCTAATGTTTTCCTGTTGCAAATTTGGGGTATTACATTGCCCATTACCTACTCATAATGCAATTTAACCATACGACCCATACCATTTCTTGTTCGTCAATTGGTACAGAAAACCCAACACATACCTTTTTCCTTTATGGTAGTATCATTCACACATAGCTGCTCCTTGTAACTCCGATCCAATTCTTCTTTCTCTTGTTTAATCCGCAACATCTCCTGTTTCCCTGAGTTAGGACAGGTGACAGTATTGTCACATTATTATGTAAATATTTAGCACATTGCTGATCATTCTATCTATTCACAAAACGTATCAATAAACACAATATTGCAAATGACATCAGGATTTAGAGGACATAAACACCAGTATAGCAGATAGGGGTTCCTAGCAGATATGCAGTCTCTAGTGGTGTGTTACTGAATTGACAGATATTCTAAAAGATTAGTACTAGCCGTGAAGTGTGAAGAGACTGACCAACCTGAAATGATCTTTTGTTCTGCACACTCCAGTTTTATTGATGAATCATGCAACACGCAGTTGAATTCATCTAAAGCTTTGGAGTTCTTCCCAATCATCTCCTCGAAAAACCTCTTATCTTCCTCAGCTGCCAGTGTATTGTTTCACCAGTTAGATCTGAACAAGAAGTATACATGACAAAATGCCAACACAAACATCACCTCTTTCTGTCTGACTAGCTAGCTGCTGCAGAGTTTCAGTCAATTGATCACAGAGGGTCTTTGTTGAGGAAATTTTTGAATCTAATCCCTGCCAGAGCTTTGAATCTTCGGTTTGTTTAACCTTAAGCTTCACATTTTCATTGACAGCTTGTTGAAGTTTTGCTTCTAACAGATTTATCTGTTCTGTTGCTCTTCTCAACTTGACATGCTAAAGTCATATAAAGCATGTGTATCATTAACAATAAATCCTGTGTGAAACAAATATAATATGTTGCTGTAGAATGCTGTATGGTGATAGATTCGGTTTGTACTTGAGCCAATTTACCCTATATCCATAACAGCACTGGAACATTTGCACCATGAAAGTTGACTGTGGTGATCATACTTATGTCATTCTGAATTTTATAGAACTAGATTAGATGCAATGGGCTTCTTCTCGTGTTCAATTAAGTTCAGGACTAGCCCTATTGATGATCATATAGAAGGAAGCCCATTGAGATAACAGAAATAACAAATGGGAAGGTGGAATTTCACTCAATCTCTCATATGTTTAACATAAATTACAGAGGGAGAAACATCAAAGCATTGTAGATGTCGCGAATGAGCAATAGTCAGAGCTCCTTCACAGGAAAAGTTCAAATTCAGGAAGACATATTTCCAAAAAAATAATTGTAACATCCCAAAAAAATTAGTTTTCCTTAAAAAATTAATTTAAAATTAATTAGTTAAAATTTTGGGATTTTAATGGGATTTAAAATTTTGGGATTTTAATGGGATTTAACTTGGATAATTTGTAGTACTGGAAGAAAATATCAAAAATTTCAGAGCCAGCCATCATCGCCTTCCTCTCCTTTCTTCTTCCTCCGTTGTCCGCCATTGATGCCTCTAAGCCCTCAATTGTCGACCATTACTTCCTGAAGCAAATGCTGCCAATTGAAGACCCCTCTTCATTCCACACTTCCTTCGACGGTTTTCTCCGCTTTAAACCCTTTCATCAACCATGACCATGTGCCTCTATGCCGGCCATAAATCCAGTGAGCCGCCTCTCGGCCATTTTTTTCGAGCCTATAAATACCTTTCGCTCTCCACTCGATTGCCTGTGGGCATATCGGATGGCTACCACAAGAGCTTCTTCCGCTGAAAGTTTATTTTCTGTCGTTAAGCCCTGCGTGGCAATAATTGTAAAACCTTAACCATAAAGACCGTAGGTACTATTTAATAAATGTTGGCTTATTCTTAGCTGTTTCTTTGTATGGATATGATTTCATCAATGTTGATACTGTGTGAACTAGCTACTGATGTTAAGACTAGTTCAGAATACACAGAGGGTTCAGATTTGCAGATTCGGGTCCCAATAATAATGAGTGACTCTGTTGGCACTAAAATAGGTTGCTAAACATCATATAACATCTCATAGGTAGAACTTAAAATAACTCAACTACATAGATGTAACTCACGGGGAAAGAAACAGGGAATTGAAACACCTCAAAAAGACAGTAAAATCATGATATTCAGATTAGCTGCAACATGTGCAGCCTTAGAGTGATAAGGATTTGATGCTTGTGAGCTGCCTATACTGGTTGAACATTTTTCTGCCATAGTTCCATGTTGACATGCATACATAATTACATGATGCAAGCCTAGCAAGGTAGTTTAAGAAAAGAGTACTGCAGTTCATTTATTCTACCCACAGATGAATTCCATAGTCCACAAAAAAACATCATAACATTCCAAAACAGAACCGGAAAAAGAAAACTATCCACGTGATATACCACCAGGATGATCCAATCATCCAACTGAAACATCCCTAATAACTTCCTACTATGCGATTTTGACATTGATCAACCAGAAGTGAGAACACAACTCTTCTGCTACTGGCACCACCCAGACAAATACCAAATCTACGCAGAACTTAAATAAGAAATAGTGACAGGACAGTTGGGAAATTTTCAGAAACAATTCGCAATTCATACAATTGAATAATAAGAACTATATACCTTTCAGTCAAATTTCAGACAGAAAACAAAAAATGCACAACGTTGAGGAATATACCGCCATTTCTAGATCGGTCTTCACTGAAGCCTGCTCCTTGACCAATTTCTCTGCAATCAGGCACCGATTTTGAGGGAAATCAGTGCAACGCACAAAATAGACAGCCTATTCAAATCAAACCAGGCAAAAACCACATTAGTACCTGCTGTGATCTTAAGATTGGCGAAGCTCCCGTACGTGCTACCTCCAGCATCCGACGAGGGCTTGGGGTTCGCGGCCTTCACGGCCATCGAGGTGGATCCAGCGAGAGATCGGAACCCCTCGAGGCCCCTAAGCCCCGAGAGCCCCAGCTTCTGCATCCTGTCGCCGAAACCCTAGGTTTGCCGGAGACGGCAGAGCTGGAGCCAAAGCCCTAGCTTGAGTACAACGAAGCCACGCAAAATGAACCAAATGAGCCCTCGAGAGTACGCCGCTTACCGATCAGGGCGTAGAAGGCGATTTGGGGGTGTCGCCTCGCGATCGTAGCCTCGCCTCACGAAATATCGAGAAGCTTCGAGATGATTCGAACCGGAAATGGAGCCAATCGAGCGAGCTCGGTTTGGAGCACGAGAGCTGGGCTCGAATCGGATCAAGCAAGCGGGGTGCTGAGATCGCTTACCGAATTGGAGAGATGGCTTCGATGCAGCGGCTTGTCTCGCCCTGGGTTCGCCTCCTGACGATTCCAGAAGCTTCCAGAGAATTCGAGGAGTAAGCTAGCGATGCGAGTCCGAATCTGATCAGGCAAGCCCCGGCCTTGCCGACTTGACGAGGACGAAGCGACTTCCAGTCGTGGGTTCCGCGATTCCCTCGGTTGTCTAAGGAAGACTCACGAGACATCTAAAAGCTTGGAGGCTCTTCTAGGGCCAGCGGGATCAAACGGGAGGGGAGGGGAGGGGGAGGGCAGCGGAGGCGTTTGAATTGCCGGTTCGGCGCCAGGTCGAATTTTATAGGGCGGTGGTGAGGCTTGGGGAGCGAGGACAGACCGCCAGACGCCCAGACGGGGGAGAGTAAACCGTGCGCGCGAGCCGCAGATACTTTTCCTACGCACTTCGTTCGCATGGCAAAACAGGAAATGCGATGTGATGGAGTTTAGCCAACACGGGCTGAGCCAACAGTGCCAGTCCGAGTACTGTTGACTTGGTCTAAAAACAGTATGATATGAATAGTAAATGGCTCATATTGGTCCCACTCGACTAAGCTGTCGTGTTTGATCCGGTATCTCCGTATGACGGTTTAGTAACTCTCATGTGATAATGTAATAAAGTTGCTTGTACTTAGCAGTAAAAATTACTTGTGTTAGGGTTGTTGCATTCTTCTGAGCACGGACAAGTGACTTGATAGTAAAATTATATATTACTAGCAGTAAAAATACTTGCGACTCAACAATTAACAGTAAAATTACTTGCGACAGTAAAATCAATGGTCCATCAATAGTCTATTTGATTAAGCATGCCTGGCCGATCCGGCACGGCACAATCCCTCTCCATGTCGTGCTTAGGTCTGAGGGCAGACACATGGGCCGACACAGTATGACATGATAATTTATTTAGACTAGTCGTACCAGGTATAGTCGAACAATATACTATTTAAACTTGCGTCGGATGGCCTATTTGGCCATATCCGTCCAGTGCCGTGCAGGTGATTGCACTATAGTAGTATACTGGAGAGTGGAGAGAGAGAGCACCAATCCGTGGATGTTCGGACTATGGTACACTTTGCTCTTCAAAAAGCTTTGAAGTTTGAAATGATACAATTACTTTTTCATAAAGCATAGAGAGAATAGATTCTGTGCCACTGATAAGTGCTCAGTTCGACAAACTGCCATCAGCGAAGGGCCTAACTATTGTGTGCTACTAATCTTGCGACTATTGCCACTAAATGCCACTGTCATCAGTCTGCAAGCGTTTAGGCATGAGAAAAGACCATTTTGCCCTTATATGCTTCTCTCTCTCAATACAACTAATTGCCACTACCATTAGTCCCTCCAGTGACAGCAAGTGATTCAATTTGTGTTATACGGCTAGCATGCACATGCTATTTTTGGCTCAAATGTACATAACGTGCAGCAAACAATTATGTGCATAAGTCCATTACAATTATATTCTAGAACATGATTATGAGCAAAATGGTGGCATTTGCAGAATATGATGTTCAGCAAAATGATAGTTCCATCAAACACAATATGATGTTCAGTTCCATGATAGTACAAGTCCATTAGACAAGCCAATTAAACATGCCACAAGTCCATTGCACAATTCAGGTGTCTGAGTTCAACAAAGTGAGCTTAGGAATCATTCTAGTACCAACTTCTTGCATTTAGCTGTCATGTTTGAGGTATCAATTAGTGGCCTCCTCTTGCTTCTAGTTCCCATACATGGGCTATCTGGGGCTGGCACCATGTGTTTCTTGTTGGCTTTCCCTTTCCCCCTACCCTTCCCCTTTGCATTTGCAGGTGGTTTGGTAGCCTCTATAGCTAGGATAATAGCCAACTGTTGAAGGTTGTTTTGGCTTGAGGCAATAAGAGATGCATCCTTGCAAGTTAAACCATATAAACAACTTTACCTTGTTTTTCCCCATCCCCTTACCCATAATCGAGCAATGCCAACAAAGTCATTGAAACTACCGACAGTAGAAGTATTAGGTACAACAGTTAGTACCTTGGAGCAGTAGATAAAGCATGTGAGCCTAATGAGGCACTAGCCACACCAGAAGTATTAGCTATGGAACATGAAGCTGAAGTGCTGACTGTCTTCCTTTTCTTTGCCCTACAAACAGATGTAACTAGACACATGATGAATTGTAGTTGTAACTAGAAGAGAAGGACACATGACAAAGTTCGGATCTATCCTTTGCCATATGGCATATGCTTCCTTAGCATTCGTGTGTTGCCTCTTTTCAAGTCTGCCATCGATGCCCATAGTATTGGCATACAGGACACTGCTGCCTAGTTCCCCCTTGTCCTTCCACCCATGGCCTTCCTTGTACCTCTAATTCTTAGGCCTTCTAGCAGATCTTCTCAGAATTGGTGGGTGAAGGTAGAAATCATGGGTGTTAGTTGGCCACTATGAAATGTCAGTAAGTGCAGGGATTCGAGGGGCGTAAGCAGTAATGAACTTCGTCATGCTATAGCATTCATCAACACAGTCCTCAAGCTACATCCCTCTCAATGATGATATGAAACATAAAGCGTGAGCACAAGGATTGCCACTCACTTGCCATGCTTTACTCGTGCATGTCTTCACTTGTAGGTCAACAATATGTCATTTGCCACCTACTTGGAATAGCACCCATGTCGTATTTGATTAAAGCCAAAATAATTGAACAAGGAGAACAAACTATACCTGCTGATCTTTCAATGATCTCTTCTACGTAGTCATCACTCCTTCGTAGGTCCAAGTTGAGTCCTCAACTTCTTTCATACAACACGTTCATGACACTTGGTAGTATTTTGTGAGTTGCTAGCTTGTTGGCAATTTTCCTCTTCCTATCAAACTTGGCCATGACCTTTTCCCTGATCTTGTCCATCAACTCATATAGCATGAGGTCTTTGTTCTTGCTAATCCAGTTGTTGAAGCACTAGGCCAAGTTGTTAGTGGAGTAGTCCACCTTTGATGTTGTGGAGAACATGCTCATACTCCAAAGCCTGCAGACAGCAATACAATGTGTTAAAACTAATTCGCAAACTGGATTGAAAAACATTCAAGACAGTAGTCAAATGAATTACAAGACAACCTTCTGTGGTGAGTGTTCAAGTAATGAATGGATTCTGGCTTATCGATCTAAATTGCAGCAATATGTGCATTGAAAGGCTCAGTTGTCCATGAGTATGCAGTTGGCCAACCACACCCAGTTCTCTAATGTCTCTGCATCAATGACACCATAGGCCACAGGGTATAACCAGTTGTGCCCATCAACAGCACAAGCCGTTACCAACTGTCCTCTATACTTCCCTGTCAAGTGGGTGCCATCGATAGCTAAGTATGGCCTGCAGCTAGCCAAGAATCCCTCGATGCATGGTTTAAGTGCCACAACATCCTACTAAACCTCCTTTGTTCCTTGAAAGTGATGTGGTCAATGCACACTAAGCTCCCTGTGCACTTTCTCTCAACCTTAGCCTTCCATGCATACAGCTTATCAAAGCTCCCATCCCAATCTCCATAGATCTTCTTCATTGCTAGCTCCTTACCAGTCCATAGTCTACCATAGTTGACCAACACCTTGTATTTGTCACAGAGCCTCCTCTGCAATTCCTTAATGCCCACAGTAGAGTCCTCTCTCAACCACTCCATCACTTTGTCACAAATTCAGAACTTGGTTGCACCCTTGACCTTCTCACTCATTCAGTACTAGGGCAATCATGGTTAGGAACATGTGTTTTAACTTGAAAAACCAGGTAAATACTAGAGAATTAGTTTAAAAACAACAAAATAACATGAACTTATGCACCTACAAATGCAGTTTACAAACCTGCACAGTGACATTATCCTGCAATATAGAAGCATGCATCCTCCATCTACAACCTTCAACACAACAGCGAGCTATAAACTCTAGAAGGGTCACTTTTTTAATTTTATACTCAAATTCATGCTTTATGTAATACTGAGACATCACCAATCTAAATTCTGCCATCGAGGGATGATTGGTACCAATGGTCATCGGTGGATCATCTTTGTCATAGGCTATGTCACAAACTACATTGTCAGGCTTATCATCTTGTGTCGACCAGTCCTTGTCATCAAGGTCATCACCGCTGCCCTCATCATCATCCCCCACAACCTCCTCAAAGACATCATCGGACTCACTAGTTTCATAATCATCGTCAGAACCATACTACTCCTCCTTATCTACTCCTACGTGCTCAAAATGCGTAAAGGGGTTTGCTTTAGTGAGCTGAGTCTCAATAAGAGGTTGTGAAGGGCATGCTTGCGAGGGGTTTGACATTGATGGAGTACATGGTACACCATCTAACAGGTTTGAAATAGTCAACACAATTTCTGCAGTTTTACTTTGCGCACAACTAGAAAACATCTCCATCAATTTTTGATCTGAACTGAGTGGTAGAAGTTTGTTGGTACAGCTATGGACGTACCATCCAGTCACTCTTTCATCTAAACCCTATGGGTATTTCTCACAAACATCGTCCACAAGGTCGTTGTAGTTCATCGTATCTGCATCAACTTGCCATTTGAATGAAAACCACTACTAAATTCAATCCTACTAGTCTTGCGCAACATTTGAACCTTAAGCAAGTATACCGAGGATGGATCCATCCTGGACATGCACGCAATGCCGGCATTCTATTCAACTATCGACTGGTGGACAAGAAATTGTAGTGCACAGAGAACGTCAAACATACCCATCACGGAGGGGAATGCCATCCTCAAATTGGGTCGCTGGCTTCGTCACGGAAGAGGACCGAGGTAAGGGAGCACCCATGTTCATGCCTGCCGCTTGCGCTGCTGGTGCCACTGCTGTTGCTGCCTCTAGGCGCCGCTGCACCACCTCCTCAAGCCGTCACGCCATCGCTGTAGCACCGGCATCCAAAGCTGTTGTTGCACCTGCATTCGCCTCCCCATCCGCTGCTGTTAGACATGCATCCGCCTCTCTATCCGCTACTGCTACACCTACAGCCCCTGCACCGCACCGTCCCATCTGTGCACCACCGCTAGGGCTCAATGAGGGACGAAGGGAGGACGGGAGGGATGAGGATTTGGGGGAGTCTTCGAGGGGGGAGACGAATCGACCTCAGTCGAATGGGGAATGGAACTAAGTGGAACCCTAAAGACTGGACTCCCCAGGGGCATTTTTGCCATTTATAAAAAAGTGACCAACTTAACGGCCTTTGACTAACGAGAGACTGACAGCAATGGCATTCAGTGACAATAGTCAAAAGGTCAGTGGCATATAATAGTTAAGCCCTTCGCTGATGACAGTTTGTCGAATTGAGCACTCGTTGGTGGCACAGAATCTGTTCTCTCTAAAGCATATACCCACTTCTTGGAGGAAGGTGATTCATTAGCCGTTCCCATTTCTTTGTTAGCTTTGCTCCATGTGAAACATGAATTCTACTTCCATATGAACTTGGCTTACAAGTGCCTTTTACATGCCTGATCAACATCCATCCCGGATATCAGCCTCAAATAAATTGCTACAGTTCACTTGGTCCATCGAAAGACCAGACCAGCCTACAATGGAGATCTACCGTAGAAAATAAGGGGTAAAAAAATCCAGCAATTCCAGACGGGGGATTTGCTCATGTGCCCCAAAGTTTAAGGCGTTTGCTCATTTGCCATATGATGTCTCACTGACATGTGGGCCCTGGACCCGCATGTCAGTGAGACATCATGGGGCAAATGAGCAAACGCCATTAAACTTTGGGGCAAGGGAGCAATTTTTCCATTCCAGATGGACTCAAACCCCACAGGTCCAGTCAAATGCAAAGAAGCCCATGCCCCCCGAAAAGATGAAAAATCCCCAAACGAGCAGCTGCAGCGACAACGACAAGATAAATCCTCCTCGCCGCTCCGCCCCCATCGGATCGAAGCCCTAGGGTTTCGCCTCCTCCCCATCTCTCTCCGCTGCGTGCGCGCTGGATCCACCAAACCCTAGGACGGCAAACCCGGTGCGATCGCCCACGGTGGAGGTCTCGTCGGCAGCTGAGAGGAGCCGCTCCGGGCTCGGGTCAGGGTTCCGGTACCTCGCCCGTATCGCCTCCGGGTGGTGGGACCGGTGGATGTGTCACATCCCAGGTTCGATGGATGGATCCGAAGGATTTGAGGCTGTATTCTGTGGGGATTGGAAAGGTAAGGCAGTGTTTGGTTCGAGGGACAGGGACGTCCCAGGTAGGATATCCCACCTTGGGGTGGTGTTTGCTTCTGGGATAAGCAGAGTCAAGGACATCCCACTAGGAATATTCCTTGTAGATCCGGGACCAGGCAATCCTCTTTTTTTCATGAGACAGAGTCATCCCACGTGGGATAGAGTCATCCCACCTCTTTGTTTTTTTAAGTACTATTTTGTTTAATTTTTTTTTAAAAAAACTCAAAGGCTTATGTGTGCAAACATATCAACAATAGCCTTCAATTTTTTTTAAAAAAAACTCAAAGGCCACACATGTCCCACCTTCATCCTTCCATCCAAACAAAGGATGGGACCATTCCATCCCACTTTATCCTTCCAACCAAACAAAAAATAGGGATGACTCTATCCCCCTAACCAAACAAAAAATGAGATCATCCCATCCCAAAACCAGGGACAGGACCATCTCATCCCACTTTGTCTCTACCAAACACAACCTAAAGGGATTGGAAAGGTAAAAATCGCTAGAGCTACGGAGTAAACTAGGGCTACAGAAGACTAGTATATGGCAGACAAAGATAACCCTTCCTTCCTTCCAACTTAGAGAGAAAACTTAGGGCATGTACAATGGTATGAGCTAGTTACTAGCTCTAAGATAACTTCTCCAATGGTATTAACTTTTAGCACATAGCTCATAACATGAATAGTCCCACATGACATCCTCATATAATCTTGGAATGTGTGTATGAGACTAGCTCTTGATCAAGAGCTAGCTTTTCTCTCTCTTCTATTAAAATATGAAATAATATGTTTAGAGCTAGCTCATAAGTCACCATTGGACATGCCCTTAGAGTATATCAGAGTACAAATCCTCATTACACTTAAGAGAACATTACAGCAGACTAACTCCAGCTTAACAGGGTGTAAAGATCTAATCAAAGTAAAATTAAGATGATGCTAAACCCACTTTCAGAATTCAATCCGCACCGTTGATACCCATCGAGCTGTAAGATGAAATCCCAGCCGTCCAGGGACTGAACTTGTGCCGCTCTGAACGTTATTCTTCAGAATTGCGTTGTCTTCAATTCTTCAGTCTTCTTTGGGTTTGACAGGATGGTCATGGGAGCCAGAGGCTGCAAGCTCGAGAAGGCTCTCTGCGACCAGTTTACCGAAGGCGAGCCGCTCAAAAGCCAAAAAGAACAGGAGCACAGTATCTATGCAGCGCAGTGCTGAGCAGCCTCCCGCAAGTGTCTTGCAAGAACCTGGATTCGTTGATATTTTCTATCCTTAACCGGACATTAATTAGCTGCTGTTCATGTTAAACCTTGTGTTGATACTACTAAATAATTTTACCCAATGAGATCTCACCAAGTAGAGGCTAAGACGTGGATGCAAGAATTTTATACTTTGGGGATCCTTTTCATGTCTGAAGAATCAGGATAGCCTCTGCCTGCATGCAGTTGTATCCTGCAGGTTGTCTTCAGTTCCATGTTACTGTCGCAACCATGATGAACAAATGCCGGTTCACTGCGTGATGATACAACTATATGCGGCATTATTCCCTTATCCACCGGCTTTTCACTTTGTGGATCATCTTGCAGGCATGAGCAATCACCCAAACAAACCGCAGCATCGACACTGTTAATCACTGCTGCTATCCTTTTCAAATGGTGGGGAGGGCAGTGGTAGAGGTTCTCGTGCTGGTATCTCTGAACATCTGACAGTGTGTTGCTCTGGAAGCATAGCTTCACATCTGTCATCTGTGCCTGTGCCATTTGGCCTCTTCAGTGTGCCAATGGGCATCTCTATCTCTCAGGCCAGACCAACCTGTCCTTGGCTCATCATACTGTCTGCTCTACACCAAATGATTCATCACTGCTACTGACGTTTCCTTGTTCAGTAATAGTGCAGGTTAAGAAGCAAACTTCCAACCTGATAGTTCAGGACATGTCGTTCGTTGGAAGTATGTGCTTGCTGGCAGGTGCTAAACACTTAACGGATGAACATCGTGGGCTCTAGTAGTTGCTCATTCATTGTGCTTCTGTTTATTATCCGTTTCGTCGTCAAGCTAAGCTTTGCCACAATCAAGTGGAGACATATGTCCGAATGACCAATCATACAAGTGATCATGTGAAGTCCCGACACGATTAAGATGGAGATGCCTCTCCTAACCTAATTCCAGAAATTATAGAAACTAGGCCGCCTTTGTATGAGCGGTTGTAGTTGCCCTCTGCGTTTGTGCGGGCATATGGGTAGGGCTCAGGCACCTGACTCCATACAGTACTTGGATCTGTCGGAAGCTCTAGACATCCAGTGGTCTCCTAACTCCAAAGCTAGCAATACGTAGTGGAGCATGTCGTGATCGCGTTGATGTTGTGCTAGAGTCTCACACCGTATTCATCAGTCTATTCATCACATGCCACTGTAGTACTTTCTCTGTTTGAGCTTGACATCGTCATATTGGTAATCCATCATGTACTGAAGGCTGGTCAATCTACAATTCCGATAGCACAAAATCTTGATTCCTCGATCCAACACGGTAATGCAAGTTGTAACTGAGAGAGTAGCCAAAGATTGCCAACAAGACAAGGGAATTTACAGGTACAGACATAACACTCCTCTAAAAAAAATAAGCATAGCACTAGGAAACCCTCATGGTCTGATCAATAATACAGATCCTTTTCAACAACTCTTAACAAATATATAACACATAAGTTTAGAAGATTAGATTTACACAACTATTACCACATTCAGGGAGCTGCCTGGCTTGCATGCCCAGCAGAATATAAATGAGCAACTGGGTGGACAATTTACATATGAATTTCGGTGCTGAGGAAACCCTAACCAATTAAATTTGGATGCACGGAATTTTCCACTTCCCAGCCTGTTGTCCTGCAATTCAAGATTCATCAAACATTAGATCATAAAAATGGTTATACATGTTGGTAACAATGTTGTAAATGGCAAAGTAACAATGCTGATGCAACAATCTTACATTTTAGTCAGAACAGTAAGTTACCATACATCTGCAGGAGTTGGCGCATGGAACAACTAAAGCCAATAGATACTGTTCCATCGTATGTGAACTGCTTTAGGGCTTGAAATTTTAGATGGTCGTATATAAGTCTAGTAGCTCGCTTTTCTATTTTAGAGGTTTTTTGTTCACACTAAATTCAAGATTCACATTGATCATGTATCTAAGTCTAATTTACATGCAGCTTGATAGATAAAGCACTCTCTTTCTTTATGTACTTCATTAGTATTAAGTACTAAACTAATCTTGCATACTATCATGAAAAGTTGCAAAATTGCAATGCAAGCGCAACATCAATGCAACGTACTGAGAACAATTGACCTTCGTGCATCTGAACTCACAATGACTGTGATAGCTGACTCCAGTTCATCATCTGATGTGGCTGCGGATGCCTATCCAAATAACTCCTACTAGATATGTCAGCTTCATCAGCGGCAAAAGTTTCTGAATGGCCTGATGCTGCAGGAGGCGACCAAACAGGGACCACACCGCCTTCTCTCCCGGTCCAGTTACTCGATGCCTCTGACACAGATGGCGCAAGAGCATCTCGCATACGGTGCTGAGGTTGCTGAAAGTTGTTGTGCTGGTGAATGCCATTGGTTCTAACAGCATTGCCCTCAGCACCACGGATCATTTCTTCCCCTTCAGTTCGAGGCTCAAAATGAACATGGGACGGTACCTCTGCCCTACTGTCCTCACTGTTCCCCAAATCAGCAGAAATCTCTGTTTCAACCCTGTTCAATGAAGACGTCATGGTAGGCACCATCTGATCCTCGCGTCTCCGGGCGGTCGTCGGCACATTGGCCGTTACTCGGGCTGGCTCCTGATCGACTTCCATCTGTAATTCTTGAGGAAACTCGATTGGTGGAACCTCCGAGGACTCGCCAAGGCCTTCCTCCATTCCATTGTACATTGCGGCCCTGGATGCTGCCTCAAGCTGCCACATTTCTGACAGGGCTTCTTGCAGCCTGGCTTTGGCTGCATCCAGCTCAACTATGGGGAGAGGGTAATTGGATCCTAACTCAACTCCTGCAGCTTGCAGCACGGACTCTGGTGCATCCCATGGGTGGTGTATCCATTCTGTCGGCAGCCTTGCAAGCTCAGGAAGCCACCGTCGGACGTACTCCCCATGTGGATCGAACTTGTAGCCTTCGAGCTGAGATTGTACGATTGGATTCACATGACAATGCATCAGTATTCAGTACTACTTGTCATCACTGAATTGCCTCATTTTCTTCAAAAGAAATTAATAGTTGCACGTACCTGAGGGTTGTCAATGCGGTCGAGCTCTCGGCCATCAGGAAGAGAGCCAGATATGTATTGCCAGCCTAGAGAATCGCTCTCAAGATCAGCATCCAGTAAAGTGTCCCAAAAGTACTTCATCCCCCACCGCCACGGTAGTTGAAGAACCTTGACGAAGAAGCTTGCCACCACCACGCGTATCCGATCATGCAACCACCCAGTTGCCCACAGCTCCCTCATGCCAGCATCAACAAGAGGGTAACCAGTCCTTCCCTGCCGCCATATCTTGAAGTAGCACTCGTTGACCACCCAGGGGAAGAACCTGAGGTGTGCCAGGAGGGGCTTCTCATGGCTGCACGGATGGTTGAAGCTCAGATACCTTGAGTACTCCCGGAGGCCAATGGATCGGAGGAACAGGGTGCAGCTCTCCTCAGCCGCACGGCTGCCCTCGTTGCTCCACACAAGCTGCTTCATCCGAACGAGGTGGAAGACCTTGCGGACGCTCAGCTCACCGAAGTGCAGATAAGGCGATAGGAGGGAGGTACTTGCGCTGTCTGCTTTCTTGCGGTTCACTGAGTAGTCGATCAAAGGGCCATTCAGGAAGGCTGAAAGCGCCTTGTCTGCGTTCTGCCAGCCTGGTGACCATGCCCGCGCAAGAAGCGCATTGCTTCCCCTCTCTGACTCGTCCTCAAAGATCAGATCGTCCGATGGGCACATTGATAAGTCACCTGATGAAAATTTGTCGGTGAATCAACTGAAGAACTTATTGCAACATCAACTTGTAGTGCAGTGCTTGTTAGAATCAAGGTTACCAAGAAGTACACTACTGACTAGTTAGCGAAACATTTTTCATACTTCAAAGCAAGCAAATACAAACAACAAAACATTTCAACTGTATGTCTTGAGTTGCATGCACCAGCTAGTTCACTCAAAACCTTAAACTGATGAGAAAAGACGAGCAATTCACTTATAAGTAACTTCAACACTTCTCCTCACGTGTAGACCTCCTCAAAAATGTGCAATAGAAATGAACTACAATTATTATTTTTTAATTATGCCAAATGGATCTTGAACTCAAGACCACTTGACTCTGATATCAAATTGAGTAGCATACACCAGCCAGTTCATCAAAAAACTTAAGCTGATGAAGAAAGACAGACAATTCCTTATACTTCAATAGTATGAAATATTCCTATCAATGTTTAGGTAGGCTTCTGATTGCAAAATTATGCTGTGATTCATCATGAAGTCAAGAACAACATCAGTCACTGGTACATTGTCCTGAATAATTAGAAACTAGAAAATTTGAACTTATGGTTCTGCAAGCACCTGAATTGATCCTCTTAGGGGGCAGCAGCGGCGCAGGGGGATCATACGGCATGCTGAGGCACCTGTTCCAGAACGGCGTGAACATGGTGAACGAGCAGCCTTCCTCGTCGACGACCTCCCATGGCTCGTACAGCAGGTCCGCATTGAAAGATTGCACGACGATGCCCTCCGCCGTCAACATCTCCTTCAGCCGGTGGTCCCTGACCAGCGAGATCGGGTCTGAAAAGATGGCCATGACACAGTGCTTGCTGAATTAGATGATGAGGTCATGGTGCCTTCTGTACGGTAACAGACCATAACGTGTCAAGGCTTAAAGCATGAATACTTGTCTCAGGACAAGCAATTAATGGAGATTGGAATAGAAGGTATAGTGCTACAAAGTACAAGTGTCTAAATGGAGAGTGCAGCTAAATATGGGGTTGGACATATGGTTATTGCCTCATTGAATTAGTTGGTTGGTGACGGCAAGAACTTTTGGGAATTAAGGAGGTCGATGGCGAAATGTTCGTATTATATTTTAGGTGGTATCTAGGAAATACTTAAGTACTTTGTTGATAAATAATACTTAAATTTTGATCTCCAGATCTAGATTCAATGGATGAAATCATTTTGGCGCCTTCTTCACTCTCATTCGGATACTATTTTATCGAAGAATACTCAATTATCTTAGACGTTGAATGCATATCTACCTATATCCACTAGTTTACTCATTTGTAATTAGCATGTGATGTAATATATTGAGGAAATCTCCAATACATATTATTCTTTTCTGCATAGCCTTTTTACTACAATTATACACTAGTTTTACACTAATCAAATTATGTAAAAAATGATGTGACGCTTTGTAAAAATAAGGAACAAAACAAACTATAAGGAACACAACAAAAACTATACAAAAAATCCTACTTGATCGTTTATATTATGGCTTTCGACAACACTAAACAAATTAATAACTTCCTTATCACATTGTTGACCCAGAGAAAAATTCACTAAGTCAAAATCGTAAAAGCACAAACAAAACAACATTCCATGGATAAAAAATTGTATGCTGAGAAACACAAAAAAACACTTGAGTACCATTTAGCAAATTCCTATATTTCAATGGTGAAAGTGTATAGGCAGATTGCTAAACTGGGAATTACTCGTTAGTCCTTAAGACCACGGCAGCTAAACTGGAAAGTAGTTGACGTCGGACCATGGAGATATGTTAAAATATGATATTTTCAAGTAGTACCATAGATGGAGCAGATCTGGTTCAACTTGGAGCAAATAAGATAAAACTGAGAAAAGAAAAGGAGAAAGAAAGTGAAATAAAGAACTTGCTCTGTTTCATCTAGCCAGTCCTAGTTCAAGAATTAGCCTAAAAGCATGAACTTGTCAAACATTCTGATCATCAATATCTACAGGCAAACTTACCGAAGGGGGAAAGTTTGATGCCCAACAGGCCAACAACAATCTAAAAAGGCTTTCTTTCAGAAAAAAACAATACAAACACGAGCTAACACAAGCATGTTCCACTGAAAGGAACCAAACCGTAGAGATGATTGAAGAAGAGGTGCGTGGCGCCGGTGTCGCGGACGAGCTCGAGCAGCGCGACGACGGCGTCGGCCGACCTCCGGGTGACGAGCTTGCCGGCGCCGAGCCGGCGGAGCGAGGCGTCGAGGTGCTTCAGGCTCTGGCTGAGCCACCACCGAGACACGCGCCCCGGGTAGTACGGGCCGTCCTCCTCCGGCGCCCACACGTAAGCCGGCACCACCTCCCCGCCGGCACGCGCCGCCGCCGCCAGCGCCGGGTTGTCCTCCACCCTCAGGTCCCTCCGGAACCACACCACGCTCCTCATCCCGTCGTCCCGGCCGCCCATGGACGAGGACGAAACCGACATGGCCAGTCAATTAATCCAAGCACCACCTGTCCAAGAAATTCCGGTCGAGTTCTTGGATCAAGAGGACGTCAGGAAGGAAATCATGGAGCCAAGAACAGGGCAGCTCAAACTTCAAAGACCATTCCTTTCTTCCCTCTCGAGATTCCCAAGAACAGTGGAGCCGCGCTGGGTTGGATGGGATGGATTGGGTTTGGTGATTTCTGGTGTCCTCAAAGCGAGCGTACGCACGCGTACGAGCTGGTGCAAAAAGTCCTTTTCCCCTCTTTTTTGGCGTATTTTTCGATTATATGTTTGTTTGGTGTAGGTGTTCTTGCAGTGGGTGTTTCTAGTTTTGGTTGGGACAGTACTGGTCCAATGGAGAGGGAGGTTGTGGATATCGTGATTGGTTGGCTGGATTTGATCTAACTTTTCCTCTTGTCCATTTATCCTGGTGACAACTTCTCTCGCTCCCCCATAACATTCCTTCCATTTATACGTATTTTACTTGTGAAAGATCAACTGACCATAAGAGATTCATTTGACCTCACAAAAAGAGAGGGAAAAAAAGAAAAAAAAACAACGTTAAGGCATCGCTCCTTTGGACTTGAGCTTCTAGCTTCTAGATTATTTTTTATTATTCCTAAATTTCTTTTTTCTGGTTTTTTGAGCTTTTTTGCCTATTTTTCCCGTATTCGTTTGTATTGTCCGTAATGGACTAACATATTTTTTATTTTTAAAATTTTTAAATTTAGTTATACCAAATAAGCTATTATCAGCTATAGTATAATTTCAGCCGTAAGCCAGTTTATTTCAACCTAACCTAAGAAACCAACGTGCTCTAAACGGCCTTTTGCTTTCTAAAGCTAGAAGCTGTTTGGAATGAGGCCTAAATTTGGTCCTTAGATGGTTCAAGTAAATTTTGTGATGTCAAATGAACATGGTGTGTTTGGCTAATGCACCTAATTATGGCTTCGCTCATTTCGGCTTGAGCTTCTAGCTTATTTTTATTATTCATAAATTTCGTCTTTTCTAGTTCTTTGGCTTTTTATGAGCTTTTTTGCTGGTTCTTTTTTCCCATATTCGTTTGCATTGTCCGTGATAGGCTAACTATTTTTTCTATTTAATTTTTTTTAAATTTGGTTATGCCAAATAAACCACCATCAGTTACAGTGTAATTTCAGCCGGCTACAGTACAATTTCAGCCATAAACCAGTTTATTTCAGCCCAACCGAGCGGCACCTTTGTGCCATGCAGAAGTAGGTCGCCATCAAATACATATGAAGCATGATAAAAAAATGGCTATCCACCAAACAAAATGCCAATGTATTGGCAAACTAGTGTTGCAAAAAAAAACTGTCACAGAGAGAAAGGTAATAATTTGGCGACCAGACTTTGGTAAAGAATTTGCTAGGTCAAGATTTAGCCCAAAATTTTTTGGCAAGACTCTGAAGTGTTGCGTGACCAAACTTTATTGTTCGGAGTAGTTGTTCTTGTAAGTAGAAGGTTGTCCAACTAATGTCCATGTCTCCATGCTCTTCTATTGGGGCACACGGTATGGCATAGGGTAGTAGCAATAAAAGAAATCTGGATGATAGTTAGAAAGAAAACATCCGGATGATGTTTATCAATACCCGGATGTGTATAAGTATCACTTGGATGTTTTCTTCTTAACAATCATCTAAATTTCGGACCGTTGGATTAGAGATCCAACTGCCCTTTTTTTAGGGGGAGATTTTTTTTGGAGGGGGGATTTTTTTAGAGGGGTGGGGATAATTCGTGGCCGTTGGATTTCTAATCCAACGGTCACAAATCTGGATGATAGTTAGAAAGAAAACATCCAGATGATGTTTATCAATACCCATAAAAGAATTGCTCATCATAAAATGGAAACAGGGTAGCCAAATACTGAAAATAGAGAAGAATAAAGTAATAACAGATAAAAAGTGGGAGCTAAAATCACAAACCATAGAGCATCCCCAAAAGACTGGAGCAAGATAATTGACTGTATGAACTGTCAGTGGATTCTCTCTTACAGTTGTTTCTTGTTTGGCCCCTGTTTAACACACAACAAAATCACTGTGTCTAATGCGCCCCACCGTTCTTCTTGGCAAAATTAGATTCATGACACTTCAAAACACACAAATTCGTAAAATGCCACTCTAGAAAGTGAAATTAGAGAAATGCCGCTCCAGAACAACGTTACTTGATCTTTTGCCACTCTTGGACATTATTGTCCTTCTTTGTCCCGGTTGGCCGTCGCCGTCGCCGTCGCCGGTCCAACGAGCTTCCATCAACGCCATGCCATCATCTAGGCGTTGCCGTACTGGTGTGGTCGAGGCGGCCTAGCTACACGGAAGCTATGGCCCTAGCGGTGGCGGCAAGGGATGAAGAGGGTAAGCCGGCGAGAAGTCGTTCGTGGGGATCTTGATGGAGGAGGAGGAGCTACATAAGTGGATGATGGAGATCTGACGTGGAGAAGCCATTGGTGAAGGGGCAGCATTGCCCAAAAAAAATATATTAGAGTGCATGTCTAAGCAAGCAACATTTGGAGTGGCATTTCTCCTATTTTACTTTTGATAGTGTCATTTTGCAAATTGGCATGTTTTGAAGTGTCAATAATCCAATTTTGCCTTTCTTTTTTTTTTCTTTGGTTGTGCAAATAATTATCCAGCTCAAATTTACATCTCATTTGAAAATCTTATCCATTGGTTCAACCTTCTTTTACTAGTAAACATCACATCTTCCAATAGTCAACTGAACCTTGACACAATATCTTAACATGAATAATTACTTTTCCTTTTGAGTTATCGTTGGAAAAGTAAGTTGGTTTCGCTTGGTGCACTGGACTACTGATGTGTACGATCGGGCAACAACATGCATGATCCAAAAGGATGAGTTAAGCCAGAAAAAGCTTTGGAAATTTTACACATGAGGCGAGGACCCATGCATGGCCTTCTGCTTTTGTAGCCAAACCCTAACGACGAATATATTCCTCTGTAGGTGATAAGAGAACCTAGCTGCCTAAGCACATGATCATAGCACGTCGGATGCAACAGCCCTGTCACCTCATGTTCGGAAAGTAGGAGCACTGTTCCCGATCCTGTTCCAAAATAGGGAGTGCACAGGAGAGACCTTTTGCATCCGGCCTCCAAATCATAGTAATTCGTTGCTCAATTAGTCACCACTCAAATGAAATGATATTCCAGGCTAGTAGCAGTAGGTACAATTATATTTGGATAATACTGTGTAGTTTGTACTAGTGCACAATAACGATTAGAGGAACTATATACACATGAGAAAGAACTCTAGAACAAACTTGGAACAAGACGTACGTCATACACCATCTAGCGTCCATGTCCTTAAACAAATAAATTCACTTCGAACGGAGCACAAACCACGACAAAAATGAAATGCAAATTCAAGATTCTCACAGAAATTTCGTAAAAAAAAAGATCCTACACGTTCAATAAAAAATGAATACTATAACATACTTTAAAATTCATGGCTTCATCGCTTTACGTGAGAGCATACAAAATTACTAATTCCCACGGTCCAAAGTCCAAGCGGCCGATCTCAGATGTAGGCACAGACCGTTCAATAATTATGGATCCGTTAATATTATTGCTCTTTTTAGTTTTAACTTATAAATAGTAATAATTTATAAAAAAAATTTATAGAAAGATACTTACGTACAATTTTAGCTAATATAAATGAAGTCATTATAGTATATATTATAATTGACTAAGAGATCACACATTAAAAAACACTTCGTTTAAAAACTAGATAATCTAAAAAAATTATTTATTATAGAAAAACAGACTTTGAGGTTGCATGTTTGTCGCAAACGCTGCACGAAGAAAAAGCCAGCAGCTAGCTGGGATGATCATGCATGCATGGCGCGGCGAAGAGGATCGATCATATATGCGTCAAATGTAGTCCCTCTACTAATCGGCGTTTAGGTCTATTTTTTTTAAGTTTATAATTTCTCTCGAATAAATAAATATGATGGTGGTTTTGCCGTCATTTCGAAGTGATTTATTAGAACAGTTTTTCGAATTAACTTATCAAAATTTAATTCGTTCACATAAAAAAAATATATAAACCATAATGATAAATCATGGGGCGTAGCTGAAAAGGCATAAGAGTTTGCTAGCGCGGCATGTGTCGTGCGGTGCGTTGCCCTGCGCCGCATTTTTTTTTCCTTGGGTGCGCATCTGAACGGGCTCGATCGTCGGGGGGCCGCCGTGGATGCCATTCGCGGGCGTCACTGTCGCCGCCCTGTGGGCTTTTGCGTAGAAAGTCGCTCGCGGCGACGGCGACGGCTTCGGCCGCGCGCGATTGCCATGGTGGATACGCGCGGGCCGGCTCCATCTCGCCACGCTAGCTAAGCTTGCCGTGTCCCTCCGCCTTTGATGGGGTCGACATCGCCACTCGCCGGACGGGGACGTGGTGCTCATCTACAGCTAGCTCATGACGTGCCCCCACTGCATCCGCACTCTTACCTCCTGCCCCCGGCTTCCCTTACCACCGCAAAACTGTAGTGCTATATACCCCGCCTCCTACGTGAAGAAGCTTGGATGAGATATACATACCCTACGTCTTTCCCAACCTCCAGAATTCCAACAAGTATACACACATGAAAAATAAGGAGGTTAGGAATTCAACACACTCTTTTGGTTTCTATATAAAAGAAACTGAGGGGATCTTCCCTCATTTTCGAAAAAAGGGATTCAACACACCTCTCTTTACGTGATACACGTTCTAACTATCTAATATATACGTGAGGGAAAATAATATTGGGAGGGCTAGAGCACGACACATTGTTAGGAAGGTTTCTAACGGTATATCTAAGTTTTATTGGGTTTCATCTAAAATTTATGAGTTTTACAAAGTTTTATACCGTTTTGAACATGTTTCATGAAAGTTAGTCAATTTAAGCATGAAACTTCCTGAAACTTTATGAAACCCATGAAACACTATGAAAAGTATATACAAAACCTTATAAAACTTAGTCAATTTAAGCATGAATCTCTTGAAACCTCATAAAATATCATAAAACTTAGTTATGAAATCTCATGAAACTTCTTAAACCTTAGTCATGAAACATAATAAAAGTTTATGAAACTTAATAAAATAGCATGAAACTTAGTCATGAAAGCTCGTGAAACCTTATGAAACCTCATAAAATTTGGAACTCAACTTTATAAATCCACTAAAAAAACTTGCCTGCCACTTAGAGCATGTACAATGCAAGATGCTTATATATGAATGCTTAAAGAGAGAGAATATAGCCACATCATCAAGCACACATGCAAAAGTTATTCCCTCCAATGCAAGCATCTCTTCCATGGGTGCTTAGATGCTATATTTTCTATTAATAGAATCGGTTATATACATAAGCATCTACTAAGCACTGGTGCTTATTTAAGCATCGATGCTTCAAAATAAGCACCTTATCTATCCTATGTGGCAAGAAAAAACAGTTTTTTATTGCTAAGCACCTCTCTAAGTGCCTGCATTGTATATGCTCTAAAAAGAAAGAGCACGAGTTCTGTAGAGATGGTAGCCTCCGCAACAACTGAGATGGTAGCTTAGAGGCGTCTGAGGGGGCCACCGATGAACCCGTGCTCATCTCCCACATCCGACATCTCCCTCGTGGATGCGGTGTCGAATCGCTCAGCTCGTGTTACTCATGCTCACACTCTTGATTGCGTCACTCCAATTGAGCCTGCCCGCCGTCATGCCTCTTGCCGTTCACCACGCGCCACCGCACCCCACCATGCTAGACCATGGCCTCTTGTGTGCTTGCAGTTGCTCGCAATGCGGATACTGCTACAAAAGAGGCTATACTGGACGGCTACATCACAGACGGTTCATAGAGAACCATTTGTGCTATAATTATCATAGACGATTTTAAAAGCGTGACCGTGTACCGTCTGTGATACCCAACTATGACAGACGGTTCATACGAATAACTGTCTGTGATATTTTCACATACGGTTATTAATATAAACCGTCTATAATAATACAAAACATCATAGACGGTTTGTATTAATAACCGTCTATGATAATTACGGACAGTTATTGATACAAACCGTTTGTGATCGTTTCATATCATAGACGGTTTGTGGTTGAAACCGTCTAGGATACGCCACATAATATAAATAGCCCCAGCATGGTCTCAACAGATCTGTCTTCATTGCGCTGCATTGAAGGATGCGGCCGGTTTTGGGGAGTTTGGTGAAAACATACTGCTTGTAGATCTAGCTTGTAGATCGATTTGTTCTTGGTGATTAGAGATTAGTATTTGCTTCTAATAACTTATATGTCTTGTATTAGAGAGAGATGGTAGCTACATTTAGAGAGAGAATGTAGTTTGCTCTAGTACTCCTAGTTTACTTCAATATATTCTTGCTTGATATATATACACACATACATGCATATTGCTTCATGAATACGTGGCTTGCTACTTAATTTAGATATGGACAATTTATTATTAGGTGAATGACAATTATGTGTGTAAGTAGCTAGGCTGGTTAATTAGCTATAGTAGCATCGAAACCTATTGTGGTCGAAACCTATCAGAAAAATGTCCGTGGTTGAAATCCATTGTGGTTGAAACCCATTAGAAGAATGTCCGTGGTCAAAACCCGCTGTGGTCGAAACCCATCGGAAGAATGTCCGTGGTCGAAGCCCGCTGTGGTCAAAACCCATTAGAAGAATGTCCGTGGTCGAAACCCACTGTGGTCGAAATCCATCGGTGGACACCCGAGGTCAAAACCCATCGTGGAAATATCCAGGGATGAAAGTCACCATGGTCGAACTCGTCAAGAGATATCTGAGGTCAAAAGCCACTGTGGTCAAACTCATCGTGGTCGAACGCATCGGGGAACATCCAAGGACGGAAGTCACCATGGTCGAACTCATCGTGGTCGAACGCATCGGGAAACATCCGAGGACAGAAGTCACCATGGTCGAACTCATCGTAGTCGAACGCATCGGGAAACATCCAAGGACGAGAGTCACCGTGGTCGAACTCATCACGGTCGAACACATCAAAAATCATCCGAAGATGGGAGTCACCGTGGTCAAACTCATCGGAAGACTATCATAGCAACCGACCGAGGGGAGCACTCGTTGGAGTACTAGAGCCATCAACCTCCGATCATGGTCATAAGGCGTACTCGTAAAAGTACTATAGCCCGAGATTGAGCAAAGCACTCGTGGAGCGCCTGATTGTAGGGAGTACTCGTTGGACTACTAAAGCGTCTCCACTAAAGAAGTACAAGTACAACAAGCGGTCGGAAACATCTGACTTTGGGAAGTGGTCGTAAGCGATTGACTCCAGCCAGTGAGCGCAGATGACTAACGGTCATAAGTGTTCGCACCCTTGCAGGCGATCGAATGCGCCCGAGCTCGGCCAGCGATCGGGGGCACACGGCTTCGGCCGGTGGTCGGAGACGTCAGGCTTTGGAAGAGATCGGAGGCACACGGTTTTGGAAGCGGTCGGGTTGCTCGACTGTAAATAGAGGTCGGGGACGCCTGCCTTCAGAAAGAGATCGGGGCTCTCGACTTTGAACAGTGGTCGGAGATGCCTGACTTTGGCCGACGATCGGGGATGCACAGCTTCAGAAGCGATCGGGGTTCTCGGCTGTGAACAGAGGTCGGAAACACCCGCCTTCGGAAAGTGATCGGAGGCGCTGACTTCGGTCGACTATCGGGAACATCCTCAGGGTCATGAGCCACATCTCGATGAGCCTCAGAGCACCTGAGCAGCCGTAGTCACTTGGCTACGTTGCCGTCGTAGCCACCATTCATCATATGCAGATTAAGATGCAGAGGAAAGAGAGGCGAGAATATTTTTACCGTTCTCAACATATGATGTCATAGCATGGGCTTGTATAGCTCGTTGCCTCAGGTGTCTTTGACATCTCCTTCTTTCCCTCCGCCTGTTTCTCTGTGGGTGCGCTTGCGTCTTCGCCCCATCTGCGTTTACGTCTGCAGTTCTTCTCCCTCTCCCTCCTCCCTATCCTCCAACTTTTATAGGTGCAGGCAAGGGCCGTGGGCCTTGTACGCAACTCTCATGCGGTGCCGATCATGCCATTTAAAATTGAGATAAGATTCCAATTGAGATTAGATTCCTTATTGACTACGAATTAATTACCTTCCAGAACTCTGCTTTCCATATCGGAGATTGTTAAGCGTTATCTCCCACCGGTTGAGGATACAGTGCGACCATGCCTTGTTGTTGATGATCTACAACCGCGGTCGAACTGCACAACGTGGTCGAACTGGTCTGATCGACGCAACGTGATCGACACACGTGGTCGCAAGCAAAGCTCAATACCCCCTAAGTGACTGACAACGTGGTTGTACTGGCCTTGTCGATGCAATGTTACCGATACACGTGATCGAAAGCTGTACTTGATACCCTAAGTGATTGAAAACGTGGTTGTATGTCTGATCGATGTACCGTAGGCATAACTGGCGGTTTACAAACTTGGGGTACTCATGATGGCGCACGACTGTATGAGGCGCGACGTATTATTGGATTGTTCGAACGTTTTACATAAAAACTCATCAAACAATGCTATCGCGGCCCCGTCACCATGCCACTGAGGCAAGCACCGCCGTACAGCTCGCCATGGCCTTGCCACTGCCATTGAGCTGAGCACTATCGCGTCTCTCACTGTGCGCCGCCAAGATTCGATGCGCCCCGTTGCTGAGAGCCGCCATGCCATCTTGGCCAAGCGCCGCTGTGCATCCTCACCAAGAAATCCTTGGCAAGAATTGCCGTGCTTCCATCGGGGAAAGAGAGGGGACCTGATGGTCGCGAGGAGGTGGCGGCACTTGCTGGAGGATGACGAGGAGTGGTCGCGCACATGAGGAACAATAGTGCATGGGCGGAGCGGCGGCGCATGGTGGTGCCTGGTGCAGGAAGACCGCTAGATCTAAGATCCAGTGAAGCCAAACCCCAACTCACCATGGGACGGCCGGGATCGGGACCGACGACAAAGGTGGAAGGTGGGGCGGGGGACGGGCAAGACCAGGCACACCGGCGGTGCCCAAGGGAGGGAAGACAGAAGGAGGCGAAGCGGGACCTAAGGATTGCGCAAGGGGGCGCCATCAGCGGTGGTGGAAGGGAGCCAGCGAGTCTGGAATCGGTGGAAAGCTAGAGGTGAAGAAAGGAAACAAGGGAGAGACCGACAGAGATGCGCTTGGAGAGAGAGTCGGCAACGTGTAACTAGAGGGGAGGCACGGGTCGATGGGCCGGCGAAGCGCCGTGTGCCATATAACGCAAGAGGGCAGATGGGCCAACTAAAGAAATGTGATTTCAGAGAAGGCCAATAAAGAGACAAAACAAATAAAGTGATATATATATATATATATATATATATGTGTGTGTGTGTGTGTGTGTGTGTGTGTGTGTGCATTTGTACCAAATAAATAATTACAAACTTTACATCCCCATATTACTCTCTTTTATGTGCATTTTTCGTCTTAGGTGGGTAAACACATGTTACTCTCTTTTATTGCTACTATCTCTATGATAAGTAAGTAATAAGCTAGGAAAGGGACTCATGATCGGTATAGAACCCAGGAGTTCCAAGACGTTTATATTAGTATAGGTGGAGTGTCGAGTATTCAGACTCGCTCAACCAATGGCTATCTAGATGGTCAGATGGAGATACAGTAATAAGAGTTAGGAAAATATTCTATATTCTGAATTTGAGATAGCATTAAAGGAAATGTCACAGACCCAGTATCCATAAGAATTCACAATAATTATGGGTAAAGTGATACAAGTCTACGTAGTACTTAATAAATCATGAATTCATATTAGTCTCTTAATAAATCATGAATTCATGCTAGTCTCTTGGATAAGAGTCTACAGAAACCACTGGGGCTTTTCTCTTCTCTAGACTAATTGTTAGAATTTTTGAAGTTAAAATCTTGTAAACTCTTCAAAATGATAACAATGGAATTCTTCGGAATGATATATCAAGTGAGACTTAATAAATATGAGGACAAATGTGCATCATTACTTAAATACTTGCTAAGCACATCATACTCACTCTTCCTACTAAATCTCCCCCTTTTAGAGCCCTTTTCAGCTGGGATAGACTTGGAAGTTGACGAGGGTAGTTTTGATAATAAGGACACCCAGGGATATGAGGCTGAGGCTGACTGGGAATACGATGAGGTGGATTCCATACATGGCAGCTGGGAGGACTAGACAACCTGTAGCTTGTTACACAGGGACGAATGGGTACTATGATATGTATATCTATATTTACTACTGGTTAGTGTCCTGTGTGGCGATGAACAATATATATTGTAATAACCCAGGGCATTCGTATATACAAACATTAATCCATGCGTGGCTTGTAACTAATGAATTATTTTTAGTCTCTAATTATTGTTCTGTTGCAACTACTCTGATGAGCTTATTATACGTTAAAATGGTGTTCTACCAAATAAAGAATGACGATCTATTGACTAGTGTTATTACCCCTTGGTAATGACACGGGTCGCCACACAGGTTCTCAAACATGTCCCTATACTTCTTCTCTGTGAAGAGTTGCGTGGCGTAGTAGTGCTCATCGGTCCCTTTTGTAGCTTCATTTTCTTCAGCTAACTTCATCAGTGCTTGCATTTCTTCCTTGATTATGTTGGCAGCGTGGGCTATTGCTGAGAGGGTGGAAGCCCGGCTAAGGTGGGACTGCTTGTACAATTCGATGAATTGCTCCAGCTGTAGATCCTGGTGCAACTTCTTTGGTTGCTTGCCATCCAGATAATCAGCCACAATCCTTCTCATGGGTTGCTTGCCCTTTACTATGTTGGATGGGCCAGAGCTATCGCCAGGAAGGTCCAACTCAGTCTCGTCAGTGTCTTGACGGTCGACGTCATTGGCATAAATGCATGCTCGTTCACGTAGTGTGTGTCATCAAACATGATTTCTAGCAGCTCCTCATGTACCAGTGGTGCCTTCTAAACTTCATCATGTCACCCAGGCTCTGCAACCACACATAGAAACCGGGTGTCGACTATTTCTCAATCAAATTGCACCCTCGACAAAGAAAATGTTTCAAACAAACATAATGGCTTACCTTTACTTGTTATTCCCACCAATCGGCAGCAGCAACAATGCTGCCGGTCTTAGGATTGATTCCCAAATTGATAGCTCTCATCTTCAGAGTCTTCCAATTCGCCAAATCCCTTTTCAAGTTGTCTCATTTGTTCTTTATTTGTTTGAAGGTGTATTGTCAGCTCATGTGCTCGTTCAACTTTTTGAGGAGGTTATGGTACCCTTTTGCATTCAGACAACGCTGATGCCTATTATCTACTTTCACCTCCTGAATGCAAATCTCAATGAACACTCTCATTACTATTGAAAACATCTAGGCCCCTAAAAATGGTTTTGGTAATTAATGACAATATTGGTTATAGGGACTAACATGTATGTTCAGATGATTGAAAGGTTTAGTCCTTGATTTTGAATGACGACATGGAAAGGCATGCTATGAACAACAAAAGATTGATATGGCTCAAGACGAAGGTACAATGTATGTAGTCTAGGATCCTTCTATATTTTACCGGTCTTAGTGATTGGTTGGAATACCGAGTTTTATGCTAGATGTCGTACTATAAAGAGGGATCATAGCTAGTAGCTTAAATGTTTATCTTGTGCCATTCAGATTAATTAAAGGTCATACATGCATTTGAAAATGTGTTTTCAAACCATCTGTGTACTCTAAAAAAATTGGTATGACCGCAATTGTGGGGCGGTACTACCTCCTAGTGGTATGACCTTAAGCAAGGTACAGTAGTATCACACCCTGATATGATCGTTTGTTATATAGCGATACGTTTTTCCAGAAACGTGCATTTTAGGAGCATTTTTGCTCTCCTGGAAATCAATAGTACTACATGTGATGAGCGGTACTATCATAGAGCAGTTGTATTGGCCTATGTAAGTGTGGTAGTAACGCACCATCCAAGAACAGCTTGTTCAGAAGCATTAATTGAGCTACACATAACCATTAAACCCTAGATATGGTAGTACCAGTCGATACATAGCCTTAGTACTGTACCTACTGAAATTTTTAGGGAAAAAAAAGCTCAAACAGTTGAGTTTGTTTCTTGTAGAGAACACTTCGCCAAATATCCCTTGAGCTTCTTGTGCAGTCCCAACTACTCATTTGCTTATTTTTCACGTTTTGAGGTAGTTGAGAGCATTCAATGCATTAAATCATTAGTTGATCTTTTGGCATTTGATTTTATTCAAGAAAAAATCAAGCAAGAGTTTGGGTTTATTATTCTTGGTGTTTGTCGGCACCTAGTTGGCTTGGAGGAAGATTATGCAGTGATATCTTCAAGAATGTTGTCAAGAGGCCCAACATCGTTGTGAGTGATTTTGTGCTCATCATCTCCAAAGTGGAGAAAGAGCAACTTAGTGGATTTGAGGTTATTAAGTCTTAAATAGTAGAGCCGGTCCAATCCATTTAGGCTTACCACAATGTGGACCAGTGAAGACCTGCAAGTCTTCGATACTACGGGAAAAACTTCACGTGTCTCCATTGTGGTTATTCCTTGTCTTTACTTTTTCGCATTTACATTTCTAACTTTTGAAATTGAACTAATTTGTGTAGCTAGAATTGTATTTAGTAGAGACATTGGTTGTGGTGCCTTAATGAAACTTAAGTTGTTTAACTCTTGACTTGTGATAGAAACTTTGATTTGCTCATACTTGTTAAAATTGTTGTTTAGAGCAAGAAGTTTCAAACCTCCTATTCACCCCCTCTAGTTAATTATCCTTGATCCTACAGCCATCTCTATCCCAATTTGCAATGTTCAAGCACGAGTTGGCCATCTATGACCATGGCAGAGATGACATGTGTGTGCACGAAGTAATAAGCAGCCAATAAAATTGCGGCTAGATATAGTAGTTAAAGTCACTAATTGAACTACACTAACAACCAATTTGATGTGCACATGTAGGATTTTGCATATGCACCTTTCGAATGCGAGGTTGAGGAGGCAACATGAGGCTGAATTTGCTCATGGCATCAGATAGTGCGGAAGGCGGGGATCAGAGATGGGCAGGGACGCGGCGCCAGGTGGTGGAGATGATGGTGGTTGGATAATGCTGGAGGTGCAGGTCTAGAGGACACGACTGTGGATGGCGCAGAAGATGAGGCTGGAGAAGGCTGATGTCGCAGGTCAAAGAGGATATGTGGCGGGCCCCAATGAAGGCTGACGGTGACAAAGGTCCACCCTGAATCTGAGGGAGACGATGATGATGACAAAGGAGGGGGTGACTCGTGGGGTGGAAGAGAGCGTGTGCAAGGACGTGAACCCTATCCACTCGACAGATGTGCGATGCAACCCTTATTCATGAAAAGTGGCTTTTAGAAGCCGCTTTTGCACGCTAGGTGGTTCAAATTGGATTTGGGCTTCTAGCAGCCGAAGCTAGAAGCTCAAGTCGATCTGAACACCTTTTAAACCTCACAGAGCACAGATACACACTTTGACCACTGAATATATCCACATGTGCATGTCCTCTACCCAGGACCTCGCCGAGGGGGAAAGGTGGAAATCCTTCCTTCAAGAAGCAGTGGATTCATAACAACCGAACCTACCATTAAGCTATGGCTCAGTTTCTAGCAATCAGCTACTCGGTCAAGCAAGTAAATGGCCCAGATAGTAGAATTATCACAATTTGTGGGAGTGCAAGTATATGGAATGTGACAGCCCATGTAGCCCAGGTGTGGTTTCTTGGGGCCTTTGTTGTGAATATAGTCCATATTGGGCCTGACTAGACTGTTAAAACTTTGATCCAGGAGAAAACTCACACATCGCAAATAAACAGAGAGAACAGAGGAGAATTTTTGAATTTCTCTATTCTCTTATTTGCTTCCCGTTTTCTTGCTTTTTCTTTACAAAACTGGTTACAATCCTCCTCAATATATAGGCTAATAATCTCCTACTAGTATATGTATTCGGACTTCAAGTTGGACACAACTTCCACCTGAGTTACACACGGAGACAGACTCTACTACGTCTTGGGCTCTAAGTCAAGATTATTTCTAACAATCTCCCCCTTAATCTTGACTTGACATACTCTAATTTTAGTCTCAATGCATTATGAACTACCAGCCACGCCTCCACATGAAGCATTCTACATGCAAGCTACATGTAGAAACTCAATTTAGCTGGCACAGGTTCATCCGAATGCAAAGATTCTAAAACATTGCGGCAGTCAGTCTCAACTATGACTTACTAAACTCATACTTGACACAGAACGGTGACACATCTCCTCTATATTTCGATTTCTTTTCACCTTACTTGAGTCTGGACGGCGACATATCTTCTCGACATCCCTGACTCGTCTCTTCATCAGAGCACTGTTGATTCATCATCGCTGAGCGCTTCAGCAACGAACGCTTTCTTCATCTTCGGTTTGGGGCATTCTGAAGCAAAGTGCTTATAATCATTATAATTATAACACCTCACTTTTGCCTTATCAAACTTCCGATTCTGACGGCCTTGGCCACCACCCCTAGAAGTGTTCTTGCCTTCACGCTTTGATGATCGGATCTCTCACTCGGCACGGGTCAACAAGAGCTGTCCATCACCTTTGTAGCTATTGTCACGAATGCGTTCCTCATACGTCTTAAGACGACCGATGATCTCCTCCATGGTCATTGTCTATAGGTCTCCAAATTGCTCTATGACCGAAGCAATTGGGAGAAACTGTGAGGGAACAGTATGAACGAATTTCTTCGCTATGTACAACTCTTCCACCTTCTCGCCAAGGGCCCGTATTTTGTTGACGATGACTGTCTTTTGGACCGGAAACGGCAACAGAGGGGGGGTGAATGTTGCTAATTAAAAATATCCTCCTAAGTATCCACACGATTTCTTCCCCTATAGCTAAAAAGCTATGAAGAAGAAAAATATTTGCTCTTAGGAAGAATCACAACTAAGCTCATATGGTTCTTTTCTAAAAGAAAAAGATAGCCTGAACAAAAATTTCACAAAGGGAACACAAACCACACCCAAAAATCAGAAAATAGACATGCTTCACTAAGCTGCCCAAAAAGCAAAGATAACACCAAAAAACTAAAAAGACAAAAGAAAAGGGCATGCACACAAAGAGCTGGAAGAAGGACTGCAAACTGCAGCAGTGAAGAAACTTCAAAAGAAAAGCAAACTAAAAGGAAAAAGAAGACTAGGCAAGATGGAGAAGATGGTTGCAAAAGCAAACAAAAACGGCAAGCACAAACAGGAGATTTAGAAGCTGCCGCATGCATACAATGAGCATTACCGCATGCACACAACGAGCATTAATACTTGTCGGCATAGCAAAGGGTTTAATCGCCACCGCATGCAGCAATTAGCCAATTATTGCTCTGTCCGAATAAAAAGAGGAGCTTATAGTCTAGTTGCTTGAAGCAAAAAAAATTCCAGGCGGAAACACAACAATAGCAGCCGCATGCAGCAATCATTGCTCTGTCCGAACTGATTCTTTTAGGCTGCGGATTGGCAGAGAAAAAGAACAGCCTACATACAGGATTTCGGCAAGAAACCAATGGACTGAAAGAGCAGCTGAAAAGAGAAGGATCAAGAGCTTGATGTGCTTCCAAACAAAGATTCTACAGAAGATAGCAATCCCAAGAAGAGAAGAAACAAGATAAAGGAGCTGCTCAGCAGAGAAGGAAAGCAGAAGCTAAGATCAAGTCTTCTAGCCACCAAGAGCCAACACACTTCTAAACATCTTTGCTGCCAAGAGAGGCCAAGCAGCTTTGCCAAACTTAAACTGAGCAGGAAACAAGCAAAGAACAAGAACAAAAAGAAGACTATCAACGCAACACAAAAAACACACAAGGGATTGAACTTAACATAGATGCAAAGAGATGAAAGATTACAAGATTTTGTTCTCAGCTCATCTCTCTCTCAATCTCACACTAACTAAGTTCTCATACATGCTTGAAAATCAAGAGCTCATAACACATGCATAGGAGACAAACTCACATCTACTCTCTCAAGCCATTTCTCTACACAAGTAATCCCACATGTAGGAAACAAGCCTCCTTTTATAGCCTCCTACTAATGGGTTTGCAACAAGCTTTGCCCGTTAAGCCTCCACCAACTCTAGTCCTTTATCCACAATCCACTTCCTTTAGTGCAGCTTTGCGTATTCACCAAAACGCCCCTCGCGCACCTTCCAGAAAGCTTCCTCATTCTTTGCCCTCCAAGCCATGCAGCCACCTCGAGTTCTCGCCGTCTTCGGCACACCTCGACCGTTCTGACCTCGGCACCGCCCGCGCCTAGTCCGTTCATCCCGTGCCTCGCCACGACTCCACCTCGACGTCCTGCAGCCATCACAGATAAGAAACAAATCACATAGCACCGCTCGAAATATTGTAACCATACAATAATATCAGAAGAAATACTCAAAGCCCAAACCGATCGAAACGAAAAATAAACGCCTTAATCACATTCGACCTAGCTCGACAAAGTCCGACTGAAGCTGACTGCACCACGCAACGACATGGCTCGAACCACTTAAACCAAACTCAAACTTTCCCGAACACGCGTCAATTACTCATCACACACATGGGATCATATCCACATGGTCTCTCACCGTCAACCGGACGGCAAAATCATTGATTGACTTCGTTTCCTTCATACGCAACACCTCGAACTCGGTCTTGAGAGTTTGTACCTTTGCTTCCTTCACTTTATTGTATGCATCCATGTCAATTTCTATATTCCTGGTCCTCTTTTTGTACGCATTGTACAAGGTTTTCTGATTGAAAACATCCCACCCATAAGGTGCAGGTTCCTTCTCTCACTTCTTATATTTTGGCTCTGCTGACTCCTGCGTATCAAGCATGTAAGACTTTGACAAGTCCAGCCCATTCGAGTCAAGCAGCTTCCCGATCTTCTTCTTCCTGTCTTCCAGCCACTTCTGCTTAGAAACACCTCTACTCTTAGGGCGAAGCTCCATCCTCTTCTTCTCCGCAACCATCGCTTGCTGATTTGCCTTCCTAGCCTCGTTCATCTTAAGCCACAGCTCAAACAGCTTCTTCTGCTTTTCGGTCATCTGCAGGTAACCATCATCTACACCAGTGTCCACCTGCCATCCGGTGTCACCATCAGCCTGGTCTGGGGCGACGTCAGATTTGCCGGAACCTCCAGCATGCGGTTCTTGCTCCCTGCGCTCTGATCCTAATTTGGCATTGGCGATCCTCTTGAAACAGTACTCGGAGCAGTCGTGGTAGGGGTTGGATGCGTTGATGCAGTCGGGGTGGACGGTGTGCTCCTCGGGGGACTGCTTCCACGAGTCGTTGAGGTCGTCGTCGAGGCGTCGCTTGGCCTCTTCGATCTTGTGGAGGCAGAAGTCAGAGCACTCATGGAACGGGTTCGACGAGTTGATGCACTCCGGCCGCGACTTCCCCTGCGCCGCCCCCTCCTCCTTCCCCATCGAGCTCTCGCGCTGGAACCCTAGATTCGCTTCGGTACGCTTCCATCGGAGACTTGGCTCATGTGGTGATTGGAGAGGAGGTGGCGGCAGCCAAGGCGCTACTTTGACCTGCTTGACGTGACTTTCTGTCAGACCGAGTGCCTTGCGTGGGAGCGTCGCGCGAGACAAGGACGAAACGGAATAGCCGAGATGATTTTTTCAGCGACTCGGTTCTCGCCTAGGCTCTGATACTAGTTATTAAAACTTTAATCCAGGAGAAAACGCACACATCACAAATAAACAGAGAGAACACAGGACAATTTCTGAATTTCTCTATTCTCTTATTTGCTCCCCTTTTTCTCGCTTTCCTTTACAAAACTGGCTACAATCCTCATCAATATATAGGCTAATAATCTCCTACTAGTATATGTATTCGGACTTCAAGTTGGACACAACTTCAACTTGAGTTACACACGGAGACGGACTCTACTACGTCTTGAATTCTAAGTCAAGATTATTCCTAACATAGACAAAATGGACATGTCTTCTTCGCTTCTTTTAAGCTGGTCCTCACATAATTTTGGCAAAGAACCTTAGTATCTTACCATGTAATGAAGCATAGAAAGAGGTTTACTCAAAGAAAAAGAGAAAGGAATATAAAATGGGGCCTACTAAAAACAATTGCTAACCTTTACTGATCAGAATCCTAACAACTATGCCAACTTCTCACCTAAAACGTTTCCTATGAAGTACATAGTAGTGCTTACCTAACACTCCAAACAATATCCAAAAGGCCTCTTTCAAACAGTTAGGGTTTTGAACACCTCAGCTTCTAAAAGTGGTTTCTCCAAACTACTTCCAAAAGCCAATGTCCGCCTCCTCTACGTCTACCACCGCCTGCCTCCATCACCTCCCGCTACTCACTACCTCCGCCACTGCTGCCGATCGCCCACCTCTATCGCCTTCTTTGCATTCGCCACCATCTCTGCTTCGTGCGGTCGCGTCGCCCTCCGCCGTCGCCTCCCATCTCGTTCATATCTGCCTCTGACACGTCGTCTCGCCACCACCATCCCTTATCCCTCCGTTGTCTCCTCCCGCCGCCCCACCCCTTCTCCCTTCGTTGCAACCTGTCCCTCTTCACTTCCCTTTTCTTTTCTTTTTTCTTTCATTTTCCTTTATTTCCCTTTTTCTTTCATTTTCCTCTTTTGCCCTTTCATTTTCCGCATGTGGAGATGTGTTTTTTTCATTTTCCAAATCAATTCAGTCAAAAGCCATCAGCTTTAGCCGATTTAAACATTTTAGCTTTCAAAAAGCTATTTTTCAACCGTTACTATTTTGTTTCAACTAAATACCGTTAGCTTCACCGATGAAAACACCCTTAATTTAGGCACGTTTGGCCCTTCCTCTGCTTACATCGAACCCTGATCGTGAGGCCTAAGCCAAAAAGGCTTTTGACATGAGCCCCGAAAGCATTTGGTAATCGATGGCTCATATGAATGATGGTGGTTCAAAAGATTGTGATAGTTTATAGAAAGCTAAATCAGAGGTATAAGTTAGGCTTTGTTCAGAACGTAGGATTCTGGTGTGTTTGATTAATCTATGTCCTCAAATAAAATACGTTTGTAGCCGGTTAGCCCTGCCAGACACCTTCCATTCATCCCCTCTGGCGAGGACGCGCATACAGGCACGAATGGCGCGCCTTTCGAGGCTATACGATCTAGATCCAACGATCGAGAGCATAGCCTAGGAGAAAATGAAGCCTACCTTAGGCCTGTTCTTTTCCTTTGAAGCCGGTGATTTTTAACTTTTGCTGTAGTATCTAACTTTTAAACGAAGTATTTTCTTAGGACGGGGTCTATAAGTTAAACGATTTACATGTTAAAACCCAATATCTGTACTAGTCAAAATTGCAAGTGAGTATCTGTCTTTCCGTAATCTGTACCGTAAACAACGAAAATTTAAAAATTTTAACTAAAAATCATAAGCCGTAGCCGTAGCCAAACAGGCTCTAAATTTCTTGCGAAAAAACAACATATTCTCATCCACCTAGATACTAACCATCGGAAGCATGGTCCAGTACCGGTCCGAATGGCATGAAATAGTGCTTCTTTCCCTGACAGAGACGATATGTAATTAGGCATCCCTTTGGTGATTACTAGTTACTACTAGTCCTTTTTTTTTTCTCATTTCTTACTGCTCCGTTAGCAGTAGTACTCCAGAGGTAGTTACGGACTGAAGTGGTAGATGCTCTGTTTTTTTCTACGGCTTATGGTTTTGATTACAACTTATTAGTCTAATAAATAATAATTATCAAAAAAATAATAAAAATAAAATCCAGTTGAAAAATAAAAAAGGCCAGAGTTTACAACTGTACCACAATTCCACCCCTAGTAATTAATACTATAGTTTCTTCAGCTTAAGAGTCTATTTATATGAGTTTCTGTTTTTATTTTTTGGTTGAAGAAATCATAAAACAGTATAAACAACAGGCTATCTGAAGCGGTTTCCCAATTCCCTCGCTCCCCTCTCACCTCGGAGATAAGGTAGGGGGTCATGGATGTATCACACATATCACTTATCTTGCTCCTATCTCATGCACACATTTTTCTCTATCGCTCGTATCTTTCTTCTAAAAACCACTTTTTTCAGACACTACTATTTGTTTTTAGCCGAAAAATCATAAAAATAGTCTAAACTATTAGCTACAGCTAACATGAACACCCTAAATTTTCCCGGCAAACGTCTCAGGTAGTGCTTATTTGGACTTATAAGTCTAGGATTTTAGCTTTTTTTAAAACACTGAAGCGGCTAAAAATGTATTATAGTTTTTATTATTTTTTTGGCGTAATTAAATTTAATAAAATTAGAAAATATTACATCATCACAGTTAATAGAAAATAAATGAGAAAAAAATAACATTAAGAATCTAGAAGTCAAGCAGACACTCGTAGACCACCTCAATCACCGAATTAAAATCCCACAACGCTCGTCATGAAGACCTGGTCCACAGAACCGAGAACCGTCGCTGCCACCCATCACGTGGGCCGTACGGCCTCCCCAGCCCGTTCGCCTCGAGCTCCCTGCCTCCGGTGTAGAGACCCGGTTCCCCGAGATCCAGCACCCACCTGTTCCGGCCCGTAGACACGCAAGTCAAACGCCGCGCCCCACTTGCCTCCCCCCGAAGTCTTTGATTGCCGCGCCCCTGCGCGTAGCGACAGTCAATGACGTCTCGGCCCCACCTAAGTCAATCACGTACCATCCTTTCGTCTCACGTATTTTTCTCTCATTTTTCCACTACTTATTCTTGTTCCTAAAAATTATTTCTTTTAACTGCTATTTGAGATGGCTTTCAAACGGTATATTTTTCGAGATGACTCTACTAGTTAATTGTAGTACATACTGTATCAACTTTAACTGTATTGATAAAAAATAGTATGTAACTATTTTTCTTCATAATCTCTCGTACGAATAATCAAAATTTAAAAATCATTCATCAAAAATCATAATTCACAGCTTAAAAAAACCAACCTTTGTTTTGAGCGAAAATCCTTAAAAGTACTGTCCAAGAAGCCGTGATAGCCGCGCTCAGTAGGAACGCCCCGAAGACCGGCCAAACTGGATATGTAGTAGTATGGACAGCCCTATCTGGCTATCCCATAGACTTCTTCGTCCCGACGCGCAAACCCGACGAAAACAATTAATATAAACGAAGCCACGAAGAAGAGCTCGGCTTCTTCACTTCGACCGCTCAAAGCTAGCTCCGGCTTTTGTACTCTTCTTCCTCTTCTCCCTGCGAATCTTTTTGAGTTCTAGGAGTGCTGGATCAATCGGATGGCTGATCTGTTCCGCTAGAATTTTTTTCTCAATTTTTCCGTCGCTGTTCTTGAATTCTGCTTCTTGCTTCGCTGCTGGATCTGCGGTTATCGAAATTTTCGCTCACTTTTTGCTTTCAGGGTGCGAAATTCCATGAAAGAGGCGCGGTTTTGGGAGGGCCGTCGTGACCAAAATCGAGCCTTGTGGTGTCCCGAGTGGAGGGGTGTAGGTGGTGGTGGAGGCTTCTGATTTTTTCCCCATCAGTTATTTTATTTTGTGTTTCTAGTTCTTGGATTGGAATCGGGAGGGAGTTTAAAAATATGGCAAGCTTTTGCTGCTTCGGTACCGGCTGCTCCGAGGTAAGCCCAATTTTGATCAGTTGTTGTAGCCCCGTATTTTCTTCACTAATTACATGTTTCGTCTGCATGGAATTACCTTGTGATTTTGTTAATTATGTATGTATTAGGATGAGAATTAGAGCAGATAACATGAAAGTCCATCATTAGTCCTCAGCTTCTGTTGAAATGATTTTCGTTAATTGTTAAGTAAACCTGCTCTAAGCTCCAGTTGGAAGCACCCTCAGAAGTAATTGGTTCATGAGCTATCATCTACTACAGTCTTTTAACTAAATATTTATAAACTCTAACGAACGCAATCAATATTATGTTAGCACTTTAACTATATTAGTTTAATGTTGCTGACTGCTCTGCTTGAATATAGTTGACAGGGCATGCATCGACCACCGCTGGCAAAGGGAAAGGCTGTCAGGGCCAAGTCAAGGTTAGCTATGGGTTTAGCCTTGTAAGAGGGACGACGAATCATCCTATGGAGGATTATCATGTAGCAGAACTCGCTGAAGTGAAAGGAAATGGGCTTGGTCTTTTTGCTATTTTTGATGGTCATCTAGGAGATACTGTTCCTGCATACTTACAAAAGAATTTGTTTCCAAATATTTTGAACGAGGTGAGTTTTTTGGCGTTTATTTTGATGAGAAAAGGTTTCATTCACTATCATTTGTGGTGATCGTAGTTTTATTGTGTCATTTCAGGAAGAGTTTTGGACACATCCGGATAGAGCAATCACAAAAGCTTATGAAAAGACAGACCAGGCTATTCTGTCACATACTCCAGATTTGGGTCAAGGTGGCTCCACTGCTGTAACTGCCATTCTTATAAACGGCAGGAAGTTGTGGGTAGCTAATGTTGGGGATTCACGAGCTGTTCTTTTGAAACGCGGTGAGCCCATACAGATGTCCATCGACCATGACCCAAATGTTGAGCGTGGTGCTATTGAAAATAGGGGTGGCTTCGTTTCGAACATGCCAGGTGGGTCACTAATTCTTCATTTTTGTAAACATTTTATCTTGATTGAGATTGTTGTCACCCAGTCATCTGTTCGATGTTTAATTCACTCATCTTGTTGTGGAGCATCAGAACACCTCAGATACATAATCGTTGTGAATTTTTTTGGTATTTGAAAATGACAAAGGTGTCTACTAGTTAGGTTTAATGGCACGATTTGTTGTATTCTTATTTTCCATTCTTTGCCACTAATTATGCTAAGTGTTTATTTTACAACATCATGTGGTTTGGATAACCTTAAATGATCCAAAGTATGTTGTGATGCTGTAAAACTGTTGCACTAAAGAATATTTAACAAAAGTATACATTTTGAGTAGAGCTATCTCTCAAGCACAAGTTGAAGTTCGTCCTCAATGGGAAAATGGAGCACGTAACAATGCATCTTCACATATCAAGAACTACGAGATCACCCCTTTCGTTCTGGGGCGACGGAGGGATATTGGGAAATTTTGATGCAGCCAGTATTGTGACATTTTGATACAACCACTGTGATATGCCATATGTCGTTATGAGCTGATGTAATGTTAGAAGTCAGGCTATCACTGCACCATGTATTGCGTTAGTTCATATAAAATGTGGCGGAAGTTCGTGTATGCAGCAATTTTTATGCTATTACCACAAGGTTTCCGTAGAACCTGACAATGTTATTGTAGCACCGTGCTATATTAGCTAATCTTAAGGTGCTTCGATTCTAGTAAGATCATTAATTGTATGCTCAACAAACTGAAAATACTGGTTTCAAAAGGCTGAAATCTTCCTAGATTCTTTCTTCGTCTGTTTATTCTTGAGAAAGGCACTAGTTCACCATCCCCTAACCCTATGTACTCTTTTTCATGTAAGATGCACCATACCCTACCTTGAAAAAGCAATATAACATATGCTCTTTGGGGCCAATGGTATACTAGAACATTTGACTCATTGACTGTTTATTGTACCATATTCTTTCTTTAGATACTCATCTTTGATTGCCTTCTACTTCTGCTGGTTTGTACATTATGTTTGTTCTGTACAATAGTCCCAGTTGTCAAAAAGGACAAACTAGAATTGTATGTGTAGTGAATTTGTATCACTTTGATTAGTAGCTTATGCTAACCTCTATTATCTTAACATGTAACGGACATTTGTACACTAAACATCAAGTTTTCATTCTTGTCCACCAGCTTCTGTGCTTACTAAACTGTGGACCAGTTTCATAAAGTATGGCTGTAGGATGTGATCGATATTACCTTATATGCATGGACTCACTGTTGGTAGCATTATGCATTGGTTTTTGAACTAAAGACTCCAACTCGTGATGTGAACAAAACTCATTGATTACTTAAATGGTACAGTATCTTGGGATGAAATTCTTTGCATCAATCCGCAGCTACTATGTGGTGCACCCATGGCGCTAACATGAGAATTCGTTCACAAGTTCAGACTATACATTTGCATGGTCATCCTTCAGAAGAAACCATATAATCATTCTTCTTTGTCAACCTTTCAATCCTTAAAGGTTTTATTTCTAGATACTCAAAAATGTCTGTTTTCAATATCAACACTTAGTTTCCAATTGATAAAAGCAAGCCTGCATTTGGGAGAAGCCCCTCATGTTGTTGGCTTGTTGCTAATTGTTAGTTTCTTCTATTTTCATTAAAAAAATGAAAGCTAGCATTTGGTATAGCTTCCAATAACTTCACAGTCTCAGCACGACCAGATATTCTTTCATGTGGAAATTCTTAGTGCATTACTACCTAATATGCTATACCTACAAAAGCAGAACTATGGCATTTGATAAAGCACTTCCTTTTTCAAGCCTATCGACTCTATGCTTCTGTGTGTTATTTTCACTGCCTAGACACACAAAAAAAAAACATTGAATTCATGCCTGTAAATTTCAGGAGATGTTCCCAGAGTCTGTGGTCAGTTGGCTGTCTCCAGAGCTTTTGGAGACAAGAATCTTAAATCACTCTTGAAATCAGAGCCTGATATAAAAGTTGAAGATATAGATGACACTGCTGAGCTACTTGTCCTTGCAAGCGACGGACTTTGGAAGGTGTGGCTTGCTATTTCTGTTATTCTGTATTTGCCCAAATGGCTGGTATAAAGTTCATAAGTACATTTGTGGATATAATCTTATTTCTTTTCTGTTTCAACTAGGTAATGAACAATCAGGAAGTCATTGATTTGGCCAAAAGGTACAAGGATCCACAATCAGCTGCCAAGCAATTAACCGCTGAAGCGCTAAAACGAGACAGTAAAGATGACATATCATGTGTTGTTGTTCGGTTCAAGATGTAAATTGATCGCAGGCAACTCGTGAAGGATTGTCACCGACAGGACAACGAATTATATAGCGAAACATAGGCTGCCTGACAAGGATAGTGGTAACCCAAAGAATAATTCCCTGGGGTATCGGTTGTAAATGATGTGTTGGCTCCATTGTAAGTTCATATATAAATATGCTAGGATTCTTTGTTTGGCGATTCAAAGGTACGTGCGTGAGGGCCCAAAGCTGTCTAAATCGCTATCTTGTGTAAATAACGGTTGCAGATATTGGAAGTTCACCGTGCTCCGTTGTGAGATTAGTCGTTTGCTCGTTTGATTATCTTCCTCTCCCAATTTGGATTGCATTTATCACCGGAACAGCAAACACGGTTGGTAACTTTGGCATTTGGTACTTGGTGCTTACAATTTGGAGGCACTAGAATGTTGATGTCCTTGCTTGCTAAAATAAGGGATTAGTTTCCTTCTTGATAGTCGTGCAGACATATTGGAGGGCTATTTGAGACATACGTATATCAGTAAGTGCAACAATGATTTGAGTCACACTGATGTTCTATGCAGGACTCGCAGCCAACTCCGGACGATGGCAACCCAAAGTACTTCAATGTGCCCTGATCAATTCGGCTTAAACTTTTGATTTTTGGCTTATTTTTCACTATTTACAAATTTCATCTTTTTCTGATTTTTTGACTTTTTTTGTGCTTTTTTGTCGGTTCTTTTTCCCCTTATTTGTTTGTATTATACGTAATAGGTTAACATATATTTTTATATTTTTTAAATTTAATTATGCTAAATAAGGCTCTATCAGCTACAGTGTTTTTTTTCAGCTAACTACAGTACTTTCTGCCATAAGCCACAAAAAAAAAGTCCAACTGATCACCACCAAGTAGAAATAGACAGATCCTTGCAGCGCAGCGACGTATAACCTGAAGAATTGGATGCCAGTATGCCCACCTCACTTGGAAGACCAAAATAGTCGGACATTCATACGGCGCATGACAACCGAGTCTCTGCCGGTGGCCACTTGAGTGCATCACAGAATTAACGAGATATCGCATAACTGACCACTAGAGTGCATCACAGAATTAACAAGATATCGCATAATTGTTCATTGGTTTGGAATGCTGGAAACAGATGAACATCTCCTTCCATTGCAGCTATGCAAAGGCATGTGACGATCCATTTTAAGAACAGCACCATCCTATTTCCCGTAATAGCCTCAAAGTTAAGTTATGGACAAAAAGAGTATCATCTCGCTCACAAGTAATTAAAAAGGAATAGCTTGATTAAAATATGATCTAAGGCCAAACTACAACAGTTTTACGAGCGTCTAAACTCAAAACTTAACGTACATTCAGAAGAACCAATAAAATCTCATAGGAATACTTGAGTGTGGTCATAACCCTAATATGTTAACTGATGCATCCTTCCTTATTCAGATGTCTGTTTTGATGAAAATAAGCAAGCTTAAGTACATTAGGTACTCAGCAAGCCATATGAAAAGGTTATTTAACTAACCATACAAGGTGTTCAATTGAACAGAGTCACAAGTTGTAATATTATAAGAATAGATGCATGTTTGCTAGTAAAGACCTTTACACTTAAAATAGTAAAATATTATTTAATTAGTAAGGGTTTTAGCATTCACAATTTTCATATTAAAATCATCCAAATTCTACTCATGCCTTGTTATAGGAATCACCTACAAAAAACAACCCTATTGACCAGGAGCATGGTGTATTCAAATACCATTTATTATACTATGCAGAGTTACCTAACTTTACTCACAAGATATCTCAGACTCATAATGTCAAGACGTAGATATGCAACATGATAGCGTGCAATTGAGCTGAGATAACAAAGTCGTTTTGCTGCTCTTTTCGTTCAGACTTCTACCTGGTAGGCTTGAAACTACTGAACATTATCGGGAATCCACTGGCCAATGCAGAAATCATAGCCCGACATTGAGTGGATATATCGTTGTTTAAACTAGCAAGTGGCACAACAAGCCCAACTTCCATCTCACTCCTTTCTCACGGGCTATCCTAAAACCCTAGGATAGCGATATCTCCTGTAGATGTTCGATCGGATTGAGCATTGTACTAAACCAGGTTGACAAGTCAAACTTGTGGTTGGGAAAAATCTATGTGCTTTACTTGTATAAGAGTCCAGTCCTTATTTGTCATAGATGAGGTTGTCCTTCACAAACCATGTACATCACAGCACATAACCACCAAAACCATACCAAAGTCTCAATTCTCGGGTGAGGTCATAGGCTTCAACCATCTAGTGGTGGCGTACCAGGTAGCCTCAACCTTCAGGTTTATTTCAAAGTCTATCGACACTGGACTGGATAATCCTTAACAGTGTTTGTAAAGCATTTATATTTTTTTAACCTATCTACTAATTACCAATGGGGTGATTTCATATTATAATAACACTTATGGCTGTCAAGGTGAATATGGCTTATGAGACTATGACTAGGCTTTTCAGTGGTTGGATCTAACTATTCATCATGTCATTCTAAATTATTATTTTATGTAAATGGCAGTGCTCAAAGACATGTGACTTCCTTCTTATCCAGGGTCTTCAATCACTTCTTTGTAGGCTTCAAGTTTGACACCGTAGTTTTGATACCATCTACTTCAGTTACTCTAGTAGCTTCTTCGTTGACCAACCAGTCAAATTCATATGCTAGCGCAAAAGAATAAATACAAATAAGTCTCTGTTTTGTAGAATGCAAGCTGGGTACAAAATAAAGTCAAAAAACCAAAAAAGATATAAATGAAGGTGGGTTTGGGCAGATAGGATCTAAAGGAAGCTCAATCAGGTTGAGTGAGGTTGAAAATGGGTCGCATAAGCACTTGCACCAGGACCAAAAGTCATAAACCGTAGCCATTGGATCAAACGTAATGTTCCAGCAATTCATTGACGATATTTCATTAGTTCAAGGACAATGTTCCAGTGAATATCTTTTTGAATTTTGTAGGGAGAATTAATTAGGTGGGTGTTGGATGTTCCACTAGATAAAACATGCTCCACGTATTTGGTTTTAATGTTCTAATAGTTCATTAATGATGTTTCACGCATTAAGCTATGATGGGGGGCGGTTAATGTTATATACATTTGGTTTCAATATTCTAACAGTTCATTGATGTTCAAAAACAACTATTAGTGACACAAATATAATGTGCTTGTTGAAACAATTTGAGTATATCAATGAAAACAATTAAAAGCTATGGTGGCAAATAAAAAAATATTGGTGGAACAAATCAAGGCAGTTAGTTAAAACAAATTACAAATTTTAATAGGATAATAGTGGTAAAATGATATAAGGAAAAAACATACTACAACATCAAGTAAAAAGCTGCAACTAAATGAAAAGAAAAAAAAGAAAGAAACAAAGTCGGACCAAGAACCTTCAGCGAGAGTACCTGAAAAAAAAGTCTCATATGTATCTTTTAAAATAACAACTAATAGAAAAGATGCTGACATGGTAACATATATGATTTTAAGGTAGAGAAGTTATTTGAAGAATTTATTTTAACTAGTAGTGTGCCCGTGCTAACGCTACGGTAAAATACAAAATAAGATAAAATTTGTACAAAATAAAATGAACAATCAGATTCATTAAGATTCACGTCTCATATATTGTATAACCAAATATTTTTGTCACATAATGAATGTATATATTTAAAAAATTAATGGGAAAATATTAGGACAAACCCCAGTTGATAGTGTCAGAACAACAAAAATCACTCTTCAACATAAAGAAACCACTCTGAAACTTTCAGGTTTATTAATACAGCATGTTTCTTGTTAAATATGAGATGGCAGCTGCCACCATCATGTTATTGTGCCAAATGAGCCCCTTCCACATCATCAACTCACTTAAAACTATACATGGAAATGGATTACATGGCACGTTACCTGACAAGGATGGTAACCGGGGTGATCACTCTGGCGATTATTGTCACCTTTAACAGGAAGCTATTGATTTGAAAAGTTAAATTACTTGTTTGAACTGCTGACGACTTGACTGATGCAATTTAAAAGATAGTGGGTGCTAATTGACACAAAAGGATGTTTCAGGGGCAAGCTCCATTCAAAATAGACAGGGAACACTGCTCAGAGCAACCATGTCAAACTAAATGTTACAGCAGGTAAAGGGGTAAATGATAATTTTGTTGGTCTATAAAGTTGTACTTTCGAAATGCATAGAGATGGCAATGATATTATCAGGAATGTACACTTTACCTTTGAAATATCTAACATCATAATAATAACTCATTTGCACCCCATGAATCGTATAATATAATAAAAATATTATGTGTTGAGGCAATTCACAATAAAAACAATAGCACTACCGACCCATTGCTCTTTCATTATGGACAAATGTAATAGAAGGCCAACATGTTTAGCACAAAACAATAAACTTGCTAGGCCAAGTACTACCATATCCAAGCAAAAGCCGTCAATTAGGAGCATGCGAATATCTTGGAATTATGACAGATGTAAACTTACAGATACTAATTACAACAAGAGAACAAAAGTAACTGCAGGAAATTTAAAGATCATGAAGCACTTATACATTATTATGGCAGCAAGAAGCTAGAACAGATTTTGATGACAGTATGAAGTGCGGCAACAGTAGGAAAGAAAAAGGAACAACATAGCTTAGAGGAATATATAAGAGCATTTGATGATGACTACACACAAACCTTCCAATAGAATCAAGAAGCAAAGCCCTGATATTGTCAATGTGCCCTCTCAAATTCATATTTTTTGATCCGGTCCTGGGATCCCAAACACAGACAACCTACATGTATTGAGATATTATTGTCAAGGATTTTCCCTCAGCCTATGGTAGAAATAAATCAAAGTGCTATCACCTATTGATTTGATTGACTGGTTTTCACTTGTTTCAAATGAAGAGTTATGATCACTAATCATTAGTGTATGTAGAAAGAAAACAATCTGGCATCCACTGTTAATTAAAAGATTATGAATACTCACCATTTCATTATTAGAGAACAAATCAGAGGAGCTCTGTATATTTTGTGCAGAACTTTGTGTAATGTGAACAACATCAACCAGTTCACTTTCTTTGAAGACGTCGAGTATGGCTGCATTTACATAGAAGTATGTCTGTAGAATATGCAACAAAATTCCATTAACGTATGTCTGTAGAATATGCAAAAAAAAACTATTGGATTATCCCATAATTAATTTCCTTCAAATGATATCATCATAAGGTATGGATTGTTTGAGACCAAATGGTAAATTTGCAATCATGAGTCCTTGCTGATCAAAGCTCTGCATGGCCATAACAGCCATCTCATTGGCATAGCCAAACAACAATGTCTTCTACAACAAGTATTGAAGAATCTGGCTGCAGGAGTTGACTTGATTCATAGGACTCTATTCACATGGAAAAGAAGAGCTTGTCAAATATATTCTAGTGACATAGCAAATGAAAAGTGTGTCACCTGGAAAGACAACACAATGTAAGTGATAATCCATTTTAAGCTTATGTTTATAACCAGCATCTATTCCCTTGATCCATACATATTTGCTCTTCCTATGTTGACTTTGTAACAAGTTCAATCAATAACAGTTACCCGCTACAGTAACTGAGTAGTAGGGAAATTTCTTTTCAGCTCTCTACTAATGTATTAGAAAAAAATCATGCTAGGAAAGCAACGAAGTCAAAAATATTAATAAACAAACCTCATATCTATGCCGGTGCCTCTCATCTACATAATTGACATTGCCGCACCTAAACAGTAAAAATAATTAGTGTTAGAAGCCAATAGATCTTTAGTAAGAATTCTAACGAAAATTTAACTCTAGTTCTAGGGCAACAATGAAAATTGGCCATTAAATTTTCAATGGTGGCCAGTGCGATGTTTAATTCACAATGAAAATTGCGAGCGACTTTACAAAAGAATTACCTCACGCATAAAAATAACACACGAAGTCTTGGACTTTGGCATTGGGATCAGATTCAGTGTTTTTCACGTCAGAGATATTCATGACATGCCAAGCAAACTCTACGACAGCAATATGCATTCCAAGACACATACCAAGATATGGGACATTGTTTTTACGGGCATACCTAGCGGCCAGAACTTTCGCTTGAAAACCTCTATCTCCAAAGACAACAGGTACTAAAATGCCATCAACACCCTAAAATGGAAGCTCTTCAGATAACCATGATAGAAAGTAAAATATGTTACGGTAATCATATGAGTGACACCATTCCAATTTTCCAAGTGTATAAAACATTTTTATGTAAACTCCTCACCTTCAGTAAATTATATGTTGTTATGTAATCATCAGGTGCATAGAAAATTTATCAGGGGCCAAGTAAGAAAAGAAAACACATCAGGCTAATCAGATAGAGCAATAGGAGATTGTCAAACCTCAATGCCAGTGGAGTCCTTAAGATCGGTAGAAGCAGCCCAATCAACGACAAGCTTCCAGCGGCAATCAACAGACGCATGCAATCAGCGACAAGCCTACAAAATTTTGCAACAGACTCAAATATTAGACAGCTGTGATCAAATTTCGAAGGTAAAAACTGATATCAATGTTATAATCTAGATCACCTTCAACATGGACAGGTACGAAACAGATAAGCTAGTGTACTTCCCGACCGTAGACATCCTAGAAATCAAGTGGTAAATCGGATCATTGGAAATCATGAACCTAGGCATCCGAGAAAACTACTTTCAATCATACCAGAAAAGCATAAGTTTCTGGCTACACAAGTGCGCAGGGGTGGGAGAGCGCCTCCGGTCACCTCTCCCCTAGGGCACTGCGGCAGCCGCCACATCTCATGTAGGGCTTGGTCGCCACCAATGGCTTGGGAGGTATCGCCTCACCCTTGGAAGGTGGTGGGGAAGGCTAGGGAGAGGAGGCGCGGGGGAGCGGCGGGAGCGGAGATCGGGGAGGGTGGGGGGAGCGGAGGTGCGGGGAAGGCGAGGGAGCGGAGGCGCGGGGGAGCGGCGGGAGCGGAGGCGCAGGGGAGGCGGAGATGGGGGAGGATGGGGGCGGCACGGTGGAGGATGGGGGAGGCGCGGTGGAGGATGGGGGAGGCGGAGGGAGGGGAGGCACGGGGGATCAGGATGGGGGGAGGCGCGGGGGAGGATGGGGGAGGCGGAGGGAGGGGAGGCGCGGGGGAGGATGGGGCGAGGCGGAGGGAGGGGGCGCGGGGGAGGAGGGGGGCGGAGGGAGGGGTAGCGCAGGTCGAGCGGGGGCACAGGGAGAACGGAGCGGTTTCTAAGACGTAGCGGGAGGTGGCGGCAGCAGCGCGGGGTGGGTTTCTAGGTTAAATGATGTGCATGATCCGGATGATTTTGGCCTTAGGATCTTCAATGAGTAAGAGAAGAAGGTTTAAGGAGAGATCCAGACCATTCATTCCTATGAAGTTGGATTACTTTGGTACACAAATCTGGGTGGACTTAGATTAGGCATGACTATGGAGGTGGTTGAGGGGGTGGATTTAGTAAAGAAAATTTTGGTGTATTATAGAGTGGGGTAGAGGAGCGTACTTGTTTCGATTTTTTGAGAAAAAAAACCCTAAAAGCTAAAAAAATATGACCTATGCCAAACCGCATGGTGGCTCGGACGCGCGTTAATGGCAGTAGGCCCGGCCCACCGAGGAACGGAAGGAACAACAGCCCGCGTGCACAAAACTGGGGAGTTAATGGGCCATGGGCCGGGGTAGGCGGCAAGTTGCTATACGCCGTGCGCGCGGCATATAGCAAGCACCGGTGGACTCGCCGGCTAATTTGAGTGTGAAGAGAAGGCAAACTCGTACATCCTTGCCAAACGCTTTGGGATAAGCTAGAAGCAAAACCATCGGAAACGTATAAGGTCCTATTCTTTTCAACTTCTAAAAGCTGCTTTTTGATTTTTCTACAATAATTAGTTTTTAAACAGAGTATTCTTTCAAGATAGGGTCTACTAATTAATTATAGTATATACTGTACCGACTTCATTTATATCGATAAAAACCGCACGTGCGTTTCTGTTACTCTATAATCTCTTGTACGAACAACCCAAAAATCATAAACCACAGCAAAAAAATATAAGCTTCAGCCAAAAAAACATCCTAAGACGTTCTCCTCAATCCTTCCCAAAAGGCCAAAACATGTACAAGCTGAATGATCGGTCGTTCAGGAAGACAGGAAGGACACGGACGCCAAAAACTTGCTTGGGCGCGTGCAAGAAACGGCCTTAGCATTGCATGGATTCCCTGATGGCCATGGACGCCACGGCCTTGGCCCAGGCGACCAGCTCCCGCTTCATCCTCCTCTCGTCGCTCCAGAGCAGCGGCACGTCCATCGTGGAGAACGCGGCCACCGTTGCGGACGAAGCACCGCCGTCCTCGGGCAACGGCCTCGCCGCGCCGATGACATCGACGGCGGGGGCAGACTCGGTCCTCGCCGCCGCCGGCAGGGCCCTGGCGTCCAAAGCCATGGCTGGAATCGATCAGCGCGTGCAAAGCGGACCAGTGGGGCTTTTGCCGCGCTCTGTGCTCGGTAGCTCGGTTGGTGCAGCTAGAAGCCCAGGACAACACGCTCCTTATATCAGCCATGCAGCGGCGCGTGCGCAAAGCGTGCATGTGATGCACGAGTAGCACGTGTGTGATCTCCTATACGTGCCAGCATGTGACGGTCACGTACGAGCTAGCACGCGACGACCAAACATATATATATATATATATATATATATATATATATATATATATATATATATATATATATATATATATATATATATATATATATATATATATCTAGCTAGCGTTACAGTGAAATTAAGGTACAACGTTGGACCCGTGCGTATTATATGTGATGGGCATATTATATGTGCGTTAGGTACTAGGTAGCGCACACGCGGACCCACGCGACGGTTTGGGTCGTGCCCTGATCGGTCGGACGGCCGGTATTGCTGGGGCAGTAGTCACGCGTAATCACATTTGGGAATTAAGCAAGGTTGCACGTATCGTCATCGTGCACGTCAGTGCTGCGGCCGGGGAATTTTTCTATGCATGTACGTATATTTACGTGATTTCAGAAAATACAGGGGTCTTTTCATAAGAAAGATGATGTGGCATAGCTAGTAGGCCGAGAACTCCCTCAGCTTTGTTTTAGTGATGATACGGCGATGAGATAGTACAGATGCGTTCATTTTAGCAGCTATTATTGGTTTATGATCATGAATAATAGTTTTTGATTTTAGCATTAATACTGATGTGAAACAATCGAATTTCGATAAGTGGATAGCCGTTTTGAAAAAACTATCTAGATAAATTATTTCAAAATGATAATGAAAAATTCGTTCTATTTATTTATTTAAAAAAATATAAATCATAACTTAAAAAAACATACTTGGTATTATCGATGGATCCATCCTTGTGATCATCGACGTACGCGTCCCGATCGATGGGCGCCCGTCAGTGCGTGTGAACAGAGGTCGCTGTCTGTTTGAGATATCGACGCTCGTGTTGTAACTCGGGATAATCTTGTTTTAATAACGTGGCCGTGGATATTTAATTTACTACTGGCTAGGTGAGATGATCGTGGCTGTTTTACATCAAATTGTCAAATCTTAGTGAGAGAATCATGTATTATGTTTTAAACCACGGAATAGAGAGTTCCAGTCCTTTTCTTTTTTTACATGATTATTTTTAATTAGTGAGACACCAGCCTTTGCATAATGCTGGATTATGATAATCTCCTTTAGTGGAACTGCTTACAAATAGTGATTTCATGCATCAATTAATTCACACAAAAACTTTAGCTAATAAGAAAAGATGAGCAATATACTTAACACTCCTCACGTCTACATGTGTCTGGTCTAGGATATGAACTTGAAGTGAGTTGCAATTATTTTTTAAAATATTATATTAGTTAGGTCTTGAACTCAGTATATTTTGGGTCTGATCATGCACCAACTACTACACTTAAAAGCATAAGCTAATGAAAAAATATGGACAATATACTTCAATAACAAATAAATATTATTGTGTTTCAAATAAAAAATAATATATGGGGGTAGTTAACTACCGTAGAAAAGAGAGAATTTGTTGAATTCTAATCTAATTTGTCAAACAGTACGTGTAGTACTCAAGTTTCCACTACTGCTTACGGCACGTTGCAGCAGCCGCGTAACTACTCTAAACAAAATGAAAGAAAAGACAAAGCGCTAGTTTGGACGAGCAATAAAATTTGGGTAATGATACGGTCTGAATGTTCGATCCGGATGTCCGACTCTGGACGCTCGGCTGTAATAGTTTTTATCATATTTATAATATTTTTATCTATATTTACAAAAAAAAGAAGAACAATGTTAGTATTCCCATCGCAACTTTTCTCGTCTATGTCTGTAATATTTGTCGATTATGTATGCAACAAAAAAAGAAACAATTTGAGTATTTGCATTGTACGCTCCAATACAATATTCTTAGATAATATGTGCAACATTTTTTAATCACCGCATGCAACAAAAATATGTGATATAAAAGTTAATATTGTATACACAAAATAAAAAATATTGTAAGAAAAATACAGACAAAAAATATTATCAACATAGTTAAAAAAAATATTGCAACCGAGCATTTTAAGCTAGTTTCTAGAGCAAATGTCCGGACGCTGGCATTCTCCGTAAAATTTTGCCTACTACTCAACGCATCATGCATGCGTGCATAGTATCATACAAGACCATGAGATGGTGAAAGGGACGAACACGCATCATCAAAAACGTCGTTGTCTCTCGTACGTGGTGTTTGACCTCGAAAGGTTAGGGTCGGAACATGTAATGTGCACCCATGGTTAGCCTTATTTCGTACATGCGTTGTCGTAATATATTTTTTGTTCCAAAAAGTAATATTGTTGGGCAAGGCATGCAATTCTCGTGCCGCTCGAATTAAACTGGAGAGGACACGAATGCTTTAAGGCCACGTTTTGCCGTCATCAGCAAGGGCCCGTGTAAGCGCTACGCGTTCCAAAAGTTCCATACACTAGCATCCAGCGTCCGTGTAAGCTACGCGTTCCAAAAGTTCCATATCCACTAGCATCCAAACGAAGCTGATAGTTCGAACAACAGGAACAAATCTTAGGCTGCGATCAAAAAGGCTTATGAACAGTGCTGGAGGCTTATTTGGTACTATTCATAAGTTTCGTCTTTTTCTGAAATTTTGATTTTTTGTTGAGCTTTTTTGCCGGTTCTTTTTTTTCCCGTATTCGTTTGTATTATACGTGATGGGCTAACATATTTTTTTTATTTTTAAATTTTTTTAAATTTAATTATGCAAAATAAGCCTCTGTCAGCTACAGTGCTTTTTTCAGCCAGCTACAGTGTTTTCAGCCATAAGCCACAGGCTTTTCAGCCATTTTGATCACAACCTAAGACTATCTTATGCCCGGAAATCAATGTACTGTAGTACTAGCTAGACTGAACAGGTCCTTCTTTAGAGGAGCTAGACTGCATAGGTTCTTCTTCAACTTGCCGCATGTGTACTCCACAGAGTTATGTCGTATACTTGTATCCTCTCTGATACGCACAGTGAAATACGTCCGGGTGATCCTCCTCCATTGTATTCAGAGAATCAGAGCGAGCGGTGTAGGGCCTGTTCTTTTCGACTGCGGTTCATAGTTTTTAGCTGAAATTTTTAAATTTTAACTGTTTACGGTACAGATTACGGAGAGACAGATACTCACTTGCGATTTTGGCTGGTACAGATGTTGGACTTTTAACGTGTAGATCGTTTAACTTGTAGACTCTATCTTGAGAAAATACTCCGTTTGAAAGTTAGGTACTATAGCAAAAACTAAAAGCCGTCAGCTTTTGAGAAAAGAACAGTCCCGCAATCTAGCGCTACAGTAACCTGGTGCAGCAGAAAACAGTGCCGTTGCCACATCGATTTGTTGCTGCAATGTGTTTTAACTGTGCGTTACAATTCTCTTGTCTTTCTCACATCTTCGCACAGTGCTTCTCTGCTGTCCGCGACAATCAAGCGCTACAGCACTGATGCATTGTCTTCGGTCGTACACTAGCACTGATCATCTCCAGCTACGTGCGTACATACGTCCATCGAACTGGCTAGCACCAGTACATCAGTCCATAAATTCCCAATTTGTTGAAGATTCTGGTAGATGGATTCTTGTACTTCTCCTACGTAGGATTTAAGGATTAAAAATGAAAGACATAAGCACCATTCTCTCCCTAATTTATGGGTGTATAAATTACCTATCTGCCCTCACATCCTATTTTTAAGTTAGAATGTAGCCATTACCTTCCTACGAGTACCTGTACCTTTAAATGTGGAGCGTTAGATTCCAACTGATGGACGGTCCTCACGACTTCCAAGCACAATGTAACATCTCTTTATGTAGTTGCACGTTCCGTCTTGGGTAGAAAATAGAGATTTGCTAGTGCGTGGACATCAATTTGTATGCTTGCTCGGATGGTGTGGAGTAGACAGAGCAAGGAGGTAGAAGGCGCACTTGCGGATCCACATAGCAGAGCGATTGGCGACACACAGCTGTAGGGGGATCTGGAGCGCACGGCCGTAGTGGAAGGCAAGAGGTGGAGTGCGAGCAAGAATGGAGAGATGGCCGCCCAACCTAAAGATTAAAAACTCTTAGACTATTGCCTCCCACCACTCCACTCGGCGCTCGTACAGTTGGGTCCAAGACGACACCAATCAAAGCCCAGGACATGTAGCCTAGCATGCACAAGTGTAGTCCACCTAACACAAGTATGGTTCAAGGCGCTCGCCTAGCCAAGCCAATCTACGAAGGGAAGATAGCAGGCAAAAGCTGCACAACACGTGCATCGCATTGCCCTAGTCACCTACGTCTCGTTCCATCCCACCCTCTGTCCTGCCTCACGTGAAAGCAAAATCCACCTTCTTGCTTGGTTGCAGGCTCTTAGCCGTCGGTTGCCGGAGCCCAGAGGCCTAGGCTTCAGCCCGCCAGCTGCCGCATCTCCTAATCATCATCACATATCAATCATCTCACTGAGCACTTGTTGATATGAATTAAGTCTTGAATCGACATACATCATTGCTAAATTTCTCTCAATTCTTTCAATTTCTTTAAGTAAATGGATTGAATTTATGAGTTATGATTTGAATGTTTTGACTGTTGGTTTTTGTCAAATTGTAGTGTTCAGAATTAGCATTTCAATTTGGGTTTTTGAAATTTGAAATACCCACCTACTTCATTGCAAATCGGAGGCAAAATTATACATGTAATTATGGGTGTGTTCTTTTGGGCTGCGTCTGATGGTTTTTGTCTGTGCTTTTTGACATGACAGCGAACAATGAAGATACCGACATGGATGGCACACACGGTTTTGTGCTCGTGAATCTGTTTAGAGAATCCGCTTCAAGAGGTTGTCTAGTTTTGACGTTTGGATTTCAGAGAAGACAAGAGCAAAAGGTAGAAGCCAAAAAACCAAAAGAACACACCTTATATGTATGGTGAAGCAGTGAACCTTGGTCATTTTTATTCTGGTTCTGCCCCTGGCTAATGCCATAGTTACTGTGGTGCCTTCACTCAACTCGCCTTGCAGTTTCATGTGCCGTGCTGTTCTATGTGTAGTGGCCTGAACCCAACTTTGTGTTTAGGATGTTAGTAGCATATTTCTCCTCAGTTGCAATAGCAGTTTCTAAATCCTTATCTAAACAGAGGATTAAGGCATGCATATTTATGCTCTATTTTCTATATTTGTGTAAATCTCGAATTTTATGCATGAATTTTGATTTGTGTAATTGAAGAGATAGACTGAGGAGAATGTTTGTGTTATTGCATTTACACTTTTTTACTTTTTTGGCTTCTGCTTTTGCTTGTTCTCTCACGGTTTCTCATGGAGCTACTTCTTGAGTTTTGTTTCTGCATGTGTTTGGGGTTGTAGAAGCGGAGCAAGGGGAAGCAGAAAGAGAAGGTGAACAATGCGGTGCTGTTCAACCAGGCCACCTACGATAAGCTGCTATCCGAGGTGCCCAAGTACAAGCAGATCGCACCCTCCGTCCTCTCTGAGCACTTTAGGGTAATAATACTGATCTTATGGATCTCTTCTTACTCTCACGTGCCTACCAAATGAGTTGCCGTGATGATAGAGCATGATATAGTTCTGTCTGATATATATCATGTGGTGATGTCTTCTCTTCTGATATGCGGTTTAGAAATTGGAGTAGGCCAATAATTAATATTTTTTTGGCATCTAGAATAGTTGGTACAAGAAAACACCTATGCTCTGTAGCATAGGACATATGATCGTATTACAAATTGATTTATATGACTCTGGTTGGCATTGGATCTACTTCAGCAAATTAGCCATGTTGAGTGTTCCTTTACTATTTCAATTCTTGGTTATGTGTGAGTTTGTTTGAGCCAGAGAAGACGAACTTTCTGCATGTCTGCATATACGAACTTCTTTATACTGAATCAGTAGCCCCATTCCAAATTTTTTGTATACGCCACAGATTCCATGGGAAGCGCTCATTTAGATTCTGATAAGCTTACAGTTAGCTAGAAAAGTTGTATATTGTTGATGTGGACACCCTGCATCTATGCTTTGTTATGATTATGTGGTACAGCTTTGCTTTCAGTTGCACGACACTTCTGGTTTTGTTAGTACATGGCCAATTGATTTGTTCTATTTGTGATATGTTTGTAACTTCAATTCCTTTTTCATCTCTACTGAACTACCATTGTTCGATTTTAAGCTCAGAATTCTAGTATACATTTATTTTGTAGTTTTCTATTTTCACTCTTTTAATGTATGAAAGCATTTCATATAAGTCTTTGGTGTGCTTATGAAAAACTCTCTTATGTACTTGCAGCCTCATCTTATCCTGGGGTTGATATCTGTTGATATCTTAAATTATCAAGGTAAGTTCTTGTCTTATATTACTATTTCCTTAGGCAGAGGAGCTACATTTGTCTATGTGTGCGTGCAACATTGTATTTATTTGTTTCATATATGAAACTGTATGATAACATATGCTCACAATGAATACCAGAACCTCCGAAGTCAATACTACTTATTAAAAATGAACAGTGGTCACATCTGTTTGCCTTTAAAATCTGTGCAATTTTCATTTACGAAACACATTGAAGAACTGCTGACTATTCAACTCATAATATGCAAGGGCAGATGGAAGGCTATGCAACAGATCCTGTGCAAATAACAACAACAAATGTCATTACATTTTTATTGTCACTACAAATAAGAGATGTAATGTACTTATGTACCTGATAAACAATGCAATATACGTCAAAATTCTCCACGAGGTCATCGGAACCGTAAACGAGCAAGCGCACGGCAGAGCGGAGATAAGAGCTTCAGTTCACCGGAAATCGCTAGCCAAACACGCGCATGCGTAACTTACACATTCAAGTTGATTGAATTCGCAGAGACGGGGAAGTGGGGAGTGTTGAGGAACCGTCGCTGGTAATCAGTCCGATCGATTCCTCTGCTTAGAACGAAACGAATCAATCATAAAAGATAAAATAATAGATTGAAAACACACAGAGGTAGAGAGAACTCCTGACCTTTTTTTTATTAATTTCTGATTGCATGTATACAAAATATGTCGATACGACTTTCTATTTATAGTCTCTGGTGATGTGTCCACCATGAGCCATGGGTCAGGACTGCTGGACCAGACTCAAATTTCCTAACAGAGAGAAATCGTACCAGAAGGAGGAGGAAGTGAGCGAGGAAGCGGTCCCCGTCTCCTCCACCGGCGGAGTCGGTGAGGCCACGGGAACCCATGAGGGAGAGCACCCTCTGCAGCATCAGCAGCGCCTGCTTCGCTGGTTATGCTCTTGAGACGGGCTTCGGCCAGGTTACAGCAGGCCGGACAGGCCTACAGGAAAGAGTAACGCTAAAAACCGGTTTGGAACTCGTAGCTCCAGTGCAGAAATTACTAACCTCCCGAGCTTGTTATTCGCAACCATAATTCCTGTTTGCAACGCATAAACCTCACACGAATCAGTTCATTTTCCGCAGAAACTGAAAAAAAAAAATCTCGCATTCTAAATGAGACTTAACTCACCCAATGTCAAAACATTTAGCTAGTTATATGCAGTTTCGGGAAATAGATACATGGTGACGGTCAGCTCAACTCAGGAACACGCAATGTGTATGGCAAGAACCTTTCAGGCGTCTGACGTCCGGTTGGGGGAGACGAATTCCAACACCTGAAGGAGCACGCCATGCGCATGGCGACATGAGACGAGAGCTGCCGAACTACTACTGTGTATGATTGGTACCCTCCCTGCTGCTGCCAGACAACACACTATTGCATTGCTGTTCCGGCGTTCCCGAGTTCCATACTGAAGCCTGTAAAAAAATGTCCCATACTGAACATGTTAAATCAGGTCCAGAGTCCGGAATGGTCAAGAGATCAGAAAGCACCAACTGACAACAACGGGCGTTGTGACGATGTTGAAGTATATTGTTCATCTTTTCTTATCAGCTTAAGTTTTTAGTTGAATTGGTCGATGAATGAATATGGTATCAGAGCTAAGAGATCCTAAATTTAAGACTTGGCTAACACAACTTTTAGTCCATGTCTTAGGCCTGATGAAATTTTGACGTGAAGAGTTGAAGTATATTACTTATTTTTCCTTATCAGTCTTTTTGATGAAATAGTCTGTGCATTACGAACTGACGATGCTCCAAGTTCCAGCTGCCAACATGGCTCACCTCACTATCCCACTATGTCTCCATGTCAGGCATTGCAGGTGGGTTACTGCTTTCTTGAGATGACAAGCTTCGGGTATTTGATGTTGGTCTTCTCATCCAAAAATCCAACACCATCATATGCTACTGGCAGGCCGACAAAGACGAATGGAAAATATCATAACAAGGCAGGTTGGCTGACATGTACTGTTAGTTTGCTTTGCAAACTATTTGACGTGTTGTTGCATAAGAAAACTTAGCAATTGACAACAACTATGTAACGTGGTCATCCTATGTTCGCATTGACAACAAGTCAACAACTATGTACCGTGGCCATCCTATGTTCGCTATGAGATATTGGGCTTCGGAAATGGCATTTCGAGCAGACTATGGTGTGTCTTTTTAATTAGTTACTTCGAAGTTCTGACAGTAACCCCTAAATTGCAGTCTTGTACGTAAGGAAATCACATGTCTGCTTTTTCATTTGGTATCACTGTCAACTGAACCTCATCAAACAGAAACGTTGTAAATGTAGTTAAATATGACACTACTATAAAACAAGCTATACTGGACGTCTTATCACAGACGGTTCATATGAAGCCGTTTGTGCTTTGATTATTACAGACAGTTCATGGCTAAAATCATCTCTAAAACTATCACAGACGGTTAGGTTTAAAGGCCGTCTGTAATATACGAAGTATCACAGATGATTTTTAACTAGAACCGTCTATGAAACTATCACAGACAGTTAGGTTTAAAAGCCATCTGTGATATACGAATTATCACAGACGGCTTTTAACTAGAACCGTCTATGAAACTATCACAGACGGTTTTTATTTACAACCGTCTGTATTTTATCGTTTGTCATATGAACTACACAAGCTACTAAGACGAGAGACAAATTCAAGGCAAATTTATTACAAAAGTCCCAAAAAAAAGATACTTCCAGATCTTAGTCTTCTGGGTTTCATATGCTTCTTCTTCGACTTTTGGAGTTGGAGGATTAGCCGTTGAGTTCTCGCATGCCGTGAAGTTTGCTCTTGCCTTGTGCACTTCCTCCTCCAGCCTGGGCAAATCATTAGCGCGGTCCATAATCTCATAGAGGATGGCATGATAAATTTCCTCAGAATCGGCCGCTTCTGCTTGATCGGCAATGTTATCCATGTGTCTCTCCACTGCCGCAAAAGCTTCTTCCGCTTTGTGCACATTGCAGAGAATAACGAGGCTAAGGGCGGTTTCCCTTTGCTGAGCGGCAACGAGACACCTCCGTTAACGGCGGATGATGAGGTCCAGCTGACGGATGGAAGCGAGTCGAGGAAGGAGAGCAGGGCGAGAGCGGAGGAGCTGCTCCAGACGTAAATTGTTGGTCGTCTGTGTAAGACTGCGACCGAACAACTCATAATGGATAGATGAGATAAAGGAGATCAAAAGAATATTAGATGCATTATTGAGAAATCTGGTGAAGAAGATGAGATGACAGTTTAGAAGAGCTGGATTAGGGCGTGCATATTTAAGCGTTATCACAGATGGTTCATATACCAAACCATCTCTGATATTAATATCATGGACGGTTCGTATATTTTATCACAGACGGTTCGTATAACAAACCGTCTCTGATAATGACACGTCATTGATCCGTGGCGTGTCACCCAGGATTTCGATCTCACCCGTCCATTCTCTCCACATTGAATGGCAGACACATGTTCCTTCCACCACTCGGCCCTTATTAATTACCCCCATCTACCTTTTCACCGGCAGTCACGGCCGGATGAGTCCATCCACTATATAGCTTCCTGCATCCCCCTCGATGACGCCGACTACCACCGTGAGCTAGCGCCTCCATTGTGACACCACGATCGACTGTATAACACACTCTTGTCATAAGTATCGTAAGAGTGTCTTATGCAGTGTCACCGTCGTGCCACAAAGGTGGCGCTACTGTCTCCTCTCCATTGTCGGTGATATCCGGTCGCCATCCGATGCATCCAATTTGTTCCTTGACCTCGCCGACTACTGCCGTGAGCTAGCGCCTCCGTTGTGACACCACGGTTGACTGCACAACACACTCTTGTCGTAAGTGTCGTAAAATTATCTTGTATAGTCTCACCGTCGTGCCACAAAGGTGGCGCTACCGCCGCCTCTCCATTGTCGGAGATATCCGGCCGCCATCCGATGCATCCAGCTTCTAATGTCTGCTAGGATCTCTATTTCTTATATATTCTTGCCGTGTTAAAGAGTAGAGTTCGTTATCTTGTTATGTTGTAATGGTGGATTATCTTAATAGAAATGGAATGTGATGTTGTGTTAATTTGCCACTGTATTTGTTTGTTTTCAAAGGGCATAGGTAATATTATTTCTTGAGGCTAGCCAAAAAAACAGAAAATGTTTTAGGTATAGAGTGAACTATCACAGACGATTTTGTGGTATAAATCGCCTATGAAGGACTATCACAGGTGATTCTAGTTACCAACCGTCTGTGAGTATCACAGACGGTTTTTGGTTTGAGCGTTTGTAATAGTTTTTTTCACAAACGGTTCTAGTTACAAATCGTCTGTGTTGTCTTTATCACAAACAGCCCACAAACCGTCTGTGATAACCTTCGATTATCACTGACACATAAATACACGCGGTTCAGAAAACCATCTATGATAACAGTTCTGAACCGTCTGTAATGATTCTTTTTGTAGTAGTGTGACAATGATCGTTTTTGTTACCCTTGCTTCTATCTTTACCTCTTCGATAGGAAGAATTTGGTTCTAGCAGTCAGAATGAGATTTGTGCGTGCAAAAGTACTAATTTGGGTGTTAAGTTCGAACCGACTTTGCACCATCGACATGGAAAACGTGTTCGGTCCTAAAAAGAGACATGGAAAATACGCTCTGTTGTCGTGGATCTGAATTTGGCATGCACACATGTTTTTCAACGGTTGCATCGCCAGTGTCAACTGAATGGAAAGACGTAAACGCCACAGGTTAAGGACTTAAGGTCCAGGGAGTACGTGGTTATGCACCAATAATTCGGGCATTATGACATGTCGATTTTATTATGCTTTTAATCTATTGCGCTAACGAGGACATCAACGTTGGTTCTTTCCACGATTATTCGGGCGCACGGTCATGAGGCATGTATTCATTAACGCTGTGCTGGTACTACCACGTACTCCTTCCACGCCTAAAAAGGCGTAATGACTTACTCATTACTCCTCGGCACACCCGAGCTCCATGTCGTCGGTTGCCCCCGGCCTCGAACTCTACAGTAGTCCTTGGAATTGGGCGGCTTCGGCCACTTCAGGCTGTGCTGGCACACCTCCGGTAAGACCCAGGCACGACCTAAGGTTGTCGTTGTGCCTTGTTTGTCAAGGGTAACCCTATTTCTAAATTAAAAGAAAACATATGAGCAGTCCTCCCATCCTTTCCTTTTTTTCCCTTCATTTGAGCCACATCTACACCGTCCCACTTATCACCGTACCAATTCCCACCACGTCATTCTCTCCTCCCTCTGTTACTCTCCCACCAACGGCAGTTGCACGTCTCCTCGGCTCGCACCAATAGCGACTGCGCCTCTTCTAAGCTCGAGGCAACCGGATCCGGCAGGTTGCCATTGTGCCTTGTTTGCCAAGGGCAACCCTGTTTCCAAATTAGAAGAAAACATATTAGCAGTCCTCCCATCCTTTCCTTTCTTCCCTTCATTTGAGCCACATCTACACCGTCCCACTTTATCACCGTACCAGCTCCCACCACGTCGTTCTCTCCTCCCTCTGTTACTCTCCCACCAACGGCAGTTGCATGTTTCCTCGGCTTGCACAAACAACAACTGCGCCTCCCCTAAGCTCAAGGCAACCAGATCCGGCGGCGAAGCGTCTCCCTCAAGCTCAAGTTGGCCGGATACAGTGCCTACGCGACTTTCCTAAGGTTGAGCTGGTTGGATCTGGTGCATACGCGTCTTCCCTAAGCTCGAGCTAGTTGGATACTACGGCGTAGCACCTCCCCTAAGCTCGGGGCGCCTAGATATGATGGCCACGTGTCTTCCTAAGCTTGAGCCGATCGAGTTCAATGGCAGAGCGCCTCCCTTGAGCTCGAGGCAACCAGATTCGATGGTTGTGCGTCCTCTCTGAATTCCTTGGTGGCCAGGTTCAGTGCGAGTCAGTAATGGGCCACGGTAGCAGTCTTCCTCCCCTCTCCTCGATGGTCACAACGACATCAGTGAGGTGCGTCGGGTTGCATCAGGAATTTTAGGCTATCCCACCCCGAGTACAGCTCATTAGAACGTGATGTGATGTGCCACCTGATGTGCCTAATTCTTAGGCCCCGTTTGGCCCCATAGTTCATGTCGTATCAGCCATGTGTCATGCCTAAGCCGTGTCGTGCCAATCCGACCTTGTGAAAAAAGCATGGCCGTTCCCAAGACTACTCCACAGTTTCAACTCAAATCGAATCTAGTGAATCCACGGCTCCTCACAGCTTACAATCCAGTACGTGTTTCATCACCCATCAGATTGTCAAGCGGTTTCAAGTCGTACCGAAAAGGATAAATATCCTCTACCTTCGCTCAAAAGCACCGAGCCATCGTCCCACCGGAGAAAATTGATGATTTGCCATTTTCAAGAATGGGCTTCGCACTTTTGCCACTCTCAACGTTGACTTCGCAAAAATACCATGTAGTACATTAATCCCTTGATTAGTATGCCATTTCATCCCTTTAATTCATTTTCTTTTTCTTTTTCTAATTTCAGAGACTGGAAAAGACCCTTCTACCCCTGGCTAATTTGTGAGATGAACTCCTTTTTATTCTCATACTATGGATGTGAGATGAACTCCTTTTATTCTCGACTTTAGATTTGTGAGATGATATTATGGCTGTGATATGCATTTGTTTATTATTTTAGCTCAATAATTATATTATGGATTTTTATACAAATACGTGCTGTATGGCATGGCACCAAACCATAAAAAGACCCTCCCGTCCCGATATTACAAAGAAGAGGAATTAGCCAGGGGTAGAAGGGTCTTTTCCAGTCCCTGAAATTAGAAAAAGAAAAAGAAAATGAATTAAAGGGATGAAATGGCATACTAATCAAGGGATTAATGTACTACATGGCATTTTTGCGAAGCCAACGTTGAGAGTGGCAAAAGTGCGAAGCCCATTCTTGAAGATGGCAAATCATCAATTTTCTCGTTCCACTGTTACTGGATGAGAAAAACGACGCTTTCAATGGGCTCAGGGCACTGCAGCGAAGATACCGTAGCACCGGTACGGATGTGTTGAAGTCGCAACAAACTGACGGCCAAGTCCATGGCATGCTGAGAGGGGTTACAGAAAACTAGCCGGCCGGAAGGCCGCCCTGCCTCGTTCAACGGTCAGCGTGCCGGCGGCCGCTCAGTCCGTCGCCAAGACCCGATCCCTCGTCCAAACTAACTAGCTGCCTCTCACGTGAGAAGCAACTTCCACAGAGTTTCCGCACGCCCCCACCAAATCCAATCTGCGGCAGAACTCAGGACCCCGAATAAAAATCTCCACCCCCACCGCGCGCCGGTCAGCGCCCACCCACCCGCGCGCGCGCACGGGCCCGGCCACGCGGCGCCACCCCTCCCGCACAACGGCCGCCGCGCGGGCCGATCCGATCAAAACCAGCGGAGAACCCTCCGCCGTTGACCCGCCTGCACTCGCTCGCCTCGGCGCCAGGCTCCAAACGCGGGGCAGGCACGGCACCCCTGCCGCGTGCGCACGCCCACGCCCCGCCATTCGCGGCCTCGCCCGCGCGCGACGAGTAGAGCAAATCCAAGCGCCTTCGATATGATTATAAAACTCTCCGCGTTGTTAATTCCCACGGCTTTGCTCTAATCTCACCTTCTCTTCCCTTCCCTTCCCTTCCCCTCTTCTCTCACTCGCCACCTGAGTATTAATTGCGGCCATGTTGCGCCGGGCCTTCTAAAATTCGGTTTCCCTGACACCATTTCCTTTTCTGGCCCGCTCGCGCCTCGGACGCCGCGCCACCTCGCGTGCCGGGCTGAGATGCTCCCCTCCAGGCCGAGGTGAGGACTCGCTGGCCAACTGGGCGAGCACGCGCCTTCCCTCCCTTGTGAAAGATCCTTCTTTTTTGCGGCCCTCGCCGCTGTCCTTTTTTTTGTTTGACTATTTAGTTGCGCGATTTGATTGGATGAGCTGGGATTCGCCGTGCAGATCCGGGTCCTTCGAGGCCGGGCTCAGGGCCACCGTTTCTTCCAAAGAATCCAAACCGTCCCCTCGTCTCCAACGCAGCCGCTCCACCGCCGCCGGCTCGAAGGCGTCGCCGTCTCCGGAGGTAGCAGCTGCCGTCAATTCCTTATTACGTTACCTTGATCAGGGGTTCTACTTGTTTCTAAGTTCTAACGGTGGTTCTTGGTTTTCCGGTCGGCAGAAGTGTCGCGGCGTCACCGGCGGCGGTTCGATGCAGCAGAAGGTGGCGCAGCTGGAGGAGGAGCTCAGGAGGGAGCGGGAGGAGAAGGCGCGGGCGGTGCGGGAGCTCGATGAGCTGAGGAGGGATGAGAAGAAGGACGCGGGTGGCGCGGCGGAAAGGGTGCAACTCTTGGAGCGGGAGGTGGAGAAGGCCAAGGAGTCGGAGCGCAAGATGCTCGAGTCGCTGATATACCAGACGAAGCAGCTCGAGCAGACCAAGATTTCGCTCGAGGAGGCCAAGCTGGAGATCACGACGCTGCAGCAGAGCAACAGGAGCCTCGAGGCCGCGGCGGCGAGCCGGCGGGGCGTCGTGCAGCAAAGGAGCGTCAAGGACCTGGTGTTCGGCTGTGCGGACGAGGAGATCAGGGTCCTGCGCAGCGAGCTTCTGACGGCGATGCAGGGGGAGGAGAAGAGCCGGAATGCGCTCGACGACCTCTCCGTTGCGCTCTCCGACGTGACCATGGAGGCGAGGCAGGTCAAGATTTGGCTTTCCGAGGCGCAGGCCGAGCTGGAGGCCGCCAACGCTGAGGCTGAGCGGATGCGCTGGGAGCTGGCCTCCACCGAGGCGAGGATGCGCGCCGTGTCCGACGAGCACGACCGGTGCAGGCTCGAGGCCGAGGAGTCCGCGGCCGCGTGGAGCGACAAGGAGCGCGTGTTCCTCGAGTGCGTGCGAGCGTCCGAGGAGGAGGTGAACCGGGCGCGGCAGGAGAACACCAAGCTGGTGGAGTCGCAGCGCGTGATCCGCGACGAGAACGCGCGGCTGCGCGACATCCTGAAGCAGGCCGTGGCCGAGGCCAACGTCGTCAAGGAGTCGCTGGAGCTCACCAGGGGCGAGAACGCCCGGCTCAACGACGTCGTCGCCGAGAAAGACAGCGCGCTGCAGAGCCTCCGGCAGGAATACGAGTGCATCAAGGTCAGCGAGGCCGCGGCGCAGGGCAGCCTCAAGGAGCTCAACAGCCTGCTCGCCGCAACAACGACGGCGTGCAGCACTCCCACGTCGGCGAAGACCGCACCCATGCCAGACTACGGCTTTGATCAGCACCTGCCAAATGGACGTGTTGTCGCCAGAGAGAAGGGAACACCGGAGGCGGCATCACAGCGGTGGATGGCAGAGAAGTCCAGGACGCCGAGCAGCCGAAGGTACTCAATTGGCGAGCCCGGCAAGTTCAAGGGCGGCTTCTCGCAGTCAGCGAGGATGGGGAACCTGAACCAGAAGGACCGGATGTTCGCGTCGCTGAGCAACATTGCTGATCTCAAGTCCGCAGCGGATGCGTCGATGGACGATTTCGACGATGAATTCGATCACATTGATGAGAGCCACTACGAAGGCACGGAGCATTCCACGAAGCACAAGAAGAAGAGGCCGATACTTCGCAAGTTTGGGGATTTGTTCAGGAGGAAAAGCTTCTACAAGGCGAATTTAGCGCCAGTACACTATTAAATCTTCCCATGTAATGCTTGTAGTTTTGTTCTGTTCATCTGAAATTCTGAATACACGAGAAATGAAAAAAATATTCGATTAAATTGTTTTTTCTGAAATTTCAGTGGTGCTGGTATCTATCACTTTTTTTTGCCGAGTGTTCAACAGATTCACATTTACATGGCTGACATACTGATTGAAAAAGATTGAGTTTGAAGGTGATGTAACAAGATTGGGTCATATTTCAGAGTCTCCTCCTCCCCCTCTCCCCTGACGTGTCCATCTTGGGCTCGTTGGCCTTCACCGGTGCCGCACTCCCACGGCCGTCGGACACTCAACCTACAGCTCCCCCAGCCAGCCTCCCAGATGGCAACTCCGCCCAATGCTGGTTGCAGTGAGGGCCAGCAGTGGCTGTTGGAAACTAAGCGATTTTATCAAATTTCTCAGATTAATTCCAAAGTTAATCATGTACAGTAAAATATATATCCAAAAACATGATAATAACATAAAGAATAAGCTATTATCTCTCAACATGAATGATGAATTCAAGCTAAAGGACAGTATGCTAAACTGAGCAAAAACGTGAGCATTTGTAATATGCATAATGCACAGATTAAGAAGTGAGTTTTGCTCTCAATTTGAAGAGTTGCTCAAGATTAAAATATTGGCGTTCTTCAACTCTTGTCAATTGATTAATACACAGAGTGACTATCTCTCTTTCTGCTAGTTTTACAGTCTAAAATTACTTCAGTTAAGTTATAGTATCAACAACATGCAGAATAGAAAGATTTCGGCAATGACCAGAACTCAGTGGCAAACATGAGCTACTGCAGAATCAATAAATTTTCGGCAATATTCAGGACTGTACAACAATAAACGACACTGGTCTAAAGTATGAAATAACAATTGACAACACAAAACTAGCAGACTTCTTTAGATAGTGACTGTTATTTTAGATTTGACAAGTTTCCTCATCGAGCATTTTCAAAGCCCACATTCTATTATACAAAGTCCTCCTAGAGCTAAAAGACACCATGCGTTCCTTTGGAAGGGACAAGAGCCGTCAAGGGAGGACACTGTCTAGTGTGGAAAACCGTATGCAGGCCATTGGTTCTCGGTGGTCTAGGAATTCTTGACCTCAAGACAATGGGCTATGCGTTGCGTCTACGTTGGTTATGGGGGCAAAAAATAGACCAAACATGCGCATGGGCAAGTCTACAAGTTAACTCCATCCTTGCAATGTTCAAGGTGGCGACAGAAGTTCATCTTAGAGATGGCAAGTGAACACTGTTTTGGTCCGACAGTTGGATCGAAGGGAGATCGACTGAAGATATAGCTCCATCCATTTTCAAACTTGTTTATAACAAAATCAAGAGAACCATCATGGTTGCACAAGCTCTAATGCAGAATTCTTGGGTCCACGGGATTCAGGGAGCCATGTCGGTTCAGGCAATCACCGAATACCTGATCCTATGGCACAATGTTAACTCCATCTCTATCCAACCTCACATCGATGACAAGAGGGGCACCGAAGCATTTGTGAACTAACCTGTTGGCGCTGGGCGGGCGCGGACTCGCTACTGACTCCCATGAGAAGCAGCTTCTAGTTTCACCCTCTCGTAGCTTAACTGTGCTGTCTCAATCACTGCCTATGTTTTTGACGTCGCTTCTTCTTTCTGTTTTCTTTCTAGTCGCCTCACCCCTTATCTGGCTTTCTTTTGTTAACTGTTCCTGTATCTCCAGACACTACGCTCTCTAGTGACCGTTCTGTTTATGTTTATCAGTTTATCTATCCTCTTAATGCAATGGCGTGCGAATCTTTTTGCATGTTCACTAAAAAAGTAACAAGATTGGAAAAAAATAGACAGTTCTGATATGTTTCAACGTTGCCTTTTGACACTTGCGATTCTACAAACATAAAGACAAGTTTCGCTAAGGATGCCATTTGTCAGTGCAGATGCTGATTAGTACTCATGTTTTTCGTTTTGGCAGGAGGGTTGATACTGGAATATGACTGGGGCCTTGTACGTAAAGTAACTTGAAAAAACAATTTTCGCGTCGTCATCTTTCTTTTGCTTAGCATGTATTGTCAAGAAAGGAACAAATGCCAGAGAACGTCTCAGTTGATACGTCTTCAGTATTCCTAGTCCTGCCTCTGAAGTGATCTATCGTTGCTTGCATCTTCATTGTTCTCTCTTGACCTTTTCTGAATTCATTGAAGTAGTAGTCTTGTACCATTTCGGACCAGAAGACCCAAATTACTTAACATATGAACAGGTCGCATGCTTTGATGGCTTGCCAACTCACCTTCCAGTACACCAAGTTGCCCATAAGTTCAGCACTATTCATCTCTCAACAAGATCAGTTGGCTTTTAAAACCGAACGGATCTGAACCAAACCTGTGCATAGCATTATGTGTTGTTTGGATCTTCAGCACCCAGAAGGCTGTAATGGACCCCTCGCCCATCCCTCTCTCTCCATGCTTCATCTAGTCAGGCAAACCCACCATCTATTGGGATTTCCAGATCAATTCATCTGAAAAAAGGTACTCTTTAATTCTTTCAAAGTAACAATTGCAAAAGTGTTGGTGCTCGCTTCTGCTTGAACAGTAAGAAGGATAACGATGAAGCGAGTCATGGTGCACTCAAAACAGTAGGACTGTTGGCGTAAACTGAGTGATTTAAGCACAGTGGTTTCAGTGCTTTCCACGTCACGAAGTAAAGATGACACTTTCGGTGTCGGCTTCTACTCAGTGGTCCATCGAAATACGATGGCATTCAGAAGATTTTGGCACTTGTAAACAAATTTCTACAGTTGAATTGTTCACAACTGAAAATCCACGCTAAGGATTGTGTAGCTGGCACTGAAGCATAGTTAGCAGAGGTGCACCATGCGTCAGATATATTCTATGTCCATTTTCTGAATGTTATTATACTAACCGCAAGCTGATTTTCAATCAGCGGGTCCATGGTCGGCGAAAGGGTTGCAAAGAATCACGCGATGCGCCATTGATCAACGCCCTCTTGAGTGCACTGGATCACATCGTACTAGACTCCCCGTCACTTTGTTCCTTGAAAATTGCTAGACACGGTGTCGCGAAGCTACCTCAATGTACTCAACTTGCTTATGAGCTAACGTTGTTTTCACATGACTAAAAAGGTGTCCCGAGGAGCCTTATTATGTTGCGATATAGAGTACTTTGTTGAAGAAGCTTGAATGGGCCAAAAAGGTGAGTTTTTTTTTTCTTTTTCTGGTTGAGCAAGCCGGCGTCGGGCTCTCGAAGACTTGGGCAGTCAGCACCGCATGACCAACCGAACACCCAAGAAAAACTTGACCAAAATCTAAACATTAATACTAGATTGCAGATCGAGAGGCAATTCTGCTACACAATGGTAGCCTGGTATGAACGAATTTATGTAAAGGCGAACGCTGAGCCATTCTGCTGCGCCGCGTCGTCACTCCGCCTAGAAGACGCGGCAAATGCTACGGCACGAGCGCGCGCAATCCACCCGGGCGGCCATGCGCGGCACGGCGCACTTTCGGCGCCTGCACGAGCAGAGGCGTTCCTCCCTGGCGGCCGGCAGCATTCTGAGAACAAATCGAGCGCGCCAATGCCACCACTGGAAGCACTGCCACCGTCCATTACCACGTACCAGTCCACCAGCAAGGTAGCACTCCTCAGAAGCATGGTAGTATAGTTCATTGATCACACTAGAAACAGCCACAACTCACAACACCCAGCCTACAAAAAAGCAGCTGACGATGTTGGGCAAAGGCTGATAAATTCGAAGCATGAACGGGCGGGAACAAGCCTCCGAGGGATGCTGGTGGTTCCCGCGGTGGCTAGAAACTAGTCAGAGAAGGAAGGTGAAGAAGGCCCTAGTCAGAATTCAGAAACGTAGGATAAAGGAACTGGTCAGCGGTAGATGGAGAATGGTGGGTTGGTCCAGTCCAATGCGGGGGAGCAATGGGGACGGAACATGGAAGACCGGCCGGTCAGGCATGAGCTAAAACAAAACAACCCACTGGTTTTCGCGCGTGCCAAAAAGACGGGTCTTTTTAAAGCCCCCGCCGTCGCCTTTTCATGCTGCCACCGACGTTCGTATTCGGCTTGTTTGCCGGCCTGCGCTTGCCAATCCTGTCGGGAATGTGCCGTCCTCTCCCACTGACACGGCGACACCCATCGGCAGAGACAATTGTTCTGTCTGCTGAACACTGACGCAACCGCATGGAACACCGCCGAGCTTTGCAGAACCGCCCTAGTATGTGTGTTCCAAGCAGTCCAGACAGATATGTAAAACAGGTGTGGCGGTACTACCACACATGCATTACAGTTCCCAACTCGTATCGCACGAATTCAGATAGAACGAGATGAAAAGTTTTACGCACCTCACCGCAAGATCTTTGTAAGTTGTAATAGCTGTCACAATTACTATTTTCCACAGGTAAATGCAAGGTTCAGATAGGACCTAGATACACACCCATCAGGTGCATGGACGAAACCAACAGTTTAGAACGACCGACTAACAAAAGATCCAGATTTAGAACACAGATACATAGTACTGCACAGACACCGTACCACAGATAAGTAGTATTAGACACCGTACCACAGAGAAGTAGAATTAGTAGTACCACAGAAACAGAGTACTGCACAGGCACCGTTCACAACATTAACAAACCGTTCAGCAGCAATGCGGAAACACGGACACAGATGCACGCCAGAGGCAGGGAACCTAAGCCCTCTCGCCACGGATCCGCCTAGCCAGCTGAATGTCCTTGGGCATGATGGTCACCCGCTTGGCGTGGATGGCGCACAGGTTGGTGTCCTCAAAGAGACCCACCAGGTACGCCTCTGCAGCCTCCTGAAGAGCAAGCACCGCATGGCTCTGGAAACGCAGATCAGTCTGCACAAACAGTACGGGTGTGAGAAAATGCCTTTCGTTTACTTGATGAGTGTGAGATAACCGGAGCACAATAATAGCACAAACAAATCTCACCTTGAAATCCTGGGCAATCTCCCTCACAAGCCTCTGGAATGGAAGCTTCCTTATCAGCAACTCAGTGCTCTTCTGGTACTTGCGGATTTCACTGCAAAGTGAGGCGTGAAATTTAGAACTTCTCATTTGCAAATACTTGGAACTAAACCCTGTACAGTAACATAGATCATAAGCATAAGCTTTACGCACCGAAGGGCAACAGTCCCAGGGCGGTAACGGTGAGGCTTCTTCACTCCCCCAGTTGTAGGAGCAGACTTACGAGCAGCCTGTTGAACAGCAAAAACCACTCAAGAATTATCAAGCAAACAATACTAGTGTAATCTCTATCACAGTCAGATATTCATTATAAGCTGGCACAAAAGGTAAAGTTCAAACCATGCTAACGGGTTTAGCATTGTCAAACAACTACAACAACTTGGCATAAAAAACCTACAGAGTTGCAGGGACAAACCTTGGTGGCTAGTTGCTTCCTGGGAGCCTTTCCTCCAGTGGACTTGCGAGCAGTTTGCTTAGTTCGAGCCATTGGCAAATGAACTTTTGTTTACCTGAAGAGGAAATATTAACAAACTCAATTATGGCATAGTGGAGTACCACACAACTGTAATTTTCACACCACCATACATAAATGGTCGAAACAAACTTTGCTTGTTGCTACTTGCCAGCACATCTGTTTAATAACTATGAAGAGATTTAAACAATCATAGGGCCAGCATACCTAGATTGAATTACCTACTTAGAAAACGTTATAAAGACAACCCTCATGCTACTTTAGATGGAATAGTCTATTTCTAACTAAGATTCTTCATTCCTATGTTAAGCAAAACATTACAGGCACCTATATTTTGCAAATGAAAGCAACAGAAAATAAAGCCAGTGCGATAAATCGAAATTTAATTTCTTATTATCAGATGTCAAGGTCCAACACTCCCAACATCAGTTTCCCAAAGGCCAAAGCTATCTGCCTACCCCTTTAGTTTCTCCCCAAAAAAATGAGTATTAGCAAACTGATTGGTCTGTCACTTGCTACCGTCAGGCGTCAGCCACCAAGATAGAAGATATCGATACTAAGATGATAGATAACCAAGCAACAGTGATACATTAGCGCATCGTACTACCTAGATTTAAACACAACAATTAACACATGGCACTACCTTATTACTAGTTTCATGTAGAAATGTGCACATTTGTGTTTCATTATCAATGCTAGCTCACCTTCACCCTGCACCCACTCATTTCACGATAATCCTAGATAACAGATGACTCAATAATATTTTTCAGCACCATGATCAAAATTCCTACATAATCCATTATCACAAACCATATAGCATGCCAATTTATAAACCATATAGCATGCCAATTTATGACGAATAGGTAGAATTCATCCTTAAGACATCAGACATGACAGTATCAGCTATCAACTCACGCCAATCTTATACCAGCTACATGACAACAGGTACCAAATTCTCCAAACAAGGGCTCACGTCCACAAGTCAAATATACCGCGCACGCCAATGATTCGAAACGAACTTTGATACCACTATGGCGCATATGAAGCTACAGGTTTGCGGGAATCGATTGAGATGAATAAGCCGCAAACCTCATACGTAACCAAAACACGCTATTCCCAACTACATCGATCGATATCCTAGCAAACCACAAAATTGGCAACAGATAGGAACAGGTATCCGCAATTAACCGAGATTTAAGCATGAGGAAACAAAAAAAAATCCCTCGAAACGATCACAGAGACGAACCGCGCACAAACCCTAACGCGCCCTAATGTTCAAACTCGCGCCCTCCCAACCACGAAAGCAAGCGCCAAGCACCGAGATCAACACGAACCAATCGCAAACCAAAGAGGCTAGCGCAGGAATTAAACCACTGAATCGGTTGAAGGGAACAGGAGAGCACGATTTACCTCGCGCGCTTCCCAAATCCCAAAATCCGCCGAGAAGTTGCGACGTCGCTTTTTTCCCCTGCTGAGACGATAACAAGTTAACAACCGGTGCTTAAGAAAGCGGCGGTCGAGGTGAGGCGGACAGCCGGCCACGTGTCGGTTCGAACGGACGGCTGAGATCGGATGTTTTTTGGGCTTGGCCTGGCAGGATCGGACGGTGGAGGCTAGCGGTTTGGCGGTGGCGCGGATCGCCGTCGGTAGATGGCGCGCTCCTATTGGCTGGGAAATGGAGGACGGGGATAATGGATTAGCGTGGGATTAGTGAGGTTATTGTACGCGGTGGCCGTGTACGGTGTGGATTTTTGACGATTGGATGTTTACACGTGGGGACACTGTGCTGGTCATGCTACGAAGCTGGAGTATCTTGTTGATCACGAGCCCAAGTTCCACCTCTACTTAGAACAAAAATGCACAGAATCTGAGCCATCAGGCCCGTGCCGTGCCGTGCCTGGAACGGCCCAAGTCCTACCTCTGCTCCAGAACAAGAATACATAGAATCAGAAGCTCAGCAAAACATTTATTTCAAATTCAACAGCGTTAGTCCACCCTAGTGTTGTGAATTTGTGGCTAGCTGTTATAAATGCCTTCATCTGTATAACATACTGTATGGAGTGCCTTCGCTAGTTAGCTGGCTTAGGGCATGTACAAAGGCAATTAAGAGCTGGCCCATAGGAGTGCCAACTAGGCAATTTTGCTGATGTGGATGAGAGAGGAATAGAGGAGAGGGAAACAACGTCTCCTCGTGAGACATCGACTCTTCCGCAGAAACGAGGCGGAAGAGCCCCCTGCGAATGGCGTTGTACGCCTCGTCTCCGCCGCGAGACAGCTCGCCGGATCCGCTGCAAATCGAGCAAAAAAATGAGCGCGGGGAGAACCCACTTCGCGGGAAATCACATCCCGCGCTACAAATCAGCCTTTTGTCCATCCCCATCGAGCAAATCGCTAGAACAAGAAATTCCCAATCTCCATCGAGTAGCTTCGCTTCACCGCCATGGCTCGCCGATGGACTGATGGGGCGCCGCCGCCTCGGGTTCCCTCTACGGGTACGGCTGTCTCCACCGGTGCGATTCCGTCCTCCACCGGCGCGGCGTGTCTCCCTCCACCCATGCGCCTCCCTCCGCCGGCGTCTTCTGCCCCCAATCCGGGTACCCTCCTAACTCTGGTTGCTCCTTCACTCCCCCCACCCGTCTACCCACCTACCTCTGCTGGTGGCCTTGCTCCGTCTCCCTTCTCTGGCTTTCCCCCTTCATCTACACCTGGATGAACGCCGCCACCTCTGCCGCCGGCGGCAACGGTAGCCCGATCTCCCTTTCTACCTTGACACAGGCGCACAATGGTTCTGATCCAGCGTCTGTAAATATGCAGCAGTGGTAAGCAAAAGTTAACCTTACATAATTTTGTCAAGTACATATGCAAGTGGCTTGTTTTTATTATACTGATCGAAGTATTGTTTTCTGAAGATAGTATGCATTTGTGCCTTATACTTTGTAGAAAATAATCTTTAAACATATAGTTAAAATTGTGATGAATTCTATTGAAATGAACATAGATCTGCAACCTGCACAAAAGAAAAGTAACATTTGTGTTTGTATGATGTTATTCTGATGCATGTGTACATAGAAAAGTAACAAGAGTATGATTAAATCCTTGCTCATATCAGTAGTTAGAATCCACTCCCTGCCAAATTGCTTCCCTCAGTTTCTAAAAGGAGTAATAACTGGATTGAACATGCTTAACTGATGCACAGGCAGTTCATATTTAATACTAGGTTTGTGACCTAGATTACATGAATACTTTTTAAGGCACTTTCTAAACTAAATTTAATTATGGCACTGAACATAGATTACATTTGAACATATTTGATTTTGGCTCTGAAACTGGATTTGTTTAGGTGTGATTGTGGAACTGAATTTTGCAGGGGAAACGGCACACATCCACCTGGTGGATTCTTGAGTTTTTTTCCATAATCAGGCAACAATGCCTCAGAATTTTCATTTTGTTGGTGGACCTTCTCATTTCACCTCATTTAAGGCGCCACGGCCATCGGATGCTAATGGTACTTCACCGCCACCTGATGAAACATCCACCCAACATACAGCGGTGAGAAATCAAGAGTCCGTCAGCCTTGATAGTGAGGATGACAATGGAGTTGTTAGGACCAACATCAGGCTTAATTGGACACAAGATGAGGACGTTAGACTGGTGAGTTTCAGAGATAATCTAATTCTGTTTACTCTGTCAATTTGTGTAGATAGCTAAAGGCTTCTCTACTATATATTTGTAGATGAGCTCTTGGTTGAATAATTCAATGGACCCAATTAACGGAAATGATAAGAAGGCTGACAAGTACTGGGGAGATGTCGCTAAGGCCTACAACAGCACCACACCAAGAAATAGATGGAGAAACCCAAAGCAAGCAAAGGAGCGTTGGCACCGAATAAATCGATGGACGGATCTGTTCCAAGCTGCTTGGTTCAAGGCCAAGCGAATGTATACTAGTGGACATTCAGATCAAGATTGGATTGACAAGGCCCATAAGTTCTATGAAAATGAGAACCAATTAGGACATTTTGTTTTAATGGATGTTTGGTATGCATGTCGTGATCAACCAAAGTGGACTGCATATAATAATGATCTCAAGCGAGCACGTAAGAGGAAGGGAGGTTCCAATGAGGCAACACCCGAACCAGTGGAAGTCAACGAACTTCCACGGCCAATCGGACAGAAGGCTGCTAAGAAAGCCGCGCGTGAAATGAAGGGGAAGTCGAAGGATTCTGCAGATGTGGAAGAGATAGAAAAGTTGAACCAAATCCAAGCTGATTTCCACACAAGTCGCATTAAGATGTTGGAAATGCAAGAGAAGTTATCTGCCGAGAAGCTTGAGTCATCGAAGCGTACACAGCTTGCTGCCAGGGACAATAGGTTTGCAGCAAAGGACAATAAAGAGGCCAAGATGTATGAGAAGGAAGCAAAGATGTTGGAAACTTATAGTCGCCTTATCACACAAGATACAACACAAATGGCTGATGACATTAGAGCTGAGCATGTTGCTGCGATCAAGTGTTTAAGGAAGGTGTTGTTTCCAGATTTATCTTGAGGTTTTGAGGTATGCACTGATTATCTTGTTAGTTTATAATGCCAGCAAAATGTGATAGGATTGCCTCCGATAGCAACTATTATCAGATTATGCCTAATCTATAATCTGCTTTGTTTTACTAGTAGCAACTATTACAAGAAGTCTGATTGATGGATGGTCTTATGCATTTGGGCTGAAGGCTGAAGGCAACATATTCTACATATGAATGGATGAAGGCTGAAGGTTCTACATATGGTCAGATTATCTTTTTTTGTTGATTCTGCACCAGTTTGTCTCGAGGATCATGAGTGATAGGTGTACCCTGTCAGTGATTTATATATTTCAATGGATTATGAACTGATTTTCTGTGTTATAAGTCATGAATTTTTCTGGTTTCAGTTGATTATATCATGACTATAATCAGTGAATGGTTTCAGTTGATTTTAGTGATGGTTTCAGTGATAGCGTTCATTTTAGTGATGGTTTCAGTTGATTATATCATGACTATAATTTGTTAGATTTGATAGGAGCTATAGCAGATCAGGCAACGGCTGGAGACGCAAGACAGAGATATTTTTGTGTTGCAGTTGCTGCAACTGTTTTCGAATTGAGCTATAAGTAAGGAAAGTAACAACTAACTCCTACAAGTGTGCGTCCACCTCCAAATCATGCTAAACCACGATCTGACCACTACACACTTGATACAACTGACTCTGTGCACAACCTGGTAAACAAGGTCATGCGCTTGACCAACAGAAAATAAAGAACAGCTAAACACCTGACAGTAGCAGCTAGAGTTATTCCAACATAATCAGTGAATGGTTTCAGTTGATTTTAGTGATGGTTTCAGTGATAGCGTTCATTTTAGTGATGGTTTCAGTTGATTATATCAGTTGATTACAAATTTATCATTTGGCAGCTTACACATTCGGCTATGAATGGTTTCAGTAACTGATAGATGGGATGTATTTCATTCACGAACGTGATTTATTCAGTACCTTGTGAATGTGACTTCTCATTTACCTTGTGAACGTGATTTATCTTTTACCATGTGAATGGATGTTTGATCAGTTTTCAGTAACTGAATTTATCATGTGAACGGATGATTGATTAATTTTCAGTAACTGATTTTACCATTTGAACGGATGAATGGATGGCGTTACTTTTGTGTGACCATGTGAATGGATGGCTGAATTCCTATGAATGGTGTTTTGTGTGACCATGTGAATGGACGAGTGAATTCCTATGCTATAAAACAATCACATCTACGTAGCACTTCCGAAACAACATTTTTGCAATTTCCAAACCTGCTACGCCATGGCTAGTTCGGACTTGGAGTTCGACGATGATCCTATGGAAGCTCACGACGCCAACTTGGAGTTCGACGATGATCCTATGGAAGCTCACGACGCCAACTTGGAGTTCGACGTCGATGCTCACGACTTTGATCCTATGGAAGCTCACGACGCCAACTTGGACTACGACAACGAAGCTCACGTCGACATCAACGACTTTGATCCTATGGAAGCACACACTATAGATGATTTCATATTGGAGTCATCACTGTTAGATGCACATGCTGAGCGGATTATTACAAAGTTGAAGGCCAAAAGGGATGAAGAAACATCGCAGCCTCGTCGGCAACGTATAAGTGGTTCAAGGCATTACATACCAAGGAACCGTGAAGCAGGCAATGCAGATCTTGTGGCCAATTACTTCTCCGAGTCTCCTATCTACACCGACGAAATGTTCCGTAGGAGATTTCGGATGAGGAGGCCTCTCTTTCTACGAATTGTGAGTGCTCTTGGTGAATGGTCTCCTTATTTTACTAATAGATTGGATGCCACAGGCAGAGAAGGTCATTCGCCACTTCAGAAGTGTACCGCGGCTATCCGAATGTTGGCATATGGAACACCGGCGGATCAACTTGATGAGGTTCTGAAGATTGCTACTAGCACATCTCTAGAGTGCTTGGGCAAATTTGCTGAAGGAGTGATTGCAATGTTTGGTGAAGAGTACCTACGGCCTCCTACAAGCGACGAGGTTGAACATTTGCTACACGTTGCTGAGGCCCGTGGTTTTCCTGGCATGTTGGGAAGCATAGATTGTATGCACTGGGCATGGGAGAATTGCCCGATAGCATGGCGGGGCCAATTTACTCGTGGCGACAAGGGTGTTCCCACAATGATACTTGAAGCAGTGGCGTCACATGATCTTCGGATATGGCATGCATTTTTTGGTACCGCAGGATCCAACAATGATATCAATGTATTAAACAAGTCAACATTGTTCATTGAAGCATTGAAAGGGGAGGCGCCTCGTGTCCAGTTCACAGTAAACGGCAAGCAATATGACACAGGATACTATCTCGCTGATGGAATTTATCCTGAGTGGGCGGCATTCGTGAAGACAATACCGCTTCCTCAGACGGCAAAAGAAAAGTTATTTGCAGCTCGTCAGGAAGGGGCAAGGAAGGATGTTGAGCGAGCATTTGGTGTTTTACAGTCTCGTTTCAATATTGTACGTCGCCCAGCTCGTTTGTGGAAACAGACGGACGTCGTCAAGGCTTGTGTCATTCTCCACAATATGATTGTTGAAGATGAGAAGGAAATGGCAGCTATTCCTTTAGACTTGAATGAGAGCCCGGGAGCATCATTAGTTCTACCACCGGAAGTGAGTAGCTCAACCGATCCTTGTTTTGCTGAGGTATTGCGAAGGAATTCCACCATTCGTGACCGGCCGACGCATATGCAGCTGAAGAAAGATTTAGTCGAGCATATATGGCATCGCTTTGGCGATAATTAGACTTGTTGATTTTTTATATATATTACAGAATGAAGCATTATCTATGTGTACTTAAAAATCTTGAATCACAAAATATAGTACAAGTTCCTTGTTGTGCTGCTAAAAAACACCACGTAACAGTATTACACTAGTTGAGATCGAAGCATTTTATTTTTTTTACACCACTAGCTCAAAGAAGCAATATAAAATAACATGTAGCATATTTTATACAATGGATCCTAGCACAAAAAGGTCACATGCACAAGTTTAGTATGATGTGGAGTACTTAGGAGCTTGTGTCGGGCTCAACCCTTGTACTTGCCTGTATGAAGTGTTGTCTCTTGATGATGTAGAGTGCTTAGGAGCTTGTGTCAGGCTTAAACCTTGTACTTGCCCTTATCGCATTGCCGATCTGCCGACGCGCAGCATATTTTAGCTGTGTCTTGCCTGTTGAAGTGCGAGAGCCAAAAGAGCAGGCTGCCAAGAAGGTAATGGCAGATCCATAGAGGGTTGTACTTTAAATATTAATTAAAATTGGGCCGGCTATTAACAGAAACAAATTTAGGTACAAGCATAACCACCTTGTTGTATTTTACTACTCGCTTGCGTAGAGTTTTGAGAGAAAAAAATAGAATGATAACCTCGTTAGGATTTGGCAAATGGCAACACAACCGCATGCCCGCATCATTGGAAGCGATCGCTTGAGCTCAATTGCAAAGTGATCAATGCCATGGCCTGCAGGCGAGGACAACCATGTGTGAGTTTTTGGCTCCAGTTGGGTCTCGCACAGTTCACAGCATTGCGCTATGGAGTTGACATAAGACACGCATATCTCTGCACAGCACTTGGTTGATTGATTCCATTTGTAGGTTTGCCGGCCAAAACCGAGTGTCGATCACGTCATACATACAAATTGATCATACATGGGTCTAACATTCGTGACTTTCATGCTCTTCGTTCTCAATTTCAAAGCATCAACGATGGTAATTTTTTAGAATCTTCAATGCTTGTAAGTTATACTCTGATACTTTTTGTTATACATAGTAGGCCTCGTATCGAATCGTAGTTTGTAACATATGGTACGCGTGTGTATGGTATTAAGAACGAAAAAGATGAATCTTGTAGAGATAACCAAAATAATGACGTTGAAATAACATTGTCGGGAATAGTCCCACATTGGTTGTGGAAAAAGAAAAAGGCACAACTTATAAGTGTGAGGAAGATCCCACCCATTGGACTAATCTTTTGGAGAAAGAAGACTTAACACCACTTGTAAGATTATTGCTTTAGGGCTTGCATACAGTAGCTCGTGAGCTTAGGTGCTCAGCCCACTTGTACATGTGGCCTGGGGAGTAAAACCCGGTTGGACCTAGGCACATGGTTAGAGTCTGATTTAACAAGTGGTATCAGAGCGTAGACGCCTAACATCTCTTTGGACCTCATGGTTCCAGAAGTGCATAACCAATGTGTGAGGGAGAGAATGTTGGAAATAGTCCAACACTGGTTGTTGAAAAAAATCACAACTTATAAGTGTGAGGGTGACCTCACCCATTGGACTATTTGTTTGGGGGAGAAGGCCCAATACCACTTATAAGGCTGTTGTTTTAGGGCTTGTATATGACGACTTGTGGGTTTAGGTGCTCAGCCCACTTTGACCTATGGCTCGGGGAGTAAAACTCGGTTGGACCTAGGCATACGACCAAGATCCGATTTGACAACCTCTAAGCACATGCTATAAAGTCTAGCTTTAATCTTAATAATTTCAGCTCTAGCCTTCACAAATTACTCAAGATGGATGGAATTAGTCAATTCTAACATTTTCATCTTCTTCCTAAGAGCATTCAATTTGGAATTGTGAACAACAAGCTCTTAATGAGTTTTTTCATACTCACATTGCTTAGATCATGTAGGAAATCATCCTTGGAAAGCTTCTAATCTTCAAGAGAATCCTTGACATGCCCTTCTATAGAAATTCCACACATGACATTTGATAGATCCTCCTCCTTAGGCTCATTAAGTATCTCCTCAAAACCTAGGACACAAATAGGTAAAGTGACCAAGAGTGCCACACTAGCCACAACTAATATATTCATCTCTAGTCAACCAATTCGGGAAAGTCTCATGCCCCACAAGGTCATCGGCCAAAGAGTCACGAGAATAAGCACACAAAGACTTGCAAGAAATTCTACTAGCCGCCATGCTCAAGACTGGTAAAGGTCTTAAAAGAGCAAACATTGCTCTGATACCACTTGTAGGACCAATGGTGGAGATCAGATGTGGGTGAGTGATCTTTACCTCTTTTTCAACTTCAACAAAACAATCCCCTTTGACTTCTTCGCTCAATTAGCTATGAGAAACTAATAATATCATATGTACAACAAAAACAAGCATAAAACAGAAGCCAATAAACCAAGTGAACAAAAAGAGCAATAAACGAGCCAAAACATCAAATGGTCGGTCTATCTACAGGCATCACACTGGTCTGATTAGCTCTGGGCGGTTTGATCGCTCGCCGTTTTAGAACAGAAAAACAGCCCACAACCAACAACTCACATAGGCCTAACTTCTAATCTACTCAACCAAATGACTTGAAACTTGAAAAGTAGCTTCCTCGTGGTCCTATGAACCTATTCCATCAATAGATTGACAAGCTACTCAACAAAAATTTGAACTTTGCCCAAAACAAGGCAAATTACATCAAAACTAGGCAAACACCAAAAATTTGTTATAGGGTTGCCTAGATAGATGGGATCTTAGCCTATAGTAGGTTCTTCCATCATCCATGCATCTTTGGGAATCAGTAAGATCAGGGAGAGAGAAAATCCAAATAAGAAAACCAAGCAAATAAAAAATATAAGGAGAAATCCATGACAAAACTTACTTAGATGAAATTTGGATTTTTATTTCACTTAAAGATGAATGTTTACAGCCACTCCACTCTTAGAGGACAGAGCTCTCTCTCCATGGAGCACACACATAAAGTTTCTCTCTTAAAAACCCTAACCTTCACTCTCCTAAAAAGACTTCAAACCCTAAGCCACATCTACCTCTTCTTTTATAGTGGTGACTTACAAGAAATACTAACCATCACATCTAGTTGGGTTTCATTCACTTACATGGACTAACCCGTTAACCCAACACCATACCAGATTTTATGCACCCGTGCATGCTTTTCAAAGCGGCTCATCGAAAGGGATCTGATAGCCCTAACACTAATCCAATTTATCAAAGCATATTCACATGCTTTGACATATAGCCTATAGTGTCCAATGATTAGCCATCACATCTTTACGCATTCGGACTCCTCCGAACCGTTTCTACGTTGCATCATCACTTGGCGCACCACATACACCAACTTGCCTCATTGTGATCCTCGTCTCTTCTGTGCTTCCAACTTGAGCCACGTAGCCTCACTTGAACTTATCTAACCGCACGGATCTCAACTCTCTCATCTAGTCCTGGTCCATTGCCGTTGATAGCCATCTCTCTCCAAGCAACATGCACAACCAAAAACAAAGCAATCCGATTCTGAGCACAAGTTCCATGCATTTGACTCATTTAATCAAAACATGCAATACACACCACAACATAACCAACCAATGGCACACATATTGTGCACATACTCAAACCAACTCATCCAAGCCCAAATCTCGCTCTGAACTTACAGGGTCGGTCTGACCGCCAACCATAGGCTGGTCAGACCGTCCAATACTTCTCAAACTTAGCCCTGGTAACAGGGGCCGATCTAATCGTTGGCCCAATGCATATCAAACCGTCTGACTGGTCAGACCGCCGACCACAGGCCGGTCAGACCGTTCAAGAGCACTATGAAGCACTCTCTCTGGAATTCTAGTTAAACTCTATCTAGTTTCACCTCAGAACTCTTTTTTCATTATACCTAGTGCAAATATATCTCCAAACACACCTATACAAGTATTTGGTGTTCAATTTCCAAAAACTCATATGACCGATCTGACCGCTCCATAGCCACGGGTCTAACCACTCTATAGCCGCGGTCTAATTACTCTTCACAAAGTCTGAAGAAATGCTAGGGCCAGTCTGATTGTCGTTGCTAGGCCAATCAGATTGTCGTTGCTAGGCCAATCAGATTGGTTAAAACCTGACAACAACTCTGAAAACTTCAAAACCAAACTCAAATATTGACAAACCTTATAAATCAAAGTTAAATACTCATCACAAGCCATGTGGGACCTCAATATGGTCTTACAAATCCTAATCCTATTATGATTCATCTAAGACTCGTTATAGCGTATCTTTCTAAATTCTAAAAGACTAATATATGAATCACCGTACTCATCATTCATGTAGTGTAATGCTTCAAGTTATAGCGAAGGTTACATCTTGATTTTCGTTATTTAGGAATTTATGATCATTTGAGGTGTCTAGAGGTAATTGGAGTTTCATAGCTGAATTTCTTCCTTCTTTTCTGAACTAATGGCTAGGTTCTTTTTTACTTTGGTTTTAGTTTATCACTTCCTGCTACAGTAACTAGCTTTTAATGTCTTTTCAAGACGGGGTCTATAGGTAGATTGTAGTAAACACTGTACTAAGTTCAATTAAACCGGCCAAAATCGCATGCGACTATTTCCCTCTGCGTATCGTCTCTCGCGAACAGTCAGAATTCAAAACCATAAACCAAAAGCTAAATCCACAACACAAAAGAACCTACCAATAATAGGAAGTATTAAGACAAATTTAAATATTTTATGAAAAGAAAACGAGAGAATCTTGAAAATTTTCCTGTCATTTAGACGGCTCACGGCTGTCTTGCAACCCATATATTTGTTGTCCTAGCTGTCTCTTGTCTTTCGAATCCTTCAAAATTCAGGAGACAATGTAGGAAAGCATCTTTTAGATATGACAATGTTCTCTTATTCTCTTATCTCAACAAATCCACCTAGTCCCAACTCATGCACTTGCCCGTGTCACAGGGGCCCACCCTGGCATGTGGGCAAGGGTGCTTCCCCAATCACCCTTGTAACCTAAGTTTACCAGAACTTCAGCTATTTTGTTTAGTCAGATAACCCAGTGCACCACCAACCAACTGTTTCGAGGGCATAGTTTTGAGCACAATGACATTTTAGGTGCCGCTCGGGTGAGCTGAAATAAGCTGATTTAGGGCTGAAATTACACCGTAGTTGACTGAAATTACATTGGCTGTGTTTGGGACCGCGTTTTCTTGCGGTGCGGTCGAGAGAATCGAAGAATCCCGCCAAACGGTCTACGGCAGCTTCGATTTTTCTCGTCGCAAAGACTCAGTGGCCGCGAGAATTAAACTGTACCGCCGATTCCCAAAACGCAGCTCCGCGCCCGCGGTACCGGTACCGCACCGCGCGGTCGACGAACGCGGTCCCAAACACGACCATTATAGCAGATAGTGGTTTATTTCGTGTAACTAAATTTAAAAAAAAATAAAAATAAAAAAGACAGGTTAGCCTATTACGGACAGGACAACGCAAACGAATACGAAAAAAAACCGACAAAAAAATCAGAAAAGAATAAAACTTAGAAATAGTAAAATATAAACTAGAAGCTCAAATTAAGATAAACGGAACCTTAGTTCATCAGTTGCCGTTATAATTCCAATGAAAGGCTTCACCTGAGAGTAAGGCTTTCACCGGCTGCCGTGTCACCACCTGTAGGAATCCGATCGTTTACTCGTTAGAAAGCTCATCATGAATCCATTACCACCACTCACCTCCTAATTTGTGATCGCGCAAAATTCCAAACTAGAAAACCTCTCAATAATGGAGGGAGATGCAAAACAATCATGCAAGCCGCTGCTGCTGCATGATGCACCGGCGCGCTGTACCACGCAACGGCACAGCACCGCACAGTTGAGTTCGCGCAAAAGCTGAGACCTTTATAAGCTCCACCACACCTCGCCGCGCTCCACCACACACACACACTCACTCCCATTCTCGCAGCGCAGAGATAGCAGGCGAGAAGCGAGCCAAGAACCCAGCAAGGTCTGTACAATGGCCGCTTCTCCCCTCGCCATCCTCTCCGTCCTCGCGCTCCTCGCCGTGGCCGCCACCGCGCAGGCTCCGGGCGCGGCCCCCGCGGCGGCGCCCCAGGCCCCGCCTCCGGCGGTGCGGCCCCCTACGCCTGCGCCGGTCGCGCCGCCCAAGTTGGCCCCGTCGCCGGCGCCCAAGTCGGCCCCGTCGCCCGCGCCCAAGGTAGCGCCCACCCTTGCCCCCACGCCGTCCGCGGCCGCGCCGGCGCCCGAGGGACCCGTCTCCTCCCCTCCCGTGCCCACCCCGGAGACGTCGCCCTCCCCCTCCGCCGAGCCGCCGGCGTCGACCACCCCGGCCAACGGCGCCGCTGGCTTGCGCCCCGCCGTTGCGTTGGTCGCCGTTGCCGCTGCCATCTACGCCTTCTAGATGATCTGATGATGTTGATCTCTTCTGTTTCTTGATCATTTCGTTCTTTCCTGCGCTGGCTCTGTCTTTTCTCCGTTTTTTCCCTCCATGCTCAAATTGGTGTACCTTCATATTCTGCTGTAATTATGAGCATTGATTTAATTTATGCATTTCATCATTCTTACTCTTGAGATGCTACGTGTGCTTTTGTGTATATCTCACGAGCCGATCTAGATGTATGGCAGTCAAGTATTCGAGGCGTAGGATTTTACCAGTGTAAAACCCAAGTAAACTCGGGACACAATCTTCTCCAACCTTGGTAGCAGCCGTCTTCAGCACTTCACAGCTTAGGACGAGACGAAATACTGGATCAGCCACTGGTTATTAGGCAGTTGGGTATGGCTTCGTGGTTCCTGGGCTAACAAAGTTGGTTGCTGTGGCTATGTGAGAGTGCGAGCAGCTAAGAACAGTTTCATAAGAGCATGTCCAATGCAGGCGTTTAGAGAGATGTTTAGCAATGAAAAACTGATTTTTCTTGCCACATAGGATAGATAAGGTGCTTATTTTGAAGCATCGATGCTTAAATAAGCATCGGTGCTTAGAAGATGCTTATGTGTATAATTATATCTATTAATAGATAATATAGCATCTAAGCACCCATGGAAGAGATGCTTGCATTGGAGGAAATAACTTTTGCATGGGTGCTTGATGATGTGACTATATTCTCTCTCTTTAAGCATTTATATGTAAGCATCTTGTATTGCACATGCTCTAAAACTAGAAAAGGATAATAAGCTAAAAACAAGAACACGGGAGTATGAACTAGCTCTCTCAGTCTCGGTTTAAACTTCAGATGATACAGGCAAAGTAATCTTGATTTACCCGACACAGATCACAGGATATTATAAGTTTGCTGTGAACTAGCAGTGCGGGATCGATGAGAACACTACTTTCCAGAACACAAATATGCATCAAAAGGAAGAGGTGGCACTTAACAGTAAAACATGCACTAAGAATATCTGAGGCCCTGATCAATACGGTTTCAGCTTCTGGCTTCAGCTTATTTTTGTACTATTCATAAATTTCATCTTTTTCTGAACTTTTGACTTTTTTTTGAGTTTTTTTACCGATTCTTTTTTCCTCGTATTTGTTTACATTATACGTGATGTGCTAATATGTTTTTCTATTTTTAAATTTTTTTAAATTTAATTATGGTAAATAAGCCTCTGTCAGCTACAGTGCTTTTTCAGTCAGCTACAATGTTTTCAGCCATAAGCTATGAGGCTTTCAGCCGAACCGATCATCACCTGAGTTCGATTTGGCTCAGTAACGCCCCACCATTTCTTGCAAAACCGTATGTGATTTGTCGAAGGAGAAGAACGCCTCACGGAACTCGTAATCCTATGATCCTATCCGAGTCAGATTCATCGCTCCTGGCAATGGCATATAGTAATACTAGTACACAGTGGTTATACCGACTCGCTGCGCAGATCCCAGGCTGTCCTGCCCCTCCTGAGCTGGCCCACGATCCAAACGGCGAGAGGCGAGAGCTCTGGCTGCCAGTCTGACGCGCGCGAGCCATAGAAAACTCGAAAGTTTGTGTGTGTCTGCGAGCTGTTGCGTCGTTCGATTCGATTACGAGCAGCAGGTAGGCCCGTGCCAATGTGCCACATGCCCAGGCTGCTCCGACCGAGCAGGTGAGGCGACAGCTGGGGGATAGAGCAGAAGCTTTTTTTTTATGGGACGGGGCTCACTCTCAACTCCGGAGATCTCTCTTAGATCTCCCATACGTGGCAAAATCGAATATCAAAGTAGCTTGATTAGCTCTTTTGTTTGGAATACATAAATTTAAATTACTATTATGCTTCAAAATTAGTGTAAGATCGAACATCGAGAGCTGAAAGCTACCACCCGTCCCATGTAATTTCTTTCCGGATGGGAGCGAGAGTGCATGTGGGTTCGCGGGAACCTGGAAGCACGTGCCCGCGTGAGGCGACGAGATGCGAATTGCGATGCCCCCATGTGGCTGGCCGCGCCGAACGCGCCGGCGGCTCAGGGTTCCCTTGTCCCACATGTAACTGCATATGCTACTGTCTCTATCCCGTATGGAAACTTGGCGTGCATCGTTCAGCAGCCATGGATGCAAGGATGCAATGTGGCACTCTCTGAGCAAAGAACAGCATTACCAGTTTACCATTTCCTCTGTAGTGGTAGCACAAAATTAGCACTGAAGAATTATTTCCTGGCACGGTTCATAGCAGTATTACATTTTTATCTTCCTCTGATTAACAGAAACTGCCTGCAGACTGCAAACATCAAACGAGAAGAAGGGCGTCAAGCGCGGCGTTTTGCCTTTGTCTTGTTGCCACCTACTGGTAATTGGTTATTTTTTTTGCTGTATATCTTGTATATGTCTCCTCTTCCTGGGTTCTTTCTCTACGATCCCTCCTTCATGACCTTGTCGATGATAGGATCCACTATTGAATCCACCTCTTTCTTTATCTCATCAACCTGCACCATTAAACCAGGACAAAACAAATCATAGTTTCATTTATACATGACAGAAAATACCGTCACATAGACACATGCTAAGCACCTCACTCTTTACTCAATACTCGCACTAATTATCTGCCATGAGTGCCATCTAATGTTATTGCGCACAAGACAATTTTATTTTACTCTTATCAGATGTTTTATTTTGTTTTGTTCGACATTTTGACTTATCCTTCACAAGTAGCAACCCTGTGCTTAACATGCATGTCTCTATCATATCACGAGGCAGGCTAATTCTACAAATCAGCACGTATCTCCAACTAGCCAATATAGCAAGGAACAGCAGGTAGCTTGCACGACTGCACCATGAGCTAATTAAGCAATAGCACAGTAACATGAGCAGCTACCGTAATCTAAAGTACCTTGGGTTAACCGAAAGATCAATTCAGGTAGTAATAAATTAGGTAATTAACCTAACCTTCTGGATTAGGGCCTCGGCTTTCTCGGCATCCTCCTCGATCGCGTCAGTGACCGTCTTAATCTTCGAGGCTGCTTCCTTGAGATTTTCATTGCCGGGAAACGCGTCGGCCACCTCGCCGGCGACCTTCTCGGTCGCCTCCGCCACCGTGTCGACCACCTCGATTGCTACTTCTGCCGTCTTCTCCACCGTATCTATCAGATGTGATTTACACACAAAAAATTGGAATCAAAATGCATGCTAAGATCAATACAAGTGGTGAATATATTGTTTAGATCTACCTTCCAATGCTCTCATCTTTCTGTAAATAGGTATTGCAACAATGACGGCACCAACGACCCACTTTGCCCTGAGAAGTCCATTGGTTGTGAACTGCAGAAATATCTGACAAGAAGCGCGTGTAAGTGCATGTAAGTGTAACTTTTCTGCACTCACCATGAAGGCATATTGGGTATTGGGAGATTTCCTCCTGACGATTTTGCAGGACCAGGACCAACTGCAGGGATTCTGAACCAAAACAGGTGAAAAAATTATTCACCAAACGTTGTACAGTACAGTGGCGGGCAAGTTTGTTGAAACCTATGAATCTATGATACATGCCATGATCAATATACAAGCTACTAAAACATAAAGAAAAGTGATGTGTGCTGGTTAATTACTGTATCCTAAGAACAAGAAGCTTAGAGAGAGATACGACATCGTGTGCACTTACTGTGTTGCTCCTCTGATCGGCAGGGCAGTGTTGATGCCCGAGGAGTTCATCGTTAAGCCGATAAGGATTTGCCGGCGATGAGCCGATGCAGATATCGCTGTGTTCCGGTGACGCCGAGAAACCTCTGGAGTGTATAGCGCCAAGCCTTTGGAAGCAACGAAAGATTTGAGAATCGCCATGGGATTTAAAAGGTGTCAAGGTTTCTTCTACGTCGAAGCTACTCTATTATGAGTTTCTAACTTCAACTTGGGGCAATATATGCTTGTGTTGCTTTCTTCTGCTCAGCTTAAAAACTAACAGTCTGCACCAACCATATAAAGGAGAACGTGACTATCAGTACACATCACGAAGATATTGGCCTGTACTACTATATAGAAACATGAAGTCAAAACCCGAGTTCTTTAAATCATTCTTATAGGTTGCTTTGCAAAAAAGAGGTTGACTTTGAAGTGAGATTGAACAAAACGTTACATTGCTTACAATTGAAGTGCTCCAAAGCGTACTAAACACTGACTTCTTCAGAAAATTGTGTCGGTTGTGTCTCGCATTTTCATATGTCCTGCCTTGACGTAAATGATTCTTTTATTCAAAACAACAAGAAATGAAGACCTAGATCTTTCAGAGGAAAATGCCAAGACATAAGAAAACAATTGCGAACAATAAGCAAAAAGGTCAAGGAAGTGGATAAACACGAAATAAAAAAAAATAGGAACGGGGAATGAGCAGTAGAACAAACGTTTAGAATACTCAAAAGGAAGCTAGCTAACTAGATAACACTTCTAAGAGGCTGTGACAGCGATGAGCTTGCAATTAACCGAACGCCCCAGATTTGTTTTTCTTTGTCCTGCTACTGCAATCTAAAAGCAGAATTCCATGAAAAAGTCAGATTGGAGCAAGTAAACGGCACGAAATGGAACAACATAAAGGAAACAGCACATCTGGAGCATACCAGGTGCAGGGAAATGGAAATTAGATAACATGTTACTTAAAGCACAGAAAACTAAGCTACAAAGTTGCTAAAGGAAGATGAAGTATACCTACCATATATGCCAACCCCGTTTCCATAAAATAGTTGCATCCCCAAGGCAGACAAATAAAAGGCAAGAAAATTCCATCGTCTGGTATGAGAAACGAATCACTAAACAAGTTAATTTAGCAAATGCAACACTCCCATCACCATCTCATTGATCAAGCAGAAACCTTCACGTTACAAGATTTCGCAGGCCACTTCAGATCACATGCTGCTCAATGGTGGGCAAGCCTTTTACGTTTTAGGACAGTGTTGCAAACTTGCAGCTAACAATTGTCACCATAGGACAGTGTTGCGCCGATGGAACTATGTTGATCAGATGGCGTCATCAACACGGCCTTCTTCGCAGAGGGGATTGATGAAAATATCATTGACCAAGCTTTCTTTACAGACAGGATAGCATTGGCAAAAACTACTTCCTTGCTATTTCTGAGAGCTGATCCAGGTTCAGATATTTATCATCACTGTACTGCATCACCCCTTGCACCTCTGTTACTCCTGACTGGAATTTTTCGTACGAATAATCTATTTTTTATTTGAAATTACAGAAATATACCCGCAGTAATTTTTTTTACAAAAATAGGCTCAAGTCGCCCAATAGAAGAGTGACTGGAGTCTATCGCCCAGCCAGAAGCCGATTCTGTCTCTGTCGCTCTACCATCAGGCGACTGCATCCAGTCGCCCTCCTATTGGGCGACTTTAATGCAGTCGCCCAATGGTTGAGCGACAGGGATCAAACATTCGCCAAAAATAGTGAAAATTGGTGGAGATATTCTTCATTGATCCAAAAGCCTTCAGAAAATTTTTTGAGCAATTTCAGCTACGGGATCAAAAGTTATAGCAATCGAGGAACACAAAGAGAGGAAACGGGGAGTGATTGAAAATGCTATAACTTTTGATCCCGTAGCCGAAATTGCTCAAGTTTTTTCTGAAGGCTTTTGGATCAATGAAGAATATCTCCACCAATTTTCACTATTTTTGGCGAAGGTTTGATCCCTGTCGCTCAACCATTGGGCGACTGTATTAAAGTCGCCTAATGGGAGGGCGACTGGATGCAGTCGCCTGATGGTAGAGCGACAAGGACAGAATCGGCTTCTGGTTGGGCGATAGGCTCCAGTCGCCCTCCCATTGAGCGACTTGAGTCTATTTTTGTAAAAAATTTCCCGCGGGTATATTTCTGTAATTTCGAATAAAAAATGGATTATCCGTACAAAAAATTCCTCCTGACTGCATGTCACATATTATTGTATTTGTAAAAATGGGTTTCAGCCCCGAGGTTAGTCTGGCCAGTTCCACTTTCTGCTATCTGCTGGGTTGAATCGTGTTCAAAGTGAAGATTCCATGTTTTTAAGGCATATTCCAAGTTCGGTAAAAAAAAAAAGCCAAATTTGAAGTGTAATGGTTCTGTCATCTTAACCATGTCGATGTGCACACCATCAGACCAGCAAAGTTCCAGCGATGCAATGAGCAACTAATTGTGAGAAAAAAGACCTTCAGTTATTTCTAAAAAGGAAACGATCATCAGTTTGAATCGATACAAGTGCTGCAAGAAATAATGCCATCTCGTGGTATTGGCATTGTCAAGGAAACAAGTTCGAAACGTCCATCCTCAACTTTCCTCTCAGGGTTGACCGAATTCTGGAAGCAGAATGGATTGTTCTTGCCTTTGTTCAGCAGGCATTTGATCACAATGAGCCAAATGAGATGAAAATCAGGCTTTTCTTTTGTTCTTTTCCTTTTTGTAATACCTGTTTTGCCAGTGCCATCTAGCATACAAGAAGTGCTCAAGTTGCCAGTCAACAAGTATGTAACAGCATGCAGCGGCGGTTCTTGTAGCATCCAGATACATCACCTGCAATAATCTATTATATTATTAAAGCAAAGGCAAAAGGAGCCACCACGTTCGCTCTCAAATGGTAGAAATTCTTATATTAATTGAAGAAAAAAAAGTAAGATCTACACCATTAATTGTGGTGGATCCAGATTATAACGGTATAGATTAAAAGAAAGAGTTTATGTAAAGTACAATCCAAATAATAACTGAAATTCGTGAATAAAAAAAATAAAATTAGCAATTTAATTTTCATACAAATTTCTTAGTAAAATCTATAAATAAAATGATTCAAAATAAAAATTAAACAAAAATTAACAATTGAATTTGTGTATGAATTCTAACAAAAAATAACTGAAATTTGGAATAAAAAATAATATTAGTAATTTGATTTCAATATGAATTCCAAAGTAAAATATCTAAATAACTATAATTCAGAATAAAATTAAATAAAAATTAGCAATTGGATTTGCATATGAATTCCAACTAATAAATATAAATAGACAAAACAAAAAAATTTTGTAATTTAATTTCCATACAATTTTGGAGTAAAATTCTTAAATTACTAAAATTCAAAATAAATAAAATAAAATAAGTAATTTAGTTTCCATATGAATTACTAAGTAAAATCTATAAATAAATATAATTTAGAATAAAAATTAAACAAATATTCAAAAAATATTTGAAATTTTAAAAATAGCAATTTTATTTTGAAAAGAAATCCAAAGTAAAATCCCTCAATAATTATAATTCCAAATAAAAATGAACAAAAATTAGCAATTGGGTTTGTGTACAAATTGTAACAAAAAATTGAAATTTAGAGTAAAAAATGTGATTTGATTTCTATACAATTGCAAACTAAAATCCATAAATAACTCAAATTCAAAATAATTTAAATAAAATTAGCAATTTAATTTGTATCCAATCTACAATAAAAAACAAACAAAATTTTTAATAAGAATAAAAATTATAACAAGGATTGCATGAATAATATCGGAAGAGATCACGAAAGAGTGTAATAGTGTCGATTTGTCCAACAAGAAGACATTAAACCATCAGAAAGCAAAGAGCACAAGAGATGGCGAGGGAGATGAGGATAATATTGTGTTGCCCACTTAGCCGTTTGACAAGGAAAATATCATGCCACTAGCCAAAGTTGTTGAAGAGAAATGCCAGAGTCAAAGGAGCCAAGGGCCACGACCATGAGTGGTCATCATCACTATTGTTGAAGAAGTCAATATCTAAATAAGCCGATAATGAGAAAGCTTCAGTAATGAGGAGATGAAGCTTAGCATTAAAGATGAGCTATAATGATATAGAGCCATCAGGTAGTTAGAAGTGTGATCGGAAGAGATCACGAAGATTTTCTATATCGTTAGACAGTGACTAAAGCAGACATGCTGGCAACAGTGAAAAATGTTGCCACCTACTGGTAATTGCTTATTTTTCTTTGCTATATATCTTGTATATGTCTCCTCTTCCTGGGTTCTTTCTCTACGATCCCTCCTTCATGACCTTGTCGATGATAGGATCCACTATTGAATCCACCTCTTTCTCTATCTCGTCAACCTGCACCATTAAACCAGGACAAAATAATTATCATTTCATTTATACATGACAGAAAATACCGTCACATAGACACATGCTAAGCACCTCACTCTTTACTCAATACTCGCACTAATTATCTGCCGTGAGTGCCATCTAATGTTACCGCACATGAGACAATTTTATTTTACTCTTATTAGATGTTTTATTTTGTTTTGTTTGACATATTGACTTATCCTTCACAAGTAGCAACCCTGTGCTTAACATGCATGTCTCTATCATATTACGAGGCAGGCTAATTCTACAAATCAGCACGTATCTCCAACTAGCCAATATAGCAAGGAACAGCAGGTAGCTTGCACGACTGCACCATGAGCTAATTAAGCAACAGCACAGTAACATGAGCAGCTACCGTAATCTAAAGTACCTTGGGTTAACCGAAAGATCAATTCAGGCAATTAATAAATTAGGTAATTAACCTAACCTTCTGAATTAGGGCCTCGGCTTTCTCGGCATCCTCCTCGATCGCGTCAGTGACCGTCTTAATCTTCGAGGCTGCTTCCTTGAGATTTTCATTGCCGGGAAACGCGTCGGCCACCTCGCCGGCGACCTTTTCGGTCGCCTCCGCCACCGTGTCGACCACCTCGATTGCTACTTCTGCCGTCTTCTCCACCGTATCTATCAGATGTGATTTACACACAAAAAATTGGAATCAAAATGCATGCTAAGATCAATACAAGTGGTGAATATATTGTTTAGATTTACCTTCCAATGCTTTCATCTTTCTGTAAATAGGTATTGCAACAATGACGGCACCAACGACCCACTTTGCCCTGAGAAGTTCATTGGTTGTGAAATGCAGAAATATCTGACAAGAAGCGCATGTAAGTGTAACTTTTCTGCACTCACCATGAAGGCATATTGGGCATTGGGAGATTTCCTCCTGACGATTTTGCAGGACCAGGACCAACTGCAGGGATTCTGAACCAAAAGAGGTGAAAAAAATTATTCACCAAACGTTGTACAGTACAGTGGCGTGCAAGTTTGTTACCCAACTCGTCGTGCTACGAGCGCCGTTGTGGCCTCGAGCACTATTGTAGCCTCTCACCGTGCGCTGCTAAGATTCGCTGCACCCCGTTTAGATATATTATATTGCCTGTAATATTGCATCACGAATCCAAAAGGAGTAGTTAAAAAGGCATAAAGGAAACAAAGAAGCTAGATATATAACAAAAGGATCAATTCTAACCTCAATTATCTCCCAAGAAGCAACCTCATCGTGCCATGCAGATCTATCGCTAGAAAACAAATGGACAATTAATTGTAAAATTTCAGAACAGGAGGGGTAGAACCGTAGAAGGTTGTAGAGACAGATAGCAGGTAGCAGAGAGGTTCGCAGGCAGGGATGACAAACAGAGACGGTGAGGTGAGCAAATCAGGGAGGGACGCACGGATTGTGGCGGAGGCTTTGGGGAGGCAAAGGAAGCATAAGTGGCGGTGAGGATCAAGTCATCGCCAGAGCCGAGGTAGCCTGGATGTAGTCAAATGCCAGGCTCGCTTGTCGTGACTCTGATGGAGCATAGATTGGATGGCGGCGGCGCGTGTTTGCTCTGATGGAGATGAAGAATGGAGGAGGAGCATGAGCGAGGGGAACAGGGAGGATCCAAGAAGGAGAATGGGAGGACTGGGATAAGGTTGATACAGTCTCCTAATACTAGTCATCCTGAGAGCAGGTACAATAAGGCTTAGTCAGCAGGCTATAGCAAATATAATATCAACCAAATCTTACGTGGCAGAGAGAGAAAGGAAAAGAGAGAAGGAAGTTGGCTACTAAATTACAGCTAGCTATAGCACGTAAAAATATGCATTTCACTCTCTTACACATGGGGCCAAATAGTTATTGTAATAGCTACCTTATTGTATGAACTATTTTTTTGAAGGCTATAGATGAAATGGACAAGTATTATAGCCACTAGTTGGCTATACTATTGTACTTGCTCTGATAGCACAATACTATAGACCCCGCATCGAAGCAGCATCGCTCTAGAAGAATCTGAGAGGTCTCCCAATCTGATGGCTCACATCATGACAGGCCCCACCTAATCAACGGCTCAACCCTATACCGTTTTAGAGCAAGTATAATAAGAGGCTGTTAGTAGGCTGTATGCTGAGGTAGAGGACAGAGAGGAGGAGAGAGAAGAGAGGTGGGCTGTAAGTTTACAGCCAACTAAAGCACAATAACCAAGAAACTTTGTGAGAGAGAGAGGGGTGGGTCATACAGCCTTCAGCTGGCTGTAAACTACTATATGAATGGGCTGATAAGTGAGCTGTAAGTGTCTATACAGCCAGCTGAAGGCTGTATTATTAGCCTTGCTCTTATGGCTGTGAACGGGACACCGTTCTCTAGTATTTCACTCTTTGTTTTTGTGCGCGCGTTTGGCACAGCGTGCACTAATATCTGCGCGGCTGTCGGTGGACAATTTTTTTGTTCCCATGATTCGATATGCTCGAATCTTCCAACTTCTTTACACTGCAGTTTACCAAATCTCCACATGGGGCCTGGTTTCAAAAGGCGAAAGAATAGGGAAGCAACTCCTCTGGGTCAGACCTCACTGAAGCCAAATGAGGCCATCGCGCGGATGACCGACACGTACTCCTCTTCCCCCGCACGAATCTCTCCGCGCGATGCCGTCTTCTCCCGTCTCCTATTCTCTCGTGCCGTCTTCTCCGCGCGAGCGCCTGCTCCCTTCTCCTATTCTCCACCACTCCCTCGCTCTCCTCCCGATCTCCTCTCCTCCCGATCCGACCTCGCCCGCCCTCCTGTCCCAGATCCGAGCGCGAGCGCGAGCGCGAGCCCGCCGCCCGCCCTCCCCTCCCAGATCCGAGCGCGAGCCCGCCGCCCGCCCTCCCCTCTCAGATCCGCCCTCCCCTCCCCTCCCAGATCAACGGCGGAGCGGCGAGGGCGCCAACGGTCGGCGGCTGGAGCTTGCTCATCGGCGGCGGCGCGACGCAATTGACGACAACGGCACAATCGGTGGCCGAAGGGAGCGGGAAGGGGCGGCGCCACCGGCGGGCGGAACAACGACGACACGATGACGATCGGTGGCCGACGGGAGGGGGGAAGGGGCGGCGCCACCGGGGGGCGGAACGTCGACGCCACGCTCATGAGCAGTGGCCGACGGGAGGGGGGAAGGGGCGGCGCCACCGGGGGACGGAACGTCGATGGCATCTCCATGCACCTCCATGCAGACCTGATCGGGAGGCGGGAAGCTCTACGGGGAGGTCGGTTTTTTGGGGGGAAAGCTGAAGCGCCGCTTCGCGCGGAGAAAGAAACGCGCTCGCGCGAAGAAGACGGCACGGGAGACTAGGAGACGGGAGAAGACGCCATCGCGCGGAGAGATTCGTGCGGGGGAAGAGGAGTACGTGTCGGCCATCCGCGCGATGGCTTCCAAAGAATAGTTTGCCGAGACTGGGCTGCGAGCCCGAGACAGCAATTTTTGACATGGGACCTTAGCTCGGAGGCAGCCTGACCGGGACTCCGAACAGGTCTACTGGCAAAGTAGAGGTTCAGCTTAACATCACGACATGCATGGCCACGTCACTCGTCAAGTCATCTACTCAGGGGCGGACCTGCCCTTCGGGCGAGGCTGGGCGGCCGCCCGAGCTCCTCGCCGGCCGGAACCCCCCCCCCCGCGGCGGAGCACCCCCCCACCCCCCGGTCGGGCTTGACTTCCTCCTTCGCACACAAGGCCCAAGTCCATTAGCCCAGCCCAAGCAACACCCAAAGTCCCAAATACGCAACAAATACACGGCGTCACGGCCCAACAAAGCACTCAGCAACAGATATACTACGCACGGGCCAACACCAAGTCGGCAAGTCGAAGAGTACAAGAAACTGAGAAAGGAGCCGGCGCTAACCCTAGATCCCGGGCGGGCGGGCGGCAGAGGCGGAGGACGGCGCGGCGCGGCGGCGCCCAGGCGACTAGGGGAGGCTGGGAGCCCGGGAGGCGGTGGCCGGGCCCGCCGGGGAGCGCGGGAGGCGGCGGGGAGCCCGGGAGCGGGAGACCGGAGGCAGGAGGCGCGAGGCGGGCGGGTCAGCCATCGGCGTTGAGCGCGCATCGGCGAGGAGGCAGTCGAGGGCTCGAGGCGTCGAGCAGATCGCCAGATCGGCTGCAGCCCATCTGACTGAGGAAGAGGAAGTGAGTTACTGAGTTACTGAGGTGAGGAGTTGCCGAATGCTGTTCATACACAGATACACTTGTTTTTCTAGTGCAATGAGGTGAGGAGGCTTTGACAGTTTGACTCTTTGTGCCTTTTGAGGAGCAGAGTCAGCAGACCGAGACACCGAGTAAGCCGAGCTGCCGAGACAAAAGCCAAGAGCTGATTTCTATTTTAGCAAGGTGCAATAAATTCTATATTTTCTATAGTTTCTATTTTAGCAAGGTGCAATAAATTCTATATTTTCTAGATTCCAGATTTGTGTATTTGAGTATTAGTTTTGATAGCTTGTACAAATTTTATGTAGATTGTAATTGTAGAATATGTAAACTAGCTTGTCAAAATGAGGGTACTTATATTTTTACCTCTCCAGAAACAGTGATCTGAGACTTGTTTAAATTCAAAATGAATGGAAAGGATTTGAATAGCTATTTTAGCAAATTGTCAAGCAGAAGTACCTAGGAAAGCGGAACGGTGGCCGCACATGTACAATCTCAACTTGAATTTATTGCATCTTTTATATTTTATTATCGAATTGTGACACTACTGATTTATCTATCTTTTACAATTGACATGTTGTTTCTTTTACTGCTCATCTACAATTGTGGATTAAACTTTATTAGTGAGATATTTTTCATTGTCCTTCCGTTATCTACATATGTTAACATGCGAATTGTAGTTGTTGTTTCTATTTCGTATCACATACTTTTATTAGTGTGATTGCAACATAGTTTGATCATAAATTGTTTTGCTTTTGGGTACTACTGTTTATTTCACGCTTCCGACTTCAGCCTACCTAGTTTTTTTTCTGGATCCGCCATTAGACTTCGCCCTACCTCGAATTTTTTCCTGGGTCCGTCACTGCATCTACTGTGTATGGATTGTATAATGCAAAGAAAATGGTTGTGTTCGTAAAAGTGGAGCGGTACCGTTAACCTCTTTATAATTCTAATCATGAAAAAACTCTTATGAATAGCTGATTCGGTTTCTAGAGACATAGGCATACTAAACCTTGTTAATAAATATTTGTATCTCTTGTGTGCTTTTGTATTTGTCATGCTAGTGCTGTCACCGGATTCAACATCATCGTCTTGTCAGGTTTATGATTTATCTCCCCAGAAGTTAGAGGACTTGCCAGATAGAAAAGTTATCCATCCAGGGCTGTAGCCCGCAATCGGCAAGGAAAGTTACTCCTGTACAAGAGCCCACCGGAGGCAAGTTTTTTTTATGGGTGTGCCTTTTTTGACTGTGGCTAATGACTTTTAGTTCTAGCACAAGTATTTATACGAACGAGCCGAATATCGATAAGTCACTTCAAAAAGACTATCTCAATACATCGCTTTGAAAAGATAGTGAAAAAACTGTTTTGTTTATTTGTTAAGGAAAACCGTAATTCATATAGTTGGAAAGAACGGACCTACATGCAGTCCAGCTTGGCGAGGAGTGGTCATTTTTGGCTCCGTGGCAGAGAAATTTCTCCCTTCCCTTTCCTGCGAAATTCCTCTTTTGGCTTCCTCACATGACCGTCGACCGCATAAAGCACGCGGCCATCGCACTTTCCCTGTCCCAAGCGACAACAAGCGGCAGCCGGCAGGTATTATCAGATTCAGAGACGCGCTCGAGCCACAGGGTTCAGGTAACACAAGGGATTTCTGAATTATTCATTCCCCGATAACAACAGTAGCTACAGCCTACAAGAGAATCTCCATTGTTCACTTAGGAAGCTTCGGAAATCGTCCCATGGTGGACTAAGTTGCAGCCGAGACGCTGCCGATGGGCCGTCTCATTGGTCATCCGATCGGACCTCTTCTTTTTTGTTTCAACTTATGACTTATATCGTTGAGACGTTGACGACTCCCTCCTCGTTTCTTTCACAGTTACTCTACAGTCCGGTGGATTCGGCTTCAGCTTCCCCTGCAACGCACGACCCGACCATGCATGACCATTTTTAGCTCGAGTATTTCACCGAAGTCTGAAATTTTGCATCGTGTTTCTAGTTTTGACTGAGAGCTTACGGCACGATGCAGGCAGAAGCCGCCGGCTGCCGCCGCGGCGACGCAACGAAGCAGTAGGTGGTCGGGCTCCTGATCATCCCCGCCGCCACCGCCTTCTTCGCCTGACGCTAAACCTTGCGTCAGTGTTAGAGTATATGTGAAGACTGATGAACGGTACACTGATAAACTCGATCACTTCCTAGGTCTCTTTTTATCATCGCGACTTGCAAGTTAATTGAAAAATCTAATCATGTCATGGGTCTTTCTAATCTGCTAAGTGAGCCGAAGTCTTCCTAGTCAATGACCCCAATTCACCAAGCAATGTCAACTACTGTGACAGTCAGTTGAGATGCCTAATTGACATGTGCCCGCGTGCGTTGTTTGGACTTTGGAACAGAGTTCCCCAATTCTATGTCATGTGGTGGATCGGTGGACGAGCTTACTTACAATGATCTTGACCGGATTCGTCTGTCCTGGATTGCTCGCACAGCACAAGAACTGAATCTTGATCGACTTTGATTCTGCGAGTGTGTTCAATGTTAGAGACAGTGCAAGTGTGCTGTTATGTGCATGAGACAATTCAGTTCCATCAAAAAAAAGATAGCATTAGGACTGGTCCTTTTCGCACCGCATTGCAGAGCTAATTCAGCGGCGAAGTACGAACAGCGCAAAACAGTGAGAGGAAAACTGCAAAATCACTGGAGCATACCGCGGTTCACTGCTGTAGAAAATCATTCTAACAGAAACCCATGTCTGTTTTGCACTGTGGCGATCGCGCTGTAGCGTCTGATCTGTAGAATCTTCCTAGGTCTCCAAACTGTGCTTCTCTGACTTAACTTGCCAAGAGGCAAGAGAATCCAAATCCGTCCGGGGCATGTCGTTGCTTAGACAGATTGGTGCTAGTACTAGTCCAAGAGGATGTCGAGTACGAGTTGTCGATGCCGAAAGCAAGGGCTGTAATTTGAAGAACGACAAAAATCCTCTTACTTTCGTTGCCACTCGTTCTGCAGTGCTTAGCATGCTCGGTATTTGGACTAGCTGACGTATAAATACATCATATTTTTCACAAGTGTTATACTCTATCCCTTCTTATAAACAGCTCCTAGATCGGATAAGAGTTATGACATACGGTATAGCGTGTACGATATCAAGAATGTAGTAGATAAATATTATAGAGAGAACCGAAATAATGACAACAAAACAATCACAATTAAAGAGAAATATTTGACGAAGCCAACTACAAATTTCTTAAGCACGACATCAAAAGAGTGCAAAGGATTGACGCTCTCTCACAACCCTCTCAAACATTTTAGAACTATCGAATCCTTACCCTATACAAGAATTTAATACTAAAGAATAACTAGCATTTAATCCTCTCATGCACCCTCTGTTTTGGATGAGTTGGCTTATAGCTAGAGTTCTCCATTATCACCTCTCATAACTTGATATTGTGCCCCATAGGTTCTCCATCAAAGTCAAGTTGGAGTCCTAATTCTTTTAGCATACCTCTCTAAGTACTCACCATACTCAGCAATCTCCACCTTGATTCTTATCCGTTGAAGTCATAATGTTCCTTCAAGAATTTGCTCCAATGCAAATCCGCATTCTTTTGTTTTTCTCCCACCTTTAGGAGTGTTCTCATTATAGGGGTTTATGCACATCACCGTAATGTGTTTATCGGTGTCTGGCCTTGATCGCACAAACCCTCCACCTGAGAGCTCCTTTGTTGTATAGTTTAGTTAACCATACCTCTTACTCCTACAACCCTCCAAGCCAAAGGTTTATATTGTCTTCAAGCTCCACCTGCACACTGGTACCACATGATTGGTCCCACCACATCTTTTTTTCTTCTAGCATCTCGCACCTTTACCTCTACAACTGCTAGAGTTTGTAACTATCCTTTTAGTTTCGCACATAACCACAGATAAGATGTGAGTACCTATCATTGACGACATGGTTTCTTTTTGGCCAGGATTTGTACCAGATCTTCCATGAGTTGCTCTTCCCTTATGATTACCCATAAATCGGTATTCTCTATTGCTCCAGATACTATACATGATTACCAACCCTTTACAAGTAACTCGTATGCCTCCACATTGAAGTGATACCTCAAAATCTTCGAGTTCAAATGATCTCACAGATATTAGATTCTTCTTTAAGCTAGGAACATACTGAACTCTCATCAATATGCGATGTGCTCCATCATACATCTCCAATATAAATCATTTCCACCTCAGCTACTGCATGCTCCTTGTAATCTGCTACGTGAATAGTTTCATGTACTGAATGTAGAGATCCTTTATCAAATAACTCCCTCACCAAACATATGTGGAAACAGCCTGAATCTAGTATTCATATATGAGAAGTACCTGGCTGACTGATGACAAGTATGCCTGAATCATCTTTTACTATCGCCACTGAGTATGCACCATTCATTTGCTTCAAACTTGGACATCCTTTTATCATATGACAATTTTCATCACATAGATAGTATACATGTATGCCCTTCCTCTTACCCTTATTATTCTTGTGATTATTACTTTTGCCTGCAACACCTACAATAGCCATGCTTACTCTCCTGAGGATAAAGAATTCGATGACTTTTTCAAAGACTTCGTCTCCAACAGATATACAACTTGGTCATTGAAGTCGAGAGTGCTTTCCTGACAAGAATATTTATCAACAATTGCTCCTATGATGATGGTCCTCTAATTATTACGTTATTATATTATCCAACTATACCTATTATCAATAAGAGAGAGATTTCACAAGATAGTCGTAAGTCTTATTGCAACTACTTCTTGGTCGTAAGTCTTATTGCGACTATTCCTTGATCGTAAGTCTTTCTACGATCACATAGTCGTAACTCCTACTGTGACTACTCCTTGGTTGTAAGTCTTTCTACGACTATTCCTTGGTCGTAAGTCTTTCTACGACCATGTAGTTGTAAGATATCCTACGAACACCTCGTGGACATGGGTCTTTCTACAACCAACATACTCCTAACTTGCTTGTTTACGACAACCTACTTCATCATGGGGTCGTCTGACAAGGTGGTTAGAACGTAAGCCTATTCCTAATAACCGCACATGATCTCTCTCTGACAACAATCATTGCATGGCAAACAGGCCATTACGTCTCTCTGACAGTAACTTCCGTTAGACGGTTATCACTCGAAGTGTTGAGGTGTCTTTTGGTATGGGATAACGGCCATCGCTTCGTAAATTATATAAAGGTTGATGCCAGAGAGGAGAGGGGATAGAATACATTAGAGTAGGAGATAGTGTTAGGCATTTCACATTACTCTCGGTTGTAATTCTCTCTGAGCAATAGGTACACAAGATGTAGGGTTATTATTTTCCCAAGAGAAAGCCCGAACTTGTATAAAAATTCCCGTGTCTCTATTATGCATATGCATACACTGAGTCTTCTAGAGTTTCCCCGAATCTAAATAAATCATATGTAAGATCGATATTAGAACATCGACAAAACCATATGACGACTTTATCATTCTCCTCAATTTTTCATCCACGCTAGTCAGTTATATGATGAACTTATTGAAAACATTGAAATGGTCAATAAATCGTGTACTTTTCTTCATGCGCAACATATACAATTGCAGCTTCAGCACCTACTGGTTTGTTAGCGAGTTCTTCATAATTTATTCGGTGGATTTTTCTTGACCATCAAGTATTTTACCTTATCAGAGGGATATAGACTGTTGTAGTGACAGTCTTCCATTCCATCATATTCTATTCTTCAACGGATGTATTTTTCGATTTGTCTCCTCTAGGAGCATCGATTAACCTTTGCTGGACAAGGACGTCATTTACCATACATTGCCACATACTGAAATTTTCTTAGCCATCAAATTTCTCTACTTGATTCCATATCATCGACAATGATCTTGATCTTGTGCCACCTGACGTTTTATCGACCTTCTTACAAATCAGATAAATTCAACCTTACCTCCGATGTCACTTGTTATACTATGATACCATTCCTTATACGCAAGTGCCCCTAGATCAGATCAGAGTTGTGAGAGACTGCACGAGCATGCATAATATCAAGAACGAAGTACATTAATCACATAGAAAGAACCAAAATAATAACAACAAAACAATCACAATGAGAGATAAAGATTTGGCAAGCCGACCGCGGATTTTTTAAGCATGATCTCAAAAGAGTATAAGGGATTATCGCTTTCTCACAACACTCTCAAACCTTTTAAGACTCTTAGATCTTTGTTCTATATAAGAATCTAATGCTAAAAATAACTTAGTCTCTCATTCTCTTTTGTGCCCTTAGCTTTGGATAAGTCATTTTATGGCTTGAGTTCTTCTTAGCCATTTCTCGTAGCTTTATATAGTGTCCACTAGATGTCCAAAGTGAAGTGCCCTACTAATAGCCTACGATTGGGATAAAACATACCTCTCTAATTTCTATCAAACTGTGATATAAGTCACCCTACTCAACAACAGGCAATGCACGATGAAAATGCTTTTTATGGGCTATGCTTCAGTTTTGTACGCTGATCGTTTTGCCTGGCTTCCACGGCTCCACGCCGGGCGTCAAGCATAGCCACTACGCAACGCAGTGCCTTCGTAAATTATGCTTATCCACTGATTTCTTTGCTATTTCCTTGTATCAGTCAGTACATGAACCTTCCCCACTGTTTACACGCGCATTTGTCTCCTCATCGGTGAATCTTTCGAAGGCAGGTTGGCGCAAACCCAACCATTAAAAATCCCAACCGCTTTGCAATCCCATTACGGACAGGAACCTCCAAGAGAATGATTAAGAGCGCAACTTCTCTGGCTTAAAGCTCACGCACGCAATAAAATGCAAATGCTTCTCCCACTAACATCGTTTCTTAGCAAAAGCAGGCTATCATCTATAGGGAAAAAGGCGGAGAAAAGCAGAGAATCCCCAAGTTCTGCCTCTTGTCATCTTTCAATCCCATGAAATTTACAGACTGCAAACCAAACAAAACTTCACTTTGCGAGAGTCAAAAGGAGTTGGGAAATTTCAGGCCTCACAGATAGAGTGTATGTGAAAAATATTCCTAAACAAACAAATAGGAAAAAAGGACAATATCTCCAAGAGAAAAGAAACAAAGCACACAACTTGTCAATTTCTGTCGGACCCCGGATTTGCGATTCAGAAGCCTCTGTGATTCCACCGCACTATTCTCTAGATCAGCAGATAATGCATACAAATACATTACTAAACATCAAACACATATCTTGCGAAAACAAAACTAATACAATAGTAGACCTACGTGCGGGTCGATCAGGCAGAAATCTTTAAAGAGCAGCAGGTGGGACCCTCAAGATATGCGCACAGGCAACCAACTGGAGCTCACGACTTAGTTCTTGACCCTCATCATCTTCCAGTCTCGTCAACGCTCTTAAATCACTGCAAGACTTTTCTTTCTCCTTCTTACTTACTGAATAATAGTAGTTGAGTAACAAACGAAGGTACTCAATGAGCCACTACATAGAATGCAATTATAATACATGCAACACTAGAAGGCTTGAGGTTCTTTTTATTTGTAGAAAGCCACAATTAAAATACAACAAATGAAAAGACTGAGACTTAGCATTTTAACTAAACCATGTTTTAAAGAATGTAATACAATGATAATCTTAGTGAAGGTTCCACTCACATTTTATAGAGTATGGTTCCATCCACCATATGTTATATTTATTTCTTGGGTTCCATCCATCCTTTATATTCACCGGGTTCTATCCTTCCAAGGGAAATCAAAGTCAGGGTTCCAACCACCCCTTCTGTTTTCATCCCAACAACAAAGATTTTTTAGTAAAATAGACACTAACTCAAGTAAGTTTCTATGTCCGTCATAACCGTGGGCACGACTGTTTGAACAGTTTTTACCAAGGTTGTTAAAATTACAATTCTAGTTCTACGATCCCACGAAGCCAATCCGACTTAAATTGTATCTTGAGTCGTACCTGGTAGAATCGTGATTCTACCATGATTCTATCATGGTAGAATCAATATCATCCTAGATTATGAAAGATTTAGGTGTTTGATTGTGTCCTATCCCTCAATTCAAGTTGTATGTTACATACTAAGTAGTTAATAGCTTAGTCATTAAGATTTGAAGGTTTAGAATAATAAAATTTAATTTAATTATAGTTTATTTTACATTTTTATGTAAAATGATTAGATTATGGCAATATTGATAACATCACTCTTTTAGTCGTAGCTCTCAATGACATATAATTTAAACCATAATTCTAGTCATGAATAAGGTATATTTATTAATTAAATTAGATGCCAAATGACCAAATAAACACTTATATCACTCTTGGAATACATGGTGAATTAGAATAAATATGTTTTTGGTACAATCGGGTAGGATCTTAGATTCTACAATTCAATCATAGAATGTGATTCTACCAGAGTATCTCCGATCTGATTCAGAATCATGATTCTGACAACCTTGGTTTTTACTTATGCAGAGATTGCACACTTTACCCACAAGGAATATTCAATTTGTTATATTTCACATGCTTTCTTAGCCATTCAGATCAAGAAGACTATCACAAAGCCTTTACAATGCATCTTCCCTATGTGGCTACTTCTGCTATGGTTTTTATCGTCGTAGGGTTCTGACCACCTGCTCTAGATGCCCCATCTTGTGCCATCACAGAGGCTTCCATCTAGCACTCATCCCGTATTCCACCTAATTGTGCATCTAGCGCTGAGTTGATGCAAATTTATTGATCAGGCAATACCCATTATAGCTTTGTGGTTGCGATGTTTTACCTTGTAAGGTCATCACAAGATTCGGTTCTTAAGGTTACCTGAGCGGTTCTGGGACAAATCATATTCTCATGTTTGATGTTTTAAAACGATGCCAGAGCAAATTAATGTCCACATGTATTTAAGTAAGGCTAAGCGTGGCAATTAGATACATACTTATCAGCTAATATGCATACCATTAACTCTAGGGTGTCAATTTATTATGTACAAAATCAAGTAATAGAATTTAATAATGCGAGTAGCATTAAGGCATTAATATACTCTAATGACAATATAACTTTAATCAAAGTAAAGAATGCAATTTAATATTTTTAAATAAAATAATTTGCATTCAAAAGATAGGTGCAATATGATCAAAGTGATGACTTGTCTCGCTCAATTATTGTGGATCTTATTCTTATTTAAAGTCTTAGTCTTCATCTTTATCTAGATCTTGATCTCACTCGAGCTATTGCTTCTTCAAGACTTCAAATTCTAATTACACGAAAACAACCGAATCCAATAAATTCAAATAACTCCAAAATTCCGAATAAATCTAAATGAACTCAATTAAATTTTATTATGATTAAGTTGGTGACATGAGACAAGATTTAGTGAGTACGAGATTTAGCCGGGGTCAAATAAAGTTTGAGCGAAGGGGGAATGGTTTGAAGAAAACACGCCGGGAAGTACGTTAAGGGAGGATAAATGAATATTCATGGGAATATTCCACTCTAGATTTGAAGGTCATTAGGCCTAGCTAATGGCAGATACTATTGCTTGAACCCAACTTAATAATTTTTATTATAATTTTTCTATTTATTAAGGAAGTTACGTGAGTTAGGTGAAACCTAAGGACATATACAAGGATCTACGTGATGTACTGAGTATTATTTACCAAATATTATTACTTAAGGATTATGACACGAGCTTTACATGCATTCCAATGAAATGCAACTCTTATGCTAACATGGATACTAATGTATCATAAAACGACTTAATGATATGCTGGTGAATTAGTTTAACTAAAGTCTAATTAATCGGCCCTGCTACTATGCCTATGGTTCATTAAATGGTGTTTTTAGCAAAACTATTACTTAATGACCAATGGTCCATGTGTTAATGGGACAACGAGTTATATTTTAATAGAGTTTTATTTTAACATGACTCCCTTTTTAAGTTGCGTTTTGAGTTGAATGTTGTTGGTACACTAATTATCCTTAATTATCATCTAACACTAATTGACTCTAATTTATTCTCTCATTACATGGACTAGCCATGGTACCTATTTTATTATATTTATATGGGACTATTTATGTCTAGAGCTTATTAACATCATCTTTAATTAAATTCATATTTTGAAATTTAATTGCTAGAGGCATGCTAACAACTTTAATATCATTTATACAAAATTTATTTTAATAGCATATTCAATTGATATATGAGTTTCTAAAACAAATCTTGATGGCGTCATAATTAACCTCTATTTCTACCTAACTATTTTCTAGGAAAATATTTTAATTAAGGTGGATACTTCAATTCAAACACTAATTATCTCTGAAAAATATCTAATTATATTCTAAGGTAATCTTTAATTAAATCCTTCTTTTCTAGTTAAATATTAGTGTCATACTATTAAATCAATTACCTTAGTTATTTAATCATGATTTGCAAAAGGGCACTCATCACTTTTGAGATATAGAAATAATAATTATTTTTTACATGGCTTAATCCTACCCTGATTATTTTTAGCCATTAATTGATTTACTAATGCTTACTGAAATGCAACTAATCAAGATTTAATCTTTAAATATTTTAAATTTACATAAATCCTTATTCTAATTCCATAAGTAATTTTATGCTTATTTTTATTTATAACAAAATTATATTTTATTATATATTTATTTGAATTTTTCTAATTATTTTGATTTCTCTAAATTATTTTCTAACTAAAAATGGAACTATGCAATGACAGGTGGGGCCATGAACAGTTCTTGGGCCCACATGTCATACAAGAGAGAGAGAGAGACAGAGGAGTATGGCTACACAGAGGAGAAATAGAGGAGGGAGCCAAGCAGGAGGGATGGCAGCATAGGGATAAGGCGAGCTCGCCGGTGGTAAGGCGACAATGAAAATGGAACTAGGAGGGAGTAAGGAAGCCTGGGGAGGTAACGTAGTGGATCGTACGGCACAAAGGCTGGTAGGTGGCAGCACATAGTGGCTGGCATAGGGGAGGAGAAGGGGACGACGGTGGCCGGGGTGGGGAGGGAAGAAAGGGAGGCTCGAATGAGCAGGAGAGTGGTCAGTGGCTGGTGGCATGATCTAGGGCGGCACGACAAGGTTGATGTTGGGCGGCACACGAGCGAGGAGGAGCTCAAATTGAGGAGTGGGAAAGCTAGAGGGGGTGAAGAGATGCTCCAATAGGGAACAATTTGATTAGAGTTCACCGGAGAGGAGGGGCGGCAGTGGCAGTGGTGTTTGGTCAAAAATAGGGAAGATGACGTCGCGGTGAGCTCTGGCAAGGAAAGCTAAGGTTAATTGGGGAACTTTGCAATTTGGGATGTGGAATGCGAGGTGGTGCGATCGGATCTAGGAGGGGTTCGCTGAAATGGTCGGAATGGTGAGGGGAGGCGGTGGCTGACTCATAGTAGCAGGTTCGTGCTTGGTTGGACCCAAGGAGGAAGAAGATGGATGGGGGTGCAGAGGAGCCAAGAGCGAGCTGGCTGGGCTTTTATAGGCAGAGCCGCCAGTGGGCTACTGTTAGTCAGCAATTTGGCGTTATGACATGCGCACAACACGCGGTGTAAGAGCGATAGGGGTGCACACGGTGTAGGTCGGCAGGTGGCATGGGCGCAGCGTGCATCACGGGAGCGCACTGCACGGGGTCAGGGCGCGCGTGCGTGAGCACACAACACGGCCAAGAGTAGAGGAAGAGAGAGGAGAGAAAGAGAAAAGTAGAGTTGGGCCGGGCAAAAAAAAAAGAGAAATGGGCGAAGCCCGATTGGGGTTGGGAATTTTTGTTTTATTTATTTTGATTTTGAATTTCAATTTTTTATTTGAATTTTGAATTCAAATAATAATTTTATTTGGAAAATTTTTTAAAAGTGCATAATTCCTATTTTATTCAAATTGATCCAAGTTTTTTATCTCCTTTTTATTGCCTGATTTGATTGATACTAAATCCAATCAAGATTCTAGTAATATCAGAACGTATCAAAAGTTTTAAATTTTTTATATTTTCAAACCTCCGATTTTTAGGATGTTACAGTTTTTTTACCGTCAGGTTTTCCGGCCGCGGTGGCGCCACCGCAGCAGCCAGCCGGCGTCAAGATAATCACGGCTGACCAGCCGCCGGTGACAACGCCCCATTTCTGCTCGACTCGGCGTCATCCCTACCCCTCCTCGTCGACCCGTCCCACCCCTTGCGCACCGACCCGTCGCCTCCCCCTCGCGCCCACGACACCGTCCTGGCCAAGAACGCCTGCCACCGCCGCCCGCCGTGGCAGCTCCCACCGCCCCCTCCGTTGCTGAAGCTGCCTCCACCTCCTAATGCTCTCCGTCCTCCTCTCGAGCTCCCCTCGGAGCTCATGTCCGAGAGGTTGACCAGGCTCGTGGCGTGCCGCAGGCGGGGCGACCTGCGCACCTCCTCCCTCACGTGCTGCGGCAGCCGCAGCGTGAACCTCTCGTGGTCGCCCACCTCGGCGGCCGCGGCCGCCGCCGCGAAGAGCGAGTGCCCCGTCGAGTGCGACCTCGGCAGCCTCGCCGCACGCCGCTCGCTGCGCAGCATCTCGAGCTCCACGGCCTCCTCCTTCCTATCATCCTCGTCGCTGTCCTCCTCCTCCTTGTCCTCCACGGGTATCGCCACGGCATGCGGCGGCGAGGGCTGACGCCGCGCCACCTGCTCCGGCGACGGGGGCCCCACGGCGGTCGGCGCCGGCTTCTCGAGGTTGGCGCGGCACAGCGGGCACGTGACCCGCGCCTCGAGCCAGGGATCGACGCACTCCGGGTGGAACGTGAAAAACCCCAAAATTTCAAAATCCAAAAATTTGTGAATTTTTGCCGATTTTTGGGTGATTTTTGGAAACTTTCCTTTTCGGGAAAGTCTCCCCGTTTCCGCCTTCCCTTTTCGGCCGGGCGTTTCCTTCCTTCGCCGGCGCCCTCCTCTCTTCCCGCCTTCCCTCGCGCCCCGGCTCCCTCCCGCGCGGACGCCTCCTTCTCCCTCGCTGGCGCCCGCTCCCTCCCCGCTTTCCTCGCGCACGCGCGCTGCGCCTGCGCCCGCTCTCCTGCGCGCGGACAGCGCCGCCCCTCGGATCCCCTCCTCGCGCCCGCTCCGCCCCGCCGCGCTGTCCCGACCGCCGCAGGGTCTCCGCGCCACGCGTCGCCCAGCTCCTGCGCCCGACCCCGCCTGTCAGCCCCACCTCCTCCCTCTCCCACGCGCGGACGCGCTCCCCGCCCGTGCCCGCGGCCACCTGCTCCCTGTACCGTCCCGTCGCCATTACTCCCTGTGCAGAGCTCCGTCACCCTCCCCATCCCGCGGAGAGACTCCCCACCGACTCCCGTCCATCCCTGTTGACTCGGAGCTCCCCCCCATTGCCTTCTCCCCGAAGCTTCGCCCCCTTCGCGCGGGTATAAATTTCCCCCTCCGGCTCCTCGCTCCTCCTTTGCTTCCCGAGCCGCTCCACCGCCTCCACTCGTCTCCCCAACCTCCAGTGAGTTCTCCTAAGCCGCCGATTGAAGCCCAGCCGCTCCGAGCGCCGCCATTGCCGTCTTGTGAGCCGGCGGCCCCTCGGAGCTGATCTCCCTCATCCCTCCCCCATTCTCCCTTTGCTTCTCACTAGAGCATCCCCTCCGTGTACTAATCCTGTTAGTGGGTCCCCTTGGCCAGGTGAAGCCCCGTGGAACGCCGCCGACGAAGCTCCTCTCCGGCCGTCGCACCTCTCCCGTGGCCAGCTCACTCCGAAGCTCCCCAGCACTCGCCGCCGCCGCCAATGTGAGCCCCATGATCCCCTCTCGGTGTAACCGCAGCCGATCGAGCTCGTTCGCCGCCGGTGACCTCCCTCACCTCCGAGCTCCCGAACCACCCCCTTCTGTCCCCCGCTCTCTCCGTTGCTTCCCTCGCCTCCCCAGTGCCTAAAATGGACTCCCCAAGTCGAACTCTAGCCGGTGAAACCCTCCCCGGTCTTCAGGAGCCATCGCCGTCGCCGGAACGCCGCAGCTCCGCCGTCCCCACTCCTCTGTCGCTCGTGCGCGGCTGGAGGAAGACGACGACGACGTGGTCGCCCCTCCGCCGACCGATCCCTCCTCCACCTTCTAACATCGGCCGTCCGATCCTCCACTTACCGCTTCGCCCCTCCGTTTTATCGTCGCCGTCGGATCATCTTAAACACCGCCCCTCCCCTCCGTTGGATCTCCTTCCCGTACCCCTTCACCCCGCCGCATCTCCGCCACCCGCTTGAGCCACGCGTCGCTCATCCGAGCCGCGTGAGCGCGCGCGGGCGTGGGCCGAGCCGGCCTGCCCCGTCGCCGAGCGCGCGCGCGCGCCTGCGGGCCGCGCGTCGACGCGCGTTGGGCCGCGCTGGCCTTCGGCCGCGCGGGCCGCACAGTGTCGGGCCGCACTGTAGCAAAGCGGCCGGGCCGCACTGTTCATCCAATTTCCAGAGAATTTATCAATTTCTAAAATCCCAGAAAATCCAAATAAATCCTAGAAAATCACAGAAAATCCCAAAAATTCCCAAATTTCACCACATTGCTCCAAATATTATTCCAGACCCTCTGGTGAAATCCATTTCCTCTGGTGAAATCCATTTCCACAATTTCATCCCAGATATATTCCTAAAATTCCATTTGGAGTGTTTATGCAATTTATTTCTTTTTAATTAGATTATTTTGCCTCGCTTGATTAGTCTCAAGCTGGATTTAATTTATTTTAATTGTTTGCGTTAGTGTCGAAGATCCCGGAAGCCCAGGAGCAGATTCAGGATTCAGGTGCTTCGACGTTCGAGCTCGCAGAGATCATCCGGATAGACGGCAAGTCCCAAATCCTTTGATCATATTGTATCCCATAATGTTTAATTATGTTAATATGTTATTTGCATTGAGCTAGTCTGAAATGTTAGTTCGAAAATAAAAATAAAAGGTTTAGAATGACATGTGATATAGTTAGTCCTACCACCTTGAAATGCCCTGTTTAAATTGTAGCCACGCCATTGAAACCCTAGATTTAATTATCTGTTAATCTAGATAATTGTAGGATATTATTATCATGCAAAATGTTACACTAATAAGGTTGTGGCTGTGAGCCAATAGAATTTGGAAAACCCGACTCTAAGGTAGGGTGGTATGGGACACCGTATCTTAGAGCGGAGAGTGCCGGCGTGCACAAGGTAGGGTAAGGGTTGGGGGAGAGCCGCGAGACGGTCTTTGCCCACCTCTTATCCTAGGGCTGGAGTAGGGTGAGGGTGAGTGGGAAACCGCGGGACGGTCTACGCCCACCGCTTACCTTAGTTTGGGTCGCGGACCTGGCGAGGTTGCGGGCCATGTGAAAATATAAGGACTGAAACCCTTACGCTGAGCAAATGTCACAGTGATCGCTCAACCACAGGAGTTGGCTTGTCAACACATGTCTTTTAGCTGCTCAACTCGTTTGAAACTCTACAGGAGGGTAGCAGTGAGGTTAGGTAGGCCGTGCTACGGATGCCTAACAACGGTAGAGTTCACTCAAAGCGGATACTGTTTTCGCTTGTGTGTGTGTGTGTGTGTGTGGAATCCAGACCCGAGTGAATTCTACCGGGTAGAGCCTATATAAAGAGTCGAGCAGTGAAAAGACCTGGCTTTCTTAACTCTTTAGCGGGAGTTGAGAGATCGTGTGGGTAAAGCTGAGCAAACTCTGCAGAGTCAAATAAATGGTATTCGAATACGCCGTGCTCCCGGTTATTGGAGCTGTGTCACTTGGGTGATTCCAGCAGCAAAGCTTAAGTAGATTTGTACATACTTTAACTTGGTTAGTTGGTTAATGAGCTCTTGATGAAAACCCCTGAGATCTTAAGGAGTAAGTTTTGAGTCCGTCTTATGAAAATGTTTGCAAATAAAATTGCATCCACCAAATGTAATAAACCAAGTATACACCAATCCTTGGAATCTCCGTGCATATAGTAAATTAAGATCCCTTTGGGATTTGCTGAGCCGGTTGTTTGGCTCACGGCTTGCTTAATCCACCCTTTAGAGGATCAAGACGAAGGAGAAGGTCTTCCCGTTGAAGAAGTCCCCGAGGATCTTTTCTTCGACGAGGACCCTTGGCTGTAGGTCTCCGCCGCGCTTGAAGCAGTTTCTGGAGCCTTTTGTAATGTATTATACTTTGGGCTTGCACGCCCCGCTGTAAAAACTGGATGTTATTCCGTATGTCAAATATATGCTGGACTTTTGTTGTTAGCATGCAATGGTATACTCTTGCGCGACAGTCCATAACTGTTCATGCGTGAATAGTTACGGGGTGCCGTGTCCGTACGCGCCCCTGGAAACGGGGGCGTTACAAGAAGTGGTATCAGAGCAGGCTCTTTGACCGTAGGTTGAGACCTAAGGCTGTCTAGGAAGCGATTTTATCGCAAAAAAATTAATTTAAGGCATAAAAAGAGTTTATGAAAAATATAAGGTCTATTGCTGTCTTGTTCCTCTCTTGTTGCTACTTTCCTGTCTTAAATTTATTTCTGCTTAAGTTTTAATTTTCGCAAATGTTTACTGTCTTACTTGTCTAATTTCAAAATTTCGTTTCCGGCAGATGGTGCGCCTCGTTTTCTCCCGCCCCGACCGAAGGGATGGATGGCACCACAAGTTGTGGGAAATGCGACGATTCCTCGGAGCGAGAGGAAACCACGGCCCAGTGATCTACGCTGAGGGACAGTTTCGCCAGGACCAGTTCTACGAGTACAAGGCTTGGGTGGTCCTCGATCCCTTGCCTGTCCGCCCAGACAGGAAGCGGAGGTTCACAGCCCGACGGGTGGACGACGAGGATGCTGTTCAGGACGTGGCGCTGAAAGCCGCGCTCTATCTCAGGGACTACTACCACCAGGAGCTAGCAGGGACGCCCTTCGACCTGGTGCCGCGCCCGCACTTTGGGGACTTTATAGTCCCTAGGTTCGGTGAGGATGACGATCCCCGCCTAGCGGGTATCGCCACCCTTATGGCGCAGCAGGTCGCCAGCTACGACAGAGCCGTCGAGGAGGCCAGAGTCTGGCAGAGGCAGTTGTGGGACACTCGTGAGGAGGTTCAGCGCCTCCGGGAGTCCCTCGCCCGCTTTGAGGCCCAGGAGGCAGCAGAGGGTTCAGACAGTGCGGAGTCGCCCAGCATTCACTCTTCTTGTGCTTCGGTGCAGTCTAGGCCCAAGCGCCGGATGACTGCGGCGCAGTACCGTGCCCGGTTCCGCCCCGCAGCCCCGCTTGCTCTTCCAGCACCAGGGGACGACGAGGAGTAGACGCCGTCCGTTAGTGGTAGCCTGACCTTTTGGTGATAGATGTACTTTTGTATGTAATGCAAGTGTAACATGAACCTTTATGTGGTCTGTGCACCACTTGCTTAATGTAAATTATGTTGCTACCTCTTTTAATTTGTTTGCTTAATTATCAGTATGTTCTTCCTGTGTTCAAAGCTTTCTCCTATCCCCTTCGCTCTCGTTCTTATCTTTTCGTCCTATACTTGCCTTGAAAAATTCAAAGTCTTACTTACCTGTTCTTGATTGCCAAAGCCGCTGCAAGGCTAACCTCAAGTTCCCAATCAACAGATGGACCCAGCACAGCAGAGAGGTCAGACCAGCGGGCAGGGTGCACCTGCCACAGATCAAGCCACGCTCGCCAGTGTGATAGCAATGTTGGAGCAAAATCGTTACCAGGGAGAGCAGAACATCTTACGAGTGTTAGATCAGCAGGCCCGTCTACTTGAACAGATCGCAACCAGATCTCCAGGAGTACAGGGTGGAGGCAATATTCCACGGGATGGTGCTCCAATTACCACCCGGTGGAATGACTTTCTAAAAACACGTCCACCCACTTTCTCCACCACCGCCGATCCTATGGTTGCTGAAGATTGGCTGGCAGATGTGGAGAGAAAACTTCAAACTGCACAGTGTGACGATAGAGAGAAGGTACTATATGCATCCCACCAGTTACAGGGTGCAGCAGCGACCTGGTGGATCAACTACCAGCGCACACTCCAGAATAGAGAGATTAGTTGGGAAGATTTCTCCAGGGCCTTCCGTAAGGCCCACATCCCCGAGGGTATTATGGAAGCCAAGCGCCGGGAGTTTTTGGCGCTCAAACAAGGTGGTCGCACTGTGATGGAATACTTACACCAGTTTAACCACCTCTCCAGATTTGCCCCTGAGGATGTTGACAATGAGGACAAGAAAATGAGCAAGTTTCGTGCAGGTTTGCAGCAGTCTTTGAGATTCCATATTTCAGCCTTGAAGTTCAAAGATCTGAATGATATGGTTGATGGCTTGATCACCTCCGAAGAAGCTAGAAGTGACATGGAAGACTATAGAAAACGCAAGGCAGCACACAAATCGCAGTCATCGTCACACACCGCTCAACGAGCCAGGACATCGGGATCTTCTTCATATCGATCCCCATCCTCCCGGCAGTATGTGATGATGCCGAAGAACCAATCCCACCAGACTCAGCATTATGCTTCCCCTCTACCATTGGCTCTCAAGTGTCCCACTTGTGGAGGGAATCACCTGGCTAGTAGCTGCCCGCGAAGGTCAAACGCATGTTTCCACTGCGGTGAGTTAGGGCACTACAGAGACCAGTGTCCTAGGAAGAATTTGCCATCAGATGCAGCCAAGCTACAAGTTCAAAATCAACAGCAGCAGGAAGTCAAGTCACAGACATCCCCCGGTACCCCCAAAGGAGGATATCTGCAGATTAAAGCATCCAACCCTCAGTCACCTGCAGGCACTGCAAATTTCTCAGCTACAGGCAGAGGCAGAGGCAGAAGCAATGTCAGACCCACTTTCTATGCCAGAGTGAACCATGTATCTGCAGAGGATGCCGCTGGTGCAAGTGACATCATTGCCGGTATGTTTCCAATCAATTCCATACCTGCATTGATTTTATTTGACCCTGGTGCAACGCATTCTTTTATTTCAAAGAGTTTTGCTGCAAGAAATCAATTGCCTTCTGTTGCATTACCAAGACCTTATGTGGTGGAAACCCCTGGGGTTAGAATGGAGTCCCACCGTGGGTGTGCGGGACTCAACATAAAAATCCAAGGGGTAGATTTTAGAGCCGACTTGTTGCAGTTGGACATGTCCGGGTTAGATGCCATCTTGGGCATGAACTGGTTGGCCAGAAATAAAGGCAAGGTAGATTGCGAGGTCAAAACAGTGTCATTGATTAACTCTGAAGGTCAGAAAACAGTAGTAGAGACAGATCGAAAAGTGCTGAAAGATGCCAAGAAGCGTATGATCAACATGATAGCAGCTACACCTGACCAAGTGCCAATAGTACAAGAGTACCCTGATGTGTTCCCCGAAGAACTACCAGGTAGACCCCCTGACAGACAGGTAGAACTTGCAATAGAATTGGTACCTGGTACCAAGCCAATTGCCAAGCACCAATACAGAATGTCAGCTAGTGAATTGAAAGAGCTGAAGAAGCAGTTAGATGAGTTACAAGAGAAGGAATTCATCCGACCCAGTACTTCACCATGGTCAGCCCCAGCACTGTTTGTGAAAAAGAAGAATGGCGAATTGAGAATGTGTGTGGATTACAGAGGTTTGAATGCTGTTACCATCAAGAACAAGTATCCCCTCCCAAGAATTGATGATCTGTTCGATCAACTTAGAGGAGCCAAAGTGTTCTCCAAGATCGACTTGCGCTCGGGTTATCACCAACTCAAGATCCGAGAGCAAGATCGAGAGAAGACCGCCTTCATTACCAGATATGGATTGTTTGAGTTCACGGTCGTACCCTTTGGTTTGACTAATGCGCCAGCGTATTTCATGAATCTTATGAACCTGGTGCATATGGACCAATTGGATCGATTTGTGATTGTTTTCATTGATGATATTCTGATATACTCCAAGAGTGAAGAAGAGCACCGACAACATTTGCATATGGTTTTGACCAGATTGAGAGAGCATAAGTTATATGCAAAATTTGATAAATGCAGTTTTTGGTTGAGAGAAGTTGCTTTCTTGGGTCATATTATATCTGAAGATGGAGTGAAGGTCGATCCAGAAAAGATTTCAGCAGTGATGGAATGGAAACAGCCTAAGACAGTGACTGAAGTGAGAAGCTTCCTAGGATTGGCGGGTTATTATCGCCGGTTCATAGAAGGTTTCTCAAGAATATCTCGTCCACTCACACAATTGTTGAAGAAAGATAAACCGTTCACATGGACTGATGCATGCGAAGAAAGCTTCCAGATGTTGAAGACCAAGTTGACAACAACACCAGTGCTGATTTTACCCAATCCAGAGAAGGAGTTTCAGATTTATTGTGATGCCTCAAAGCAAGGTTTGGGTTGTGTGCTTATGCAAGACGGAAAGGTTGTTGCCTATGCATCAAGACAGTTGAAGCCACATGAGGAGAATTATCCCACACATGACTTGGAACTAGCAGCTGTGGTGCATGCCCTCAAAATTTGGCGGCACTACCTGTTAGGAAATCGTTGTGAGATATTCTCAGATCACAAGAGTTTGAAGTATCTATTCACCCAGCCAGAGTTGAACATGAGACAACGCAGATGGTTAGAACTGATTAAAGATTATGATATTGATCTCCAGTATCACCCAGGCAAGGCAAACGTAGTTGCTGATGCACTTAGCCGCAAGGCTCGTCCCAGCAAAGGCAGTCAATCAGAGTACCCACCAGAGCTACAGAGAGACATATTACGACTGAACTTGGTAATCACAGAACAAGGTGAAGAAGCAGCCTTAGAGATTCAACCACTGTTGCCAGACCAGATTAAAGCAGCCCAGGATGAGGATGAAGAGATTCAAAAACTGAAAAAGGATATTCAAGCAGAAAATTCATCAGAGTATGCTATAGACGAACATGGAATCCTTACTTTCCGTGGTCGCTATTGCATACCCAACAAGAAAGAGTTGAGAGAGTTGATCTTAGCTGAAGCCCACTCCTCTCAATTCTCAATTCATCCAGGAGGCACAAAGATGTATCAAGATTTGAAGAAAAGATATTGGTGGAACCAAATGAAGAAGGAAGTGGCAGAATATGTAGCTAAATGTGATGTCTGCCAGCAGATCAAGATAGACCACCAAAAACCATCGGGATTGTTGCAACCTTTACCAATTCCCGAATGGAAATGGGATAGCATTGGCATGGACTTCATCACTGGACTTCCCAAGACTCGTGAGGGATATGATGCTATTTGGGTCATTGTTGATAGATTGACCAAGGTGGCTCATTTCCTCCCGGTCAAGCAAACTTATGGAAAGGATAAACTTGCTGAGTTGTACTTGACCAGAATTGTGACGTTGCATGGAGTTCCGAAGAAGATCGTGTCAGATAGAGGAGCACAATTTACATCCAAATTTTGGGAAAAATTGCATGAAGCTATGGGCACCGATCTGAATTTCAGCTCAGCATATCATCCGCAGACAGATGGACAGACAGAAAGAACCAATCAAATTTTAGAAGACATGTTGAGAGCTTGTGCGATAGTGTATGGAGCAACATGGAACACCTGTCTACCATTTGCTCAGTTCTCATATAACAACAGTTATCAAGCCAGCATTCAAATGGCACCGTTTGAAGCACTTTATGGCAGAAAATGCAGGACTCCACTGAACTGGACAGAAACGGGAGAGCGACAACTTATTGGACCTCAAATTGTTCAGGATGCAGAAGCACATGTCAGAATTGTTAGAGACAGGCTCAGAATGGCACAAGATCGACAGAAGAGTTATGCTGATAACCGTAGGAAAGATTTGAGTTTCGAAGTTGGAGATTATGTTTACATCAAGGTTACCCCATTCAAAATAGTCAAGAGATTTCAAGTCAAAGGCAAATTAGCTCCAAGATATGTGGGACCGTTTCAGATAATTGGAAGAGTTGGGGAAGTAGCTTATCAAGTGCAGCTTCCGCCCAACTTATCCAGAATTCACAACGTATTCCACGTATCCCAGCTTCGGAAGTGTCTACGCCAACCAACAGATGAAGTGCCATTGTCAGATATTGAATTGCAAGATGACTGCACATATGCTGAAGAACCACTACAAATACTTGAAACATCAGAAAGGCAGCTCAGGAACAAGAATATCAAGTTTTGCAGAGTGCAGTGGAAGAATCACACAGCGGATGAGTCCACCTGGGAACGAGAATCAGATTTGCAGCGGGATTTCCCCAACTTACTCCCTGGACCAAGTTAATCTCGGGGTCGAGATTCTTTTAAGGGGGGTAGGTTGAAAAACCCCAAAATTTCAAAATCCAAAAATTTGTGAATTTTTGCCGATTTTTGGGTGATTTTTGGAAACTTTCCTTTTCGGGAAAGTCTCCCCGTTTCCGCCTTCCCTTTTCGGCCGGGCGTTTCCTTCCTTCGCCGGCGCCCTCCTCTCTTCCCGCCTTCCCTCGCGCCCCGGCTCCCTCCCGCGCGGACGCCTCCTTCTCCCTCGCTGGCGCCCGCTCCCTCCCCGCTTTCCTCGCGCACGCGCGCTGCGCCTGCGCCCGCTCTCCTGCGCGCGGACAGCGCCGCCCCTCGGATCCCCTCCTCGCGCCCGCTCCGCCCCGCCGCGCTGTCCCGACCGCCGCAGGGTCTCCGCGCCACGCGTCGCCCAGCTCCTGCGCCCGACCCCGCCTGTCAGCCCCACCTCCTCCCTCTCCCACGCGCGGACGCGCTCCCCGCCCGTGCCCGCGGCCACCTGCTCCCTGTACCGTCCCGTCGCCATTACTCCCTGTGCAGAGCTCCGTCACCCTCCCCATCCCGCGGAGAGACTCCCCACCGACTCCCGTCCATCCCTGTTGACTCGGAGCTCCCCCCCCATTGCCTTCTCCCCGAAGCTTCGCCCCCTTCGCGCGGGTATAAATTTCCCCCTCCGGCTCCTCGCTCCTCCTTTGCTTCCCGAGCCGCTCCACCGCCTCCACTCGTCTCCCCAACCTCCAGTGAGTTCTCCTAAGCCGCCGATTGAAGCCCAGCCGCTCCGAGCGCCGCCATTGCCGTCTTGTGAGCCGGCGGCCCCTCGGAGCTGATCTCCCTCATCCCTCCCCCATTCTCCCTTTGCTTCTCACCAGAGCATCCCCTCCGTGTACTAATCCTGTTAGTGGGTCCCCTTGGCCAGGTGAAGCCCCGTGGAACGCCGCCGACGAAGCTCCTCTCCGGCCGTCGCACCTCTCCCGTGGCCAGCTCACTCCGAAGCTCCCCAGCACTCGCCGCCGCCGCCAATGTGAGCCCCATGATCCCCTCTCGGTGTAACCGCAGCCGATCGAGCTCGTTCGCCGCCGGTGACCTCCCTCACCTCCGAGCTCCCGAACCACCCCCTTCTGTCCCCCGCTCTCTCCGTTGCTTCCCTCGCCTCCCCAGTGCCTAAAATGGACTCCCCAAGTCGAACTCTAGCCGGTGAAACCCTCCCCGGTCTTCAGGAGCCATCGCCGTCGCCGGAACGCCGCAGCTCCGCCGTCCCCACTCCTCTGTCGCTCGTGCGCGGCTGGAGGAAGACGACGACGACGTGGTCGCCCCTCCGCCGACCGATCCCTCCTCCACCTTCTAACATCGGCCGTCCGATCCTCCACTTACCGCTTCGCCCCTCCGTTTTATCGTCGCCGTCGGATCATCTTAAACACCGCCCCTCCCCTCCGTTGGATCTCCTTCCCGTACCCCTTCACCCCGCCGCATCTCCGCCACCCGCTTGAGCCACGCGTCGCTCATCCGAGCCGCGTGAGCGCGCGCGGGCGTGGGCCGAGCCGGCCTGCCCCGTCGCCGAGCGCGCGCGCGCGCCTGCGGGCCGCGCGTCGACGCGCGTTGGGCCGCGCTGGCCTTCGGCCGCGCGGGCCGCACAGTGCCGGGCCGCACTGTAGCAAAGCGGCCGGGCCGCACTGTTCATCCAATTTCCAGAGAATTTATCAATTTCTAAAATCCCAGAAAATCCAAATAAATCCTAGAAAATCACAGAAAATCCCAAAAATTCCCAAATTTCACCACATTGCTCCAAATATTATTCCAGACCCTCTGGTGAAATCCATTTCCTCTGGTGAAATCCATTTCCACAATTTCATCCCAGATATATTCCTAAAATTCCATTTGGAGTGTTTATGCAATTTATTTCTTTTTAATTAGATTATTTTGCCTCGCTTGATTAGTCTCAAGCTGGATTTAATTTATTTTAATTGTTTGCGTTAGTGTCGAAGATCCCGGAAGCCCAGGAGCAGATTCAGGATTCAGGTGCTTCGACGTTCGAGCTCGCAGAGATCATCCGGATAGACGGCAAGTCCCAAATCCTTTGATCATATTGTATCCCATAATGTTTAATTATGTTAATATGTTATTTGCATTGAGCTAGTCTGAAATGTTAGTTCGAAAATAAAAATAAAAGGTTTAGAATGACATGTGATATAGTTAGTCCTACCACCTTGAAATGCCCTGTTTAAATTGTAGCCACGCCATTGAAACCCTAGATTTAATTATCTGTTAATCTAGATAATTGTAGGATATTATTATCATGCAAAATGTTACACTAATAAGGTTGTGGCTGTGAGCCAATAGAATTTGGAAAACCCGACTCTAAGGTAGGGTGGTATGGGACACCGTATCTTAGAGCGGAGAGTGCCGGCGTGCACAAGGTAGGGTAAGGGTTGGGGGAGAGCCGCGAGACGGTCTTTGCCCACCTCTTATCCTAGGGCTGGAGTAGGGTAAGGGTGAGTGGGAAACCGCGGGACGGTCTACGCCCACCGCTTACCTTAGTTTGGGTCGCGGACCTGGCGAGGTTGCGGGCCATGTGAAAATATAAGGACTGAAACCCTTACGCTGAGCAAATGTCACAGTGATCGCTCAACCACAGGAGTTGGCTTGTCAACACATGTCTTTTAGCTGCTCAACTCGTTTGAAACTCTACAGGAGGGTAGCAGTGAGGTTAGGTAGGCCGTGCTACGGATGCCTAACAACGGTAGAGTTCACTCGAAGCGGATACTGTTTTCGCTTGTGTGTGTGTGTGTGTGTGTGGAATCCAGACCCGAGTGAATTCTACCGGGTAGAGCCTATATAAAGAGTCGAGCAGTGAAAAGACCTGGCTTTCTTAACTCTTTAGCGGGAGTTGAGAGATCGTGTGGGTAAAGCTGAGCAAACTCTGCAGAGTCAAATAAATGGTATTCGAATACGCCGTGCTCCCGGTTATTGGAGCTGTGTCACTTGGGTGATTCCAGCAGCAAAGCTTAAGTAGATTTGTACATACTTTAACTTGGTTAGTTGGTTAATGAGCTCTTGATGAAAACCCCTGAGATCTTAAGGAGTAAGTTTTGAGTCCGTCTTATGAAAATGTTTGCAAATAAAATTGCATCCACCAAATGTAATAAACCAAGTATACACCAATCCTTGGAATCTCCGTGCATATAGTAAATTAAGATCCCTTTGGGATTTGCTGAGCCGGTTGTTTGGCTCACGGCTTGCTTAATCCACCCTTTAGAGGATCAAGACGAAGGAGAAGGTCTTCCCGTTGAAGAAGTCCCCGAGGATCTTTTCTTCGACGAGGACCCTTGGCTGTAGGTCTCCGCCGCGCTTGAAGCAGTTTCTGGAGCCTTTTGTAATGTATTATACTTTGGGCTTGCACGCCCCGCTGTAAAAACTGGATGTTATTCCGTATGTCAAATATATGCTGGACTTTTGTTGTTAGCATGCAATGGTATACTCTTGCGCGACAGTCCATAACTGTTCATGCGTGAATAGTTACGGGGTGCCGTGTCCGTACGCGCCCCTGGAAACGGGGGCGTTACAGAACGCGTGCGAGCAGTGCGGCAGCAGCCGGAGGTCGTCGCCGTCCCCGAACGCCGTCAGGCACACGGCGCACTCCAGCACGCTCTTGCCGATCTTGTGCTCCATGATCTCCCTGTACGGCAAGATCGGGAACGTGGCCACCACCGCGGGGTCCAGCCCGCGCTTGATCCCCCTCCTGGACGGCCCGCCCCCCGCGGCCGCCGCGGCGGGGCCCTGCGGTGCGCCGGCGTCGGCGAGGCGGCATTGGTTGATGTACGCGCAGAAGAAGAGCACGAAGAAGAAGACGCTGACGGCCACCGTGATGAACGTCGACATGGTGCGCCCGAACTGCGTGGGCTGCGGCGGCGGCGGCAAAGGTTGCGCGTCGCCGACGGCCATGACGGCGCCGAGGAGGCAAAGAACGACAAGGACCAGCTCCGGCACCCCCATCGCTCGAAGCAAAGGCACAGACTTGGCAAACTATCTTGCTAGTGCTGGTCTACTTCAATGGGATTCGGCTCTCGACGACAAGATAAGCTGGTGTTTCGCTAGTGGCGATGCCTAACTCCCAAATTCCCAATTGGCCACCAGTCACCACCCTCTTTTCTTTCTTGATTGGAAACGTGAGGAATGGTGCATGAATGCATACCTAGCTCTGCCTGTGCTTGCTTTTTGCTCTTATTATCACAAACCTGCCTTCTCTTTTTCTTTTCCACATCCGGATTGATCTTTTTTTACCAGGAAGTGATTATTGCACATGCGATTATTTTTTCTCTTCATCTTCAGTTACTTTTTTATACTGTAATTTTAGGTGATTGAGAGTGCAATTTTAGGAGAGGGTAAATTAGTACACTGTAATTTTAGGTGACTAAGAGTCTAACTTCAGGTGACTGATATATAAAAAAATTTCAGTCGACTGTACAATAGCAAAACCATTTTCACCATTTTAGCGTGTCATTGTGTATGTGATGTGATGCAGGGGAAGGGGAGGCAAGTGCTGTTATATTTGAAGTTCATAAAAAAGGTACTATTGTATTTGTATGGAGTTCACAGCGGATTAAGGCGTGTGTTGACATTGGGAATATTCCAAGATTTTGGAGGCTATCAATCAAGGTAGGTGTGGATGATGATGCCCGATGAGGCAATGGAAGAAGAGAGGCCCAGAAATCCTTAAACAAGCTCGTGTGGATTGTAACCGGGTGAGCATACGAAGCGTAAGACAAACTCCTTGGTGAAGTGGTGATCGGGTGATGTCGTCTCGTCTGCCAGAGTGGAGCAGCTGTACCTGTCGTCTTTGTGAAACTAAACAAAGCTTCAAGAAGTTAGGCCACGATGATCTAGAGAAAACAGCACGACCAATAAAGTTCTTCGTCATGCCACATGCTGGAACATATGGTCAGATATGTTGCCAAAAATAAAGCGTAAATCGTTCTGCAGTCCAATATCTTTGAACCGCATACAGCCCGGCTTGCCAGTATACAACTCTCCTGCAGCATCAGTTCTCTAAAGCTACTTGCCATGTCAGTAAAACCGGCATTCAGAAAAGCGTCGAACAGCCTATTGCATGCAGAGATGTGGGACTCTGGAGCTTTTGATCGCTGCCACTGGTCGACGATATCCGTGCATCCTTCAGCTGCCCGCACATCAGGTAGGAGGAGGGCACGCAGATGTAGTTTCGACTCGTCGTCCTCTGCCAAGTCGTCTGCATCGATTTCCCTATGTCCTTTATTCTGTCTCGGTTGCCAAGACCGGTGTGTAAAATGACGAGGAAATCGTAGGTTATCTACTCCCTCTGGCTAATCTTTGCCTCGGCTTCCACCAGCGAATTTCCAGAGCCAACAAGCTGACTGGCGTCGACATAAATAGCGGCGAGGTTTCGGTACAGTGCCCATCCTTCGTTGGAGTTTGGATCTATCGACATCTCATCAAGAATTCCTTTGAAGCCCTCAAGATCCATGGATGCAGAAGATGCGCACCACAGGTTGTATGTGAAAAGGTCTGGAGAAACACCTTGCCTTTTCAGCTCTTCAGCAACTATCGGAACTTTATCAAGCTCGCCGACAGAAATGTATAAGGTCATCATTTCATTGAAAACCAGGACATCCATAGACAGGTTGGCAACCTTCATTCTCTCAAACAGCCTCTCAGCTTTGTCATCTTTGATCGAGCATAGGAATGAAGGAGTGCTGTATATGCTTCCAGTGATTTTGCTCCAGGTGGAAGCTTCTCAAAAAAAAGTCTTCAGCTGCATTAGCGCCAAAAACTCTGGTAATCAAGTCAATGCGCATCCCACACTCACATAAATCAGACTCATGAAGTGTCTTCATCCAGTCGGCTACCTGTAAAATCGGAGGTTAAGATCTGATGCTCTTGACATTTTCTTTTCTTAAAGCAGATAAATAGCAGCCACTGTCAAATTGTTTGGCCATATCTTCGTAAGCATTTCCTAGGGTATCAGCATAAGCAATCAAATAAGAAAAATAGACTAAATGGATATGTGATATGGGCTTCAGCCAGGTGAAGGTTAGATGGCTAGCTCTTTTCATGGTTGACAATAATGTTTCTAATATAATTCATCCCAAGTCTGCAATATGACAATATCTCAAGAACAAATACCCATTTACACATTTATTTTGGGAAAATCGTATCTAAAGATAGTGGCTCATCATGTAGCACAATACTAGATGATGGATTGCATCAATTTACTTGATGGCATCTACCTTCCTGATATTAAGACCCGAAATGACAGCTTCCTACATCTCAGTACTAGATGAGTACCGGTACAGCCCTTTCAGTCACTGATGGTAAACGAAGAACAGACAACTGGAATACTACATAACTTGCACTGACATTTCCTAAAGCAAAAATGCGCGGTCTGGAGTGTGCAAGCTTCAATTCCTGTGAAATGTTAGAATGAATTAACCCACAGCACAATTTAGTTAAAAAGCCTCATCCTTTGTCGCGTCGGCCATATTAGAAGCAAGTAAACAGACTGCCTAACAATTTGAACTAGACAAAGCTGCATAGACTGTTGTGAATATTGCGGTATAAGTAAATATTTACTTATAATTCCAGCATAATAGAATATAGCCCAAGCAAGATAAATTGAATATAAAGATGATTTCTTCAAGATATAAACAAGTGAAAACATTAAGCCATCTAAACAACATATCATGCAATAGTCTAAAACCAACATATATTCAGATTTGAGACATAGATCATTGGAGTAACATGCTGCCATCAAAAATAGCCAGACATAAATGACTAAAATTAGCATGTTTGAGTGGCTTTAGTTGCTCTAAGATGTAGGGTTACACACGATTTTAATCGTGGCCGTCCCGCTACTACAGTCTTGTACTCTTCACTGATTGAATATGTCAAATATGAATCAAACCTTGAGCTCTAAAAATTCATTTAGATAATATTTTTCAGACAGCAGTAAAGCATCCATAAAAGATCACCGAAAATATATCTATGAGCTTTCGGCCAGCAATCAGAGAGGCAAAAGACCACTATACAGATGTATGTTACAGCCAACAAACTAACAGAGTATGAACTCCCATTATACAAGTTATGCAATAAGCAAAGATAGCCAACGGATTATAGGAGATGAACATGTGATCACAGACTGCGCAGAATTCTAATTACTCTAGCAAAACCGAAAGGACTACTAATCTAGAGCTCAAGATTTGTGATCCAATCTCAGTACAAGACCAGTTACAGCATATGTCACTTCATGCATCTTCATTCACAATAATCATTCAGTAATAGCATATCACAAAAGGAACTGAGATGAAACTCACTATGCGGTGATATTCGAAATCACCTAAAGTAACCAAAATGGGTAAGGCACGCATTCTCACTATCCTAGAAAACCAATGACCCCACAAAACCGAGCAGGGAAATGGTCACCGGAGATACAGTGCCCTTCTTCCCGTCTCAGCCGCAGCCAAGTGGAAGTCGAGGTAGGGGTTGCCACACAAGACCACAAGAGTGTTCCGGCCAAGAACTCTCAATCACAAATTATCACTCCAAATCTCTCAGTGGTTCTCTCGGTCCAAGCTCATATCAAGACCCCTAGTCAAGGGTCGAGTCCCTCGGCTACCGGTGGAGCACGGAAAACCGGCCAACAGCCCAAAGACCAGAGATCGCCAACTGAGAGTCTAGAGAGGAGGGGAAGAGAGCTCACTATATTCGATTCACAAATGGAGAGGAGGAGCCCGAGCTTTATAGCGGAGCGGAGAGAGGGGGGTCCAGCGAGCTGCGGTGTGGCTGGCGCCGAAACGCCCGCACCGACGCCGCCTTCTCCCTATGACTCGGCCGCCATCGTCGCTCCGAGGGAGTCGCCAGATCCAAAAGGATCGCTCCCACGCGCACCGGCCCACTGGGTGGAGACGAAGTCTCCTCCCTTATCTCCTCAGCCGGCCCACCAACAGGTGGGCCCCACCGGCATTCCTTTTTTCAAATTGAAAAATTACCAAAATGCCCCTTCAGAGTTCAACATAGACAACATTTCATAACCACAAGATCACATTGCAATATACTAATACCAGTGTATCACTCATATAGACGAGCACAAAATCCGTACTAGAGGTGTAAGTGGGTGCGGACTGTCCGCTAGCCAATAAAGCCCACCCTGCATAACACATTAAGTGGTGTCCACAGCCGAGTTATTAAGACTTCATTCATTTCGGCTTGAATTTCCGGCTTCTGGCTTATTTTTCACTATTTCTAAATTTCATCTTTTTTTTGGAATTTTAGCTTTTTTTAGCTATTTGCCGGTTCTTTTTTCCTGTATTCGTTTGCATTGCTATGATGGGCTAACCTATTTTTTTTATTTTTTTTAAAATTTAGTTATGCCAATTGCCATCTTTTACGTGGCCCCCAATGACTTACCACCAAGCCTCTCATATATCCAGATTCCACCGAACCATCATCGCTTACAAATGACCCAAGTCACTTGGTGCACCATATACTTCTCCTCTCATATAAAGGCAACCGACTTCCTTAACCGCATAGGACCTTAGTTTTTCTTTAAGCCTAATCTCAGCCCACCTTGCCATTGCTCGTCATGTCCTCCACGAGTAGCTTCTACTCCAACTCCTCATCATCTCGACTTGTAACCACCCTGTAAGTGTCGGTCATCTTAGGTGGCTCCTTGATCGTCTAGACATCGGCTCCTCCTGAGCGTAGACCCGATTCCTTGATCACTTTAGACCTAAGCCCTCCTAACTTAGTCCGGATCCTATCACCTTAACATGACATAGCTCTACAGTCCTACAACTAACAAGTAAACCATTATGTAACACCGCACAATACATAAATCATCAATTGACACAATTAGTTCATACAATGTACTATACAAAATGTATGCACCTAAGCAATGGCACCCGTGCCGCGCCCCCACTCAACTAAGCTCAAATCAACAAGGCCGCTAGCAACCGGTCAAACCGCCAAGCCCAAGCTGGTCTGACCGACCTGTTCTACCTCGGGAACAAAGGAGTGGTCTGATCACGGCCACCAAGCCGGTCAGACCACTAGCACCTCGATCAGTATGATTACCAACTAAAGGCCAATCATACCTCCACTTCCCTCAGCGCATCACTCGACAACATCCTCACTGGAAAATAGCTATCGATGGCTATTTCCTGGTTGTACCGCAACCCCGGTTTACCGGCCACTATAGTCGATCCAATCGATAGCTGACCATCAATTAAACCACCGGCCCTCGACCGGTCTAGCCGCCGTCGGCCGATCAGATCGTATTTTCCATGCCAATCTGATCGTAGCCTCAATGTTAATCAAACCACCAGCAGAAGAAAGCAATTGATAAATTGCAAAGTCTCAAAAACTAAATTCAAACTCCGTAAACTCGCTGAACCAAAAGTCAATTTCTCATCACGACTATGGAGTGACCTCTACATGATCTCACACGAGCATTAATCATGGTTGCATGCAGCCTACAGCACGTACTAAATGAAGCTAATCCCAATTTTACCACCGGAGAGAAGCCCAGAAGTCCATCGACCGACCCATTTGTGACCATCAAATCCTCGATTTTGGCCTAGGACTCTCCGAAGCTCCTGTACCTGTGAAAATTCTATCCCAAGATCCAAATTGTAGAGACGTCTCCCATCGGGGACTAGCCCTCGGCGGCGAGCGACTCGTTGTCGAAGGCGAGGTCCAGACGTGACATGACCTCGGTGGGCCACTTGCTCGAATTTTTTGTACGGATAATCCATTTTTTATTCGAAATTACATAAATATAACCGCGGGGAAATTTTTTACAAAAATAGGCTCCAGTCGCCTAATGGTTGGGCGACTGGAGCTTTTCGCCCAACCAGACCGCGACACAATATCTGTCGCTGCACAGTGGAGCGACTACATGCAGTCGCTCTTCCGTACGGCGACTTATATGTTGTCGCCGTTTCGTTAGGCGACTAGCATGCAGTCGCCATCCCGTTAGGCGACTGCATGTAGTCCCCGTGATTGTTTTAGATTTTGTGAATTTTGTAATGTTCAGCCGGTAAAAAATATGGTGAAGTTGTAATAAAAGTTTATGTTCATTGTATATTGTAGGTGCGTAAAAAGTTTTAGAAACTTTTTTTTATGAAAGATTGAGTAGAGAATGATCGATACATACACTGTTAAGTGAGATAGTTTATGTGCGGAGAAGAGATGATAGACTTATGTAAATTTAAATAAACTTTATAATATAACTGTGAGTAACATGCCGCATATTTTTTCTTTACATGCATAACATATATAGCATCTGCAGCACGCCTCACTCGTCACCCTGGTGTGCCCTGATGAGGCGACGGGGTCCCGATCTTCCGATAGGATGATAACTTCGATTTGGAGGAGAACGACTTTGACGATGCAGGATTCTAACCGGCCACGACCAGAACACCAAGCAATCGCTTAACCACACTCCCAGTCATTATCAACCGTGCTAAGAACGCGGTTTACCTGACCACGAAGGTCTATTCCTGCATGCAACCGAAGAACACGCAAGAACAAGATAACAAGCAATCTGAAATTGCAAATATTTATATTGAGCTCAAAAGGTGGGATTCCGTAGAGGTTCTTTACGGTTGGTCTAGTCGACACAAGCGAAGAACAAGAGTTTTCACAATGGAAAAACTAAGCAAACGAAATCCAAGAAAACTAGAATGGTGCAGCCTCCTTAAATAGGGGAGGAAAAGCCGCACAAAACTAAAACAAATGAGATGATACTATTCAAGGTACTGTTCACGTGAACAGTAACCATGAACAGTATGGGCCTAGGGGGCGCCTCTCCTTTGGGCCCAAGCATTACAAGGCCCGAGTTGGCCCAAACAAGTGATGCAGCACCTTCTTTGAGTGATTGCGACGTGCACAGGGGGAATTTGGAGGTGAGGCTAGATCCATTGGAAAGAGAACGAGAAAATCTTTCCATCGAGTACTCATGGGCCTCAAACGGACTCTGTATGTGAAAGTTATGCACGTTTGAAGTTGGGCCTGTCAGGCTGAATCCGAATTGATCTGGAGGCCGAATTGGCTTTCAAAACCTGTCCAACTTGAACCCTTACTTCAATTGGTTTAAAAGTGATGTGGTGCTACAAAAATATATATTTTCATCATTAGGTAGCATCATATTTTTATTTAAAGTATGTTGAAGTTGAGGAAACGAATTCACCTTTAGTTCAATCTTGATATTGACCACTATGGTCGTATGTGTTGGTGGCGTGGTCACATCATCCTCCCCTTCTTGACAGAAAACCGTCCTCGGTTTTAACATATGTGTAGTGTCACGTATTGCACGATCTTGATCATAAATCTTGGTACATGATAACAAACGCAACACACTCTCATTATGTAATATCATAAGTTCTTTATCAAATAAAGTAAAATATCTTTGAAATGAGCTCACCTGATAATTTAAGTGATGCGTAAGAGCTCTTTTAATTGGAACAACAAGTATAGCAAATATGGTTGTATCCATAGGGTACATGTTTTTATCATCCTCCCCTTCTTGAAAGCAAAGCCGTCCTCGGCTTTTGATAAGCTGAAAATAGGATAACAAAGAATCCAAAGTGTATGCATGGTATATATATATGTCATCCACACTTCTCCTGTTTAGCACATCAATAACATCCGAAGGTGTAGTAAACAAGGAGAACAACACATATGCATGGTATATGTATGAATCAATGATGGTGTTAGTCTCGTTGTTTTGCACAAACCATTTAGCACAACAACAGTTGTAAGATGTATACATTGTAATATTGTCATTCACATCATTCTCTCTTCCAAAAAAAATTATCCTCGACTTTTCTAAGGACATAGACAAGATATTAAAGGTCATAACTCGATCAAGTTGTTCAAATATGGGGGAGAAAATTTTTAATGCTTTCCATGCTTCAACTGCGCTACTCTGATCACTTGTACATGATTGTACATCAAAGGATGAATAAGTAGGATTATGAAATCTTTCTAAACAGCAAGGACTATTGTTGAGACTCAACACATTGTGATCATGACATGGAACCAAAAATTGTTTATCTAAAACATGCAATTTCAATTCAGCAAGCTTGTCACATGTAATGCATATTCGATAAACATAAAACTTGTCATCTACACCATAATCTCCAATCAAATTGAACTTATATGTGTAGGCATAAGTACTAACTAGTGGTTTTAAACATGAAATTTCAGCAAGGTTCCCAATCACACTAGATAGCTCTATAGGATTATTGAACATAATATAGTATAAAGAGTTATCAGTAGATATTCTAGTAAGAACTTCCTTATGAGTAATCAATTCCACATTGTGTAAATTGAGCAAAAAAATTTCAGAACATGGAATTTCTAATTGAATACATGAGTTCTCACAATTACTCACCTTTTCACATTTAAATTCAGCAATATGGTTATTACCTTTGTCGACCTTCTTAGTTAATGTAGGTGTTGTAGGTGTCAAATCTTTATGATGAAACAACGGGGCAGCAAGCATTTCATCTCCGACCATGGTTATCTCCTCATCTTTTTCTTTTAGTGTATCTCTCTCACACTCAATTTGAATGCTCTCAATCTCACATGTTGTGGAAACACACAGCTCAGTCTTTTCTTTAACATGGTTCTCAACTTCCTGCAAATTGTTAGTCACAGAAAAAGGCACGAATATATGTTTGTTCTTATGTTTCCTATCATCGAGCACTCTCAATTTCTCAATTTGACTTTCAACCTTACAAGCAAGTATAAACAAATGAGGGAGAGAATTATATTCTTCGTGAATAAGAAGGTCCTGAATTTCTTTATTAAGCCCACGTAAGAATCTATTCTCTGTAGCTTCAGCATGTTTCTCTAAGCCACAACGCAACAAACAAGTTTTTAATTCATGATACTATTGTCTTACTGTTCTATTTCGTTGTTTTAAACGTTGCAATCTAGCTAGCAAATAATCAGCATGATTCTTAGGAACAAATTCATCTCTCATAAGTTTTTTAAATGCATTCCAAGTTTGAGGCACTCTACCATGCCTACCAAAATATTTCCACCAAAGTCTTGCATCATCAATAAAAACACTAGTGGCAGCTCTAATCTTTTGCCGATCAGACCAATCATAATATTCAAATTCTTTATCTAGTGCTATCTCCCAGTCAATATAGGCATCAGGATCAAGATCAAATTTACCAGCAAACGATTGCAAAGCGATTTTTAATTTTACCAGACATACTATCATGATCATATACCTCCCGTGGTGAAGAAGCTTGTCTCAAGCGTGCATCTTTCTCGCGAATTTTCTTGAGCTCCCGTTCAATGGCTCGACGAAAATGTGGATCTATCTCATAATCATCCCGTGAACCTGCCATGGTTAGTAGAAAACAAGGAAACAAATTACAAGAATATGTTCCTATCAACTACTAGGATCTGGAGCTTAACAAGTCACACATCTCTCAAACTCTTACCAAGCTCTTACAAGTTCTTACCAACGCAAACAAGTGGTGCAACCGGTGGCTGGTTCGTGATAACTTGACTCAAGTGATGTGTATAGCGATTGCAAGAGACTGTTCGACGTGATCTGCTCGGTTAGTATAAGGTATAGCTTGGAAGGCTCGATATGTAGCAATGGAGAACAATCAGTTAATTTCAGAAATTGCACAGAATTGAATTATAGTTCGTATCTAGCTCTTAGCCTATGTTGCTGATCAACCAAGGATGGAAGAAGTCTAAAAACAAGTGTATGGAAATGTATAGGAGTGGTAAATACAAGATAATTCAATCGAATGCAATCTGGAATGGAAGGACACAAGGATTGACCCAAAACTTGGAAACTGAAGATTTCTGTCCACTGGACAGCACGTCGGTATTTTGGCCGTAAATTTTTTTCAGTTACCTTTTTTTTCAATGATTCTTTTTTTCTACGTTTCTTGACGGATGTTTCTACAACTTTTTTTTTGGGGCCAAGTCCTGGAAACCAACCGAAAAATTCGCACAAAATTCACAAGTGCCGACTGTTGCAGATTCAATCTTGAATTTTAGGTCAACTTCCACCGCAGATATCTCTTAACTGCCTTTCTGGAATGACGTGAAATTTTACAGATAGATGGAAAATGAAGTTTTGAATCTAATGGCGGTGGTTTCACTCACAAGTAAGACCGGAATCAAAAGTTATGGCGATTTTTCTGGCGGCTGCAGAGGAAGGAAAAATCAGCCGAATTGGAATTAGGGTTTGGGGTGGGGATTTTTTTGTTTGGATTTTTTTTATAGAATCAAGGATATGACCAGCAACTAGACAAAGCTAAGACGGACACAAATTCAATTTAGCAAACCAAAACTAACAAATTGAAAGGCACAACGGGGTTTGGACAGCGGAAATTAACTCTTTTTGTGGGGTAATTTTTCTGGACTATGGAAAATAAAAATCAATCTACTAACTAGGGATACAAAGAATTCCTACCGGTCAACTGAAGCTCTGATACCAACTGATGAGGCGACGGGGTCCCGATCTTCCGATAGGATGATAACTTCGATTTGGAGGAGAACGATTTTGACGATGCAGGCTTCTAACCGGCCACGACCAGAACACCAAGCAATCGCTAAACCACACTCCGAGTCGTTATCAACCGTGCCAAGAACGCGGTTGACCTGACCACGAAGGTCTATTCCTGCATGCAACCGAAGAACACGCAAGAACAAGATAACAAGCAATCTGAAATTGCAAATATTTATATTGAGCTCAAAAGGTGGGATTCCGTAGAGGTTCTTTACGGTTGGTCTAGTCGACACAAGCGAAGAACAAGAGTTTTCACAATGGAAAAACTAAGCAAACGAAATCCAAGAAAACTAGAAGGGTGCAGCCTCCTTAAATAGGGGAGGAAAAGCCGCACAAAACTAAAACAAATGAGGTGATACTATTCACGGTACTGTTTACGTGAACAGTAACCATGAACAGTATGGGCCTAGGGGGCGCCTTTCCTTTGGGCCCAAGCATTACAAGGCCCAAGTTGGCCCAAACAGGTGACGCAGCACCTTCTTTGAGTGATTGCGACGTGCACAGGAGGAATTTGGAGGTGAGGCTAGATCCATTGGAAAGAGGACGAGAAAATCTTTCCATCGAGTACTCATGGGCCTCAAACGGACTCCGTATGTGAAAGTTATGCACGTTTGAAGTTGGGCATGTCAGGCTGAATCCGAATTGATCTGGAGGCCGAATTGGCTTTCAAAACCTGTCCAACTTGAACCCTTGCTTCAATTGGTTTCAAAGTGATGTGGTGCTACAAAAATATATATTTTCATCATTAGGTAGCATCATATTCTTATTTAAAGTATGTTGAAGTTGAGGAAACGAATTCATCTTTAGTTCAATCTTGATATTGACCACTATGGTCGTATGTGTTGGTGGCGTGGTCACATCATGCCCCGTCACCGCGCCCGCGTCCTCCCATACGGCCTCGCTTGGCCCTCCTCCGGTGCAATGGGTTAGGACGATCCGAAAAGGTAAAACGAGCAAGAGGGTGTCTATCCCGCCCCTGCGCTGGTGGAGTCAGGTGCACCTCTGGCTGTGTGGCCTCCGGTGCACCGGGGAGGGCACTGCCAGAGAGAACCTCTGGTGCAGCGTCGGAGAACTGTCTAGGCCACTCCGCGAAAAACTGGTCCACATCGTTCTACCCAGGGGGAGACACCGTGCTGCTGGTAAGTACCTGCAATAGTAATATCGTTAGTTCGTTGCATGTCGTCTTGGGATAAAAACCAAATGTCCAGATCAGACGATGCGTACCCGTAGCTGACGCTGGCAAGTGCGGCCGATCCCCAGCTGACCTGGTGGGGCTCGCCATCAGCGATCGCCCTCGCATAAGCGATAAGGCGCGCATCCACCGAGTTGCCGTGGCTGGTGGTGAGAAGCACCCAACCAAACAGCCACAGCACATATGCCTCCAAGTGCCGCGATACCTGGTAATCGTTTGCCTGCTGAGCCATGCGCTCCACCTGAATGCAAACAAGTTGTTATTAGTACGTAATACCACAAATAAGACACGATCAATTGTAAATACGACGTACCCGGTACTGTGAGAGCCACCTCAGCGTCGGCCCATGGGTCTGATCCACCTCGAAGATGTGGTGGTGATCGCCCGGTGGAACGACCCCGTCGAATCTGTCGAGCAGGTCAGCGTGCCAGTCGGCCGGGGCCTCCGGTAGGAAGGCAGCGTCTCCCGCGATCGGAAGCCCAAGGAGCAGTGACACATCCTGCAGGGTCAGCGTCATCTCCCCGCATGGGAGGTGGAAATTGTGCGTCTCGGGCCGCCAACGGTCCACCAAAGCCGTCAGCAGGGAACGGTCGAACGGGAAGCGTCATGATCGCTCACCGCCCGCCTCATCCCCGCCCGCGGCCAAGGCGGCTCCATCCTCCTCCGTGGCCTGCACCATCCGGGCAAGAGGGAGTAGCCCGGCATCCCGCAGCCTGCAAACAAAGTGAAGGTCAGCACGGAACGTTCTTACGGTCGGACTAAACGTTGGTGTAGTGCAAACCTGGCAGTCCAACGGGGGTCGAGTCCCCAGGCCACGCGAGGTGTGCGTGTCCGGACCACTCCCAGCTCAGGCGGCTCGTCCATGCCCTCCGGTGGCGTCACATGACGGGAAGCGCGATGCACGCGGTCCACATGCTCGTCCAACAGCTCGTACTGCCACTCGGAGTCACGTCCAGCACGAGTCATATCTGCAAAATTTGTGCAATAATTTCAACATTAAATTGTGGACATCTAAATTTCTAAACTAATTTCTAAAACTACATTTTCTAAACTGAATTTCTAAACTAATTTGTAAACTACATTTTCTAAACTAATTTTCTAAACTAAATTTGTAAACTACATTTTCTAAACTAAATTTCTAAACTAATTTGTAAACTACATTTTCTAAACTAATTTTTTAAACTAAATTTCTAAAGTACATTTTCTAAACTGAATTTCTAAAAAATTGTAAACTAAATTTCTAAACTAAAATTGTAAACTAAATTTCTAAAAAATTCTAAACTACAATTGCAAACTAAATTTCTAAACTACATTTTCTAAACTAAATTTCTAAACTACATTTTCTAAACTAAATTTCTAAACTACATTTTCTAAACTAAATTTCTAAAAAATTTCTAAACTATATTTTCTAAACTACATTTTCTAAACTAAATTTCTAAACTATATTTTCTAAACTAAAATTGTAAACTAAATTTCTAACACTATCAAAAATTATAACACAACAAAATACCTGAAAATCACGCTCTCCCTCTCCTTCTCTCCCCCTTCTCTTCTTCCTTCCTCTCTTCCTCTTCCTCGCCTCTGCGCGCGCTCGGCCGAATGGAAACAGTGCAACGGCCGACGCCGGCCGAGCGGTCGTATATGACATTTAGTCGCCCAACGGTTCAGCGACAAGATTGCAGTCGCCCAATAGTTCGGCGACAGGATTGCAGTCGTCGAACGGTTGGGCGACTGCAATTAATCGCTGAACAGTTGGTAGATTCATTAAATGTCGCGGTCTGGTTGGGCGAAAGGCTCCAGTCGCCCAACCATTAGGCGACTGGAGCCTATTTTTGTAAAAAAAATTCCGCAGGTATATTTATGTAATTTCAAATAAAAAATAGATTATCCGTACGAAAAAATTCCCACTTGCTCACCCCCCTGCCTCCGCATGATCTCCCCGCTGGTGTGGAACCCATGTAGGCATAGGAACTGCGACCGCCTCCCCCTCTCTCCTCCCTCCCTGTACCCGGCACGCAGTAGGATCTCGCCAAGTGCGCCTGCTTCCAGAAGTTGGCATGACCATCGGCGTACCCGCCTTACCCGAAACCAAAAGGCTCATTGAATTCCAAGGCCCCGAGCCCATGGCACTGACCGCCGTCGACACGCTGCTTTCTAGTCGTTGGGAGGCGACCGCACGAGAACGACGGGCGGAGGTGATGGTTACGTGACGAGCACTGCCCGCCGAAGGGCCTGTTTGTTTTAGCTTAGATTTTGAGTAGCTAGCTGGAGATTCTGAGTAGTTGGCTAGTGTAAATAGCTAACCTGTTTGGCATCCTGAATTCTAGTTGTGCAGCTGGTACCCTGATAGATGTATTAACTGAAATGCCCTTAGGTGAGTTGATGTCCTGATTATGTATTGATAGAAGAGATATCTATGCTGTAAATTTGTAGTACTTAGTTCAACCATTGAAAAACTAATATTAAAATTTTATGACAATAAATTTGACTCCAAATCATAATTTTAAATATATATGCCGTTGTACTCCAAATAAATTTGACCGATTGCAGAAGTAAACTCATGTTGTTGTACTATATATGTTGCATGCAGTAGCAGTTCGTATGTGTCACCGGAAACGTACCATACCAAAAATCAAACCAGTATGACCTCTAGCAGCAGCAGGTAAAGCTAGCATCCAAAGTAAACAAGGGTGCGCATACAACAGCAGCAAAGGCATGGTACTATAACATCATCCATCGATCATAATATCATATGCATTGATAACCGTAAGGAATAATAATCCAACCATCCCAATAATACACTGGTCATTCTAGCGGTATATTCCAACATAAAACCGGTATATATAGCAGTACACTACAGTACAGTAGGTAGAAAAGAGGAAAGCTCTATATGATGATCCAGGGCGGCAGCTATCAACAAGCTAGATTCACTCCGACAGGCCGGCCTTGCTCCTCAGGTGCTCCTTGAACTCCATGATATCACCTTCCCACCGAGTCACCGCCTGCTTCTCGCACACCCAGATCTCCTGCGCCACCTGGTTGATCAGCCTGAATTCATGGCTCACCAGCCTGAAGTCATGGTTCGTCGGCTCGGCCAGCAGCAGCATGTGCGGCTCCTCTGCCCGTCCGACAGGTTCCTCATCGGCATCACCTGCGCTTGGAATTCAAACCCAAATTTGTTCTGATGTCAAAAATTTCAGATTTTTTCTTATCTTGAAACAAATATGTTCAAAACAGACGTGATTTAACCCTTAAACACTGATAAAGAAAGGACATGCTCCCAGGGCATCTCCAATGGTCTGAGTCAGCTAGCTATATGCATGTACACATCAGCATATATCCTATGTGGAGGAAAGAGAGTACGTAAAAAAACCGAACCAGCTCTTCCTTAAGCACTAGTCTATAACGCCAAACGAGCCAGCCTCTATAAATTCTGTGTGTGCATGTAAGCATCAAATAGCTATCTTTATAGATAGTTCTTTAGAATGCTAGCTTTAGTGTACTATATAAATGATGTGGAAGTCTTATAGTTAGTTGCTAGCTATAACCATTGGAGATGCCACACTCAAATCAATTGCTAGATAATGCATTGCAGTTATTACACGACACAACCAAGAAACTTAGATAATGCATTGCAGTAATTACATGACACAACCAAGAAACTTACACATGCACATTTGGCAAATGGTATTCCATGGCATACAAAAAAAATTAAGGATAATGGACCTCCTAAACAAAAAACTTACACATGCACATTTTGCTTCAAGAAGCTCACTGAAAAACATGTTATGCTACTAAATATATACAGAGCACTAGATCTAGTTTACTTGTAACATGGCTTATACAGGACTCACCAAGATGATTAGTAGGCTCATCAAGCAAAAGAATGGTTGGATTCATGAACAGCGCTCTTGCCAAAGCAATTCTCATGCGCCAACCACCAGAAAAATCCCGAGTTTTCCTTGCCTGCATCTGCTTGTTAAAACCTAAGCCAAACAAAATCTCAGCAGCAATGATGCATCCAGGAACATGTTATATCAATTAACAATATGTAGCAAATCTGAATTGAAAGCAAGAAATCAGCATGAACAAGCATGCTATAGATCTAGAAATTTGGGTTTTGTGTCAATGGTTATAAACAACAGTATCATGACGACAAAACTTCAGATCAACAGTATCATGAACTGCACTTGAGGAGGACACCTTTTCTCGGCCGGTCGTTGAGGACGGCGTTGACGAGGAGGCCGAGCGCCCGGGCGGGAGGAGGAGGCCGGGCGGGAGGAGGAGCGGCCGGGCGGGAGGAGGAGGCCGGGCGAAGAGGAGGAGGCCGGGCGGGAGGAGGAGCGGCCGGGCGTAGAGGAGGAGGCCGGGGGGCACCGGGGTGGGCGGCAGCGGGGAGGGGGGAGGAGGGAGGCGTGGGGGGAGGAGGGGTAGGAGGGGGCGGCGGCGGGGAGAGGGGAGGAGAGAGGCGGTGGGGAGGGGGAGGAGGGGAAGGAGGGCGGCGGCGGTGGATGATATGGGGAGGGGGGAGGGGGCGACGGGGAGAGAGGAAGGGCGCAGGGGGAGGAGGGGGGCGGCGGCGGAGGATCTGGGGAGGGGGAGGGGGCGACGGGGAGAGAGGAAGGGCGCGGGGGGAGGAGGGGGCGGCGGCGGAGGATCTGGGGAGGGGGAGGGGGCGACGGGGGAGGGGACGACGGGACGGCGGGGAGAGAGGAAGGGCGCGGGGGAGGATGGGGGCGGCGGCGCCGGATCTAGGGAGGGGGCGACGAGGGAGGGGACGACGGGGCGGCGGGGAGAGAGGAAGGGCGCGGGGGGAGGACGGGGGCGGCGGCGCCGGATCTAGGGAGGGGGAGGGGGCGACGGGGGAGGGGACGACGGGGCGGCGGGGAGAGAGGAAGGGCGCGGGGGGCTCTGGGGAGGAGAAAATTGATATTATGCCACTCCTTTGGAGTGACTTCGATAAAATGTCACTCTCTAGATGGCAATTGTTAAAATGCCATCCAATACATGATTAGCTCTATGATTTGCCATTTTAGGGGGTTTAGCCATTTCTTTTTCATTTTTTATTTTTCCCCCCAAAATTGCATAGGAAATGTCCATAATACCCTCCTTTTAGCAGACTCAAAATCTTTGTCTCCGTTCGATTCATTCCAGCAGACTCAACATGAGTGCTCTCAGTCTCTCCGCCGCCGCCGCCGCGCCCGCGCGCACGGACGGGGCCGCCGCCAAGGCCCGCCGCTTCCCGCATGGGCTTCTCCGCCGCCGCCTCCTGCTGGGCTTGCCGCCGCCGCCACGGGGTGCCGCCGCTGCCACGGAAGACCCCGCACTCCTGTTGCCTGATTGCCTGTGTCATACCTTTGCAGGAGGAGGCGGCGGAGAAGCCCGTGCGGGAAGCGGCAGGCGCGGCGGCGGCGGCCCGTGGCGGAGGCGGCACCCCGTGGCGGAGGGCCTTGCCGGCGGCCCGTGCGCGCAGGCGCGGCGGCGGCGGCCCCGTCCGTGCGCGCGGGCGCGGCGGCGGCGGCCCGTGCCTGCGGCAGCGGCGACTTCCGACGGCGGCGGCGAAGCGCTCCAACGGCGGCGGCAGAGAGACTGAGAACACTCCTGTTGAGTCTGATGGAATGAATCGAACGGAGACAAAGATTTTGAGTCTGCTAAAATGAGGGTATTATGGACATTTCCTATACAATTTTGGGGAGGGGGAAATAAAAAATGAAAAAGAAATGGCTAAAACCCCTAAAATGGCAAATCATAGAGTTAATCATGTATTGGATGGCATTTTAACAATTGCCATCTAGAGAGTGGCATTTTATCGAAGCCACTCCAAAGGAGTGGCATAATATCAATTTTCTCCTCTGGGGAGGGGGCGACAGGGAGGCGGGGAGTTTTATTCAGTGGCATTTGCGGGTAAATATTTTCAACTTTTAGTGGTATTTTAGTGGCACTAGTCCGCAGAATCTGTGAGAAGCTGGGTTTTTGCAGCTTCTCGATCCCAGTACAATTGTTGCTTCCCAGATTTTTAGATTCTCAGTAGCTGGCCCAAAAGCTGGATTGTTTGGGAGAGTTTTTGACTACTAGAAGTAGCTAGCTTGCCTAGAATCCGAAACAAACAGGGCCGAAGCCAGTCGAGACCGTCTCACCCCACCTACCCGCCGCTCCCGGCAGCAAGCAACCGACACGCGCGGTCTTGTCTCGTCCGCGCATCCACGGCCGAATCGTTTCATTACCAGTCGAAACACGAGATTAATGGGTGGTTTGCCTCCCCGCCTACGTTGCGCGAGGTGGTGAGGCTGGCTGCCAGCCTCACCACTCTCCACCGCCCCCACCACCGGCACGGCTGCATCCGCACGGTAATTTCGTCGAACACCTCGCCCTCATTTCCTCTCCTTCCCAACCTTACTAGCGGTGTTCCGAAAAACGGAATACTGTTGGTGGTCAGAAAAACATCGACATCCGATTAATAGGAAAACAAACGATTAATCGTAATTACATGGACAATTATACGGTCCTATATATATATATATATATATATATATATATATATATATATATAGTATAAATAACAGGGGTACCATGGTGCCCAGGCTTCATGATTAAGACTTTCCATTCTGATGTTATATATCATTGCACTTGCACGCATCTAAAAGCAATCTAAAGGCAGGGAGACTTGGTGTGTGTGTGTGTGTATAGTAAAAATAACTAGAGCACTATGGTGCCTGGGCACCTAAACTAACAACTGTCCGATTGCTTTACAATCCGTGGAAAATTAGTGGGTATTTCATCCATTAATTCTGTATCTAACCCGTTACATGTGTATACATGCAGGTTAATCCACACAATTCGCATTGGAAAAATAGTTTCCATATATGTGTTTCATTCTTAATTTCCATTAATTATCAAATCACCTTATTTCCTAATATTTCAACCTATTTAGTGCCAACCAGCGTTGCATGCTAGTTCATATCAATATCACTTGTAAATTAATTTTACAATAAGATGGTAAAAAGGTATGTGAAATGATTATTTCGTACAAATTTTCCCTTTAATGTATCGGGTATGTGACATGAGTTTCCTATACATATTACTATAAAAGTGGGTATGTATTGGGAACATATCAGGTATGTGACATGAGCTTCTTATACATATTACTATGAAAGTGGGTATCTGTCATGAGCTTCCTATACATATTACTATCAATCAGTTTACATATTTTGTTGCACGTAAAGTTTTCCTTTCATGCATCGGGAATGGTCAGTTACTATCAAAGTGGGTATGTACCCACCAATACTCTTAACCGACCATTCCAAAAAGTAGTTATATTCCCCGACACCTCCCGCTCTCCCAAATTGTGCGTAGAGTTTCCTTATATGCATGGAGTTTAATTGTGTTGCTTCTTTCCTTATCTGACTGGTCTATCAATCGTTGCTTCTTTCTTACCACTGGTCTATCAATCAAACAAGGTATCTTACCAACAAACCAAGCAGTATGTCGTGACATATTAAGAATGTATTGTGAATCCAATAGCACGCTAAAATTTCTTTCCAAATCTGTAATTGCAAGTGGGTTAACCCGTTAGTGTACATACCCATTGCATTGGCACATATCATAAAGCAATCTAAAGGCAGCAAGGTATGGAGTCTGGGCACCATGGTGCCCCAATTCAGCTTATATATATATATATATATATATATATATATATATATATATATATATATATATATATATATATATATATATATATATATATATATATATATATGACGCTGAAATGGGACACCAGGGTGCCCGGGCACCAAGCCTCCCTGCCTTTAGATTACTTTTAGATGCGTGCAAGTGCAATGATATATAATATCAGGATGGAAAGTCTTAATTATAAATGGAAAGTCTCAATCATGGATGGAAAGTCTTAATCATGGAGATGGGCACCATGGTGCCCCTGTTATTTATACTATATATATGTGTGTGTGTGTTTGAAACCTTTTTTCTACTCCGGGGTGTAATTACACTCTATGTCGTATCTCACAACATAGGGAGTATCTTGCGTAATAGAGGGTATGTACGTGTAGTACACGAGTATTGAAGGCTATCTAAGTGGTATGAATAATTTTTCAGATGTGGTATATATATTTTTTTGACATACTTCTTTTTATATGCGTATGTGAAGTTATTTACAAAATATGCTAAAAACTATAGACTCCCTTACAATTTTCTCGTGTGGTTCACATTAAAGTACCTTATAATTAGAATACGAGTATACCTAAATTGATAAAGGAGTATTTAAAATTTGTTTAGGTGTTATATTAGAGGTGGGTGTAATTACACCCGGGAGTAAAATATATTTTTCCTACACACACACTGAAATGGGGCACCATAGCCCACTTAAGCTGAAGATGACTGTTGTAAGGGTGGCCCCCACCTAAACCTAGCAGGCCTGTTAGAAGGTTATAGAGCCCAAAATGGGACATATGTAATGGCTTAAATACCCCTGACAGGGAGGTACCGATGTAAGGGCACCATTGTAAAAGCACAGCCCATATGGATATATATACCAAGGGAAGGTTAGGGGGGCCAGAGGTCATCACTTTCTCCCAAACTCTCCACTACCACATCTCTCTCTGTTTGGTCTGTAACCACAACAGTTGGCGTCGTCCGTGGGGAGGACAGGAGCAAGCCTGAAATCCGAAGAAGGATGGCACCAAAAAAAGCTTCATCGACGGCGGCGAAGGGAAAGAAGGCGGCTGGGTTGGAGCGTCGCGTGGGTACCAGGGCTTCGACATCGGCTGTCGCGGGCGCGGGTGACGGCGCGGGCGCGGTGGTCGCAGACGTCGACGCTCGCACTGCGACGACCAACCCCGTCACTGGCGCTGCGACGACCGACCCCGCTACTGGCGCTGCGACGACCGACCCCGCCACTGGCGCTGCAACGACCGACCCCGCCACTGGCGCTGCGACGACCGACCCCGCCACCGCCGCTACAACGACCAACCCCGCCGACGCGACAGCGACCAACCCCGCCACCCTCGCCGCAACGCTCGCCGGTAGCGTGGACCGGGCGGTTGGAGATAGCCACAACGGAGCGACCGACAGCTCGGGAGCTCGCGAGGCGATCGTACCCGTGCCGACCTATCCGCTGGGCGCGCCGGCGGCCCCGCCCGCACCAGCGGTGGAAAGCGCCCTGCTGGCGGCCCTCAACGCGTTCCAGCGGGAGCTAGGGGATCTTCGCGGGGCTGTCCGAGACATGCAAGAGGCTCGGAGCCAGCAGGCCGCGCCAGTGGTCGCGCCAGAGCCCTCGCCGGAAAGGGCAGACAGCCGCGACGCCCCCACATCCAGCCGCGTGCCGCTGCGACGCGTCGATCCAGAGTCCCCGCTTTCGGCAAGACTACAGCAGGCGGTGTGGCCCGAAGACTTCAAATTCCCCAGTGTCATCGAGCCATACAAAGGCGATACGGACCCCCGCGAGTTTGTGCGCATGTACGAAACCGCAATCGAGGCCGCGGGTGGGGACGACACCACAAAGGCGAAGAGACTCCCCCTCGCGTTGCAAGGAGTGGCGCTTTCCTGGTTTTTTACCATAGAGCCAAACTCCATCTACGCGTGAGAGCAGATCCGCGACCGCCTTCACAACAACTTTCAAGGAAACTATGTTGAGCGGGTCGACGCGGACCAGCTCTTCGCCGTGAAGCAGAAACCCTCGGAGAAGCTCCGGGACTACTTCAAACGCTTCGCGAATATACGCTGTCAAGTCAAAGACGTTAACGAAACCACCGTTGTCAATGTAGCCATACAGGGCCTTCGCCCGGGCCCGATGGCCGAGTACAACGCACGGAAGCCAATCAAGACAGTGACAGAGCTCTTCGACAAAATGGAGGAATACGCCAGGGCGGAAGAGGACGCACGACGAAGACAAGGTGACGACTCCGACACCAACCAGGCCGGTGGCTCGACGAAACCCGAAGATCCGCCGAAGGACGGTTCTTCGAAGGGAAAACGCAAGCAGGAGTCGTCCAAGGACACGCCCGAGCGCAAGGACGCCCCGCACAAGGAGCCGTCCGATAGGCCCAAGCGCGGCCAGCAGAAGTCGCGGCGAGGCCAGTATGTCTTTGACATCGAAGACGGCTCCGAAGAAAACGCTTCCGCTGGTCGTGGCGGTCGGGGGCGCCGGGGACGCGGCCGTGGCCGGGGCCGCGATGATAGAGGCCGTGGAGATTACGACGACCAGCACCATGGGCTGTGGTGCGAAGTCCATGGTCGCGGCACCCACGACACGCGCGCGTGCACCTCCATCGCGGCGCTCCGCCAAAGCGTCGCCAGGGATAGGAACCTGGAGGCACGCCCGCCTATGGTGGCCCACGTCCAGCACCCATACGAAGCCCCCATGCACATCCAGGCACAAGGGACGTAGCCCAATGAGGGCCCTCTGCGGATTCAGGCCCATGTGCAGCAGCCTCGGGAGGGCCTCCTGCAGCTGCAGGCTCCGGAGGCAGCCCACCGTAGGGTTATCAATGTCATCTCCGGAGGCTCCTCGCTGGAGTTCGCCTCGGCACGGCAGCGGAAGGCCTACGTCCGGAGGCTACACCACGTAGCGGCGTACCCAGCGCAGACACTGCCGGACTGGGCACAGCACGAGGTCACGTTCACACCCGCCGATGCCCAAGGCGTGGAACTTCCTCACCAGGACCCCCTGGTCGTCCAGGTCGTTATAGCGGGATGCGACGTGGGACGTGCCCTAGTTGACGGCGGCAGCTCCGCGAACATCCTGTTCGCGACAGCCTTCGACCAGATGGGGATCCCCCGAAGCCGCCTCGGCCCATTGGGAATCCCGCTGCAAGGCTTCGCAGGACAACCTCTACAGGCGCTCGGCCAAATATGCCTTCAGGTCTCCTTCGGCCAGGACGACAATGAAAGGGTCGAAGATGCCACATTCGATGTCGTCGATCTCCTATACCCCTACAATACCATACTGGGGCGTCCAATCCTCAACTCCTTCGGAGCGGTGCCACATCACGGCTATTTATGCATGAAGCTCCCGGGGCCGCTGGCCATCATTACCGTCCGTGGCGACCAGGATATGGCCCGACGCATCGAGCATGGCACCAGAATCGGCATCGCAGCGCGGGGACCCACGGCGTCATCCGGGGACGGCTCGGCAAGCCCTACAGATAGTGCAACTACTAGAGGCTCCGGCCGCGCCAAAGACAAGTGGTTAGTACCTCCGCCCTATGTAATCGCTCACCCGCGCAAACGGGAATGTAATAAAGTTCCGTTTGTCGCCAACCTCTTATCATTGTGCAGAAATACGCGGCGAGAGCACGCAGAAGCCTCGCCTACGCACGTGCTTTCGGAGCATAAACAAAGACGCACATACGCGTGTGCACTCTCCGTAGCCAGGGGTACGGGTATGAGTATAAACCAAAGACGCACGTACGCGTGTGCACTCTCCGTAGCCAGGGGTACGGGTATGAGTATAAACCAAAGACGCACGTTCGCGTGTGCACTCTCCGTCAAAGACACGGGTATGAGTATAAACCAAAGACGCACGTACGCGTGTGCACTCTCCATAGCCAGGGGTACGGGTACGAGTATAAACCAAAGACGCACATTCGCGTGTGCACTCTCCGTCAAAGACACGGGTATGAGTATAAACCAAAGACGCACGTACGCGTGTGCACTCTCCGTAGCCAGGGGTACGGGTATGAGTATAAACCAAAGACGCACGTGCGCGTGTGCACTCTCCGTAGCCAGGGGTACGGGTATGAGTATAAACCAAAGACGCACGTTCGCGTGTGCACTCTCCGTCAAAGACACGGGTATGAGTATAAACGAAGACGCACGTTCGCATGTGCACTCTCCGTCAAAGACACGGGTATGAGTATAAACGAAGACGCACGTTCGCGTGTGCACTCTCCGTCGAAGACACGGGCATGAGTATAAACAAAGACATGTGGGGGGACGCCTCTGCACGCACTCTACGGAGTCCCCAGCCCGGCCTCAGCAGTAGCGGACGCGCGCTGCTCGTGCTCCCTGCCGGTATACGCCCCGAGGAATACGCGCGCGGCACGCTCCGCATCCTCCAAGCGAATCTCTAAAGCAAAGCAGGAGACAAGATTAACATGTAACGCACTCCACGTGAACAAAGGGGGGATACGGTCGAGGCTTACGAGGACCGAATGGTGCCGGCAGTGAGCAGACCCACGGCAGAACATTATCGTCTCGACGCTTCTCGGCGGCGAGGCGCCAGTCACGGGCGAGCGACGCCACGCCGTACATCGCATACTCTTCGGCGAGGTCGCGCATGTTAAAGCGGGCGGCCACGCCTGCGAGCCGTCGGGCCCTCCGCCTGTCCTCGTCATCGAGTGTCCGGCCGGGCGAGGTCTTGAACGTGATCGGCCGACCCGTGCATTCGAGGCCGCTCCCGCTCGCCACGCGGTGGTAGAACCACCGTTTCATCCAGTGAGACTCCCACTTCCCGCGAGTGGAATTCGCGGGGAAGAGCTTGCTGCAAAATGACCGAAGAATAAAGGTGACGCTGCCGAAGTTCGACAGCGTCCTGTCCTTCCGCTCCTTGGGCTGGAACCGTGCCTCGTGCAGGTAGGCAAACAACGAAGCACTGGGCTAGCACGCTCCCAAGCGCAAGGCCCAACTGTACACGGCGAGCCGGGCCACAGCGTTCGGAGTCAGTTGTGCCAGCTCCAGCCCGAAGATCCGCAGCACGTCGCCCACGATCGCCGCCGCCGAGATGCGGAGCCCCGCGTCAAAAAAGGCGACGAACACAAGCGCCTCCGACTTCTCGGGGCGCGGTTCCGTCTCGTCGGCGGCGGGCAATCGTACTGCCTGGCACTCGGACAACTTCCCCGCGCGCAGCAGCGCTTGGATTGTCTTCTCGGTCACGAGCGAGGGGCCCAACTCGCCGGAAAACGAGCCTTCCTTCTTCGCTGCCAGCCACCACTTGTCCGCCGCCGCCAGGTCGCGTTCGCTGAGCGAGTATTTCACCTCTAGCAGTGAAGACCGCCGGCAAAGGCCGCAAGCACCAGCCGCCTGGCCACGCTTGCCACCGGATGCTATCGCTTCTCACAGAAGGAAGAATACAACGGTGAGAATACCACGGGAGTGTAGAAGGCGATGCAAGCGAGAAGGGGGCGTAGAACTGCGGGGGCGCGGTTACGGGGGCTATTTCAAGCCACCTCGCCCCGAAGGCGGCAGACGAAGCGTCGCGACGGTCCGCGTGCCGGACGCGACCGCAGTCGTACAGAGGCCCGTCCCGCACGATTCCCCATAACCGAGGACGAAGCGTCGTGACGGTACGCGCCAGATGCGGCCACAGCAGTGAGGACAGTCAGTGCACGACGCTCCAGTGGCCTCCCACCGCGTGGCAACCCCCGCACAAAATAACTGGGGCACACGACCCGACGCGCGTCTCTAAGACGGAGCCTCCGCCCCAGCAGGAATACCCCCGGTCTTTGGCCCGACCTTCGCACGCAGTAAGGTAGCTTCCGGTGCTCGGGCCAGGACCGCACCCGGAAGATGGCCCCTTCACGCAAAGGCCAGCTAGCGGGTCACAGCCTTGGCCGAGGGGTCGAAGCCCATGGCAGGAATACGTTCCGCCGCGTGCCCCACCCACGGGAAGGCAGGCTGCATGACGCGACAGCCTGCCCTCTGACAGGCCAGGCGTCGGCACGATTTCAGCCGCCATTAAAAGCGCACTACCAGACCGTGGGATCATAACAGCTTCGAAGCATAGCAGGACAGCCGGCAGTGACGGGGCGGCGGAATATGGCTAAACGCCGCATGACGCGCCATTCCTCGCCCGCCTCGTGCCCCCCTTCCCTAGGGAAGAGGCGAGCAGCCGCGATCACGCAACCGCTCACATCCCATCGCACACTAGTTACAAGCCGCCGCGTGCCCCACACACGCCAGGGCGAGTCGCACGGTATGACAACCTAGCCCTGGCAAGCCAGGGGCCGGCGCGATTCCAGGAACCATTACAGCGCATTACCGGATCGTGAGGTTGCAATCACCGCAGGCGCAGCGGTGTCCGCTGTGCGAAGTTTCAACTCAGACTACACCGTTGAGCCTCTACCGCGACAGGCTCCAGTCCCGGCTTCGGCTTCGATGATCGCGCGTCTACTTCGACTAGGCGCCAGCTCCGCTGCCACCCGTTCAAAGGGCAGGGGATGAAGCGCGCGCACGCTTACTTCGGCCAGGCGCCAGCTCCGCTGCCACCCATTTCAAGGGAAGGGGACGGAGCGCGCGCCGCGCGCGCGCCTACTTTGACCAGGCGCCAGCTCCGCTGCCACCCGTTCGAAGGGTAGGGGACGGAGCGCGCGCGCCTACTTTGACCAGGCGCCAGCTCCGCTGCCACCCGTTCGGAGGGTAGGGGATGGAGCGCTCGCGCGTCTACTTCGACTAGGCGCCAGCTCCGCTGCCACCCGTTCGAAGGGTAGGGGACGGAGCGCTCGCACGTCTACTTCGACTAGGCGCCAGCTCCGCTGCCACCCGTTCGGAGGGTAGGGAACGGAGCACTCGTGCGTCTACTTCGACTAGGCGCCAGCTCCGCTGCCACCCATTCAAAGGGAAGGGGACGGAGCGCGCGCGCCTACTTCGACCAGGCGCCAGCTCCGCTGCCACCCGTTCGAAGGGTAGGGGACGGAGCGCGCGCGCCTACTTCGACCAGGCGGCAGCTCCGCTGCCACCCGTTCGGAGGGTAGGGGACGGAGCGCTCGCGTGTCTACTTCGACTAGGCGCCAGCTCCGCTGCCACCCGTTCGAAGGGTAAGGGACGGAGCGCTCGCGCGTCTACTTCGACTAGGTGCCAGCTCGGGACGGAGCGCTCGCGCGTCTACCTCAGCTGCCAATCCAGGCATCGGCTTCGGCTACGGCCTCAGACCCCGGGACCCGCTGCACACCAAGGCTCCGTAAGTTCGGAGAAGTTCACAGGCCGCAGGGACGGAGGGGGCCAAAGGACTCGGCAACATGGCTTCGGCCCTCTGAAGCCCTTCACTATGAGAGGCTCCTGTTGTAGGGGTGGCCCCCACCTAAACCCAGCAGGCCTGTTAGAAGGTTATAGAGCCCAAAATGGGACATATGTAATGGCTTAAATACCCCTGACAGGGAGGTACCGATGTAAGGGCACCATTGTAAAAGCACAGACCATATGAATATATATACCAAGGGAAGGCTATGGGGGCCAGAGGTCATCACTTTCTCCTAACTCTCCACTACCACATCTCTCTCTGTTTGGTCTGTAACCACAACAATGACACTTCACCTGTGTAATCTACATGATGTGGCATGGAGGAAACAGGGACACATAACTACAACCACAAGGTTCAGTCAGACGTTACACAGACTGCTTGTATTCATGAGAATTAAACTTCTTGTTATCAGTTGCTCACAGACATATCAAAGATGCTGGTAGGTGCCAGGTAGAAACGAACACAGATATGTGTCATATCTACAAGACATGAGCCCTCCATTCCAACGGCAGAATATCACGTCGCTATTTGCTGACAAGTACATCCAGTGAGAACTGAAGGCTGAAAGAGAGTGTTCAGCTCCAGGGCTGTGTTCTCATGTTCCATGTTTCTGTCAGTAGCCGGCCTATAAAAGATTCTCAGTTGATCTCACCGAGCTTGAAAAATTGCAGATGGCGAGCCTTCAGCCAGGAATATTGTCCTGAGCCTTTTAAAATTGCAGATGGTGAGCCTTCAGCCAGGAATATTGTCCTGAGCCTTTTAGCTCACATCATTGTTTTCCTTCGTTCTACATGTTGGTTGGGGGAACTTAATGACATCTTTCGAAACAACAAACGATCTTAACTAGTGAGGAAACCTTTAAGCAACCTTTCGGTTCATATCATCCATGCTGATCTTGCACTTGCAATCTGTTTATTTCGGGTGCGAAAAAGCGATGGAAAATATGCGCCCGTGTTAATTAGCTAAGCTCCCACCAATGGTCCATGCACCGATGCACGGCACCCAACTTAGCTAGTGCTTTTCTTTTGCTCAAAAGGTGACAAAACGTTTCTTATGTAGTATGCATGTTTCTCTAGGTTCATGGACCCATGAGGTTCGATGAACATGTATGTTTGTAGATTGTGGCTCATTTATGAAAGATTGTAGATTGTGGCTCATTTATGAAAGAATTACCTTGCTCCATATATAAGATAGTTGTTCATGTGGGTGTTAATTTGATGTGACTTATGGATGTTCCACCGTATCAGTACATTGATGTCTAGAGCCTCATATATATATAATGTAGGGCCTAGGGTGAAATGAATACAAACTTATGCAGTGAGAATTACTCTAGTATGTGTCTGTATCACAGTAGCATTGTTGTTTGATCAGGCTTGAACATACATAGCCTAGTAGAAAGATAGTCAGTGCATCAAACAGAGATGCTAACATTTCAGACAGGCCATGTTCAACATCAAAATTGTTGCAGATTCTCCTGGCTCGCTTTGACAAACCCACAAAACGAATTCCATTTCCATCAGCCCTGTAGTATAACCTGAACGGCAAAAACCAAACCGTTCCAGCCCTGGTATGAACCTCCGGTCCCGTGTGTTTCCGATCGAAAGCGCGTCGTCCGGCCAATCTCTTTCTTTTTCGACCTGGCCTCAGCTCAAGTGAAGTAAACGCATCTTCCTTCATTTCTGGTAACTGTCCAACTGATCGTGACAACAGAAGAGGAAATAAACGGAACTAGACATAAAAACATAAACGGATGCATATCACATGTAAACTTTCCAAAAATACGAAACTACATGTACATGCGAGTACATACACTATCTTAAGCCTAACAAAAAATATCAAGATTCTTGCAAGAGGTACTTAATTATTAGAAGATAAGACGATGGTTTGAATTTAAAAGTTTGTATCAATCTCAAGACATATTTAACGATGATAATTTTATATGTACCATATGAATATGTCGAAAGACCACGTCCATAAACTTTATACACTTCTTTAAGAAATAAAACAAACTTTCCATACTTACGAGTTGCATGCCATATATAAAGGTGCGTGTCCTAGTCCCGTGCTAGCCAGCTCTTCTTACCTAATGCCCTCAGGCTGATCAGAGCCGTCTGTTACCTCGATCGGATGACCATAAGCACCTTCCTCAGTGTCGGCGGAGTGGTTCCCTCCTTGCCCAGTCAATCCATCAAGCCAAAAGCCAGTTAGTATGTAATTTACATGGCCAGCCCTAAAAGATTGTACCAAGGAAATGATGTTTTTACTCTTACTATACCTAACCCCAACAGGAGCATATCCATGTAAAACAATCTCTTTATGGCTGTAAGTATGGTCCTTACAGCATCATGAATTTTTGTGAGAACAGACCTAAGTATTAATAGTGGTGTGGTGCTTATTTTCTACACTACTCTCTACTATGTATCCAGCTCCATAGCCTCTCTTATCGATTGCTTAGTATATAACCACAACACACACAGTTACACCCCAGCTCTCTCCATGTATACCGTTTGACATCTGTATGTATCCTACGTAACCTACCACCAGTATACAGCTTGAGTCTGAAGCCGAACGTGCGGTGCGACATGTCACGCAACGCAGACGCGTACGATACGACGCGACGCGGGCACAAAACGCAGAGACGTACGCGCACCTCCTCGCTCGCGCGGGGCGGCGGTTGCCAGGAGGGAGGGAGGCGAGAGGCGAGAGCAAACCACCACGTCCTGTTTCTTTCCCGGGCTTTTCTCCCCTTCATCCACCTTCTCTAGTCTCCCGCGGGGATCCTATTCTTAGGCGCCCCGACGAGCAAAACCGCGCGGTTAAGAGCTGTACAATGCAAGATGCTTATATATGAGTGCTTAAAGAGAGAGAATATAGCCACATCATCAAGCATCCATGCAAAAGTTATTTTCTCCAATGCAAGCATCTCTTCCATAGGTGCTTAGATGCTATATTATCTATTAATAGATATAGTTATACACATAAGCACCTACTAAGCACCGGTGCTTATTTAAGCATCGATGCTTCAAAATAAGCACCTTATCTATCCTATGTGGCAAGAAAAATCAGTTTTTTATTACTAAGCATTTCTCTAAGCGCCTGCATTGGACATGCTCTAAGCGAGGCAATCTTCTAAATTAATCTTCAACATCATTTGGCGTCTTTTTCGAAGTCCTAACCTTCGTCACGGTGCCACAAGAGCAGGACACCTTTTATGTCTTACACGTCAATCATGACGACAACTAGAGGTAGTCCATCATCTTGTTTCTTCAAAGGATTAACGAGCTGGACAACTCGTGCAAGTTGCAAAGGTTGATGCATTGGGTAAGAACCTTCAAACTGGTGGAGGGTATACAAACGAGGCGTTTGTGCCCTGCTGCTGCGTTGCCTCTCCTGTCGGCCTATGTGGCTCACATGTGGCTCCTAGGGCCCTTGTGGGTAAGGCTTTCCGTTAAGGCTTCTACTGACCGACGGTGGCCTCCAATGCTATGGAGCTGGTCGAGCGATGTCAAAGTTGCCAATGGACAGGAAGATTTTCCCACACCCCCTAGGCCCTCCAACCAATCCTGCCAGTAGGGATGTTGGCCCGATGAGGGTTGACATAATCAGGTCGCTGCCCCGTGCCCCCCGGAGGTCACCGATTCATCATCGCCACCTCTGACTACTTTTCCAAGCAGCTCGAGGCAGTACCCATCGCCAAGATTACTTCCATAGCCATATAGAAATTCCTGTGGCAGAACATAATATGTCATTTCGGAGTCCTCAGAGAGATCATAGTAAATAATGGACTACAATTCGACGCAGTGACCTTCCAGGCATTCTGTAAACTCATGGACATCAAGGTGTGCTACGCCTCCATAGGCCATCCACAATCCAATGGAGCAGTCGAACGAGCGAACGGCGCCATCTCCGATGGCATCAAAAAGTGCTTGGTTGGCCTCCCCAACAGAAAATGGACGGAGGAGTTACCCAAGGTGCTTTGGTCCATACGTATCACCACCTCGCGCCCCATATGTTTCACTCCGTTCAAGATGTGCTCTTCGGGGGCAAAGCCATGACGTCCAAGGAGCTTAGGACGAAGTCCCATCGAGTATTAGCCTCCGCTCCACCAAAGGAGCATACAATCGCCAAGTATCTCTACATGACCACAACTTCCTACAACAAGAAGGTTAAGCCGTGACACTTCGCAATGCAGAACCTCATCCTGAAAAAGGCCCTCCACGCCGCCACGACAGGCAAACTGCAATCCAACTGGAAGAGGCTCTACATAATCATGGCCTCCGTCACAAGGGCTCCTACCATCACTCCACCTTAGACGGAGTGGACACAGTCTTCATGTGATTTCCAGTGATGGAACGGCCACGCTAGTTTTCACGGGTCAAGCATTCTGGTCAGAGGTCTCTATAGTAAGGCGAACTAACTCTACAGAAACGATACATGTCGTACGAGCTAATTAGGGCTCTTGTATCTGTAACAGAAGTCAGAGATATTCGAGTTTGAAGGTAAAAAACAATAGTTACAGAATAGTTATTCATTCATTCTGAATTGAGGTATGATTATTGAATAGTCGCACACTCGCACCACCACATAAATCAGGTGGTTACAATTGTATGCTTTGTCTATAATATGAATTTTGATTCGCATTCAGATACTAATCTTCCAGGTCCTATCACAAGCACATTTCTTTTTCGCCAGCATCAGCGGAGGAGTCAACACCGGTGGATGAATGTTCAGATACCTCCTTTTCAATCTTGTCAAGGAAACGGAGCATCACTTCCAGACTTTTCTCATCTGCATAAACAAGAATGGTGTTAATTTGGCAGTTTGGTGTTCATATTGCAGTAAAAAGAGTTTACTGCATGACTTGCTCAGTACAGTCCACGGGTGATAGGATTTTTAAGTCCTTTGAAAAACTTGACTCACATGTGCACTAGGATATCGAAACCCTGAATTAGACCCAAAAAAAGATCAATACTGAAGTTTGTTTTCCAGCTACATGTCTACGGTCGCCTCCAATCACGAATAGCTCATGTTTACTTACCGATTCCTTCTTAATTCCTTAATAGCATTAAGCATCAAATTCGGTAGAGGTGGGTTAACCACTGCCTAAACGTCTACAAGACAGATGAGCTTACCAAGCCTTGGAACCGTGTGGCCCTTTGGGTGACGTATGATGAATGGTTCCACAAATGATTCTATGAGCTTTTCACCATAGGTTTTCAGAAAGTCGTTGTCACCTGCACAGAAAATTAAATCGTGTTCAATGGTCCTCCCTTATTTGTTAACAGCTCAGTTCAACTACCACTAGAAGGCTACAAACAGTTCAAAATAAATATTTTACGTGAATGATATGAGAACTAGACCACATATATCAAGTAACTAACGATGTCATGAATAATACGTCATAGCTTGATCTCACAAAAGATTTTTTTCGTCTGTAAATTACAGTATAGATTGATCTTCTGTAAATTACGCCATAGATTGATCTCACAATAGATTGTTCGTCACTAAACACCTGCTAATTACCATCATTAGAATATATTCCTGGAATATATAGAATTTTTGGAATCTTTTCATGAAAACGTGACGCAAAAGGAGCATACAGTTGGTGTGAGTATTTTATCCACACTGCTTAAAGCACATAAACACCAGTACAAATGAAGAAGACGTGCCGGGTGGAATATAAAAAGGATAAACAGACAGCCATACGCAAACACCAGCTTGGAAGCAACCAATAAAGCAAGGAAGAAAGTACTACTACACTAGCCAACAACCAACAGGCATAACAATGGACTTCTCTGTGAAGAAGAGATTGAAGTACCGATGAAGTGAAGCGAGGGGCATTTGATCTTGTTGGCGTACGCCTTCTCGGCCACCGTCGGCGACTGGAACTTGGCGCCGCCTATGATTACCAGGTACTTGATCTTAGGAACTCTAGTCAGGGCCAAGCCCTACCAATAAAAATATACAGAGTTAATACGCTGAACAAAGCTGTGGCCGTATCACCATATCTAAGAACTTGAGTTGATGTGGTAAGATTTAGTGGTATCAATCGACTTACTTGTTCTTGGAGCCCCGGAAGCGCGGCAGATAGAATCGAACCCTGATATTATCATGACAATTTGCAGTAGTTAATTGAAGAGTAGTCACCATATATGTTCATACATGTTTGAAGGAGAATTAATCCCAATGTTATTACCTGGGAGAAACCCATCAATCCATCAAAGGGCCCTTCTTTAATCATCAGCTCCTCGATGTAAGCCAGGCATTTGTCGAAATTCCTGTACTCCATGAAACCCTGTTCCAAATAAGGAGGGAAAAAAGGAGAGAGAATTAAATCCATGAATATAACAGGAAAATAAAGTCAGATCCGCAAAGCCGACACTCGCCGGAGAGCGGAAAAAATTGAGGAAAAGGAACGGAGAGTGCTACGAATTCCAGCCAAACTGACAGGGGAAAGGAGGAGGAGTAGACGAGCCGATCGGGGCGGGCCGAACCTGGTCGAACTGGAACCACTCGTAGTAGGGCGGGTCGAAGATGCCCTCGACGTCGGACTTGCCCTCGGCGGGGAAGGGCGCGTCGGCGAAGACGAGGTCCAGGCGCGCCGTGACGTCGGCGGGCCACTTCCCCACCACCTGCTTCCGCATGATCTCCCCGCTGGTGCGGAACCCGTGCAGGCACAGGAACCGCGGCCGCCCGGCCCCCGCGGGCCTCGCCGCCTCCTCGCCGCCGAGGCTGCCCATCTTCTCCGCGCGCCGCGGGAGGAAAACCTTGAGGGACGGGCTCGTCGGGCGGATGCGACGAGGTGGGGGCAAGTGGAGGGGCGTGCCTTCTTGTCCGTATGGAATCTGGACAAAGCGCGCACGCGTTGAAGTCGAGGGTTGCGTGCGATGCCCGGGGTGTATAAATATTGGCCGGGGGCGTGCTGGTGCCGTGTCCGCCCGTTGTTATTGTGTTTCGTTGGGGCGTGGACCGCGTGGCGGTGTCCCTGTCGCGGAGGGTTGATGGGGCGTGTGGTGCGCGGGGGCCACACGTCGTCCAGGCGCCGTGTGGTCGTCTCCCGGGTACGTGTAGGGTGACGTATGACTCCTCCCTGGCGTCGGGGGCCAGTGAGTCGGAGGGTTCCGATTCGGTGGGACGGAGCGTCTTCGAGGAAGGAAAGGTCCGGTTTCGACCTTCTGGAGACGGGACAAGGGGCTTTCATGAATAAAAGGTCCAGGTTTTCGACCCCCCACAGAGGAGGTAAGAGCAACTCCAGCAAGAGCCCTCAAATCAGAGCCCCTACTTTTGATTTGAGGGCTCCCCCTACTTTTGAGGGCCCAATTTTTTTGCTTCTACTCCAACAGCACCCCTCAAATCAAAGCCCTCAAATCTATTCCACCACACTATGACACATGGGACCCACTCCTGACAAATCCATTCCACCACACTGACACATGGGACCGGCTGCACTGGCACCGGCGCCGAGCTCCACTGCGCCACCGGCGACTACGGCGCCCCTCGCGTGCGCCGGCGGCTCCTCATCCGCACGCTCTCGCCGCGCCGCCCCGAGCACACCCGCGCCCGTCGCGCCGACGCCACCGCCCGGCTGGACCAGCCGCCCGCTCGCCCTCCCACGCCGACGGCCTGAAGCCGCATCGCGCCTGGGCCCGCTGCTCCTCGCGCTCGGGTCGCCGCCGGCAGGTGCAGGGGGCGGTGGGGAAGGCGGGGAGTCGGGGGCGGAGGCAGAGGGGCGGAGGCGCCGGGGAAGGGGGCGGCGGGGGAGGCGGGGACGGCAGGGGAAGGGGGGAGTCGGGGACGGCGGGGAAGGGGGCGGAGGCGGCTGTGGAGGGGGCGGAGGCGCCGGGGAAGGGGGCGGCGGGGGAGGCGGGGACGGCAGGGGAAGGGGGGAGTCGGGGACGGCGAGGAAGGGGGCGGAGGCGGCTGTGGAGGGGGCGGAGGCGCCGGGGAAGGGGAAGGGGGCGGCGGGGGAGGCGAGGACGGCAGGGGAAGGGGGGAGTCGGGGACGGCGGGGAAGGGGGCAGAGGCGGCGGTGGAGGGGGTGGAGGCGCCGGGGAAGGGGAAGGGGGCGGCGGCGGAGGGGGCGGAGGCGGCGGCGGAGGCGGGGACGGTAGGGGAGGGGGCGGAGGCGCCGGGGAAGGGGGCGGCGGGGGAGGGGGTGGAGGCGGCGGGGAAGGGGAAGGGGGCGGCGGGGGAGCCGGGCGCGGTGGGGGCGGCGGGGAGGCGGGGACGGCAGGGGAGGGGGCGGCGGCGGGGGAAGGAGCAAGGAGGGAGGTGCCCTGGCGGAGTGGGAGGGAGGGGACGGGCGGAGGAGCCGAGGAAGCGGAGGAGGCGAGGGCGAGCAGAAGCCAGAGGCGGGGGATTTTTCACCGAGGCGGGAAAAAACAGAAAAATGAGAGCCAGAGTAGGGGGCCCCTGGGAATGAGGGGTGGGAGGGGGATTTGAGGGGCTCCTCAAATTTGAGGGCTCAAGTAGGGGCCCTGCTGGACCTCTATTTTTGCCTCAAGCCCTTAAATATGAGGTTTGAGGGCTCAAGTAGGGGCCCTGCTGGAGTTGCTCTAAGCAGTAGTTTTAAGGATTCATACTTCCTTTTATACCGCGCGGATTCTGGGAAAAATTTGTTGGGAGTCACCGTACACACATCAGGGCCATAAACCAGTAATGGTACGTGGTAAATATCGTCACCATACTTTTTACACGTTAAGCCAAATAGCATTGGGATCACTGGCACCACTAGAATTTTTATTATTAATACCACCGTCGTTAGGTCTTTCTATTACGTGGACGCTACTGTAGGTAGATGCCGCTCCCCCCGCCGTTAGGTCTTTTCTGTTAACCCCGACCAATCCGCTCGTGTTCCTACTACTCCATTGTCGTCCTTCCTGTGCGCTGCCACCCCGACCTCCCCGCCGCCACCGATCTTGAGCGCCGCGCCTCCCTACGCTGCCTCTCCCAGAGTCGCCGCTTCTCTGCTCCTCTCCCTACCGCCGCCATTTCCCCTGCACCACTGCTGCGCCGGCGCCCACGACGGCTTCCACCACAACCCCTTCCATGATTCCATTCTCGTCGTGGCCCATTAGATTGGCGGCCAGGTTAGTCTAGGCCCACAAATCCCCTAATCTGTCTTCTTTTCCAAATTCCCTAGTTCCCTAATGAAACCAATCTTCGTTAAGAATCCATAATCTGTACACTTTTCCCTGAGTTGAGTCGGTTCCTGAATTTCAGATTAGTCGCTGGTTACTGTTAGATCTCATCAGTGACCCTGCTCATCACCTGCATGCAGTATGCCCTTCAGGCCTTTCTTTGCTCGTTCTTGGGTGCTCTTGAATTTCCCTTATCAGCAGATTACTCGATATGAAAATGTACTATTTGCATCTTACAAGGAACTTCAATCCTGCTATTCTTCTATTCACTGCTCTGTGTTAAGTTTACATCGTACTTGAGGATGAATAATTCGTGAGCTCACAGACATAACTTGCCAAATGTGCCTAACTCCTCTACTGTGCTGTTGAATCTGGGAACAAGGTATCGCATATTTGCAGTTTGCAGGTGCATAAGGTTTCACAATGTCAAATGAAACCATAGAGGTACAATATATCAAAGCAGCTGCTTATTTCACATTCCAACTGTACATGATTGAAAGGATGCTGCCCTTTTCTTGCTTGTGTCAGATTAGTTTTTTAGTGCTCATTGATTTAGATGGGGCTCAGTTATGTGCGTCAATTTCAGGAATTTTTGTTTGGCATCGCGTTCTCAAATATGCTTGCGTCGATGCTTCTCTCTCTCTTCCTTGGCATCAATATTTTGCTACACTGGAGATGGCCTTGTGTACTGGTATCTGTCGCTACAATAATTTGCATATGTGAGTTATAGCCGAAATTGTGGGTTTACTATTTAGATTTATTGAGGGTTTTGGACGATGATTGAACATTCATAGATCGTGCAAGCTACAAGTGACTAAAGCAATTAATCTAAGCGTTAGGACCATTAGCTGGACAACCTACGTTTGGTAGCTGCAATAGCTATTGTACAGCTAAATTAAGTAGCTTTAGGTTCTATTGAAAAGTGGTGTCTTTTAGTTGATTACCAAAAAGATTAAGGTGGTGATCAGTTGGGTTTAAAAGCTCATGGTTTATGGCTGAAAACACTGTAGCTGGCTGAAAAAAACACTGTAGCTGACAGAGGCTTATTTAGCATAATTAAATTTTAAAAAATTTAAAAATATAAAAAATATGTTAGCCCAATATGTATAATACAAACGAATACGGGAAAAAAAAGAACCGGCAAAAAAGCTCAACAAAAAGCCAAAAGTTCAGAAAAAGCCAGAAGCCAGAAGCTCAAGCTGAACCGATCAGGGAGAGTTCGGGCATGTTCTTTTGGGCTTTTCAAATCGGCTTTTGGCTTTTGCTACAGTAACTAACTTTCAAACGTAACATTTTCTCAAGACGGGGTCTACAAGTTAAACGATCTACACGTTAAAAGCCTAACATTTGTACCAGCTAAAATCGCAAGTGGGTATCTGTCTCTCCGTAATCTGTACCGTAAACAGCCAAAATTCAAAATTTTCAGCCAAAAGCCATAAGCCACAGCCGAAAAGAACAGGCCCGAAGTGATATCCGTTATTCTATTCAAAACGGTTGTTATAGTGACTTCTATAAATCATTTATAGAAATCATCTTAAGAAACCACTTCTTTCAAAAACCAACTCTAAAGCCAAAAACTACTTAAAACCATCTAGGGTTTCCTCATGTTGTGTACTTTTGTTAGGCTTGGTAGTTGGGGGCTGGAACGTTTGGTGTTTGTTACTAGACCAAGACCTTTAATTTTTGTTTTTAGTGGTTTTTAACTCTCTTGTTAATCACTATTTATTTAACTAATAAGTTATAGCTGAAAGTCAGCAAAAAAAAGACCCCTACTGCCTGTTTATCCACGTGCCCGTCACCCATCTAACTCATGCCCAATTAATTGATCTTTCTCGAGCTGTGCTTAATATTGTTTGAGCCCTTTACCAGATCAGAAAATAGTCCTGTTTTGTTCTATTTTCCAGCTGAATTTTGGCTTTAAATTTTCCATCAAACACTATTTATTAGATTAATAAATCACAGCTAAACACTACTAAGTCACAGTAAAAAACGCCCCAATGATTTTTTAGGGCTGCTCCATCCGGTTTATGGCTATAGTTTTCGGCTGTTGACTGAAATTGCACTATAACGACGGTTAGTTTTTCTAAGTTATTTAATTAAAGAAAAATAAAATAAAAAAACAAAACACCGTCATATCTCTATAGTCAATGTAAAATCTCTATAGTCAATGTAAAAGAAAAGAAGAATAAGCAAAAACTGAAAAGGATAAAAACTAAAACATTAAAATTAAGAAGTTGATATATTTTACATGGCTTTTGACTCCGAAGAAACCGGGAGCCGAAGTGACTTGTGCGCGGGGCTTAGCTGCAAGGCGAAGGGTTTGCTATGTGCCTATGTGTCAACAGTCAAGATTGGATACCGGTGAGAGGCAATAGTACGTGCGGCCGTCGTACGCCGGCGAACAAACCGAGGGAAGAAACAATTGCTGGACCTAGAGATTCCGATGCACGTGGCCGTACGTGAGTCGTCGGGACTCGGGCCTGTTCTACTAGTCCTTTTCTCGCTGTCATTCTACTAGTTGAGTACCCAACCCACTACACCGACTTATCCCAGCCCAGTGATCGTGGCCCACGGACAAACCTGAGGGCAACGGCCCATCTGTGCCATATTTTTGTGCTTAGCTGGTCACTTCCCATATGTTTTTCGATGATTTAGAAAGTCATATCTTTTTATTTTAAACTATGAATAAATGAAATGGTAAATCGAGTGCCAAAAGCAGGGATTATCGCCTAGTAGGTTAAACAAGTAAACGCCGATAGGCAGGCCGCAGGCATGATATGGTTGCATCAAGAGAGCAGTACTTTGACATAATCCATAAAATACACATTTATGCATTTCCTTGCGCATGCGGAAAAGCGAGTTGATGCTTATCCAAAACACCGGCCACTTTGCACATATGTGATAAGGTAGGCAGCGCGAAGGACAACATAGAGCAAAATATTTCATATGACCTATAGCTTTAACATAGCTCCGCTGATTAAAGCTGGGGGGATTCCGGCCCCCCAGCGATCCACGTCGCCCCGCCCGCGTTGCCCGGCCGGCGCGTGGCGGGGAATTTCCCGTACGGCCGGGAGAGGTGATTTCCTCATATTTTTCGAAAATTACGTAAAGGTCTTTTTTCCTCGCGAAAAAGTCCCTGCAAGTTTTTTTAAGAAAATTTTTTGATGGATGGCGCCCCGCGGGTTTCCAAAATTACGTATAGGTCCTTATTTACTTACGTAGAAGCCCTTACAGGTCCTCGGTTTTTTTCAAAGAAACCCTTTGATTTTTCCGAAAATACGTATTTATCCTCGATTTTTTTTAAAAAAACTCCTCACAAATTATCGCCTCTTTTACTTTGGTACATACGGTGGCTGGCGCGGCGTGTCGCCGCGCCTTTGAGGCTAGTTCATGTCTATAGCAGGAACAAAAAAAGGAAATTATCATAGCGAAGCTTTGATTTTGGCAACTCTTAGAACAGAAATGACATACGCTTGGAGATAAGACCTGTCAGATGTAGTTTCGTCTAAGGTATCCATATTGAGCCTTTGCATTGTCGTTGGCCTGACAGTAATATTTTTGTGGCATTATATATGAGCTAAACCATGAGATGTTCATTTTAGGTTTTGTTAAAGAGGTATCAGGTAGATAATATATAGTTCAATTACCTGGCGCCGTGCTTGGAGGTAACTGTAATATCTGCACTTTCTGAAGCAGGATGTTTACCACAAATGGCTATGATCGCAATATCCTGCCCATTGTATGAGACAATGCTATTTAGACATGAATTTCTATTTACCAAGTAGCACAGATAGAGATTGTCAGATCCATTACCTTCAATTTTTCAGCTCATCTTCGAAGCAAAAACACAAAAAAAAAAGTTTACATGGTATAATTGAATGCAAAATGAAAGTAAGCTATGCAGTAAATTATTTCATGGTCCATGCTTACGAAATTCTCTTACAATATGGAAGGGGAACTATGCTGGTCCAAGGAAGGTTTGTATAAGAAGGCGAGTATATAAACAGAATAATTGAACAGAAATGATGATTATGGAATTCTCTTACAATATGGAAGGGGAACTATACTGGTCCAAGGAAGGTTTGTATAAGAAGGTGAGTATATAAACAGAAAACTGAACAGAAATAATGTTTGTAAAATAATAAATAGTTTAGTCTGTTTGGCAATGTCGTAAGCTGAGGTAGAGAACAAAGGATTCTATGCAGGCAGCGAAGAGCCGAAAGAACAATACTTCATCACAGGCCTGGTCCCTACCTAACACACTAAAATTTTAAAGCAGCTTACAAATCTAATGGAAGTTCCAACCAGCGAAGGTAATAATAAGGCAACGATCAATATTGCTTGTAGAAATGTCTTCCGTTGACATATAAGCCATGGGCCCATGGATCAGTAGGCTAACTAAGAAATAATAGTGCTGAGAATTAAATGGGGGAGGAAGAACATCTGTTTTTTCTTTGTTTTCTCGATATTATAAGCCCACGGTCTCATGTGTATAGTCATACATGGAAAAACAACCATGCCAAAAAAAAGTAATATAATTCATCTGACACAAAGACTGTCCTGATTCCATAAACAACACATACATATCATCTCTAGGCCATATTTCATAAAAGAAAAAACAATGAACTGTGATATTTCCACCTACACACACACACACACTGACACACACACACACACAGACAGATACATAGAGGAATACTGGAAGATACTGTATTCATATATCCACTCTCCAGAATAAAGGAAACCGGCGCTAAGTATACAACTGTAGCATCATGTGAAGTAGGTAGTAGATGATCTAGCAACTTGCAGTCTATAAATACAGGAAGTTAGCATGAGAAGGCATGCATACGATTCAATTTAGATCCATCTCACAACAAAAATATGCAAATAACACTGACAAATAATCAATGCTGGTTTTCTGTCATAATATAAGCACTACCACAGGCCAGGCTCCATTGTTTAAGATATGACATGATGTAAAAGTCATGCCTAACATGAAAGATATCAGATGTACCGAGTATGGCTAAACTGGCACCCTGAACCAAGGCTAATCTGAATATATATGGAGACCAATCTTCGAGATTGAGACTGGGCACATTTCTTCAGAGAAAGGCATGAGCATCTGGGTACCTGAAATCAGAAGGAGTTTTGGACACATAAATAGCCAGTGAATATTAAAAAAGATGGATGGTAATAGAGGAAAAATCCTATAATTCTGAAACCACTGACAACTGAAGCCAACAAAAATGGGTCTAATCTGTCTGCGCAGCAATATAGCATACATCATTAGCAACTACAATTTTTCTAAAGGATATTGTTACCTATCTAAGGTGAAAATCTACAGGAATAATACGAATAGAACCTTCCAATTTTAGCTCAGTCACCTGTCGACAACAACAGGTACTACTTTGAGCAGAACCACAATTAGAGATCGAACATTTCATACCACGCTAATCAATTAGCACGGTGCTAAGTTTCAGCTGCAAAGCTCCTCATACCATATCGTCTCCCACAAATCTAACACAAGACAAAAAAAATTACATGGAGCCAAGTGAGCTTGTAATCTTCAGAAGTAAACCTCTGATTGGTGAGACAAACTCAAAACTGAACAAATTCGTACCTGCAGAGTAGCGGTCCGTCGCCGGCGATAGCTCAAGTGTCGGTGGAGAACACCCAATGCAAGCCTTGATTCGCATAGGACTGTTAGTGGTCGGCCGCATGGCAATAGCAGCGCTGCCGCTGCCTGCCATGGGATGAAGAGAGCTATGGGCAGATGAGATGCATAACTTGGGAGAATAATATTATTAAGTACTTAGGAGAGTTTGCACCTACCTGTATTCTGTGATCAAACGGGAAACAGCATGATAAGCTGGATCATCTTTGCTTTTCTAACACAAACAATAATTCCAATGGTCCTCCATAAAGAGAGGTAATCTGTATTTTTTATGGGTGTTAATCGCATCATAATCAACACTGTGAACGGCAACAGTTATAAATATGTTGCATTCTGACCGTACCTGAGTTCTTTTTTTTGGGAATTGTGTTCGCCAAAGGCCTTCAAAGGCATGATTACAGAGACCGTACGTAATTTCTCCTTAACACAGTGCTCAAGCTCATCTACATCATCACAAAGAAATGCAAAGCTACTTCCATCAACAAATTTGCACCTCATCTTCCGTATTTCCTTTTTTTTCTGGTAAGAAAGCATTGACTGTAAAATAAAATCTGTTGCTGCTGGACTCTGGTATCGAAAGAAATAGGCAGAGAAAATTTTGATCACAAAATTGCTTTCTTGAAGGTCCAAATTACCTGACAAATGTGGCAACAGCCCAACCAAGAGCAAGTGTTAAGTAGATCAAACACCCCTACATAAATTGCGGGAAATTGCATTAGAAGCAAGAAGCAACTTATAGTGTAAAGCGTAAACTGTAAAAGTAAAATTGAAGCACCAAAAGTATAAATTAATACGCAAAGTACTTAGCTTCGGACGGGAAATCTAAACTCTAACCTAGACTCCAGGATATATCCCATGTCTATATTCTAATGGACATTAAAAATGAAATCAAACAATCAAAATTCAAAAATTTCAACCAAAAACCATTAGCCGTAGCAAAAAAAAAAAAAGAACATACCCTAACTCAGTGCATGAAGGCAGCTTCACTAGACTTCGGTGGCACGCGGCGCATACAGGCCAGTGAAACGCGGAGTGGAGGGGGCGCGTAGAGTGGGGGATGCCAAAGCCCACTACCAGCCTGGGCCACACGGTGCGCGAGGAGACCAGCGACGGGGAATGTGGATGGTCTGAGAGGCCGGAAATTCCTTTATCTTTAATAGATCTATGATGACATGATCACCAGCTAGCTGCCCAGACCTCACCATTGCTTGCTCCATTATTAATTAATCAATTAACCCTCGCGTGATCGCCGCATCCCGGAAAGATGAATGCGCGATCCACCGGTGGATGAAGAAAGGGAACGACTTGCTCGATCGTACAACTGGCCCAGCTAGCCAGCCAGCTTCTTTCTCGCCGCATGCGATCAATCGATGGAATAATTGGAGGGAAACATCGGAGAAACGCCTCGCCTAGCAGCAGCCAATCAGCTGCCCTGCCAGCGCGTTCCTTTTGTCGTGTGGGCCACCCAGACATCCATGCCAACCTACGTCTACGTGCACCGCCGACCGCCGTCCGGTTGTCCAGACGCGCCCGACGCTGGCTCCGATCGCAAATGCTCATACACTGGTAGGTTGGTACATACGATTTTAGGTTTAAAAAATCATACAGAGAATCCGCTTAAGAAAACCACCCGTTTATTCGATTTTTAAAGAAACCAAAAGACTCAAATGACAATGCCTTTTTTATCTTTCAACACAGTATCAGATCCTCCTGCCGTCACAACAAATGTGGCCCTGCTTTTAAGTGGTTTCGCTTCGTCGGGCTTCTTAATTTTGATTTTTAGCTTGTTTTTGCTTTTTGCTTTTTTCCACTTATTCATGTCCACTGGTCATAGACATAAAACGATATTTTTATTTTTTATTTTTTTTCTCTCTTATTGTTCTCTTAGTTTTCTTTGATTGAATGACTAAGAAAAAGCTAACAGCCACTACAATATAAATTTAGCCAAAAGACAACAGCCGGAAGCCATAGCTGGTTAGAACGGGCCTAGGATTGATATGATTAACGTCGACTAGTTGGTTGGAGTGGGGCCTATATATAGGATTGATATGATGTGATGTCATCTGGTATTTTTGAGCCGTCTGATCGTGTAATGGGCAACTAGTGTTGAGCTAGGTAGACTACAGAGAAGTTATCAGTGTCACGAGCGCCATTTGCAATGAGTTTTTTTAGAGATTCTTGCTAGAATTGCAAAGATATTTATGAAATTCCGTGATGTTTTGATATATAGTAAGGTATATGTATATTGCAACATAGTACCAAAAGAATGTGATATATATCATCTATACAATATTAGTATGATAATTTGCTAAAAAAATCTCCAAATATGGTGTATGGTTTCTTAGAAACTTATCTTAATGTGATTTATATCTTATTTATACTTAGATTCACATTGAGAAAAGAGACAGGACTGAACAATTATAGATGTGAGCCTTAACACATATGTAACTACTCATATCCAAAGAATAAATTAAAAGAGAAGAAAATATGCTATGGCACTTAGGAGACAGAAGATTGAATGCAATCGTACTGAGTGACACAATTAGCAATCCGGTGATACAACATTTAAAATTTAGCTAATGCACCAATCATTAATAAGGATGAGTAGGATTAGATAACGCTTACCTTCTGATGGCAAAAACTGGTGAGCAGCCCAACGACAAAATAGAAAAGGAGGCAGAGGAGTAGCTGCAGAGAATAAGGCACCTATGCAACAATCCTAAACATTACACGGGTATGCATTAAGAACATAACCATGCTCTTTAAAACCTGTTAGCAATTAGAAGACGTAGGTGAGGACCTTAACAAATAGATTCTAATTAAATTGAGCTCTCTCTATATATAAATCAAGTTTGATAAAACCTAAAGTTGGACTGCTATTAGTGGAATCTAAATGTTTAACAAAACTCCCTCGTAACCAAACTTTAACAGGAGGTGCTATATGTTGACCATGAAGCATACTGAAAAGCCCCTAAAAATTCAAAATGAATTTTCTAAAAATTTTTGCTGCATTTTTGAGTGAAATCTGAAAACTTTCCCTTTTGGGAAAGTCTCCCCGCGCCGCTTTCCTTTTCTGGCCGGGCGTTTTCTTTTCTCCTCCGGCGCCCCGCCCTTTTTCCGCCTTTCCCCGCTCCCTGGCGCCTCCCTCGCACTCCCTCTCCGTTGGCGCCCCTGCTCCTCCCCGCCTTCTCCCGCACCCGGGCGCCTCTCTCCGCTCCCTCCCCGCTGGCGCCTAGCCCCCTCCCCGCCTCCTTCCTCGCGCGTGCGCCGTGCCTGCGGCCGCGCCCCGCACCGCCTCTGCACCGCGCTCCTGGCTTTGGACCGCCCGCGCCACCCAGCCGACCTCCGGTCCGAAGGTAGCACCGCCCCGCGCAATGCGTTGTCGTCTCCTCCTTCGCTTGGGCCCCATCTGCTAGCCACTGCATCCTCCCTCTCCCGCGCGCGGACGCTTCCCCGCCCATGCCGCTCCAGTCACCTGCTCCCGCGTCGTATCGCCGCCTTCATTGCCGCTCAGAGCCGGACGCTGCCATCTCGCGGAGGAGACACAGCACCAACTCCTGCAGCACCCCCGTGCGCCTGCAGCTCCGTAACCTGCCCACCCCCGCGCCATTGACCCCTTCCCCGAGCTGCCCGAACCGCTTTCACGTCGCCAGCCCCTCCTGCGCCTATTTAAGCCAAGACCGACATCCTACTGTGCCCCCCTTGCTCCCTAGCTACTCCTCAAGCTTCGAATCGAAGCCTCGCCGCCTGTAGCTCCGGTACTGCCGCCCAGTGAGCCGGCGATCCCCGGGGGCCGATCTCCCTCTTCCCTCCCCCATTCTTCGATTACTTCTCCCCAAAGCTTCTTCTTGATATGCTGACCCTATTGGTGGACTCCATTGCTCAGGTGCTTGCTCGAGGAGCGCCGACGCCGTCTCCTACCGCCGGTCAAGAAGCTTCACCGCGGCTAGCTCAACAGGGCAACTCCGAGCTTCAACCACTGCCGCCTCTGTGAGCCCCGGGACCCCCTGAACGTGTAGCCACCGTCGATTGGACCCGTTCAGCCCCGGTGACCCCCTTCACCGCCGGGAAGCGAAATCTTCCCCTTCGGCCTCCCGTCCCCTCCGTTGATCCCCTACCTCCCCGAAGCCCAAAATGGAACCCCCTCGCTTGGACCTACCCCTAGCTACCCTCCTTTTCCCTCGAGGACCGCTACGGCCACCGGAGCGCGGAGACCCACCGCCTCTGCCCCCTCGGTCGAGTGCGCACGGCGGGAGGTAGAAGAAGCCCCCTCCCCCGTGACGTGGCTTCATCCCGGCCTCCCACTCAAGCTGTTGCCGTCTCACCAGAACCGCCCGATGGCAACGCCTCCCAGCCATCGGATCTTCATAAACTCCCCGCCTCTCCTCCGTCCGATCCGCCTTCCCCGCCTTGATCTGGGCCGCCCGCGCTCGCCGCTCCGCTGCCGTCCGCCTCGCCACACGGCGGCCATCCAGGCCGCACGGGCGCGCTCGCTCTAGGCCGCTCACCTCGGCCCACTCCTTTCCCGCGCGCGCGCGCGTTGGGCCACACCGACCGCTTGGCCGAGCGGGCCGAACCCTCAGGCCAGGCCGCACTGTAGCCATAGGGCCGGCCCACTACTGTTCCAAGTATTTTCCCGAGTTTATTAATTTCTGAAATCCTAGAAAATCCAAATAAATCCTAGAAAATCACAGAAAATCCCAAAAATTCCCAAATTTTACCACTTTGCTCCAAATAATATCCTGGACCCATTTGTGACCTTCACTTCCACAAATTCATCCCAAATAAATTCTAAAAATTCCACTTTGAGGATTTGTGTTTTTTACTCCTTTTTAATTAGTTTATTTCCCTCGCTTGATTAGTCTCAAGCTGGATTTAATTATTTTATGTGTTTGCGTTAGTGTCGGAGATCCCGGAGGTTCAAGTGCATGCTCAGAATCCAGGTGCTACTTCGTTCGAGTTAGCTGAGATCATCCAAATCAATGGCAAGTCCCAAATCCTTTTACCATGTTGCAACCCACGTTATTTAATTATGTTATTATGCTATTTGCATTAAGCTAGTTTTGAAATGGTAGTTCAGAGTAAAATAAAATGTTTAGAATGACAGGTTATGTAGTTAAACCTACCACCGACAAATGCCATGTTAAACTTGTAGCCATACCTTTGTTAACCCTCGAAATAATTATCTGTTAATCTAGATGCTCGTAGGTTATTATTATCACTCAAAGTCTTACACTAATAAGGTTGTGGCTGCGGGCCAATAGAATTTGGAAAACCCGACCCTAGGGCAGGGTGGTATGGGACACCGTGCCCTAGGACGGAGATTGTCGACGTGCAGAATAGGGTAAGGGTTGGGGAAGGAGCCGCGAGATGTTCTTCGCCCACCTCTTACCCTAGGTTGTAAGGTCGCGGACCTGACCGGGGTTGCGGACTCCGGGGGAAAAATATAAGGACCAGACCCTTACGCCGAGCAAATGACATGGTGACCGCTCAACCACAAGAGTTGACTTGTCAACACTGGTTTAGTAGCTGCTCAAGTCGATTGAAACTCTACAGGTGTTGAGAAGTAGGTGATTGAGTAACAAGGTTAGGCAGGACGTGCTGCGGGTGCCTAACAACGGTAGAGTTCACTCGAAGCGGACGTTTGTTTTCTTGTTTTCTGGTGCCAGACCCGAGTGGATTCTACCGGGTAGAGCCTATATAAAGAATTGAGCAGTGAAACGACATGGCTTTCTTAACCCGGACGCGGAAGTTAAGAAATCGTGTGGGTAAAGCTGAGCAAACTCTGCAGAGTCAAAATAATGGTATTCGAATACGCCGTGCTCCCGGTTAATGGAGTTGTGTCACTCGGGTGATTCCAGCAGCGAAGCTTAAGTAGTTTTGTAAATGCGTTAACTTGACTAGTTGGTTAATTAACTCTTCATGAAAACTCCTGAGATCTTAAGGAGTAGTTTTGGGTCCGTTTTATTAAAATGTTTGCAAATAAAATTGCATCCACTCAAAATTAATAAACCAAATATACTCCCTTCCTTTGTTAATCCGTGCATGTAGTAAGTTAGAGTCCCTTTGGGGCTTGCTGAGCCGGTTGCTTGGCTCACGGCTTGCTTAATCACTTCTTTAGAGGATCAAGACGAAGGTGGAGGTTTCCCCGTCAAGGACGCCCCTGAGGATCGCTTCTTCGGCGAGGACCCGTGGCTTTAGGTCTTGGCCGCGCTCAAGTGGATCTTGGAGCTTGTGTAATGTAATTATACTTTGAGCTTGCACGCCCCGCTGTTGAAACTGGATGTTATTCCGTATATGAAATATATACTGGACTTTTGTTGTAAGCATGCAATGGTATACTCTTGCGCGACACTCCATAACTGTTCATGCGTGAATAGTTGCGGAATGCCGTGTCCGTACGCGCCCCTGGAAACGGGGGCGTTACAAGAAGTGGTATCAGAGCAGGCTCTTTGACCATAGGTTAAGACCTAAGGCAATCTAGGAAGCGATTTTATCGCAAAACTTAATTTAAGCCATAAAAAGGGTTTACGAAAAATATAAGTATTACTGCTGTCTTTTTCCTCTCTCGTTGCTACCTTATCTATCTTAGTTTATTTCTGCTTAAGTTTTATTTTTGCAAAACATTTACTGCTTTACTTGTCTAACTTCAAAATTTCGTTTCTCGGCAGTTGGAGGAGTAGCTGTTGTTCGCTAGATTAGACTGACCCTGAGTAGTTGTGGTACTTTTGTAATGTAAAGCAGGTGTAATCATGAACCTTAAGTGGTTTGTGTACCACTTGCATATTGTAAATCTATGTTGATTATCTTGTATATTGTTTGCTTAATTATCAGTAATTCCCCTGCGTTCAAAGCTTTCTTCTGTCTCTTTTGCCCTCGTTCTTACCTTTTTCGCTCTATACTTACCTTGAAATTCAAAGTCTTACTTATCCCCTCTTATTCCCCAAAGCCGCTGCAAAGCTGATTTAAAGTTCCCAATTGGCAGATGGATCCAGCACAGCAGAGTGGTCAGACCAACAGGAAGGGTGCACCTGCCACAGATCAAGTCCAGATGTCAGAACAGCAAGGAGAATCACTGCCACAGTTCATTGTCAATGTATCACCCGAAGAATCAATGTCAACATCAAGTGTAACCGCATTGAAGTTTATAGCCTTCCTGCAAACTCAACCACCTAAATTCCCCTCAGCAACAGAACCACTGAATGCAGATAACTGGTTACAAGATGTTGAGAGAAGAATGAATACTATACGATGTACAAATAAGGAGAAAGTTCTTTTTGCCACCTATCAGCTGTCTGAGCCTGTAATTACTTGGTGGAATGCTATCCAGTGGATACACCCAAATAAGGAAGACATTACCTGGGAAGACTTTGTGAAGAGATTCCGTAAAGCCTGCATTTCTTCTAGAGTTATCACTGAAAAATATCAGGATTTTCTTGATCTTCAACAAGGAGAGAACTCCATCACAGCATATCTACAACAATTTCATCAGTTATCCCAGTATGCTCAAGAAGAGATTGATACTGAAGCCAAAAGGATGGAGTTCTTTATGAAAGGCCTACGACCCAATATGAGACAACGCCTTCAGGCCATGAAGTCTTCAAGCCTATTGAGCCTGGTCGATCGAGCTCTCCAGATAGAAGAGGAGATATCAAGCTACGTGAAAGTTATGAAACGAAAGAAGCCTTCGCCTTCAGCACAAATGGCTTGTTTTCACTGCGAACAGGATGGGCATTATCGTGACCAATGCCCACTGAGGTCTTGCCCAAAGAAGAAGCTAGAAAGCAAGCAAAGAGACAGACATCAACATCACGCCTGCCACCGATTGAAGAAGAAGAATCCTACCCTAAGAAGACCAGAATAGAGGAAGAAACAGATCTATTCGGAGGAATGCCATGAAGAAGAAAAGCACGACAGACAGTCAGGAGAAAGTGATCTATGAAGAACAAGGAATGGAGTAATGTCCTTTTTTGTTATCCTTTTTGTAAGCTAGTTGGAAGAACTGAATAGCTTGTATGTAAATTACTTTAACTAAGGCTTGTGGCAAGACTATGAAAGTGTATGAAGAATGTCTGTGTAAAGCATGAGGAATGAGAAGTTCATGTTGCAATAAAATTAACCCTAATGGACCCAGATGTAAATATATAACCTTGGTGCAACATAATTCATCTAAGTAGGAATCCGCACCACACACGCAAGGATGATATACAGGTACAAGTGAAGAGGAGTCAAAGTCAATCCAGAGGAGGTTAAAGCAGATTTGCTGCAGCCAGATATGCAAGGGTTAGATGCCATTTTGGGCATGAACTGGCTAGCCGAGAACAAAGGCAAGTTAGATTGTGAGATCAAAATAGTATCATTGATAAACCCTGAAGGTCAGAAAGTGGTAGTAAAAAAACAACAACAAAACGAGAAGTATTGAAGGATACGAGAAAGCGCATGATCAACATGCTAGCGGCCACACCTGATCAAGTGCCAGTGGTACAAGAATATCCTGATGTGTTTCCGGAAGAACTACCAGGCAGACCCCCCTGGCAGACAAGTAGAACTTGCCATAGAGTTGATTCCAGGCACAAGATCAATCGCCAAGCATCAGTACCGAATGCCCGCTAGTGAACTGAAAGAGCTCAAGAGATAGTTAGATGAATTGCAAGAAAAAGAATTCATTCAACCAAGTGTTTCACCTTGGTCGGCCCCAGTTTTGTTTGTGAAGAAGAAGAATGGAGAGCTAAAAATGTGTGTTCATTACAGAGGTTTGAATGCTGTTACAATCGAAAACAAGTACCCTTTTCCCAAAATTGAGGACTTGTTTGATTAGCTCAAGGGTGCCAAAGTATTTTCCAAGATCGAGTTGCGCTCGGGTTACCATCAGCTCAAGATCCGAGAGCAAGATTGAAGAGAAGACAGCTTTCGTTACCAGATATGGATTATATGAGTTCACGGTCGTTCCCTTTGGTTTAACCAATGCGCCAGCTTATTTTATGAACCTTATGAATCTGGTGCATATGGACCAACTGGACCGATTCGTGATAGTCTTCATTGATGATATTCTGATTTACTCCAAAAGCGAAGAAGAGCACAAGGAGCATTTGCGCATGGCTTTGACCCGATTGAGAGAACATCAGCTGTATGCCAAGTTCGACAAATGCAGTTTGGCTGAAGGAAGTTGTTTTCTTGGGTCATATTATATCAGAAGATGGAGTCAAGGTTGATCCAGAAAAGATAGCCGCAGTCATGGAATGGAAGCAGCCCAAGACCGTAACAGAAGTGAGAAGTTTCCTTGGATTGGCGGGCTGTTATCGCTGGTTCATAGAAGGATTCTCCCAAATTTCTCATCTACTCACTCAACTGCTGAAGAAAGACAGGCCATTCACATGGACAGATGCTTGTGAAGAGAGTTTTCAGTTGCTAAAGACCAAGTTGACAACAACACCAGTGTTGATTTTGCCCAACCCAGAAAAGGGGTTTCAGATCTATTTTGATGCTTCAAAGCAAGATTTGGGTTGTGTGCTTATGTAAGATAGAAAGGTTGTTGCCTATGTTTCAAGACAACTGAAGCCACATGAAGGGAACTATCCAATACATGATTTGGAGCTAGCAGCTGTGGTGCATGCACTTCAAATTTGACGGCACTATCTGTTAGGGAATCGTTGTGAGATATTCTCAGATCATAAGAGCTTAAAGTACCTCTTCACACAGCCAGAGTTGAATATGAGACAGCGGAGATGGCTAGAATTGATAGAAGATTATGATATTAAACTTCAATATCATCCGGGCAAGGCCAACGTTGTTGCCGATGCCCTCAGCCGAAAGGTTCGACAAAGCAAACCCAATGCCACAGAATACCCACCAGAGTTGCAAAGAGATATATTACAGCTCAATCTAGTGATCACAGAACAGGGTGAAGAAGCAGCATTAGAGATCCAACCTTTATTGACAGATCCGATTAAAGCAGCACAGGATGAAGATGAAGAGATTCAAAAACTGAAAAAGAAGATTCAAGAAGAAAGCTCAACTGAGTATGCGATAGACGAACATGGAATCCTTACGTTCCGTGGCCGCTATTGCGTACCGACAAGAAGGAATTGAGGGACTTGATCCTGTCAGAGGCTCACTCATCTCAAGTCTCAATTCATCCCGGAGGCACCAAAATGTATCAAGACCTGAAAAAGAAGTATTGGTGGAACCTGATGAAGAAAGAAGTGGCAGAGTATGTAGCAAAATGTGATGTATGCCAACAGGTCAAAATAGACCACCAGAAACCATCGGGATTGTTGCAGCCTTTGCCAATTCCCGAATGGAAATGGAATAGTATCGGCATGGATTTCATTACAGGACTTCCTAAGACTCGTGAGGGTTATGACGCTATCTGGGTCATTGTTGATAGACTGACCAAGGTGGCTCATTTTCTTCTGATCAAGCAAACTTACGGGAAAGACAAGCTTGCTGAGCTGTATTTGACAAGGATAGTGACATTGCATGGAGTCCCAAAGAAAATTGTCTCAGATAGAGGAGCACAGTTTACGTCCAAGTTTTGGGAGAAATTACATGAAGCCATGGGCACTGATTTGAACTTCAGTTCAGCATATCACCCTCAAACGGATGGACAGACAGAGATAACCAACCAGATCTTGGAAGACATGCTAAGAGCTTATGCTATTGTGTATGGAGCAGCGTGGAATACTTGTCTCCCGTTTGCTCAGTTCTCATATAACAATAGTTACCAAGCTAGCATCAAAATGGCACCATTTGAAGCTCTATATGGCAGAAAATGCAGAACCCCACTGAATTGGTCAGAAACAGGTGAACGACAACTGATTGGCCCTCAGATTGCTCAAGATGCAGAAGCACATGTTAGAATTATCAGAGAAAGACTCAAGATTGCACAAGACCGACAGAAGAGCTATGCTGACAACCGCAGAAAGGACTTGAGCTTCGAAGTTGGAGAATTGTTCTACATCAAGGTCACACCATTCAAGATAGTCAAGAGACTTCAAGTCAAGGGAAAACTAGCACCGAGATATGTGGGACCGTTTCAAGTCATTGGAAGAATTGGACACGTAGCGTATCAAGTACAGCTGCCACCCAACTTGTCAAGAATACACAATGTGTTCCATGTATTTCAGCTTCGAAAGTGTCTACGACAGCCAACAGATAAAGTACCTCTATCAGATATTGAATTGCAGGGTGACTGCACATATGCTGAAGAACCACTACAAATACTCGAGACATCAGAGAGACAGCTCAGAAACAAGAAAGTCAGATTTTGCAGAGTGCAGTGGAAGAACCATACAACGGATGAGTCCACTTGGGAACGAGAGTCAAACTTGCAGCGGGATTTCCCCAACTTACTCCCTGGACCAAGTTAATCTCGGGGTCGAGATTCTTTTAAGGGGTAGGTTGAAAAGCCCCTAAAAATTCAAAATGAATTTTCTAAAAAAATTTGCTGCATTTTTGAGTGAAATCTGAAAACTTTCCCTTTTGGGAAAGTCTCCCCGCGCCGCTTTCCTTTTCTGGCCGGGCATTTTCTTTTCTCCTCCGGCGCCCCGCCCTTTTTTCGCCTTTCCCCGCTCCCTGGCGCCTCCCTCGCTCCCCCTCTCCGTTGGCGCCCCTGCTCCTCCCCACCTTCTCCCGCACCCGGGCGCCTCTCTCCGCTCCCTCCCCGCTGGCGCCTAGCCCCCTCCCCGCCTCCTTCCTCACGCGTGCGCCGCGCCTGCGGCCGCGCCCCGCACCGCCTCTGCACCGCGCTCCTGGCTTTGGACCGCCCATGCCACCCCGCCGACCTCCGGTCCGAAGGTAGCACCGCCCCGCGCAATGCGTTGTCGTCTCCTCCTTCGCTTGGGCCCCATCTGCCAGCCTCCGCATCCTCCCTCTCCCGCGCACGGACGCTCCCCCGCCCATGCCGCTCTGGTCACCTGCTCCCGCGTCGTATCGCCGCCTTCATTGCCGCTCAGAGCCGGACGCTGCCATCTCGCGGAGGAGACACAGCACCAACTCCTGCAGCACCCCCGTGCGCCTGCAGCTCCGTAACCTGCCCACCCCCGCGCCATTGACCCCTTCCCCGAGTTGCCCAGACCGCTTCCACGTCGTCAGCCTCTCCTGCGCCTATTTAAGCCAAGACCGACATCCCACTGTGCCCCCCTTGCTCCTTAGCTACTCCTCAAGCTTCGAATCGAAGCCTCGCCGCCCATAGCTCCGGTACTGCCGCCCAGTGAGCCGGCGATCCCCGGGGGCCGATCTCCCTCTTCCCTCCCCCATTCTTCGATTACTTCTCCCCAAAGCTTCTTCTTGATATGCTGACCCTATTGGTGGACTCCATTGCTCAGGTGCTTGCTCGAGGAGCGCCGACGCCGTCTCCTACCGCCGGCCAAGAAGTTTCACCGCGGCTAGCTCAACAGGGCAACTCCCGAGCTTCAACCACTCCCGCCTCTATGAGCCCCGAAACCCCCTGAACGTGTAGCCACCGTCGATTGGACCCGTTCAGCCCCGGTGACCCCCTTCACCGCCGAGAAGTGAAATCTTCCCCTTTGGCCTCCCGTCCCCTCCGTTGATCCCCTACCTCCCCGAAGCCCAAAATGGAACCCCCTCGCTTGGACCTACCCCTAGCTGCCCTCCTTTTCCCTCGAGGGCCGCTACGGCCACCGGAGCGCGGAGACCCACCGCCTCTGCCCCCTCGGTCGAGTGCGCACGGCAGGAAGTAGAAGAAGCCCCTCCCCCGTGACGTGGCTTCATCCCGGCCTCCCACTTCCGCTGTTGCCGTCTCACCAGAACCGCCCGATGGCAACGCCTCCCAGCCATCGTATCTTCATAAACTCCCCGCCTCTCCTCCGTCCGATCCGCTCGTACCGCTTCGCCCGCCCCCCCCTTAGGTCCCAGCCGTCCGATCCACCTTCCCCGCCTTGAGCTGGGCCGCCCGCGCTCGCCGCTCTGCTGCCGTCCGCCTCGCCACGCGGCGGCCATCCAGGCCGCACGGGCGCGCTCGCTCTGGGCCGCTCACCTCGGCCCACTCCTTTCCCGCGCGCACGCGTTGGGCCACGCCGACCGCTCGGCCGAGCGGGCCGAACCCTCAGGCCAGGCCGCACTGTAGCCATGGGGCCGGCCCACTACTGTTCCAAGTATTTTCCCGAGTTTATTAATTTCTGAAATCACAGAAAATCCCAAAAATTACCAAATTTTACCACTTCGCTCCAAATAATATCCTGGACCCATTTGTGACCTTCACTTCCACAAATTCATCCCAAATAAATTCTAAAATTCCACTTTGAGGATTTATGTTTTTTACTCCTTTTTAATTAGTTTATTTCCCTCGCTTGATTAGTCTCAAGCTGGATTTAATTATTTTATGTGTTTGCGTTAGTGTCGGAGATTCCGGAGGTTCAAGTGCATGCTCAGGATCCAGGTGCTACTTCGTTCGAGCTAGCTGAGATCATCCAAATCAACGGCAAGTCCCAAATCCTTTTACCATGTTGCAACCCATGTTATTTAATTCTGCTATTATGCTATTTGCATTAAGCTAGTTCTGAAATGGTAGTTCAGAGTAAAATAAAATGTTTAGAATGACAGGTTATGTAGTTAAACCTACCACCGACAAATGCCCTGTTAAACTTGTAGCCATGCCTTTGTTAACCCTCGAAATAATTATCTGTTAATCTAGATGCTCGTAGGTTATTATTATCACTCAAAGTCTTACACTAATATGGTTGTGGCTGCGGGCCAATAGAATTTGGAAAACCCGACCCTAGGGCAGGGTGGTATGGGACACCGTGCCCTAGGACGGAGATTGTCGACGTGCAGAATAGGGTAAGGGTTGGGGAAGGAGCCGCGAGACGTTCTTCGCCCACCTCTTACCCTAGGTTGTAAGGTCGCGGACCTGACCGGGGTTGCGGACTCCGGGGGAAAAATATAAGGACCAGACCCTTACGCCGAGCAAATGACATGGTGACCGCTCAACCACAGGAGTTGACTTGTCAACACTGGTTTAGTAGCTGCTCAAGTCGATTGAAACTCTACAGGTGTTGAGAAGTAGGTGATTGAGTAACAAGGTTAGGCAGGACGTGCTGCGGGTGCCTAACAACGGTAGAGTTCACTCGAAGCGGACGTTTATTTTCTTGTTTTCTGGTGCCAGACCCGAGTGGATTCTACCGGGTAGAGCCTATATAAAGAATTGAGCAGTGAAACGACATGGCTTTCTTAACCCGGACGCGGAAGTTAAGAAATCGTGTGGGTAAAGCTGAGCAAACTCTGCAGAGTCAAAATAATGGTATTCGAATACGCCGTGCTCCCGGTTAATGGAGCTGTGTCACTCGGGTGATTCCAGCAGCGAAGCTTAAGTAGTTTTGTAAATGCGTTAACTTGACTAGGTGGTTAATTAACTCTTCATGAAAACCCCTGAGATCTTAAGGAGTAGTTTTGGGTCCGTTTTATTAAAATGTTTGCAAATAAAATTGCATCCACTCAAAATTAATAAACCAAATATACTCCCTTCTTTTGTTAATCCGTGCATGTAGTAAGTTAGAGTCCCTTTGGGGCTTGCTGAGCCGGTTGCTTGGCTCACGGCTTGCTTAATCCCTTCTTTAGAGGATCAAGACGAAGGTGGAGGTTTCCCCGTCAAGGACGCCCCTGAGGATCGCTTCTTCGACGAGGACCCGTGACTTTAGGTCTTGGCTGTGCTCAAGCGGATCTTGGAGCTTTTGTAATGTAATTATACTTTGGGCTTGCACGCCCCGCTATTGAAAACTGGATGTTATTCCGTATATGAAATATATGCTGGACTTTTGTTGTAAGCATGCAATGTATACTCTTGCGCGACACTCCATAACTGTTCATGCGTGAATAGTTGCGGAATGCCGTGTCCATACGCGCCCCTGGAAACGGGGGCGTTACACATACAACGTTAAGAAATATACACTATACTTGTAAAATCAAAGACCAAACTGCTATATCGTAGACCTGTATGTAGCTATCTGTTTAAAGAGGGAATACCATATAGAGAATGAACAGATAAATGACAAAAAGGGGGAGAATTGCTTCGATTTAGCAATTTCAGTGAAACAAAAAAATGATGGCTGCTCAAATAAAGTGAGAGCAATGCAGCAATAGATCTTCTGATACAACATAGCAAGAAAACTATAATTGTTGGAGCACCTGCACAGTAAAGAAGCAAGCAATTTTTTGATAGAACATTACAAGGCATCATTGACCAAAATTTAAAAATTACCACATATATGCATATGCATATTAACTAGAACTTCTAAAAAGATTATTGTAGTCACAAACAATTCCCAAAGAAAAACTCCTATTCAGCCCTACAGCTAACTATAAGCAATATGAAAAATAAAGCACCGAACAAAAAAAATTGAGAAAACATTCATTACATGGCATCTCATGCTATCTTTACAAAAGAATTTCTTTTTTAAAAATGAACATGTATCGAGTCTAGATAAAATAATTCCTTTACACCCGACCAAGGACATACATCACAACAAAATTTCAAAACTGAAAGTACAGCATTGTCCTGATACAATTTTCAGAACTTGGATCTAAAATATAGCCAGGTGCTTGTATATTTTACAACGATAAATTTCTAACATTTTCAATAATGGTATGCCCCCCTAATATCTCTAATTCCATGGCAAAATAATTGAACATAGCAGTATAAAACTATATGAATGTCCAATTTATTGGTTACTATATATTAATAAAGAATGATGTCATGTGATACATGGAGCTCACTACTTTTGTGTATTAAAGAATGAAGCCATCAGAGGAGCTCACTTCGTTTCACATTGGACTAAAATCAATTGGAAGACCATCAATTGAATCACCTGACCATGATACAAAATGTTGAGAAGAATAACTACAAAAGAATCAAGCAAAGGGTAAGAAATGCAAGTTAATTTCAAAGGCAGGAGCACAAGGTACATGAGCATCATGGCAGCGCATGGGAGACAGGAGGAGCAGAGGCTCTCAGGGAGGCAGTTGCTACCTTGCTATCGTGAATCGTGGGAGAAGTGGGGAACTTGCAAGGAGGGGTGGCGGCGACGACGGTGCTAGTGTGAGTAGGGCGGCGACGCCGATGCGAGGAGACGAGCGGCAAGAAGGGGATGGGTGAGAGGATGAGCGGTGGGGATGCTGCTTGGTTCTGACATGGCGGTCCCATGAGTGGACAGCTGTTTTTTTTTAGAGTTGGTTTTCTGGATTTTTTTGGCACCGATTTTCAATGGAAACTTGGGTTGTCGGGGATAGGAGGAAACGTTGCGCTCGTGGAGAAGAAAGGACGACATACAACCTCTCATTTTATATTAGTAAGTAAAGATAAAGATAGAATGACAAATGATTCATGCCAGCATGCATGCATGATGTTTTGCCTTAATTGACTGGCTCATCGATTAGCTATCAAATTTGTACATCACTAGTACCGTGCACGACGGATACACACAATCTACGTACATACACCAGCACTATTGTCGATCGATGCTAGCTAGCTACTTCCCCTTTAATTTGCTTTCTGGTTAATTCTAGCAGCTAATTACCTCTGTCAGGAGCTTGTACCTCCTCACCTTGACCCTAACCGGCCGCTTCATCTTCCCTGCCTGCATCAGCTCCTTGTTGCTGCTGTTCCCCTTCGCCACGGCTGGCGCCGGCGCCCTCTCGTCGGCCTTCTGCTTCTTGACCGGACGCCCGAGCTCCGCCGCCGACCTCCTCGAAGTCGAACATCTGGCCTCGTACCGCTGCCGCTCCTCCTCGTCGGAGTTCGACGTCACCGTCGACGCCGCCGCTTTCCGTTTCTCCGTCGGTTTATTAGCCGCCGCGTGGGCGTGATCTCCTCCTCCGCCTTCGGCGGGCTCCCTCAGGCACCAGTTGCACCTCCTGTACGCCGTCGCCCTCGGGTACAGATCGCTGCAATATCTACAAACGCACAAATCAGGTTCCAAGGACGGTTGACACGGATCCAAGAACGCGCGCGCGATATGCATACAGCGTGTTGCACGTACATGTGTACGTACCTGTGCTGCAGCCGGACGCGGCAGAGCTTGCAGCGGAACAGCTCGTGCGGCAGGCCGTGGTCGCCGCACATGCAGCAGACGGCGCCGGCGGCGCCGTCTCCGTTGACTCCGTGCGCAGGAGGCGACGCCATGGAAATCAAGGCCGGCCGGCCGGCCGGTGCTGTAGGTGAGACGGGGGACAAGGCCGGGGAAGGGAGGGAGAGATGGATGTGTGGACGAGCTAGGTAAGCATTAACGCATTCACTTCTCCTCTGGGCTGTGCCGGTAGTGTCGTGTTTATGGCAGTAGGGGTATCTTTCGTGAGGTACGGGGGAAGGAAAACGAAACGGGACGTGCTATTTATAGACTCAACTCTCATCAAGTCATCACAGAGAGAGAGTAGTAATGTAGTGTGAACGGCTGTCATAGTCTTAGAAGACTAGGTCCGTTGATTTTAGTATTTAGCTTTAATTTATAAATAGTAATATTTTGTAAAAAAGTTGAAGAGAGATACTTACGTACGATTTTGATTGATATAAATGAGATCACTATAGTATATACTATAATCAATTAGTAAACTCTATCTTATAAAGATACTTCGTTTAAAAAATAGATACTATATCAAAGTTATTTACCGTAAAAAAGTAAACTTTAGAAACTAATAGGAGATTTACACATTGCTCCGGCATACCTTATCATGGTCCCATCCATCTAATCTAGGTCCCCGTACTCTTGTCCTCTGTCGTGTGATTACTACGGTACATTGCTCCGGGCACCACGGCTGATTCATTGATTAGAGACGTCAGCGACATTATTCAGTCGTAAAGATAAACATGGTTAGTGATAGACAGATAGCTAATTAGATCACCTGCAATTGCATCTAAAAAAACGTGCGCCTCAATTCCTTGCCTGCTTTATAACGTGCAAGGGTGTATGCATGATCCATCCAAACGATGAAACGGGTCCATTTCTGACCTGTCTCGACGAGATCACTGGCACTGAAATGACAGGGCAGAGTATTTTCTTCACGGATAAAATCTCAGGTGGAATATGATAAAAACCTCGAGTAAAATAAATTATTTCTGAGTGGAAATATTTATGTGGTGAGTGGGCGTTGAAACAAACCAGGCACGCATAATATTCAATGGACATATTCTTTTAGATTACGATTTATAATTTTTGACTGTAACTTATTAATCTAATGAATAGTAATTAATAAGAGAAGTTAAAGTCAAAATCCACTGAAAAGTAAAAAAGAACAGGGCCAATACCCTCTTTGGCTTATGCCCTGCTCCATCCAATTTATAGCTGCAACTTCTGGCTATTGACTGAAATTGCACTGTAGCAGCTGTTAACTTTTTCAGAACCATTCAAATAAAGAAAAAAAAGAAAAAAAATTAAAAACACAGTTATATATCTACATATATTGCAAAGAAAAAAGGAAAGAAAAAGTCAAAAAGTCAAAAAAAATAAAATTAAAAAACCGATGTATTCCAAATAAATTTTAAAGAAATCAGAAACCGAAGTCACTAGGAGCAGACTTTTAGAGCTTTTTATTTCGAGCCAAGACTGGGAAGACCCGGACTTGTTTACTTCTCCAGGTCTTCCTTGGCCGCTAAGGGATGTAGATGTAGAGGTAGCTAGTTTTGGTTTTGTTACCGGTAATAGGCTAACAATCGGCGTCATCGTATCAGGAAGCAGTGTGAAGTGTGAACTGGAGAATGCTTGATCTGATCTGCCTTGGGAATTGAGCAAGCGATATCACGAATCACGTGTAAGCCAAGTCTCACGGTGGACACCCTGTGCATTTTGTAAAGAGATATGTTAATTATTGTGTGCCGCGTTGCTTACGGGGCAATGTTTACAACGACCGGGACACTTTCTAAGCAACTCACTCTTCAGCCCGGCAGACATGGCAGGAGGACGAGGACGAAGCTGCGGGGCATTGAAGGAGCAATTGGTTGCGCGCGTTTGGTGACAATTGGGCAACCCATTCGCCCCGTTGTTTATAACGCAGCAGTTTTGCGGCATTACACCCTCAAATCCTCAATAGTAATACTTGACAAACCTCAATCCATCCTAATTCATTGTCAATCTGTAATACCACTAAAATGCAAAGGGAGAATAAAAGAGATAAAGAGAAGTTTTGCCGTCAGATCTATCAGCTTTTAGAGTGCCGAATAAGTAACGCTCGCAGAGGTTCCCAAACCGCCCAGGGACAGTCGGCACCGTCTAGAGAGCCGGATAAAAGTAGCGCTCTCAGAGGTTCCCAGACCGCCCAGAGACAGTCGGCACCATCTCGCGTTATGAATTTTCGTCATTCGGCGGGAATTCTATTCTTACCTTTTCCGACTTACCTGCTGCAGTAGATGTTGATTTGTGATCCAAATTCTATACATTAGGCCAGCTTCTGGACGGAGCGTAGCGGAGGCCCGTCGCCGGAGGCTTAGGGCCTGTTAGTACTCCCATTGCACCTCACTTTAAATTGTCAGCTTCACAATGTCCTAGCACTGATGAGGAGGTTGAGTACATGTCCAGAGTTCCGTATGCTAGTGCTGTAGGGTCTTTGATGTATGCCATGGTTTGCTCTCGTCCGGATTTATCTTATGCTATGAGTTTGGTCAGTAGATATATGGCTAATCCTGGTAAAGAGCATTGGAAAGCCGTTCAGTGGATTTTCAGGTACATGCAAGGCACATCGAATGCTTGTTTGAAGTTTGGCAGGACTGAAAAAGAACTCGTTGGCTATGTTGATTCAGATTATGCTGGTGATTTGGATAAGCGTAGGTCACTCACAGGTTATGTATTTACCATTGGAGGTTGTGCTGTGAGCTGGAAGGCACATTTGCAGGATGTTGTTGCACTGTCCACCACTGAAGCAGAATATATGGCTATGTGTGAAGCAAGTAAAGAGTCAGTTTGGCTGAAAGGTTTGTTTGCTGAGCTTGCTGGAGTTGATTCTTGCATTAATCTGTTTTGTGACAGTCAGAGTGCAATTTATCTCACTAAAGATCAGATGTTTCATGAGAGGACAAAGCACATTGAGATTAAATATAATTATGTCAGAGATATTGTTGCAAAGGGTAAGCTAAAGGTATGCAAGATTAGCACTCATGAAAATCCTGCTGATATGTTGACAAAGCCAGTTCCTGTTGCTAAGTTTGAGTTTTGCTCAAGCTTAGTTGGTATTACAGCTTAGCCCAAGAGGTTGTGTGGCGCCGAAAGTATTTCTTTCTTTTGCTGTGTTCAGGGGGTGAAGGATTGATTTATGCTACAGGAAGGAATTTGTCTCAAGGTGGAGTATGTTGATTTGTGATCCAAATTCTATACATTAGGCCAGCTTCTGGACGGAGCGTAGCGGAGGCCCGTCGCCGGAGGCTTAGGGCCGGAGCGGAGTCCTGAAGCGGCCCATTGTGCAAGGCCCGTGCACCTAGGGACGCCTGGGGGGGTGCGGGGGGGCGAAGCCCCCCCGCGGTATGGATTCTAGTCGAATTAGGGTTTCCCTGTTATATATATTTCCTGTAAGCCACCGTTTGGGATATGAGATTAGAGTTGTAAATCCCCGGCATTGTAACCTCACCCCGATATAGTGAAGATTGTTGCTGGCTGGCGCCCGTGGTTTTTTCCCTCTCGCATTGGGAGGGTTTTCCACATTAAAATTTCGTGTCTCTCTGCGATTGATCTTGTTTACTTCGTCGTTCCTCCGCCGTCGCGTATAACAGTAGAAACCCCTAAAGCATAGTACAGAGCCCCTTGGACCAAAATGCCCTCGGGCAGTCAGGTATATGAGAGAGGCATAGGAGTTAGATGAGGGCGTCTCGGTCATTTCACAAGCCAGAGGCTGCCCCAACCATACTCTTAAAAATCCAACACATTACAGCAAACCCTCATTTCTCACCTCATTTTCTCTCAACCAACATAAGAGCAAAACCAGAGGGGGCCATCACCCCTCGGTTCCTTTTCACTGCCAAGGCCGAGAGCCAACCCCAAACCCAAGCACATCCACACCCCCAAAGCTTACCACAGAGAGTAGAAGAAGAGGGAGCCTGAAGGAGGAGGAGCAAGGGGGCAGCCGACCATGACGACAAGAGGAGGAACCATCTAAACCCCCAACTTCATCCTCGCCCATTCCCTTGCTAGGCAAACAAGTAAGCCCTTACTTTCCATCCCTGTTTCAGCGCTATAGCACAACACAATAGCATGCAAAAAGGTAGATGAAAAACGCATAGGGTAGTGAAGCAAACCGACGAAAACCGGGCTTGGCAGTGGGCTTGCTTGTAAGCTCTAACTGGCGGCAGGAGCGACCAAAACAGCATGTTTTGCATCTTCCAATCTCACATACGAGACAAACTAGGAAACACATTCCTGCGTTACAGGATAGTTTTGCTGTCGCGCAGGGTGCACATCCCAGCGTCGGGATTATTATGGCAGCGCCGTAGATGGTTAACCAAAGCTGATACCCAGATATGTGACGACCAGCCTCAGATATACTATCCCACAACTAATAATCCTAACATACAATCATACAGATAAAGCAAGCAAACTCATCAGATGCTGAAGAACGAACGAAAAGACGGGCATACAAGCAAACCATCCATCTCTAAAGGCTGGCCTAGCACAGAAACCACTTCCCGCAACGGAGGTAAATGGACGCACAAACAATAGTTCAATTTATTAACAAGTCAAAATTTCTTGAAAGAATACCCATGACTCATGGTGTATACAAGCCTCGAGTTCTAGTTTCTTGCAACACGGACACTACAGATACCATTCATTTTTCACCTGTCTCACACACTTTTAGGCCATGCTATTACAACCTCTCATCTGACGCTACTATGCTGACCGGACCAAAACCTTGTTTTCCATCGGAGGGAATGGAACGAAGCTCTCTAGCTCACTAGCTGCTGATTGCCGTACAAAGGATAGGATCCATATGCAGCAGCATACATGTTGGGGTGCGGGACGGGGGAGGCATAGCCGTATCCACCGTAGAATGGTGTGCTATAGTACATATTGTTCCTTCGGTTGCCGGAATCAGCCCTAGACTGGAAACAGAACAGCAAATGAATGAAATGGAAGGGAAGAAATGACAAACTTCTTAAAATGTAAAAAAACTAACTTATACTGTGTAAGACAGGATGGATGATATCACATAGGCATCCACATTAGCGGCTGGGAAACAATAATTCCGAGCAATGGTTTAAAATGCCAAGGACAGAGCTATCGTATCAATGTTTACTGATGTTATCAACAAGTGTGTGCAAAATGCGAAACTTTGTCCAAAAAAGCAACAATGCTGTGAGAGACACTAGGTTAAATCATTCGAAGTTCTCTAAATGCAGCATGCCCCCAAAAGACCCAGAAACACCAGCAACAAGACGGTAAAGACCCCTAGTGCTTATGCCATGATAAAGATGTTAACTGAGTTTAAATTTGAGGTCAAGGGACCAAAGAAAAACAGTTCATATAAGTAAAATTTGCTGCTAAAGTTTCCATAAAGATGTGGCATCAAGGGTGGCCACTCAGACAAAGCATATCTGAAGGGGATGAGGATGTACAGCACAATGGGACATTACCAAAATGCTATAAATAAATAATAACACAATAAAAAATATACAGGAAATGGTTGCAAAGCATGAGAAGAAAGACTAGTTGTTCCTCAATGAACAATCACAGTAACCTAGTCAAATTTAATTTTTATTACCAAGCAAGTTGGCAATTCTCCAAAGCAAGAGATGGTATGAAATTGAGTTAAGGTCTTGGAAAGGTAAAAGAGGAGCAATCACGCCACAGATATATACAGTTGATGATCAACAAGATGATAACTCATGAACTGATAAAGAGAAAACTAGTGGAGAGTGCAATTGCAAGAGCCAACAAAGTGCATCTGGAAGCCTGCTTTATACTCGATCAACAGGACGGTTTCTCGACTTCACTACATTAATTTTGCTCAGAGGGAGAACTAAACCAGCTCAAGACAAGACTAATTATAGCAAATATCGTGGAAACCACAACTTTTCTACTGCATAATTAGCATAAAGTCCATTTGTGTGGTGGAAGTTTAACCCTACACTAGTTGTGGAGTTAGTGTTTTAGCTAGTTATAAACTTATAGGACCAGGACATGGTGGCCAAGATAACCCCTTTGGGCGCAAGGATGGGCAAAATGATGCTACAGTTGGGCCACAGGGTGTTACAGGTATATTGAAGAATTGCACTCTTTACATGGCCAAATGAGCCGATACATGACAGATTGTTGCAACACGACAGATGGTTGCAAGCAATGGAAGCTCAATTTTACAGTTGGACCAAAACTAGAACTGGAGTCTGGAGTGAGCTTAACAGAATTTGGCTTTAGTCTAGATAAAGGGTGCACATGTGAAAGTTTAATTTGGAGCAGTCTAGAAACAATTAGCAACCTTACATCTGGAATAAAAAGCAAATCTTACCAAAATAATACCAGGACATCGGTCAGTGAGGAAGCACTGAAGAAGGAAAGTATCAAGCGCCCCATGACCAAGCTAATAGTCAATCAGTCATAAATCAATACAATGTGGACACTACAGAGTAGCCTTTTCATGGGAAAGAGAATATCATACGCTGAAGCCGATCTTGCCCATGAAAAGGCTAGTTTATCATACATCCAAAGTTAGAATAATCAATAACTTACTACTGAATTGTTGTTAACATCAATTTAGAAAATTCAAATGCACCATATAGCATTTTTAACAAGACGAATTGTGCACTGCAAACTGATACTATAGCAAGGAATGGTGGAAAACAGAGAATAATGATGTGATATATGATAAACCTGTTTATATGATGGGCTGCGGCCCCAATAAAGGCGAACTGCCTGCTTTCCAATGATTGCTCCATTCAATCCTTGCAGGGCTTCTTCCGCATCACCTCTGAAAAACATAGGTTGCACAACTTATATATCACTTCCAGCAAGTTATAGAAAAAACAACTAACCAAAACAGCTTCAGGTACATACCTGCTGATGAATTGAACAAAGCCACACTGCTTTCCTAGAGGAATTTTTACAGAGGCAACATCGCCATATTTGGCAAATGCTTTCTTAAGCTCATCTTCACTTACATTTGGGTCAAGCCCGCCAACATATACCTAAAGCAGGTCGACAACTACAGATTAGAAATTATCAATCTACAAGGTAACTAACACCAAGGAAAACCAGTACCACACACCGTTCTGTTAGTAGAATCACCATCTGAATGCCCAGGCGTCGAGGAGCCAGAATCACCTGGAGTACAATAGTCATGAAGTTGGGTGAACAAATGGCTAAACCTAGACTAATTTTATACAAGAAAATAATCAATGTCACAGTGACTTCTATAAAGATGCAAGATACATAACATGCTCTGGGAACATTAATTTGACTTTCATCAATATATGGTTGCAGAGCAATGTTTATGAAGATAGGAACATGTAGCAATTCAAGGAGTGCTAAGTGACTGTAAAGGAGCTGCTACCACTACAGTATTAGGAATGCCAACTCCACACTGGAATTCATGAATTCTCATGAAGTAGGTTCTGCTTGTCCAGCACTACTCCTTAATTTCTACAGGTTACATATGTGATCCTCAAAGGAGCAAAGTACAGATAGATTAATAACAGAACAAATTCATTGATTTTTTTATTAAAACTTCAGGATGTGTTCCAAAAACCTACTTGGGAGAATGGAAGAATGCTTCGGCAACATTAGGGGCATACAAGGTGGAAAAACATACTAAGACTTTCAGAAACCTATAATGATAGTAATGTTTGCTACAATGAGGCCATAAAATGAGTCAAATTGAGTAAAAGTTGGAACAATCACAGCACAAAACATCAGACTCCATGAACTAACAAAAAGAGGTTGTACAAATTCAGATTGTAGAACAATCATGAAAGATGGACATACCTGACGATCTTCTGGGAGTTGCAGGTCCTATACGAATTGGCCTAGTAGAGCAATATACACCATTCATTTCAGTCATTGCATTGGATTTGTCGTTATCATCTCCAAATCTAACAAATCCATATCCTCTAGAACGGCCTGTGTTTGCATCAATAATAACTTTAGCTCCTTTAATGGAGCGGTACTTGCTACCAAAAAGCTCCACCAACATTTCGTCAGTAACATCAGGAGCTAGATCACCAACAAATATCGAGTGGTCAGAAGCAACTTCGGATCGCTTTTCACCCATGCTATATGATGCCCAGTTTAACTTAAAAGCTCGATCAGTGTTAGGCATCACATGACCAGCAAAATTTTGAAGAGCTTTCTCAGCTGATGCATGGGAATAGAACTCTACAAAACCGTACCCCTCCGATTGTCCAGTTTGCCTATTGCGGATAACTTTTATTGTCACCACCTACCAAAGAGAGAAGTAGCAAAACATGAGAAAATTAGCACACTAACAGAAAGAAGAAATAACAATTGATGAATTAATCAGTGGTTAACCTTCATTCTGTATTTTAATAAACCTATAATAGTTGGTATTTTTGAAGATTTTAAAAATGGTTTCTGACAGCTAGTACAAAAACACGAATGCATACAACTAGTTTTGTTCGTTAAAACTGTTCCTGAAGAAGCACCATATCAGTTGCCATCACAACGATCCTATAATCAGGCATCGTTTTTCTTCCTGTCAACATCAGTTAGCACACCTCGAAAAGAAGATAATTGGCCAAGGCTGTCATCATGGCTTCCTTTCACTCCTCCAACTGTTCTTATACTAATTCTGTAACCACCAAAATGAAACAACTAGCTCGGTTCATTCAAAATGTTTATTAAATTATCTCACATCAAGACCATTTCCTCCAAACTACTAACCGAAGTAGCTCTATACATAAATCCCACCACAACGTCGGCACCTTTGGCAGCTCGCAAACACCAATTCTAAGGGGCAGACCTTATTCCATACAAAATCACAATTCAGGCCCAAAAAAAGCTTATTTAGCAGTTACACGGCAATAATAAACGAACCAAGAGACATAAATGACCAAACCAACAAGAGCGTTCCATCCGTACTGCATTGAATGACCTCAAAGTTGGCGCCTTAACCAACTTCCACGGCTAATTCTACAAATATCGCACTTTTATTGGCGACAAGTAAGCGCAAATATATGCTTTTATGACAATCTGAGGACACAGCAGACGAATCAACACGCAGAAATGGGACAAATCTAACTATATTCGTGAGATCTAGTACGGATAAGTCCGGATCGGGAGTCGGGAGAGAACGCAAACCTCGCCACCGGGGCCGAAGCAGCTGTGGAGGTAGTTCTCGTCCATCCAGTACTGGAGGTCGCCGACCCAGATCGTCTTATTCTCCTCGCACCCGTTCTCGCCGGATCCGGCCGCCGGCGGGGTCGGCGTGCGACGCCCAGCCGTGGAGGGGGGCGGCGGCGGCCCCGCTGCGAAGTGCTTAGCGAACTGCGGCGGCGGCAGGGGCGGCGCGGCCACCATGGCCGGCGGCGGTGGATAGGGGATGACGACCCACCGTGGCTGCGGCATGTGGTGGTGTGGGTGCGCGTGCTGCGGAGGTGGGTGGGGGTGAGCGTGAGGGTGGTGAGGCGGCACGGCCGCCTGGGAGTCGGTGGTGGTCGCCGCCATCTGCATCGCCGCCGCCGCCGCCGCCGCCGAGGGTCGCGTGGGGTTGGGGGCTCGCGAGGGGTGGAGGGCGGAAAAGGAGGGAGCACGTGGCTGCGGTGAGGCTAAATATATAGTGGGTGAGGAACGGATCCTGACCGTCGGATCTAGGAGTTCGTTATAGTGTCGGCCGTCTGATCGGATGCGGTGGGGAGGCTGACGTGTAGGGCCGGCGTGGGGTCTGCGGTTCGGGGAGTGCTGGGAGAGTGCCACATCTGATTTTTAGGGCGGGTTCTTCGTGTTTATCTGAACTAGACAAACGGCGAGTATCCGTATTGATTTGGCTAGTAAGTGTTAAGGAACCGTCGCTGGCGACCAGTCCGAACGATTCCCCTGTTTAGAATAAGAACGAATCAATCACAGAACCACAGAGAGAATAGATTGAACACACAGAGAGGTAGAGAGAACTCCCGGTCTTTCTTTATTGCTTTTCTTTCATGCGTACATAATGAGGGGGGTATGGCTCTCTATTTATAGTCTACGGTGGGGTGCCCAATTAGATCAGGACTCTTGGATAGAGTCCAAGTTTCCTAACACTCCCCCTTGGGCACTCACCCAACATGCTCATGCCTCGTCAAAACTCCATAAAAACCCAGTGGGAAAAATTTGGAGAAAGAGTACATGATACATGTGATGCTGCGATGCACGAATTGCCTCATTAAAAACCTTGGTCGAGAAACTTCATGGAAAACTCGTCAAGGGAAAAAGAGTACAATTCACCCAAATTCATTTGGTCTGCAAGACTTTATTTTTGGGTACTTAATCTTCATGATCAAGATTTATTAACGGGCTTGAGAGAATTCTCCCCCTGAATTCTGCACTTTTCTAAGTCTCATCATTTCAATCCCTCACACGCACCCTTCAAAGCTAGATGCGAGGAGTGACTTAGTGAACAAGTCTTAGTGTGCAGTATTCTAATCTTGTCCATCTTTGCAATTCATGAGCATAGAGGAACTTGGGGTTGATATGCTTACATAGTCTGTCTGCACTTGTGCAACGCAAGCTGCATTATCTTCATGGATAATTGTGGGGGTTTGCACAATGTTCATTCCACATGACTGTTGGATGTGGTGATCCGTTCAGCGGAACTAAGTGCACTCTCGTGCGACTTCATACAGTGCTATAATTTCTGAGTGGTTCGTCGAAGTAGCTACATGGCTTTGCTTAGACGATTTTCATAAAATTACAGTTCCACCACACAGGAATACATAGCCTATTTGTGACTTAGCGGTATGCGGGTCTGACAGATACCCAGCATCTGCATAGCCAATCAAGTTCAGATCTTGATTCTTTCTGTAAAACAATCCGAGGTCCTTGCTACCTTGGAGGTATCGGAAAATGTCCTTTATGCCTTGCCAATGCCTTTTGGTGGGCTCTGCACTGTACCTTGCTAACAGGTTCACGGCAAATGCAATGTCCGATCTAGTGCAGTTTGCTAAATACATGAGTGCTCCCAATGCACTCAAGTATGGGAATTCCGGTCCCAGGACTTCCTCCCCCTCTTCCCTTGGTCGGAAAGGATCTTTTTCTTGCTGTAAAGACCTACCGATCATCGGTACTTTCGAGGGAAATGCCTTCTCGAAGCCAAACCTTTCAAGCACCTTCTGGGTGTAGGTCGACTGATGTACCAAGACTCCTTCAGGGACATGCTCAAGCTGCAAGCCTAAACAAAACTTGGTCTTGCCCAAATCTTTCATTTCAAATTCTGACTCAAAGTAAGAGCTTGCTTCTTTTATGTCTTCGGCTGTCCCGATGATATTCAGATCATCTACATACACAGAGATTATACAGAATCCATTCTGGGATCACCGTATAAATACACAAGGACAGTCTTCATTGTTCGTGTAGCCTTTCTTGCAGAGAAAGTTGCTCAACCGATTATACCACATTCTTCCAGATTGTTTCAGTCCATACAGTGACTTTCTGAGTTTCACACTGTACAGATTTCTATTTGCTCTGTCTTGGTTCGGGAGAGGAATTCCTTCAGGGACTTTCATGTAAATCTCCGAATCCAAGTTACCGTAAAGGTATGCAGTCACAACATCCATCAATTTCATTTCCAAATTCAAGTTCACTGCCATTGAGATCAAATATCTAAAGGTAATTCCACTCATGACCGGGGAGTAGGTTTCTTCATAATCAACTCCAGGACGTTGAGTGAAACCTTGGGCTACCAGCCTTGCTTTGTATCTTACTACTTCATTTCTTTCATTTCTCTTTCGAACAAATACCCACTTGTGCCCAACGGGGTGTATGTGGGGAGGTGTGCGGCATACGGGCCCAAACACCTCTCTTTTATTCAGAGATAGCAATTTGGTTGCTATTGCCTTCTTCCAATCTTCCCAATCTGATCTTTTCTTACATTCAGCGAGCGATGCAGGCTCGGGATCAAGATCGATGATGGTGGCAATTTTCTTTGCGAAGTAGATATCGATATTAGCTGTTGTCCTATTCAGGGACTCTCCCGTGCGCACATAATTTATAGCTATTTCTTCATGAGTTGCTTCTTCTGGAGCTTCACCTTGTGCATCGCTTCTTTCAATTGCGGTGGCAAGTCCCTTTAGTTTTTCGGCTCCGATGTGTGCGCACACATCCATGCCGATAGGGATATTCAGATCCGGTATGCCCTTTTCTGAAGGTGTCATACTTGTGTCAGGTCTCAACTGGCTCCCCTTCTCATTCTAGGGGACTTCAATGATCGGCTGTGATAAATCCCGCTTATCCTTTTTCGCCAGGCGTCCCCGGTTACTAAGGATTCGAGGAACCGGAGTTCTCGTCCTTTATTATTTTTCTGAGGCCTCTGGACGAGATTAGGGATACCTTCTGATTTCTTTGGTATTTCAACCCTCTCCGGTGCAGTGCGTGCAGACACATGCGACTTAGTCACGCTCTTCAAATCACTGAAGTGATCAGGCAGTTGATTTGCTAATGCTTGCAAATCTATTTTGTCTTCTGGACTTTTCTTGTCTTCTGGACTTCTATTGTCTTCTAGACTTCTCTTGTGCGCGGGTCATCTGCATGGATTCCCCAAGTTTGCCACGTAATTTCCCGACATTCTTCATCAAGGGGTTGATTTCCTCCCCCTAATGTTGGGAAATTTTCGGTGGTGACCCTTGCGCTAGTTGCATAGGTGAATGGATGTTTGTAGGCCGAAGGTCTAAAGTTGATGAGATTCGCTGCATGAAGGACTGCGTGTCCCCAACATGTAGCTGGCAGATTACAATTATGCAAGAAGGGTTGGGCAATAAATTTAATTATTTTGATTAAAACCTCTGCCAAACCGTTCTGGGTATGGATATGCGGTACCAAATGCTCAACTGCAATTCCCATCGCCATGCAATAATCATCAAATGCCTTTGAAGTAAATTCTCCGGCGTTGTCCATTCGGATCGACTTGATATGATGATCTGGAAACACATTTCTGATGCGAATGATCTGCGAGATCAATTTTTCAAAGGCGAGGTTCCTTGTGGACAACAAAACCCACATATGACAACTTCGAGGAAGCGTCAATGAGCACCATAAAATTCTTAAATAACCCTAAGATGGGCTGAATGGGACCGCAAATATCTCCCTGGATACGTTCCAGGAATGCAGGGACTTCATCCTTCACTTTCAGAGTGTAGGGTCTTGTAATTAGTTTCCCGGTGGCACATGCAGGGCACACAAAATCTTCATGATTCGGGAATTCTTCACATTAATATTATGCCCATGCGAGTTATTATGTTTCTCATCATCCTAAGACTTGGGTGGCCTAATCTGTCATGCCAGAGACAGAAGAGCTTCTAAACACTGTTTTCAGAACAGTGTACGCTGCAGGCGCTTTAATGTTGGTATAATATAGCCCAGTGAAGGAAGTTTTTCTAATATTCTTTTACCATTCTCTTCGCGCTTCATAATGAGCAGGTATTTCTTACCGTACTCTTCTTCAGTCTCAACGTGGAAACCATTTGCGCGGATATTCTTAAAACTTAGGAGAGTTCCAGTCGATTTTGGGTACAATAAGGCTTCTTCAATGACCAAAGTTGTGCCCATTGTGGCTCTTCCCGAACCAATTATACATACATCGCTTCCGGCGATTGTCGCAAGGCTTCTAGTGCTCTTACGGATCGACTGGAAATATTAGTCTCTCTTAAGATGGTATGCATTGTGCCGCTGCTAGCTAAACACACTTCCTTCATAGGGTGCTACACGTGTTCTAATGTAGGGTATTTATTAACATGTATGAGAAGACAATCAACACATAAATAAAATACTCCAATATCAGAACATATCATGCCATCATAAACTGAATAAATGAATGAATTCTTCAAATATCATCCAACCATCACGAGAAGATAACAATTCTTAAGTACCATCCATGCAAATTCTAACATATTCTTCCACACAAAATAAATGACATTTAAAGTCAAAATGCATTCAGTGCACTAGACTTCTTCTGCTATTTTATCAGGGGTGACATTCTCTTCAAGAGAAATCATGGCATTGGCTGCTGCTAGGCCGAGAGGGAGTGCTGCTGCTTGGATGGTCTCAACCTCCATTAGCGCGGGCAGCTGCTCGGAACTCTCCCCCTCAACCGATGTAAAGTGGGCTTCATGCTGCCCTTTGCCATCCCGTTTTGGCTTGTTAGCCTTATTCTCATGTGGAGCGTCTGATTTGCCTTTCTGGGCTACGGTCTTACCCTTCCTTCCCCTTTTCTCTATCAAGGGCTTTCGCACCTTGTTGCTCTCGGCGTTGGCTTCACGGCCAGTGGAGCTCTCAGATGGCTGAGTGACTTAGTTCTTGCGGAGAACTTCGTCCTGAGCTTCCGCAATTTGCATCATATCAACCAATTCGGCATATTCCTCATAGTCGTCTTGACGATAATTGCGTGCGGATTATACTGCATTAGGGTGGAAGGATTTTCTCAATTTTCTGTATTGGGGTACAAATCCTATGTAAGGCAGAATTGTATTCCCCGACCGTCTTAAAGTCGGCAAACCTCAGTCTGATCCACTCCTACTCTGTTTGAGGAAGAATGGCGTACTTTAGCCTCTTGAACCTGCTTCTTGGGTGCGGTCCAGAGTGCTAGCGCGCTATTCTCTACCATGTACTCATTCTTGAGAGTGAGACAGAAGTGGTGCCTGAGAAAATGAAGTGTCTGATCATTCTCTTTAGGCGTGGGTTAGGCGTCATTCAGTCCGCCAATCCCAATAGTCGCGCGGAGCTTCCTGGCTCCAAGCACAATCTCGACATCAGATGCCAACATCAGATAGTTTTGACCATGCTGAGCCAGCTCCTCGAACTCCCAGTTCGTGATGCTAGTCATCTATATGTGTATAAGTCTACTGCTGGTAGACATGCACGGAATAATTCACTACGGGTAAATAAATGGTACAAAAGATTCTCGCAATGTTTCATAATTTTCTATGCATTTTCTATAATTTTACTGCTAATTTTAGTGATTAAAAGCAATTTAAACAATTACAATTAACCAAAAACAGTAAATAAATACAGAAAATACAAAGAATAATAATGGCATAAATAAATAAGCTTCAAATGCTAAAATTGATGCAAAATTCGGATTTCCGAGGCCCTTTTATGCTAAAATATGAAATTTCAGCAAAATATGCAATTCCAGGGGGTTTTTTATACAAATTATTCAATTCAGAGAAAAATTCGCGCAATTTTCTGATTTACCGAGGGGGTTTTCCACAAAATTCTGGACCCGCTCGTAAATTTAAGGGCTTATTCGCAATTTTCGGAACTGCGAGGCCTTTTCTGCAAAATTCTGGGCTTAAATTAAAATTTAAGGGCTGGTTGGTTATTTCTGTCCAATACAAGGGCTTTTCTGCAAAATCCCAATGCCCCCCCGGACGGGCCACTTTCTCCCCTGGCCCATTCTTCTTTTTCTCTCCCCCCGGCCAGCCCATCTCTTTTTGGCCCACGCGGCCTTCCCCTTGGCCCGATACGGCCCATTGGCCGGCTGGCCCATCCGGTCCGGTTTAACACCTCCCGCTAGGGTTTCCCCCTGTGGCGGCGGCGGCGGCTGCACCTGGGAGCTGCGGAAGGCGGGCGCTACATGCGGGGGGCACAGCCGGAGCCAGCGGCGGACCGGGCGGCTCAAGACGGCAGAGCCGGCGGCGGGCCGGACGGTGCAAGGCGGCGGTGACCAGGCGAGCAACTGCGGCGGCGCTCGCGTGCGCAGGGGGGGGCCGAAGCGGCATTCGGGCCGGTGGCGGCGACGGCGCCGTTTGGGGCGGCGGTCGGGCGAGCAAAAGGGGCGGTGAGGCAGCGCCGGCGGGCGCTTGTGAGCGCGGTGGAGGCCGGCTTCGGTCCGTCCAGGCAAGCGGCGACCGAGGTGGGTGCGGGCGGCGCTTCGGGCGGTGGCGCACACACGCATGCGGGCAGCCGCCGTGCGGGGCGAGCAGCCGGCTACGGGCTCGGAAGCCGAGGGGCCACGGCAGCGACGCGGGGACCAAGGCGGTGGAGGGGGCGCCAGCTTCGGGCGGCAGCCAAGGCGAGCGGCTTCAGGCCGATACCGAGGCGGAAGCGGCGCCGTGCGGAGCGCGTGCACGCGGTGGGAAGCCCGAGGCGTCGGGGCCGGGCGCCATGCGGGGCTGCGAGGGCCGGAGGCGGCGCCTTGCGAGGCCACGGCGTCGGTGATGGGGATGCGGTGCGGCGGCCGGCCGTGCGGGGCGGGGAAGCCGAGGCGACGGCGAAGGCGAGGAGGCGGCCGCGGGCCAGTTCAGCGACGGCGGCTCCCCCCGAGCGGGCACCGACGGCGGCGCGAGTCGTCGCGCCATGCAGGGCGCGGCGAAGTGGCCGGGAGGCGGCGGCAATTGGGCTCCACGACTGGCTGCCGGCCGGCGGCCAGCAGCGCGCATGCTGGCGCGGCAGCGGTGGCGGCCTGCGGCCATGCCCTTTTTTTTCTTGTGTGTGTGATTGACATGCAGGGTCAGAACAGAGAAAGGAAGATGCAAAATTCTTTATGCATTGATCATGCAGGATCAAACGGAATCATGCATATATTTTTCTGGTTTCGTTTTTTCAGTCTAGGATGCAATCAACATCTACCCCGTTTTGCAATCTACCGATCGACATTGTGTCGGCGACTTCAAGTCTGCTCGCGGTAGATTAGGGCGGATTTGCACCATTCTACAGTGCAATCAACATCTACCCCGTTTCTCAATCTACCGATCGGCATTGTGCCGGCGACTTCAAGTCTGCTCGCGGTAGATTTAGGGCGGATTTGCACCGTAGAATTTCAATCTAGAACGCGAAAAGAAAATACAGATTCAAAAGCGATCTAGAAATCAATCTGTGCTTCGATGATTACCTCGTTCACCGGAGCGAAGTCGTGCTGATAACGTGTTAAGGAACCGTCGCTGGCGACCAGTCCGAACGATTCCCCTGTTTAGAATAAGAACGAATCAATCACAGAACCACAGAGAGAATAGATTGAACACACAGAGAGGTAGAGAGAACTCCCGGTCTTTCTTTATTGCTTTTCTTTCATGCGTACATAATGAGGGGGGTATGGCTCTCTATTTATAGTCTACGGTGGGGTGCCCAATTAGATCAGGACTCTTGGATAGAGTCCAAGTTTCCTAACAGTAAGATCATTAAGTATGGCATTACAAAGCAAGTACATTTTATAAAAATTCAAATGCTTTTGAATTTTTTCTTGGAATTTGATTGGATTCTCAAAACCATCCTAATTTGGCAATCTCTCCTGGCAAATCCACCTTCCTCTTTTGGCCATCCACCCTCTCCCTTCGTTGCCACCGTTCAAGAACTCACCAATGCCCCTGTTCCATCGTTCCATACGGTCGTTCACCTGAGCTACGTTTTGCGGCTGCATTCGCCCTCGAGCGTTCACACCGCCGAAGCTGGTGCTGCTGCTGAGGTCCCACCTTCCAGTCACTCGCCCCTTCCTGCTGACCTCACCTTCTCCCTCGCGTGTTGCGCCCAGTTGACTCCCCTCCCTTCTGCCGCAAATCACCGTTGCCTCCGTCTAACGCGCGCGCCTCACCATACCGGCTCTCGTCATCTCTCGTCAACTCCTGCAGAGATCGTGGTACGTCCCTTACCACCTCGCCTGCACTCTTGTCCTTTCAGCAGAGCTTCCCCTCTCTCCCCGTTCTCACGCAGGCGACACCCGAACTGCCCTACTGCTCTCATTGCCTCTACACATATTTAAAGCTCAATCGCCTTCACATAGAGCTCCGCGTCACTCCTAGACACACCAGAACCACCCAATTAAGCTCTCGCTCACCGTAACATAACCGATGACCTCCCTTGAGCCTGTGAGCCCTAAACCTAATCTTCATCATCTCTCGGTTAAAACTCTATTGCATTTGCTAACAAAGTCTTCTTTGCTTCCTGATCACACAACTCGCTTTGTCATGAGTATTTCTCTGGAGCCCTAGCGCTGTGAGCATCCATCGGCCGTAGAACTCTCTCCATGGACAACTCTCCTAGGGAGCCTTCGGCCCAAACCACCACCGCCACCGTGAACCTTATGCCCCACAGATGGTCAAATCGATCCTAACCTCGCCATAGAACCGTCAGAAAACCCTGACACCGCAGTGAAGCTCGAGACCTTCTCTCCTGCCGTTGGCCACCACCACCCACCTCCACTCCTTCCAAAGCCCCAAAATGGAACCGCCTTGTTGAGTAGAACCCATCCGTACCATCCCTTTCCTCCAGAGACTTTCACCAAAGCTGATCCATGGAGGCGATTGCATCTCTGTTTTGCACTAACGGGAGAATGGCCAAAGGATGAAGGAGTTGAGGCGCGGCGTGGCACTATCTCGATTGTCCGTGTGTCGAGCATCCAGTGCCAATGCGCGTTGGCCAATTCGGCTGTGCGGCGTGGGCTGAGTCGGTTGGCCCAAAAGGCCAAAGCCGATTTAAAGTCATGCGGGCTACACTGTTCACTCCAGGCTGGCCCAACACTATTCATTCCTATAGCAAACACTATTCATCCGAAACCCTAAATTCAAAAATACCTTCGTTTCGACCCCATGAATTCATTTTTGACCTCCGTTCCACCAATCCAAACTCCACTAATATCCAAACCAACTCTATTTGGTTTTTATTGTATTTTATTCCCTTTTATTTTATTTTATTTTATTTTATTTTCCTAGCTTTATTAGCTTCGAGCATGGACCTTATGTTATTTCATGTGTTTGCGCTAGCTTCCGAGTATTCCGCGATGACCGTGAAAGGACCAGAATCGGGTGTCGAAGTGTACGCGACAATTGAGTTCATTGAGCACCAAGGCAAGTTACAAATTTTTTATCATATTAAATCCCATAAAATTTAATCATTTAAATACAGTAATTTCATTATAGTTATTTACACAATGTTATTTAATTAAAATAAATGTTTAGAATGACATACAAATTAGTTATGTCCTACAACTGAAAAATACCCTGTTTAATTTGAGGCCACATTCTAAGTATTATTTAATTATTGTGTAAATAATTGTAGTTTGGCCCATTCAAAATTTTGTACTACTAAGTGACATGGTATTTGGCTGGTATATTTATTTAAATGGTTCTAGAGTAAGGAGGAATCATAGAAAGCTACGAGATGGTTGGAATCTACGACCTTACCCTTGGGTGAAGACTTGAGTAATTGGGCAACCTCAAGGTGAAAAATAAGGAGTGGAACCTTATGCTGAGTAAAGGACACAGAAATCACTCAACCACAAGTATTGATTTATCAATATTAGTCTATTAGCTGCTCAACTCGATTCAATATTTACAGGGGTGTGGTATGAAAACAGTAAAATTATACTTAACAACAATAGGTCCACACAAATCAGGCGGGTGAGTTCTGCCTTGGCCAGTGGATACCCAAGTTTGTGTGATGCATAACCTACCGAGTAGAGGCTATATCAAGAGATAAGCAGTGAAATAACCTTATTTTTTTAACTCGGTCATGAGGGTTAAGAAATCTTATGGGTAAAGCTAGACAACCCTGCATAGTGAAATAAATGGTATTCGAATACGCCGTACTTCCGGTTAATAGAGCTATGTTTAATGGGTGATTCCAAGAGCAAGTCATAAGTAGATTTCTGTATGTTTTAATCTGAGTAAGCTGAGTAATCAAGTGTTAAAACCCCGTTAATCATGAAAAGTTTTTGCTTTATGATTTCATGTTTATAAATGATTACAAATAAAATTGCATCCACTCTCATTTATAAAACTAGTATATTCCTTTTCATTGAATATTCTTGCAAGTAGATAAGTCAGGATTCACTCTTATGACTTGCTAGGTACGGTTGTACTCATTACTTACTAAACAATAAACAAAGGATCATGGGACAACAATAAACAAGCTGTTGATCTAGTTCCTAAAGAACCCTACTACGTTGGCGACGAATGGTTTTAGGTCTTAGCAGCACTTAAGCTTACCTGTGGATCTTTCTTTTGTAATGTAAGATAATTTTGGGGCTTGCATACCTGCTGCGTCAAAACTTGGTTGTTAAATCATACTTCTGTAATAAAGTTTGGCTCTTTTGTTATAAGCATGTGTTGTTATGGTGTTCACTCATGTACAATACTCCACAACTGAACAGTCCTGGATAGTTGCAGGGATTACCAGCGTTCCCCAAAAATGGGGTCATTACAAATGTAAAATTATTAACTATGACGTTATAAAATCACACACATCTTAGGAAAAGTGAAATCATTAAGTATGGCTTTACAAAGCACACACATTTTAGAAAACGTAAAATCCCAAGTAAGTCTAGCTAGGAGTATAGTATAAATATAGTAAGTCAACAAAACATAATATAGTAAAACATAGAAAGTTTCATGTGTGCATTTAATTTCTTACGCAATGTGCCATCTATCTCGACCACCAACGTGCAGGGGAGATTGCAGTGTGGGATGGGAATTTGAGTGCGGGTGTGTGTATTATTGCTATTTCTATGATGTTTCTTACTTTTCTAGGTTTAAAATAATTAGAACTCTGACTTAATTTATCTAATAATATCCATAAGTATTGCTAATTACCACTTGCTATTCTTGGCATGTTATTTGACTGATGAATCGGATGAATTAGATTGCAATAAGTGGGTAAGCAAGTATGGTAGTAGATCTAGTAAGCCAATGGAATGGAAAATCGTAGGAAATCTGCAATGATGTTTGGTGGTTTTTTTCTAGATTATCATCTCTATTAATTAAAAGAGATAATTGATAAGTGGCACGTTCTTTCCCCTCCCTCCCCCTTCTAAAAAATGATTTGAGCCGACAATGGGCCTACCCCAAGCCACACACAACATGAGTCCACTGGCTCACGTCTCCACCTATGAATGAACCAACACCGCTAGCGCTCGTCTTCTTCCTTCCCCACACCAACTCCTTCCTGTTTTGTTGGCTACTAAGTGAGTGAAGCATGCTAGCATCAGTGTTGGTGCATGATGATTGATAAATGCTCCCTCACTCTTTAAAATTGTGGATGTGATTTTCAAGTGCGAAGTTTGCTTGCGAAAATTGCTTGGGGGATTAAAGTTTAGTGAGATGGTTCATTAGCTAGTTTTCACTTGTTGGCAGACTTTTCTTTCACAGTTACACAACTGTATATTTGAGAAGTCAAATAATTTGATTCCATGTTAAACTTATGTTAGCGATATGATGATCCTACCACTGAGAACTGAAAGGGAATAATGAATTTAAGTAAAGTTTTCCTTTTTCAACGTAACATTACTCACTATATTTTGTTTTTTCTTCTGCTTTTAGTCCAACTAGCAAATCTGAATAACACCAGCTATTATTGTCTATATTGTTATTGCTCTTATTGTGTGTAAGTTCTCTAAGGTGAACATTTGATTCAATTTTCTTGCTTATGGCCTTGGGTAGGGCTTGAGGGCAGTGCCAATGGTCAGTGGTGGATCGACAATATTGGAAGGACACTTGATGAGGGGATATCCTTCCACCGAGTTGGTTCAAGGAAGTTGCTTGGATTACTTATTGCTGCATGGTACCAACTTGTCATGAAATCATTTATTTCTTGATAACACATTGTAAATTTATTTGACACTTAATATTACCTTTTCTCACCAGATATGTATGACATGTATATTATGATTATTTCAAGGGCAAGAAATGACCTTAAGCCACACGTTGGTGATGTGAGTGCTGCTGCGGTGCCATGTGGCTTTGGATGTGCCATTGGCAACAAGTTACATGATCATCAAAATGTGTATTATCTCTTTTGTATTTTAAGGTACCACTAACCATTTTGTAGATGTATGAATTACCACTCACCATCTCCTACTCTTTATCCTTTTATCTACTATAAACTAACTACAAATGTTTCTGCCAAAAAAGGCAAAAAAAGAATCTAACAATCTACACATGAACATTGGAATGTTGTAATATATAACCAGAAAAGGCTTAAAAATATTTGTACTTTTTCCAAGGAGAAACAATTTCCTAGCATGTGTTAAAGTGAAAGAATTCAAGTGATGGTTAGAGGTGGAAATTTGGAACCTCGGCAGTTTGCAGAGAAAAAAATGTCTCAACTAATTAATGATATATTAGAAATCATATTTCTCTAAAAAAGGAAGCTATTAGTTGCTTGGCAAAGTAGTGCTCCATATTTTCTCCACCATTTTGTATTGTCTAATGACAGCTAATTCTTCTTACAAGGCGGTGTCCGATTAAGAATTAGAATCTATGATCGCATGATATGTTTTGTGAGCAACCATTTTGCTGCACATCTAGAAAGCATTAGCCATTGTAATGCTGACTTCAATCATATTTATTGGATAATGAATTTTAACAAACTTTATGCATCCACATGTATTTCATTCTCATATTTCCTGTTTCGAGTATTATTACGAGGTATTTTATTATAAACTCTATCTATAACAACTTTTTTGTTTCTTCTGCCACAACTTCTACATCTATCCAATTGCAGAAAGCTGTGAAAGTTTGTGATCATCAATCTCCATTATAGAGCTATATCCAACATTGTTATTTTTCATATCAATAGAGCATACTTATGCATAGGTATTGTCATAATGGTAGGCTAATAGAAACCAAGCAGATGAAGATAGACCTGAGCTAGCAGAAGCTGACATGGTCATGGTGGCTCAACATATTGGAATAATAGGATTCTTTTTATCCATCTCAACGCGTGGGCATGTAACTAGTGGTACATAAAGCATCAATTAACCACGTATCAAGGCTCACTATAATCGGTAACAATCACGATCAAAAAATTAAATTAGCTCAAAATTTACTTGAACTGGTTTACAAAGGAATAGACAATATCACTCATTTGCAATTGGTTTTCCTGGATCTTAAACCTTAATATTGTAGGATCAGTATGGCAACAGAGGAGCGGTGAGTGGTTCCTTTAAATGTACTCAAATATTCGCCGATGCGGTGAATGGTGCCTTCAAATGTACTCAAATATTCACCGATTCTTCACTCCAATAGCTATGAAACGCTGTGAAGGTCAAGAAACCAAAATTCCAAAAATTCATTATTCTACAGTAAAATCAGCTAGGTGAACAGTAAAAATAGCACCATTTCAAAAAAACCGTGTAACTTTTTATCCGTTTCCAAAAGACTTGAAACTTGAATTAAAGCTAGATCATATCCTTAAGAACCTATCCCAATAAAATATCTTGAAAGAACTTTTAAAAAATTAGGATCTTTTGGTTTATGAAGCTCTGCTGCACCAAAACCTAGCCAAAATCACAAATTGACACAACTCTCAAACCAACCCTCCAAATCACTTCAAATTTGACAATTACCTTCTCTAAGGTATCAGGAACCTATTTTCAATCAACGGCCAAGAAAATCATTATCAAAATTTTGACCTTTTTCCGTTTAAAGGAAGGTCACACAAAATCAGACAAAAACTAAAAAACGGTAAATATGACTTGCTCTTTTGATTCATGTAATTTTACTGTATCAAAACCGAGCAAAAACCACAAATGGCCAACTTTCAAACCAAAACTCCAAACCACATAAAATTTAGTAAGTACCATCTCTAGGATGTTAGAAACCTATTCTAATCAATAATCAAGAAAATCGTTGCCAAAGTTCTGATATTTTTTGTTTGAAGGAACGTTGCACAAAAACTAGGCAAAAACAAAATGGTGAATATGACTTGCTCGTGGGTGGATGGCTCTAGATGTATTCCCACATGTCACAGCAAGCTACAACACCCAAGGAATCAAGGTAAAAATAACTGGATCAAGAAATCGCTTAGAGAGGCCAAATCAAGCAAAAAAACGAGCAACTTCAAGAACTCGCCAAATTTGATGTCTAGATCGATGGGAATTGATCTCCAAGGTATTTCTCCATCACTTACTCATATTTGACATCTAACAAGATCAAGAAAGAGAGAGAAAAGATCAAACCATCCAAAACAAGTGCAAATCAACTAAAACAAAAGAGATATATAAGAGATGAACAAATTTAATATATTTTCACTTGAGGGTGAAGGTTTTACAACCACTCCATCTAGAGGATAAGTGAGCACATTACACCACATCACTCACACCTCTCAAATCATAACTTTAGAACACTTGGTTTCACTGAGTAAAGCTAGCAAGGTTAAATGGTTAACTTGCAAGTTTCTACCCAACCCGTTAAATAGACAAGATAACCAGTCTTATCTAACCCTAATTGATACTATACACTTAAAACAAATGAGAGAATCTGTTAACCTCGCACAATACAGATTTCACCTACACACTAGACTTATGCACACTTTTTAAAGCACATAAGTTTGAATCCGCTAAGTCCTTATCCAACTTGGTCATCTCAGCTTGTCCTTGACCTAAATTATTTTCCCAAGGGCCGCTCAAGCGTCGCGGTTTTGATCCAAGATAGTTTTTGGTATTTTGATCAACTTACTCAAATAACCTTTCTTGACTCAGTCTTCGTCTTCCCTTGCAAGCAATCGTCATATTTTCCATATATAGATACACCACTGGCTTGCAATGTATCGGCAAGTCTCTTCCGTTCTGGTTCCACCGAACCACGTCTCACTTAGACTGATCAAACTACATAGTGCAACCCGTCGCTCAAACTTCCTTTCAATATTTCCCACTTTCCTTCTGCCATGCTTTAGCTCAACCATCTCATCCGGCATACTTGATCATTCTGGGTTTTGGCTCCTCCATAAGTTAGCCCTAATCCTCGCCGTTGACCATGGTTGACTCCAAGCGTCTCTGCACATCCAAATACTAAGAAATCATTTTTGGGTATACGTTCTTCATAACTCGACCTATGTTAGCTGAAACATGTATCATGCCACACATATGCACTAAACTAAGTCAAACCAAATCATCCCATGGCTTAAATTTTTTAAAATCATTCATTTCGACCAAAGCAACACAGGTTGACTAGTCAGACCGCCACCTCTGCTAATTCTAAATTTTCACTACTAAAAAATAACAATGTTTTATCATAAAAAACTCTAAACCTTCTCATATGATCATTCAAATATTATCTTCAGTAAATTATATCAACCCCCTCCCCCCTCCGACTTTACATGCATATATGCTTGCATATTACCATACCGGAATAATCCTAAAACGGATGACCGATAAACAGGGGGAAACACACAAGCGTCTAGTGATTGTAAAATCTAAAAATTATGAAGTTATCTAGCTAACTTACTGGAAAGGGCATAACCTTTTTCTGTCCGCTCCTCCCAAATGTGATGTAGAAGTAGATGAAAATGCAGAAAGGCACAGGTTAAGGGGTGAACTTTTAAGCCTGCAGGACAACCCACCCGCTAGTAAACGTGCCATGTTTGCCTTTTCCATTGTCGTTGCTTGACTCTTATGTAGAGGCTTGTTATTGCAAAATTCTCCCCAGGGTTTTGGACCAAAAGCAAGTAACCAAGCTCTGCCTTTTCCCTTCTCCTCTGCTTCTATTCCACCAAACGAACATATTGACCGCATAGCGGCATTCTTTGTGACTTTTAGCTCTATAGCTTCTCTGAAAGTCGAAACATATAGAACGGTTTCTTCAAACGGTTTTTCGAAGCCACTTATTTAGTGGTGGAGCCAAGATTTCACAAAGCCTCGGGCTCAAAACTAAGAGGTTATAAGTCTATAACTAACGTCGAATACTATTATCACTAAGGCATAATAAAAGTACAACACAAATACACTATCAAAATAAAATTTGAATTCCTGTTTAACGATACGACAAAAATAGATAAAACATAGCAAAAAAATAGGAATATAACATACCACTAGCACCAGGAAATTTCTACTTAATTAACAATGATTTAGTTCATTGAGCCTATCATACCTTCATCAACAATAGTATAAGAACCAGAACCTGCAAGTGCAAAGATGAAATTGCATATCTAAATTAGGGACACAAGACCACAACGCTATTTTTAATGTAAGAACTCAACACCAGTTATTGTTTTTTAAAATCATATTTTTGTCTGAAAATGCACTCATTATCAATATATCAAAGAAGATATCACCAGGCAGTATCGAAATTAAATGACTGTCTTTGGAGCTTATTAAATAAGATTTTTCTGAATCACACCTGCTCTGCCCTAGTTCCCTGGATCCATCCTCCTTGCCACTCTCTCTTGAACCAAGCTATTACCTGCAATGTTCTTGCCTACCTCTATCCTATCCCTATCAGTGATCCAAGAAGCATTTGAAGACTCCTATGTAAGTACATCGCTAAATGCCTGAATTACCCAACAATAGGAGTGCACCTGAATCGCTCTTGAGCAACTTGGCAGGATATTAATCCTCAATTTCTCGAGCAGATTTGACCAATCATAAAACTAGCGACCAGCAGAGAGCGTATTCAGGGGTACACAAATAAAAAAATATCAGTAGCAAACGAAGAGTGCAACGACCTCAGAATCTAATCATTAAGGCACGCACAGCACAACCAGAAGTTAACCCGTGAACCATGTGTGAGATGAGTTTTGTTTTTGGAAATCATGTCGCCTGAGAATGAGTTGACCCGGCAGTAGGAAATGGCATCCACTACCACAACTTCGACGCGGTATCAAGTTATTTGGTAGTCGAATCTAGGGTTTCCTTTGCTCCGAAGTTTCCGGCTCGTTCTCTGTGTCTAATGGATTTTGACAATAGTCATAGTTTTTATCTATATTTTTTTATATAGCAACGGATGGTACAGATGATGATATGAATGGTGCGTACATTTTTAGCCTCAAAAAATCATTTGAAAATTTTACTTTGAATGACTGTCTTGTTTTAGTGTCTGACTTTTTAATTTGTAGAGGAACTAAAAACTAAAAAGAAGGTGACCGAGAACCTTTTCGCGAGTGATGCAATTGCTTCGAGTTGGGAGGCAAATATCTTCTCAGATTCAGTTAGGGGTGGCAACGAGCCGAGCCGAGCCGGCTCGTGAAAGCTCGGTGAAATAGAGGCTCGGTTCGGCTCGGCTTGGTTAGGGTATCAAGCTTTTTTGTGGGCTCGGTTCGGCTCGTGATGCGGCTCGAGCCAGCTCGCGAGGGCTCGCGAGCCAACAATGGTTCCACCGCTCCGCCACCGAGACAGTGGCACCGAGCTCCACGGCGACCTCGGATCTCGCCGCCGCCCCGACTCCGAGCCTGGATCCTGCCGGTGCCGCCTCCTCGCTCGGCATCGCCGGCTCCTCACCGACGCCGAGCGCCTCCTCTTCCTCACCCGCATACCACCGCCGAAGTCCTCCGCGCTAGCACCGAGCTCCACCATCGCCTCCTCCTCACCCGGCTATGACGCCGCTGCCGCCTCCTCTCCCGGCTGGATCCCGTCACCGAGACCTCCGCCGCCTCCTCGCCCAGCTGGGCTCCCGCCGCCGCCACCGCCGCATAACATCACCAACTTAGAATCAAAGCAAGAAAGGGGGAAAAAGAGGGGAAAGCATCAGATTGGCCAGATCTGGCTGGAGATCCCCAGGCGGCGCCGGACATCCCGGCGGGAACGGCCGGCGGGCCGGGCCAGAGGAGGCGTCAGAGGGGAGGCACGAGTGGGCGGCGGAGCCGCTGGAGGAGCAGAGCGGCGGCGCGAGGAGGCAGGGGTGCGAGCGGAAGGAGCCGCACGGAGACGGAGCCACGGAGGTAGAGGCGGCGGCGTGCCGGCGTAGAGGAGGAGCCGAGGGGAGGCGCGTGAGGAGAGAGCGGGGAGGTCGAGAGAGAGCGAGAGAGAGAGGGAGAGAGAGAGAGAGCCGGCTGAGTGGGCGAGAAAAGAAGAAAAGGAGGAGGAGATGGAAGGGCGTCGGCAGAGGCGGAAAGGAGAAGGCCCGTCGGGAGAGTTGGGCCGAGCCAACCGAGCCAGCTCGCGAGCTGGCTCGGGCTCGGCTCGTTTGGACCCCGAGCTTTTTTGTTGGCTCGGCTCGGCTCATTTCATTCACGAGCCGAGCCGAGCCTCTACGAGCCCAAGCTGACTCACGAGCCCGAGCTTTTTTGCCAGCCCTAGATTCAGTGCAATCCTGCAGGATGGTCTGATGGATGGTCCAAGGCGGTGGTGCGGTGGCAAATCTGGATTCTGGAACGCCCTCAACAATCTCTGTACCCTCGCAATCAATAATCATTTATATGTTCGCACAAGCTCCTCTTGACGTCTTCCAGTACCGTGACCCTTTCCGCGGTGCCCAGATTGCACGCGGTAACTCGCCAGTTCGCACACGATTTGTCCACGTACGTATGTGCTAGAGATAGGCCAATTCGCCGCGTTTGATTTGGCCCAGTGACTATAAGGTGACTAATAATTTTTGTCTAACATAAATATTTATATTAATAAATTAAATATTGATAAACCGTTTTAAAATATATCCTAATAAACTATTTCAAAAAAGACAATAAAAAATTATATTGTTTGTTTATTTAAAAAAATATAAGCTATAAAATATAAACTATTAGATAAAAAGAAAGAAGGCTTAATCGCCCGCTCGAACAGAGTTACACAAGGGGTGCAAGTTTGCATTGTAACATGGCAATTTCACGAATGCGGCTGGAATGGGTGCATCGATCATAAATGCTTAACGGTGTTTGCATGCAAGCTATCCTGTGACCTCACCCAAGCGGCGGCGTTGAAGCGGTGGAGTTGATAACCGTCGGTTCAACGTTGGTCCTATTTCTTTGTGTACGGTCGTTATATTTTTGAAATGAAAATGTTGACGTAGATAGTATATACGTTGGCTCACGCAAAAAGCTGTTTAGATAAATGATTTCAAAAAGTACTCAAAATATATTTTTATTTTGATTTTCAAAAAAAATTAAACCAAAAACCATCACAAAACCATCATAGAACACGGCCGTTATCAATTGTCCATCCATCGTTGTTCAAACCTCAGGCGACACGACACAACTTGTGCGCAACCAATAGAATGATACTCCGTATAGCACACGCTCGGACACATCGAATCATGTTTATTTCTAACCCCATTTCATCGTTCCTTTGGTCACCAAACGAACGCCACCACGTACGTACGCGCGCGCGCGCGCATTCTCCTATACGTGCTCTCGCTCGCTCACTCGCGGCTCACTTCGCGTTGACGAACGCCGCGATCCTCTCGAGCAGCTCCCTGGCCTTCTCAAGCGCGGGCTCGAACAGGTAGAACACGTGCCCAACGCCCTCCGACTCGAACAGCTCCACCGCCGGCTCGAGGCCCCTCGCCCGCGCCGCCGCCTCCGCGTACGCCCTGCCGCGCCACCGCAGGGAGTCCCCCTCGGCCACGCACACCATCACCTCTAGGGTGGGACTTGGGCCGGGCTTCTTTGGGCCAGCCCGAAGCACGGCTGGCACGGCCCGGCCCAACACGTGGCGGGCCGTGCCGGCACGGCACGAACGGTGGGCCGGGCTGGGCTTCAAAATCCGGCACGGTGGGCGGCACGGCACGGCACGACAGATCGGGCCGTGCTCGGGCCGGCACGGCACGAAGAGCACGGTTGGCCAGAAACTATTTAAAATTAATTTCTTAACTATAGTAAATTGTACTCATGACTCTCCTTGAGCTTTTCAATTTGACTAGTTGGGTAGGCCTATGCTAGATTGTCGGGCGATGTCCACGTACGCCATAGTCTAATTTGCACCAAGATATGCATTCCATTAGACTAGATGACCAAGTTCGAAGGTGAAATGGCATGAGACAATAGAATCGAATTTTAAGTAGGTTTTTAATAAGGCGGATACAAGAGAAAGGAAGATAGCGACCACCGCTACCATTGTCGCTATCGCTTTTGTCGTGTATAGTTACTTTGGGCTGGGCTTGGGCTGGCACGACACGAACACCGGCACGGTGGGCTTTGGGCCGTGCTTGGGCCTGGCCGAAGATGAGGCGGGCCGGCACGGCACGGCACGACGGGATGACTGGGCCGAACCGGCACGGCACGAAGCGGCCCAAAGCACGGTGGGCCTGGGCCGTGCCGGCACGGCACGGCCCAATTCCCACCTCTAATCACCTCCCTGCACGCCAGCTTCTCCAGCCCCGGCGCCCCCGCCGCGGTCGGGTTTATCCGGGGGTCGTCTACACCGTCCGCCGCGCCGGGGCACACGAACTCCCACAGGCTCTTCTGCTCCCCGCCCTCCACGGCGCCCCGGGGCTCCTCGCCGATGGGGTCCTTGCCCCAGAACCACGGGTGGATCAGGACGATGCCCTCGAGGCGCGCGTCCCTGGTGTCCGGGTGCATGGCGAGGTGGTGGCAGATGTTGCCGCCGGCGCTGTCGCCCACGAGGAAGACGCGGGCGAGGTCGGCGTGCTCGGCAATCCACGGGTCGGCAGCGGAGAGCACCCACTTGAGGGCTGCGAGGGAGTCGTCGTACGCGGCCGGGAGCGGGTGCTCCGGGGCGAGGCGGTAGTCGACGGATACGGCGACGGTGGAGCAGGCCGCGGCGAGGTCGTTGAGGCAGCGGTGGTACGCGCCGGACGCGGCCGACCCGATCACGAAGCCCCCGCCGTGGAAGTAGACGACGACGGGGAGCTTCCTGCCGTTGCCTTCTCCGGCGTCGGGCGGGAGGTAGAGACGCACAAAGGAGAAGGGGGAGAGCGGCACGTCCTTGGACGCAACGCCCGTTGCGGCGTCGTGGCCGGGCGGGACAGGCGGAGTGGAGAGGGGCCGCTCGAGCCGGCCGCTCCTGTAGACACGGAGCAGCTGGGCGAAGTCGTGGACGACCTCGTCGCCGGCATTGGCGGCGGCCGTGGCGTTCGACATCGTCGATCTGCTCGGTGTGGTGCAACTCAACAGCGGACGGGCGCGCGTTCTTGGTTGCTTTCGTGGTTTCGGGCTATTTGTACCGTGGGCGCTTACAAGAGTTGCACTGCCCTTGGGCGTACGCGCATCTAGCCGGCATGCGTGGGAAGTGGCGGCAGCGGAGCAGGGCTATGTGTTGGGCAATGTGCAGGTGAGTCACGAGCGTCGTCACTTCGTCAGGTCGGGTTGTTGGACCACCGGACGGCAGGAGTGTCGTGGTTGGTGGGCGGCGCTTTGCGTTGGGCCCTTCTTTTCAGGCCTGTGCGAACCGGTCAGGGTGGGCATACTGACGCTTGACTTTGGTGCTTCTAGACAATGGACTGACGCATAACTGTTTTGCCGGCTAGCGTCTTACGCTGTGCTCGTTTATACCGAATAAGCCTTATTTATTGTTTATTTTTTTACTGTAGCTGATTTATTTTATGCTGTACTTAAAGATAGCTTATTTAGCACAATTAAATTTAAAAATATAAAAAACATGTTAACACATCTCGAATAATACAAAAAAATATGGAAAAAAAGAAACGGCGCGATCGCTAAAAAAAGTCGAAAAGACATAAAAAGATAAAATTTATAAATAGTAACCAATAAACCAGAAGTCATAAGCTCAAACCGTGGGATGGACCATACCAGACTGGATTGCATTGCATTGCATGGACTCTGTTACTGCTCCTCAATCTAACTGCTATCTCTGGACCTGATTTTGGTTGGTGAATGGAACATGTAAGGTAATGTTCTAAATAGTTTCTGACTTTTGATTTTTCAAAATTAGTTTTTGAATGAATTGGTTTCTCAAAGTGGTTTCTATAAGTCATTTGTGTAAGTTATCGTAGAAACTGCTCTGTATAGAGTAGTTTCTTAACACGAGTGTTTCTTACTCCCTAAATCTCTCATAATTAGCTAAAAGACATAACTAAAAACTAAAAATCAAAGTACTTTTAAATAGAGCCTAACACAGATCATCATAGGCCCAAAGAAAACATCTTCTTTTCGCTGGATCGCTCGCTATGGAGAAATTTCGATATTTGACACTGAATACGTGCGCCTCTCAACTTTTAACCCCCAATTCGCACGCCTTTGAAAATTTAACCCTGTCACTGCGAATTCTTTTGACTCAAGGGATTTTCTTCATTTTCTCTCCTTTTTTATTTTCTTTAATGTATTATGCAACCTGAATTGACTAAAATGCCCTTGCAGTAAACCCTAACCTATCCTGGTCGGTCTCGGTCGGTCACTGCCTTCGCAACATCCTCCATCCGCCGCCGCCGCCAACAGAGGTCGCCGCGCCGCCTGCCTCCGGACGCCGGCGCTCCGGTTCCCTCCCCGCCCTCCACACCCGCATCCTTCCACCGCCCTCCGTCGCAAGCGCTCGTCCGCCACCGGCGACCGAGCAGGGGCACCGCCGCCGCCGCCGCCGACAACAGAGAGGCACCGCGCCGCCTGCCTCCGGCCGCCGGCGCTCCGGATCCCTCCCCGCCCCGCCCTCCACACCGCGCCGCCGGCGACCGAGCAGGGGCACCGCGCCGCCCGCCCCCGGCTGCTGGCTGCCGGCGCTCCGCTCCCTCCCCCATCCTCCACACCCGCCTCCCTCCCCCGCCCTCCGTGCAGACCTGCCCACATCACGTCGTCACGCGCGAACACAGGCACCGCCCGACGCTGCTCCTGTGAAGCTGCTCGACGCCGCCACGCTAGGGGCGACAGCGCAGTCCTCCACCGGCCGGCGCCATGGTTCCCTTTGAGGTCCCTGCAGGGTAAGGCCCCAATCCTTCTCTTCTCTGTTTTGCAGTTTCTACTGATTTTGGGGCACAAGCTTTGAGCTGAGATTAGGCAGAGGGCACTACGGTCATTTCCGGTGGCCTAAAAAATAGAAAAGGAGAGAAAATGAGGAGAATCCCTTGAATCAAAAGAATTCGCAGTGACGGGGTTAAATTTCTAAAGGCGTGCGAATTGGGAGTTAAAAGTTGAGAGGCGCACGTATTCAGTGTCAAATATCGAAATTTCTCCTCGCTATGTGTTAGGATTACCGCACGGATAACATCCAGCGCAAAAGGAAGCGAAGTGAAACGCAAGTCACCGCTCACATGGCTGCCTTTACGTGTCGCTGATAGAGGGACATGGCGAGTGGCATGTATTTTGTTATGAAAGACAACACAAAATATAAAATAATTAAGAATAACTAAGAGTACAGATAAAATTTTAACATAAAAAACTCTTGCGAAAAACTACAGATGTATGAAAGCGGAATATCACTATATAAGAAGAGATTACAAGTATGAAGAACTTATGTGTATCTCAACTGTGAGACTACAGAGATACATATATATAAACTTGGGAACAAGGGTTCCAAATGAGGAAGAAATAAGTTCTAGTCAGCAACGAAATAGAGATCTACTCGGAAATTAAACAGTAATCTTCTCAGAGACAGGAACAACACTTCACTCAGAGAGTCTCGGAAGATAACAATGAATAATTATAGTTAGAAGCGCCTCAAATAGCCAAGTTAACTCCAATCGGTGTAGAGTCCATATGGATACAAAGATGATCCTAATCGTAATCTCCAACAAATTCTCATTGCTTTGAGTAAATACTGATTAAACTCTCCAAGTGATTGAAAAGACTAACTGTGATCAGGTCCAATTAAAAAGTGATCGGATCAGAAAATATATCGCGTTTCTTGGGCTAGCTCACGGTGTGGAGAAGTCCATCATGCCACCACCGTGCATATATTATGGCCCTGTTTGTATTGCCTTCTTATTCTAGCTTTTGCTTAAAAAACCAAACGCCAATACAAACACCTAGCTTCTCGAAATGTTTTCTTTACTCCTCTTGCTACCGTCTCGCTCCGGAGATAAGACAGAGAGGGTCATGCATGCATCACATACTACACTCATTTCGCTCTCATCACGCGCATACATCTCTTCCCTATTTTTTCACCGCTCATCCTCTTTTTTAAAAAAGTTATTTCTTTTAACTACTACTCTTTATTTTTAAAAATTATAAAACTACAGTAAAAAGAAAACAATAAGAACGACTGTCCACGCACGGCGTGAAGCTGGTGTAGCCGACATATGTCGCGCGCATCGATGTGGATGACGGTTCCAGGCTTCCAGCATCCAACATAATCATATGTGTGGCACCTGTAGGCCTCGTTTGGCACAGCTCTACCACCAGCTCTTTGGAGCTGTTTAGAGCTGTTTTGTGCCAAACGGGGTAAAACAAAATAGTTTCACCCAAGGAGTTCCTTAAAACCTGCTGAGACGAAAGTAGCTCCACCCAAGGAGCTGAAAAAAATAGCTTCACCCGGCTCCACTTGTGAAGTCAAAAAAACAGCTCCACTTGTGAAGTGGAGCCGTGCCAAACGGGGTCGTAGTGTCACAGAAACTGGAAGGTAGAAATCCGCATGCAGTGCAGTCCCTGTGCTCCGTCATCTCCTGATCCAATCGTGTTTTTTTTTTTTTTTGAGAGAGAGGGAGACCTGATCCAATCGTGTTTATGAGGCAAGGTTCGTCGAGTTCACGTGAAGCCGCCCTGGGCCAGTTTGGAAATCTAACGATCTCAGCCGATGGGCTTAAAGATGAGAAAGACCAAAAGCGCCATTCCTGAAAGAATTATGAGCGGGCCTGCACAACCAGATTTCATTTTCACCTTCACATGGGTTTTGTTTTGGAGAAAAAGTAAGGAACGCTATACAGCTAACGGGATAGCGCATCAACGTCTGATCAAGTCCTCATATAAATTCTTAACCGTCCAATTTTTACAGTCCTTTTCATTGTCTTCCATCATTACCTAGTGGTGGCCAATGGGCCGTGCCAGGCCGGTACAACATGGTCCAACTTTAGACACGGCCCGTTTAGACCCATCAAATAAATGGGTTGTGCCGTGTCGGGGCCACGGCCTGAGTCCAGGCACGATCCACGATGTACCATGCTAGCACGAGCACGGTTAGGGCTTAACGGGCCATGTCGGCTCGGTCGACCCGTTAAGTTAGGAAAAAATTCAGAAAACAATAGAAAATTAAGAAAAAAATTCAAAAAATCATAGAAAATTGTAGACATTGTTGATTATCAAGATAATTAATTTTAATGATATAATTAGCTTCATTAACTTGTTAAATTATATGGGATGGCTGCCTCATTTAAACTTTACCAACTAAAAACTCAATTTGAGAAAACCTTGGTAAAGAAAAAAGAGTACAGCTTATAAAACTCACTAGTGACTACATCTGAAGAAAAATATTAAAAATCCTATTCATTGCTATCTAGATATAAATTCTCAAAATATTCTTCTAAATCTCTATTCTCTGCAGCATGTTGGAGTCTTGATTCAGCTTGTTCCCAGTCTTTGACGGTCAGAAGGATTTCGACCATCTTGTTCGAGAAACTTATTCATCGCTCCTCGATTATTCCTCCAGATAGACTGAAAGTGACTCCGAGGTGCTAGGGGCTACCGAGGGTTTTTCCAAACGTACGGACCCAAACTTATTTTCGTATTTCTCATATACCTCATATAATTTATCCTTAACTACTCTATAGTATGTACAATAATTTAAACCGATAGCATTACTTAACAGTTGTAATATATTTATAAATCCTTGTAGTTTGGCCCTAGGATCCAAAAAAAGGTGAATGCATATAAAATAAAATTTTCCCTCCAATATTTTAAAAACTTAGTTTTTATGACAACTACAGCATCCTGTAGTACAAGATCATTTTCAAAAGCCTTTAGGTGAGTGACAATTTCAAGAATGTTATGAACAATTAGAGGTGAGGTTGGATAGTATACTCTAGAAAGACAAAGTGTAGCTTTATGAAAAAGTTCTAAAAAAGAAAATATTTTTTCACCAACAACTCAATCGTCCTCAATAAGTTCAAGGTCTCTAACTTGGGGTTTACAGGAGGAGCTACGATATGGATGACCTTGGGTGTGAAGGAAAACAGATAAGGTATTCTTACATGGCAACATATGTTTAAGCAAAAGGTAAGTAGAATCCCATCTAACAGACATGTCTAAGCCAAATTTTCTAGGACAGACGCTCATTGCTATGCAAAAGCTCTTATATGCGGCAATTTGTTGGTTAGAACAATTAATATATGAAATTGCATCCTAAAAGAATCAATACAAGCATTTAATCTTTTTAAACCAGATTTAACAGTAAGAGATCGATGATGACAAGGCACCAACTCATCGACCTCAGTTCAAGACTACATCAAGCAAGAAGCACAACTATCATAAGACGATCAATAAGGTACTTTTAGCACTTGAAGAGATTGATTTAAGCGATGTTGATTCCACAAGTGATGTGGAGGATAATGGCAAGAAGGAAAAGGAAGTGGACTTCACAGGAATGTGCTTTATGGCGAATAGTGAGGAATTTGACAATGATGATCTCTACAGTGATCCTGATAAGGCTTATCGCAAGACGAAGGAGAACATATGGCTTATCGACTCTGGTTGCTCTCGTCACATGACTAGAGATTCACGATGGTTCTCCTCCCTCACTCGTGCCCCAATGACGAGATGACCACTTTTGGAGATAACTTTCAAAGACGAATTCTGGCTAAAGGCACTATGCGCATCAACGATAAGTTTATGTTAAAGGTCGTCGCTCTCGTTAGTAAGTTAAGCTATAACCTACTTTCGGTTTCACAGTTAGTAGATGATAATCTTTAGGTGAACTTCAAAAAACATTCATGCTGTATCTTAAAGTCATCTGGTGGTCTTGTTTGCAAAAATAAGTCGAGTTGGTCGCTTGTTTAGTGGTGATTTTTTGTATTCAGCATTCTCTGATCTTAGGTGTCTTATTTCAATAAAATCTAAAGATTTGTTCTTCTAGCACCGTAGATTAGGTTACATTGGTTTTGATCATCTAGCTCGCCTCGGTAATATGAATCTGGTTAGAGGAATTCCTAATCTTAAGATTAAAAAATCAATGGGTATAGTTTGCTCACCTTATCGACATGGTAAGATGGTCGTATCGTCTCATCCCCCACTCACACTTGTGATAACTGATTCCCTGGGATAATTATTACACATGGACACTGTAGGTCCTTCTAGTATTGAAGGTAAATAGTATGCCCTTGTTATTGTTGACGATTACTCTAGATTTTCTTAGGTGTATTTTATGGTCTCTAAGGATGAAGCTTTCGGTCGCTTTCAAAAGCTAGCTCTTAGACTTGCTAATGAACTTATAGGAGCACTTAGATCAATTAGAAGTGATAATGGAACTGAATTCAAGAACATGTCATTTGCTTCTTTTTGTGCCAAAAAAGGTTTAGTCAATCAATTTTCGTCAACTTGAGTGCCACAACAGAATGGTGTGGTCGAACAAAAGAATAGAATCTTGGTCAAGATGGCTAGAACAATGCTAAATGAACATGCTACTCTTAGGAAATTTTGGGCTGAAGCTATTTCAATTACTTGCTATATAAAAGCAGGTAGAGCTTAAGAGGTTTGGGCGTGGTTCTTGAGAAAACTTTTTGTGCTAGAGTTTTTAGGTATGCTTGCGAGGGTGCTTTGTAAATCTACAAAGATCTAGTAATAAGAATATCTTGAATCAATCTGGTTTGTGATGTGCTGTAGATTTTTGGTGATTGTTGTTGCAGTGGAAGCGTTCGACTATGTGCAAGGGTGATCGACATTCGAGAGGCTCTACTTCTATATTGACGTTTTCGAGTATGTTCGATCTGGCCGAAGTTGGCGAGTGGCTGTACGTCGAGTAGTTGATCGAGCTATCGAATCCTTCGTCGATTACTCGAAGATTTTGAAAAGCGGAGGCAATCATTCACCTCCGCTCTGATTTCACCATATGATCCTATAGAAACTTGTATGAAACTCATCGAACTCCTTTTGTTTTTTGAAATTTGGAAATGTAGATGAAACTTGTGCGGAACTCGCTAAAACTGTTTGAAACTCAATTGAAACTCTTATCAAACTTTGTTTTCCAATAAGTTTTAGTTATGAGACTTGTTGTATCTTCTTGTTTTCGATATAAATTTTTTTGAAGTGCTACATAGCTCTTTGAAGCATGTTTGAAACTCTCTGAAATCCTGTGAAACTTAGATGAAACCCGATAAAACTTGCTTATACTATTAGAATCATTTCCAACGGTATAGTGTGCGCTAATATCCCCTTTGCTTTGACTCGCGTCAACCGTTCCAACTATCCACCGTTCTCGCTATCAATGGCCGCCGGTCGTCCAGTGCGAAAACCATGGACAAAGTGCAAACGAGGCATCAGTTCCTTCCTGCACGGGGTTGGAACGGAACCACTGGTAGCTAGCTGGTCGACCGAGATAGGAGAGAGTGATAGGCTGCTCACCACAGCACACATACCGGTCAGACCATCCATATCGCAGCCGGTTTGACCATACCGTCACAGCGTTCAGACCGCCTGGCCAAGCCGGTCTGACCGGTATCTCCAAAACAACATAGAGAAATTCAAATTCTCAAAAATCAAACTCAAACAATCAAAGTAAGACACGATCAATATCAAATACTCAACACTCATATGAGTTTACCACCACATAGTCATACATTTTCGCTGGATCGCTCGCTTACCACCACGTAGTCATATATTTTCGCTGGACCGCTCGCTCCATGTAGAGGTTATCACACGGATAACATCCGGCGCAAAAAAGCGAAGTGAAATGCAAGTGACCGCCCGCAGGGCTACCTTTACATGTCGCTGATAGAGGGACATGGCGAGTGGCATGCATTTCCTGGGCTAGCTTGCGGCGTGGAGAAGTCCACCGCGCGACCACCGTGCATGTACTCCATATCCACGCACGGCGTGAGGCTGCTGTACAGCTGACATATATCGCATGCAATCGATCTGGATGACAGCCCAGCATCCAACATAATCATAGGTGTAGTCACTATAGTGGCACAGAAACTGGAAGATGGAGATCAGCATGAATGAAGTACAGTCCGAGTGTCATTATATCCGTGCTTTCTACCCTTATCTGAACTATTCGATTCGTATTTGATGCATTAAAATTTAAAAATATCAATCTTATTTTGTTATCTGTTTTATCTGGCACATATATTCTGACTATTCCATTGGTTGACACCCCCTCGCAGTCCCTGTGCTCCGTTGTCTTCTGATCCAATGGTGTGTTTTGTTTCGAGAGAGAGACCTGATCCAATCGTGTTAATGAGGCCAGGTTCGTCGAGTTTAAGTGAAGCTGCCCTCGGCCAGTTTGGAAATCTAACGATCTCGGCCCATGGGCTTAAAAATGGGAAAGACCAAAAGCGCCTTTCCTGAAAGAATTATAAACGGCCCAGCACAACCAGATTTCATTTTCACCTTCACATGGGTTTTGTTTTGACTTGCGACAACCGTTCCAGCTATAGACCTATCCTTTTTAAGCTTTTGCTTTCTAATTTTGATTTTTTTATAGTAATTTATTTTTAAACGAAATATCTTTTTAAGATGAGATCTACTAGTTAATTGTAGTACATACTGTACCGACTTCATTTATATCGGCAAAAACCACACGTAAATTTTTGTTACTCTATAATCTCTCGTATAAACAACCTAAAAATCACAAACCATAACTAAAAGACATAAACCTCAGAAAAAAAACATGCCCGAATCATTCTCGCTGTCAATGTCCGCCGGCCGGCGGCCGCCCAGTGCGAAAACCATGGACGAAATTCGAACGAGGCATCAATTCCTCCCTGCATGGGGTTGGAACGGAACCATTGATAGCTAGCTGATTGACCGATACAGGAGAGAGTGCACGTACCGTAGAAAAATGCGCGCGGAATCTGAGGACCGCGTTGGATAAACTTGCATGCATTTATTTCCACGGCGATGACGAATTGACGACGGCGCATCTAGGAAGCGAGAGAAAAAAAAAACTGGGTTCCATCTTCTTCCAGAAACCCTGACGGATTTCCGTCGCAATCAAACCGCCGGCTCTGCGAACGCATGTTTAGATGATCATTACCAGATGGGTTATTACGTCTCCTTCGTCATCAGATGGTTTGGAAAGGAAAAAAATGGCTGTTAACTGTTTGATGGACAGATGTCTGTGAAGTAGACGTGCCTATTCATCTCGATGTGCTTTCAAACAGTGTAGCTTAGACGGATGGATATGCGTCCATTGAATTGACACGTACATACGCACTCAGCTAGCTCTCCGTAGCAACCGACCTTTAACTTCTTAACGTCATATGATGATACGTGCCTGACCTGCAATTTGCGAAGCGAAATACGCAAACAGAGAGAGTCCCTTTCTTTCTTTCTAGCTAGAGAGAAATTAGGGTATGTTCTTTTTTGCTGTAACTTATGGTTTTTGACTGAAATTTTTAAATTTTGGCTGTTTACGGTACAGATTACGGAGAGATCGATACTCACTTACGATTTTGACTGGTACAGATGTTGAGTTTTTAACGTGTACTACGTTTAACTTGTAAATCCTATTTTAAGAAAATACTCTATTTAAAAGTTAGATATTATAACGGCTACGAAAAACCGACCGACTTCCTCACTGCCGAACAGGCCCTTGATTACGAGAACGAGCTATCCACATCTACTGTGACGGAAGCTGTGACACTGCCTTTGTGCCGTTAGCCACCTGTGATACCGGAAAGGAAGGCGACCTTTTTGGCTTTGACAGCGTGGCCTCCCCCTGACGATCTTACAGCAAAGACAGACGTCCAACTTCGCCACACTGTTCAATCCTCGCAAGTCCTGACCATCTCCGTGAAACGTTAGCGTCGAAAACACAATCTTTTTACGTACTGTGCATGTTGATTTCTCGCACCGATAAGACAAGATGAAAGACTGAATAGAGCAATAGAGAAAGGATGAATAGTATCGTTTCAAATTTTCTCTAAATATTTAATATTTTATTCTCAAACACCTACAGAAATGTAGAACATAGAATCCTCGGCCAAAAACCAAACGAATAACAAAACTTTGAACATAACCCTCCCCGGCGCGGTCCGAGCGGCCTTCAAACGGCGGTCTGACCATTCTGGCAGTATGACTAGCGATCAGACCGTCACTACGGTAAAATTAGGTAAATGAATAGTGTTTTCAACTCGGTTTCAAAAATGAAAATCGAGAAAACTTTTGATCCGTAGATCCAAATGATATGAAACTTTGCAGAGATCTACTCTAGGGTATCAAGAATCTATTCCAACAAACGATCACAAAAATCATGGTCAAAATTGTGATATTTTCAGTTTGTTGGAAGGTTGTACCAAAACCGAGCCAAAACCACAAACGGTGAATACTACTTGCTCTAGGTAGATGATGACCAAAATTGCTTTAGATGTATTTCACATGTCACAGCAAGTTAGAATATCGAAGAATCCCAGCCAAAAACCCTCAGATCAAGGGATGGAGCAAAGATGCTAAAATCAAGCAAAACTGGATTTTCTCATGAATCTTGCTATCAAGGTGCCTAAATGGATGGAGATGTATTTTCAAGAATTATCTCTATCTCATACATATCCTTAGCATAGCAAGATCACAAGAATAATAGAAAGAAATAAGAGATCAAAATCAACCAAAATCACAAGCATATTAAACAAAACAAGAGAGATTCAAGAGTTGCACAACGTTTGATGTATTGCTTACTTGAGAAGGTAGGTTTTACAGCCACTTCACCTTAGAGGACAAAGAGCACCCAAGATACTCACTCTCAAACCCTAACCCTAAACTTAGATAAGAGAGCACAAAATATGTGTTGGATGGTTAACCCTATATGTCTCCATCCCAACCCATTTTATAGTGGGCAACCAACGACCTACAACTCTTAATGGATTCTATCCACTATTACAATAGAAAAAACCCGTTAAACCCACACACATGCGGGTTTCACTCTCACAAGTTTATTTATGCACGCTTTTCAAAGCGCATAATTGTGCCTCCGCTAAATCTTTTGTCTTGTAGGGGTGGCACCCTCCTAAGCTCAGCCGGCCTGTTAGAAAGTTGTAAAGCCTAGAATGGGACATGTATAATGACATAAATGCCCCTGAGAGAGATACTCGGGGTGTAAGGACATAATTGTAAAATACTCCCCATGTGAATATATAAAGCCATCTAGGCCATGGGAAAACCCAGAAGTATTGCTCATCTAACTCTCCACTACCATACTCTCTCTATTTGGTCTGTAACCACGACACTTAGCATTGATCCAACCAGCTCCACCTTAACCTAAATCGCTCTCCAACGCATTGCCCATGAGCCACGGTTTTAATCTAAGATGGTTTTCGGTATTTTGGTCAAACTATCAAAATACTCTTTCTTGACTCAGTCATCATCAACCACTGCAAGCAATCGTCATGCTTACTATTGTAGGTGCACCACTAGCTTGTCACACGCCGTCAAGTCTCTTCCGTCTCGGTTCCACCGAACCATGGCTCACTTGGCCCGTGCAAGCCACATGGCGCCATCCCGCTGTTCGAACTTGCCTTCAACATTTCCCTCCTTTCTCATGTCATGCTTGATCTCACTGTCTCACTCGGTATCCTCGATCGTTCTGGGCCTCAACTCCTCCATGAGTCTAGCCTTGATCCTCGCCGTCGACCACGGTTAACTCCAAGCAACACTGTACATTCAAAGACAAAGAAATCGTTTTCAGACACAAATTCTTCACAACTTGACCTACATTATCCAAGACATACATCATGCACCCTTAATCAAATGACCTAGGTTAACCCAACTTAATCCATGGCTCAATTCCCCAAAACCCTGTTTTTCTAGGAAGATCGGAAGTACCGCACTTATCATCCTGGTACTTTCACTCTGCGGTACTACCGTTCCCCAAAGCGGTACTTTCGCACGTTGAAAACCTCACCTTGACCTCTCTGGAAAAAATGTATCATAACTCAACCCGATACTTCCGACGACTGGTACTGGTACTACCGCACTTATGCCAGCGGTACTTCCGCAAAGCGGAACTACCGTACTTATATCTGCAGTACTTTCGATTTTCTTGTCACTTCCAGAAAAACAGCTCAAATTAAATGCAATTTTTATAAAAACTAATTGATCAATCTATAAACATTGTAATGATTTATTATAACAGTATCATAAATCTACTGGCTCTTCACAGGGAAGTCTCTTTATCAACGCACTGTGGAGACACGGCGCTACTACCATATGGCTACATGCATATGCATGCAGTGCAAGCGCGATTCCAGCGACACACAGACGCGCGATGGCGGCACGAGGCAACACGGGAGAGAGGCAAGACTCGTGGAGATGGAGAGACGGTGTCCCAAAAGAGCCACAGCCCCGGCGGAGCCTCCTGTTCCCATGCCCCCACCTGCTCCCAAGAATCACGGCCGTTTCTTTCTCATGGGCCCCTCTCCTCGTTTCTTGTCCTGGGTTTACACCTTGTGGTCAGGAGCTAGCAATTAGCAGCATCACATGCTTCTCTCTACTCACCGGCAGCTAGGCGAGTAGGCGGCTAAGCAGAAACTTTGATTTGTCGGGGTTGGCAGCCCGTGCCTGTCCTCTTGGTCAGCTTCAACTTCTAACTTTTATCTTATTTTTTTATTTCTAAATATTATTTTTTTCTGCCTTTTTATTTTTTAAGGTTTTTGCCGGTTTTTTCATATTAATTTGTATTGTCTATGATGAGTTAACATATTTATTTAGTTTTAAATTTTTTAAATTTGGTTACGTCAAATAAATCTACATCAATTAGAATGTATTTCAGTCAACTATAGTATAATTTCAATTATAAGATAATTTATTTTGGTTCAATCAAGCGGCACCTAACTCTGTCTGAAATCTGAATCTATTTTATGTCTCATCTGTTTTGATTACGTGTTGCTGTGCCGATTGTGAATTCCAAGCTGAGTTGATTCATTCGTTCGTTCTCCCAAGCTGCCTTCGGTTTCACAGTCTATCACTAGTCGAAGCATTCGTTCTTAGATGAGTGGTGCTTCTATTAGATTGCGAAGTTCAGAAACCAACCTGCAGGCGATGGCCCATCTACCAGTGTCACAACAAAATAGAGAACCGTAGAAGCTATGGTGGAGAGTTTGTTTGATTACAGGTGGTGCTACATGCTTGCGAGTCTTGTACGCTGCTAAAGGGTGATGCCTGATGTTTTTGGCCAGCACCCAGCAACCTGACATTACACTACAAAAACTTTTGTAGACTTGTTTTTTCTGTAGACTTGGTCCATGAAAACAGAGACGGAAGCAAGTTGGAGTACTAGAAAAACAATTTGCAGAGTTGCACAACCCTTGGTGCATTTTTTTTTTAAAAAAAGACACTTATCGTATCTTATTTCGCGGAGTTCCTCAAGGAAAAGAAGATGTGTATCAACACGGTCTAGAGAAGCAGGAGCGCTAGTAGTTGTAGTTTCGATAACAAGATAGTACTTTTTTTTAGGCTTTTTGTTTGTGTCTTTTAGCTTTTTCAAAAATTAAAATAGATGAAATGATTTTTTTAAAGTAAATTTTCAATCCGTTTTTTAATTTAAAACTATGTGTGTCATCCGTGTAAAAATTTCTGCCATACAGATAAATACTATCAATCGTAGCACAATCTTTAGCCGATCGCTGCACATTGGATAGAAACGTTTAGCCGGTTAATCTCGTTTCTTTAAAGCCTGGAGTGTGTGTAACGCCCCCATTTTTTGGGAGCGCTGGTAATCCCCGCAACTGCTCAGGACTGTTCAGTTGCGGAGTACTGTACCTGAATGAGCACCAGTTCAATACAAGTTTACAAACAAGAACCAAGTTTTAATACAGAATTAAAGCTTAGCAGTCTAGATTTGGACACGGTCGACGTGCAAGCCCAAAGTTAACTTACAGTACAAAAGAAACTCCCACAGGCGTACTTGAGAGCGGTTAAAACTTAAAACCACTTGTCACCGAAGAAGTAAGATCCTTCCAAATCTTTTTCAACAGCTTGTTCATCATGTCCATTGCTCTTCTGTTTGTTGTTTAACATGTAATGAGTACAACCGTACCCAGCAAGTCACAAGGGTAAATCCTACTTTAACTAATTACCAGGATTTGTCAAATGATGAAAATATATTGGTTTTATTAACGAAGTACAAATGAAAACTTTTCAAGATTAGGTGGTTTTCAATACTTGATTACTCAGCATACTTCGATTAAAACGTAAAGAAATCTACTCATGCCTTGCTGTTCGAATCACCCAATAAACACAGCTTCATCTAACAAAAGCATGTTGTATTCGAATACCATTTATTTTACTCTGCAGAGTTACCTAGTTTTACCCATAAGATTTCTTAAACTTCCAATGTCATGCAATAAACACGTTTCAGCTTGCGTGTGACTGAGTTGAGAAAATAAGGTGTTTCACTGCTCAATTCTTTATATAACCTCTACCCAGTAGATCCACCTAAATCCAGTTTCACACTGGCTAGACCTAACACTTTTGCCCGTCCTGAGTGGCCCCTACCATTGTTAGGTATGGCTTTACCGTTCCGCATACCAACTCCTCGTCATTTAAACTCCTGCCCACTGTAGAGATTCAATCAAGTTGAGTAGTTAGTAGACTAGGGTTTGACAAGTTAACACTTGTGGTTGAGCGATCACTGTGTCCTTTACTCAGTATAAGGTTCTTGTCATTGCTTTTCACTTGAGGCTGCCAATCGCAACCCAGATCCTCTGTGCTCGACAGCACTACCACCTATATGCTCAAGCCTCCACCCTAGGGTAAAGTCGTGGACGAGGGCCATCTTGTAGTTTTCCATAATTTTCCCTTATCCTAGAATCATTTTAGCAATTCTACTGGTCAAACGCCAAGTTACTTAGTAGTACAAAATTTTGATTGAGCTAATCTATAATTATTTATGCAATAATTAAATATTACTAAGGTTGTCAAGGTGAATATGGGCTCAATTTAAATAGGGTACTTTTCAGTGGTAAGACATAACTAATTAGCATGTCATTCTAAACACTTATTTTAATTAAATAATATTTCATAAATAACATTAATGCAAATACTATAATTAAATAATTTAAATTTCATTCCTTTTTATTTTGAATATTTAAAAGCTCAGGAATTAAATAATTAAAATAACATTAATTGGTTTGGATTTTATTTGAGCTGAGATTGGTGGAACGGATGTTAAAAATGGGTTCGTGGCGTCAAAACAATTGAAATAGGGTATTTTTTTTGTGTTTTTGGGCTCGGATGAACAGTATTAGCTACCTGGAGGCATCGTGTGTGGTAATATTCTCAAAGAAGATTGTGAGAAGATCCGGCGAAGTGTGAAGGTTGGAGCTCAATTACCCGGAGCAGAAAAGAGCTACCACTAGTGGATTTGAGGTGGAAGCCTTAATTCGTGGAGTAGATCTAATTAGTTTGGGCTTACCTCAACGTGGACTAGGGGAGAGCGGTAACTCTCCAAACACCACAGTAAGAAGAGACCGTGTCTATTGTGGTTTGTTTTCTTGTGCTCAATTTGCCTTCAAGCAATTTACTTTCATAGAATTAAATTGATTGTTTGTCATCTAAAATTACACACCTTGACATAGCCTAAAATTGTTGGTGCACTTAGGTGAACTTAATTGATATAGGTGTTGTTTATGCTAAACCAAATTGATTTAAGTCTCCGCATTGTTTACTTTGTTTAGACAAGTAGAAAATATCTTGAATTGTTAATAATAATTAGAAAAGATTTTTCATACCGCCTATTCACCCCTCTCTAGTCGGCCTCCTCAATCTCACAACTACTCCGACGATCTTCCGGCGAATTGGGGAGTGGTTTAACCATCTCTGGGGTATAGGGTTCATGATGGTGATGAGGGTTTGGGTTGAGGGGTTCTCAGATGAGCCGTCCACGATGAGGGCTCTACGGCCGACGGTGGCTTCCGTCGCCAGAACTCTCAAGAAATGCTCTCGTTCCAAAGAGTTCTTCTTTATGATTAAGGTGCTCTGGAAATGCCATGGTAGCGAGGAATTGAATTTTGGTGGTCGGAGGTGGGAGTTAGGACGAGGGGCTCACCAGGCTCAGGAGACTTCGGCGGTGAGGCTGTGGTGAGAGAGAGCTCGATTGACGGTTCTAGCGAGTAGTGGGGAGTGGTGCGGGGCTCTCAGTGGAAACAATCGAGCTTTAAGGGCGAATTGAGGTGGTAGGAGGAGAAAAGAAGATGGCCAAAAGAGGAAGGTAGATTTCCAAGGGAAAATGCTAAATTGGGGAGGAAAAGAGAATTCAAGCAAAATCCAAAAAGAATTCAAATCTTTTGAATTTTTGAGGTGTTTCAGTGTGCAGCATGGTAGAGTATATGTCTCCATCCTCAGCAAGTCCTGCGTTTTGGCCATGGTCTGACTCGCGTGTGCGCGTCAACCAAAAGGGAATTCAAATATGAGAAAAACTTACGAACGATATACCATTTCTTTCTTTACCGATGGCATAGAGTAACCTCCTCTTCCTCCTCCTTACTACCTTCGGCTTCGGATTTGACAAAGTGCCATCGTGCCGGAAAAAAGAGGGGGAGGGGGAGCGGTGGGGTAGATGCCAGAGAGCGGCTGGGAAAGAGGCCGAGGAGTAACGATGAGATAGAGAGGGGGAGGGAGGGTGGCCACGCGGTTATTCAATTGGATTGGAATCCAATAAAATACGTTGGATAGCAGCCCTCTTCAAAATAAAAACCATGTGATGGCGCACCGTTGGAGGAAGAAACAAGCGAGCAAAAGAAATTGAACAAAATCTGCCGCGGTCATCGTCATTCGGTCTTCTCTGAAGTTTTCTGCGACCCTGGGTTGTTTCCCAAGAAACTTCTCTGACATTCGGAGATGTGCCTTGTGACAGAAGCAGCTCAAGAAAATTCAACGACATAGTTTAGTACTCCGTACATCATTTGTTAGCCCGCAATTTCATTTTCATTCTTCATTACGTTGTTGGTGCCGGCTGTCTAATCTGAACCAGCGTTGGTGGTAATCTTCGCATCATTCTTTTTCTTCCAGAACTGATGATGTTCTTGACGTTTGGCGAGGAAGAAAGCGCCACATAAGCATCTATGGTGTACCCGATTGAGACGCCGAGGCAAATTACAAAGTAGATCCCCGGTTATCCTGCGCCTGATATCAATATGGACGCAAGTCAATTTTTCACTGCCAGTAAAAGTGGATGTTTTATTTTTCTAAAAGAATTCCTTCGGAACTCTCCGCATTCCGAACCAGGTATTGGCTGACAATCCGTTAGACATTAATTACAATCAGGGAAAGTTTTTAGTTGCAAGTAAACAATGACATGGCAATATCCATCTTAGTTATCCTTTAACTATATTAAATAAATAAAATTTTATATAAAAAATAAAGAAAAATAATATAATGTGTCTTATGCAAGAGAGTCTAAGATAAAAAGTTATAGTAAAAATAATATAAAATAGTTAGAGAAATAATTTACTATTACAGATATTATCTCTAATACTGTTTTTAAGTGAGGTGGAAGTTTGAGAGACAAACATTGTACATGTCCTTATGATTTTTGGTTTTTCTATAATAACCAAGTATCAAACGTTTTGTCTTTTTAAGATATGGTCTATAATTTAATTATAGTAGATATTATATCAACCTCAGTTCTATTAATTAAAACTGTATGAAATTATCTCTCATGATACTCTAATAAATAAATAAAAGTTGTAGGTGAGCAAACCGGTCGTTATTAAAAAAAAGGAAAGAGCAGCGACCGGGCAAGGATGTCGGTGGCGAGACGGCGGACGGATCCCGGAGTTAACGTCGTTACTTACCGATCAACTGATTTTGTCCGGTAGTAGTAGCGAGTTTCTCAAACTTCGTTCTGCTAGTGACAAGCGTACATACAATTATACAAACTTCGTGTTGCAAATATAGATAATGTTTTGTGACACCTCGGCCTATATAGAATTAAACCTATAATAACATATATATATGTGTATATATGAGGGTATGAGTTAATCCCATCTTATTAATTTAGCTTGAGAATCACTAACATATAAGTCTAAGGTTGTGATCAAAATGGCTTGAGCTTTTGGCTTCAGCTTATTTTTGCACTATTCATAAATTTCGTCTTTTTCTGAACTTTTGGCTTTTTTTTGAGTTTTTTTACCGGTTCTTTTTTTCCTCGTATTTGTTTGTATTATACGTAATGGGCTAACATGTTTTTTCTATTTTTAAATTTTTTTAAATTTAATTATGGTAAATAAGCCTCTGTCAGCTACAGTGCTTTTTTCAGCCAGCTACAGTGTTTTCAGCCATAAGCCACGGGCTTTTCAGCCATTTTGATCACAACCTAAGGCTTCTAATGGTAGCAACCCCCGGTTAACCGTTTTGCGCGAAGCGAGGACGAAAATGCAAGCGAGTTGCTACGTGTACATGGTTTATCTAGATAATAGAGTTAGATCTAAACCGATTTAGATTCTAGGGTATTACATGTTTGTTACAGTTGCAGTCGTAGTAGACATCAAAAGAACACAGAGCAATTCACGCAGGACATTTGGCTGATTGATGATGATAATCGGTAGGACTATGCAATACATATAGTCCAAACCCCAAACCAAGTGGCTGCAAGTCAAATGTAAATTTTGCAGCAAACCGGACCAACTTGACTATTCATACCCTGATCAACTCGGCTTCGGCTTCTGGTTTATTTTTCACTATTCATAAGTTTCGTCTTTTTTTGAACTTTTGGCTTTTTGTTGAGCTTTTTTGCCGGTTCTTTTTTCCCGTATTTGTTTGTATTATACGTAATGGGCTAACATATTTTTTATATTTTTAAATTTAATTATGCTAAATAAGCCTCTGTCAGCTACAGTGATTTTTTCAGTCAGCTACAGTGTTTTCAGCTATAAGCCATGAGCTTTTCAGCCGAACCGATCACCACCCAAACATGGTTACACGCTATAAACCAAAAGGTTGGTTAGAAGGAAGTGACGAGTCATGCTGCAGACGTTAGGTACGTGTCCACGACAACAATGGAAAAAATAATTTGTGAACTATTGAAATGAGGCTTATCTGGTGGAAACATAGCCGGTTCATATGCACACCGGCAACAAAATATTTTCACAACCACGTACGTCTAGTCACCTTAGATGCGGATCATTTGCACTGCCAAACAAATTTCACAGTGCTGTAGTATTGCACAAATAGCTCAATCCACAAGCAACAATTGGCCGCAAATAAAAATCCTAGCACTGTTCACTATGAAAAATTGTAAGCACTATAACAGCGTTAATGTAACTAGCATCGTGGCCCGTGCAATTACCGGACATTATTCTTAGAGCATATTTAATTAGTTTAGTGCTACATTTTGTGATGGATAATAAAGGAACCACATACGGAAAATAAAGGGTTGTAGACCACATGAAATAATTCAAAAATTAGAAAATTTAAACTATTATCAATTTGGTTTAATTTTCATGTTTGTATAATTGGTTTCATTTTTGATATTAATGTATAATAGTATAAGTTAAAACAAAGATCATAGATTATGTCTTTAGGAGGAAATACTTGTTCATTATAATTTTTAATCGGCATTCCAATAATAGAGACAATAGTTGTATCTATATTAATAAAATTAAAAGAATACAAATTAAATAGATATTGTAGGCAAATCATGTCTGCGCGTGGATCACTTAAGTTCAATTCTATCTCTAATATCTCACGTTTTAATTTTATACAAGAGTCCTCCAACTATATGTGCATGTATATCATAGTGCAAATCAACTTTATGCGTACTTTCATAGATCAAGAAAAAATATTGGTTTGATTTGTTAATCGTAAGAAGGTTCCACCTAATTAAGAGCTCGATGCTTTTCTTTTTTGAGAATTTCTAGCAATTATTCTCATTTATCAGGTAACATCTACTGGCTATAGATTGTTAAATATAATTAGGGTCCACTAAAATAAGGGCCAGATTTGTTTGGAAAAATTTCTATAATATTTATGTTTTTAGCGTATCTAATCAACCATTCCAAGCTTTATTTTTATGATAGATAACACCTAATGGTTAATATAGTTGAACTTTAATTAGAATGCACCATATCAATGATAATTCTAGCAACAAAATTTTAAAGCTGTAAACACACATTGTTAGAAAGCGTGCAGTGGTACAGGTAGAATAAGTCTTGTCTTTTTATTTTTGCTTTTTTTTCTTATCAAGTGCCACTTTTTTCTCATGCATGGCTTTTACTCATTTATTTTGCACGTCCACGTCCTTTTTCTTTCGGACGTGGCTTTTAGTATGGGCCATCTAATTTTTTATTGTTTGTTGGGTTCATCTAGAATCTATAATAGGTAGTATTGTCTTATAAGATTCTTTGTTTTATCTAAGACACCCACTGATGATCATTAACTGATCAGAATAAGGGTCCAATGAATTGAGGGATAGATGTTTTTTCCTTTTTGTCTTAGAATTTCTAGCTTATTTCTCTTTTTCTTACCAACTATAACACTCATGTCATCGATTTTTAGAATATAGTTGGCAGATTTTTTGGTAATTTACTTTAGAATTTGTATGAAAATTAAATTGCTAATTTCATTCCCCTCAAATTTTAGTTAGTTTGAATTTTACTTGACATGGACTTTTTGTTTAATTTGTTAATTTTCATTTAATTATTATTCTAAATTCTAGTTATTTATGGATGTTACCTTAGATGTGATATGAAAAATCAAATCACTAATTTTATTTATTTGTTTATAATAAATTTTAGTTAGTTTGGATTGTACTTGACATGTGATTCTTTCTTTTTAATTTGAGCTATTATAACTTGGGGCCTGTGATAGATATTTTTGGTTCATGTGAGATCTTCCTCGGAGTGCCTATTTAGTATAGGTTTATAAATTTTAATATTTTTAACATTTAGGTTTTAAATTTGTTTACAAACAAAATATCTAATCAGCCTTTAATTTTTATTCTAAAGTTGCATGTCTTTTATCATACTTCTCGTGGATTTCTTTTTAGTTTTAGGTTGGAATTCATATGAAAAACTAATATCTATTTTTTACTTATTATTTTGAATGTAGTTGTTAGGGGTTTACTTTGAAATTTATATGGAAATTAAATTACTAATTTTTCTTTATTTTAAATTTGAATTTTTTTTAATTTGCGCTGTACCTGCCATGGACTCTTTTGTTTTAATATGAGATGTTATAAGTTGTGTCCATTAGATCGATGGCTAGATCTTTTTTGAAGTGTATAATTAGTATAGACGTAGATAGTTTTTATATCTATAAGTCAACTATCAAATTGAAGCCTTTGAAATTATGACCCATCAAATTAAGGGTTAGATATTTTACTTTTTGTGAGAATTTCTAGAATATATGTTTTTTTACCTCTAAAAGGTACGTCATCGACTTTTAGTATATAATGACATATGGCTAATCCAAAGCATGGTTTTCCCTTCATAATTGGAAGATAGCTCCGATACATGCTCTATGCATTTTGTATAGTGTCAGAGATATCAACACAATCATGTTCTTGCTCCTAATCATAAGCTAAACACTTGCATATACGAAAATTGCAAATAGCCACACTAATTAAAATAATCTAGAAGTAGCAAATTAACGCAACACACACTATAAGATGCTAGTTTGGGCCAAGGTGGGGGTCACTCCCCCAACACAAACCAATTAGGAAGATATAGCAAAAACATGTATCGGAGAGGAGAGTTGTGTCTACCTATACTGTTTGTAGTAAGTGTTCATTCTTTTCAGCTATGACTTATGGCTTTTGAATTCTGGCTATTCGCGAGAGAGTATAGAGAGATAGTTGCCTGTGATTTTGGGCGATATAGCTGAAGTTGGTACATTATCTACTACAATCGACTTATAGATTCCGCCTTGAAAAGACACTCAATTTGAAAACTAGTTACTGTAGCATAGGATATAAGATATAAGTCAGAAGTCGAAAAGAACGGTGCCTAAATGTAAGGAAAGAAGGAAAGGAGTAAATGACATGCAAAGAAATAAATATAAAATTATGATATAGATACAATACATAACAATCTTTAGGCCCTGTTTGGCCGGGCTTAGCTTCAATTTTTTGAGCTTTGAAGTTGTTTTTTGGGTCAAACATGCAGACTTTGAAGCCTAAAAAGATCTACGAATTTGAAGCCGAGTCCAAAATAAAGTATGAATCTAAAGCCGGGATTTCATAGCTTCTCTTGAAACCTGGCTTCAAAGCCAAAAAGAGAGAATCTAAGCTCGTCCAAACGGTACCTTATAGCTCAGTTCGATAGGACTTATGCTTAGGCTTTCGCTTTCGTTACTGTAATAACTAGCTTTTAAACGATGTATTTTTTTAAAGTATGGTCTATATGTAGGTTATAGTAGACACTATATTAAATTTAGCTATATCGATTAAAATCATATATATTTATTTTTTCTATATACTATCTCTCATAAATAATCAAAATTCAAAAACCATATATTAAAAGATATAAGCTATGCCCCAAAGTAACCCACCCATGGATTTGCATTGGGAGTGCCTCCCAGTCCCAGCTAACGGCCGTTAGCTGCCGCTTCACGGCGCGCACCATGCACGAAACTACCCAGACAATTGACAAACGAACAAAACAAATTTGCTGCTGCGCCTCGGCAGTTGACTCCTCTCAATTCCCCGGCAAAATAAATCTGAAACGGCAACACCCCCCCCCCCCCCCCCCCGGCCCGAAACCTCTCTCTCTCTCTCCCCTCCCCTCTCCTGTCTTCTTCTCCCTGCCTGCTTCTCGTAAAGAACACGAACACGGGCGGGCGCAGCCGCCGTCTTGACCCACCAAGCGAATCAAGAACCCCACGAGCTTATAAGCGCCTTTTGCCCTCTCGAACGGCTTGTCGCGCAAGCCGCTGAGAGTTTTCTGTTCCGCCTCCGCTGGTCGCAGATTCCCGCGAAAGCGAGGACGAGCGCTTTGTTTCTTTCTTTCTCTCCTCGCTCTCTCTCTGTCCTCCCCTTGTGCTCTCTGTCCTGCAAGAGAGGCAGAAAGTTGCTGTCTTTCAAGCTGTTCTTTTTCTCTTGCGGAGGTGCTGGTACTACGGCTCCTGTTCCTGGCGGCGGCGCGGCGGCCGTGGGTATATGTGATTCCGGCGACGATCGATGCACACGGTGAAGGCCTGGGTGGCGGCCAACTACGCGGAGCCTATGGAGTCGATGAAGCAGTCGCTGCGCGTCGCGTACGTGGTCTTCTCCTTCTGCGCGGCCTTCTTCCTCGGCGGCATCAAAGGCATGTCTTCTTGTAATCACGCCTTGCCATGTTTGATTTGGAATCGCGTTTGCGGTTGGGGCCTGCGTTGTTCTGGTGTGCTTATTTTCTTGCTTCTGAAATGGGTGTGCAGCGATGGTGGTCGGCCCGGTGGCCGCAGCGCTGATGATACTGGGCAACGTCGGCGTGATACTCGTTCTCTTCCCGGCGCACGTCTGGTGGACCATCTACTCGCTCATCAAGTAAGCCGCGAAACAATTCCTCTTCTTGTATTCTTGCTTTAGCCAAGAAAATGTTGTTCTTCGGTATTTTCTTGTGTTGGAGACAGGGCATTTAAGCAATTGGTTTCTTGATTGCCATCATTCTCATCTCGTGAATGTTTTGGGCAAGCTTTGATTTTGCTTTCTCCATTGTTTTCAGAATCCAATTTCGGTTGCTTCAAATGATAATCGGTCCTGTCGTTCTACTGATCGCTGTTCCTCTGCATTCTTAATTCAGGACTGACCGTATCAACGCGGGGCTAAAATTGGCGGTGCTCATCGCGCTGCCGGTGCTGTTCGGCCTCTGGCTGGGTCTGGGCATCTTCGGGAGCGCGCTCGTGGCTCTCGGCTATGGCTTCTTCACGCCATGGATCTCCACCTTCGAGGCGTTCAGGCAGGAGAGCGAGGCCAAGAAGTTTGTGCACGGCATTGCGGTAAGGACACGCCCTGCACGATGCTGCAGGTGGAGACCAGCAAGGTACTGTCCTTGCCAAGAATGTCCCGCAGCACTCACTGAGATGGTGTTTCGGTTTGAGCAGGACGGAACGTGGGGGACGATTAAAGGCAGCTGCACGGTGGTTAGGGACTTCGCCGATATCTGCTTCCACTCCTACCCTGTTTACCTCAAGGAGTTGCGCGAGTGCTCGCAGAATCGCGAGCCCCATTCGATAAGGTATCGTGATCCTACTTGAGCACTAGTTGCGTCTCTTGGGATGCTTAGGATTAGTTCCATGTTGTAATCCATGTGACAAGGATGGTTTAGTAACCTGTCATGATTCGTGTTAGACTGTTAGTAAAGCTTTTTTCTGCAGCGATAGCATTACTATGATCATTGCACATTGCAGTTGCTTAACATCTTAACATTGCTATCGATGAGTGAATGCACGCGTAAAATCATCCTGAATGAATTTGTGCAGGTTGTTGGATGTGCCCTCGTGTATAGCTGTTGCTCTCTTGGGGTTAATCGTGGACATACCGCTTTACACGGTAATCGCGCTGATAAAGAGCCCCTATATGCTCTTCAAAGGCTGGCAGAGGTTGCTGCATGACCTTATAAGCCGTGAAGGTCCGTTCCTTGAAACAGTTTGTGTGCCGATCGCTGGCCTGGCTATCCTTTTCTGGCCCCTGGTGGTTGTTGGGAGCGTCCTGTTAGCTATTGTCTCAAGCATTTTCGTGGGGCTTTACGGAGCAGTCATCGTCTACCAGGTTGCTATCTTACCACAGTGTTTGTATTCTTTCTTGCCCTGTTCTTATGTGTCTAATCCGTACTATATGGGAGAGATTGTCTGATGTACTCAAAAATTATGCCGTGGCCCTTATCGCAGGAGAAGTCGTTCCAGAGGGGAGTTTCCTATGTGGTGGCCATCGTTGCTGAGTTTGATGAATACACCAATGACTGGCTTTACCTTCGTGAAGGGACAGTTCTTCCAAAGTAAAGTGTTTCCATTGCTTCCTTTGATGTTGAACTTTGTGATATACTTTGTCATGTGCTGCTTCGTCACAGTGCAAATGTTTTCCACTAGGCCATCCTATCGAAAGAGGAAGTCGTCCAATTCCACGGAGTTCTCGGTCAGGACAAATGTTTCTGTTAAGGGAGGCGAGTACCCCACTGCTTCCGGTGAAGCACCAGCAATGCTGGTTCCAACTTTGGCTCCGGCGAGATCAGTTAGAGAGGCCATACAAGAAGTGAAAATGGTCCAGGTCCGTTTCTCTTCTTTGTTAAGTTCTTAACATTTCCTGTCATATTTGCACAAAAGTTACCAAGACACATCATTAATTCATTATACACAGTTCCCTCTTTGAGCAAAAATTTGTGATAGTTACTGAAAGTTAGTAATAAGTGCATTCATTGTTGCAGTATCCTCAATATAAAACCCTGTCCGGAAAAAAAAGACAATGTACTCTTTAAGGGGCATGTTCCTTACAAGGGATAGGTAGACATTTTTATTGTTGCATCCATTCTCTCTTAGATTTGGTGAGCTGGTTCTAATTGAAGTAATGCCATAAATGAATTGATGCCATGAAAGCAGGGATAGTCAAGACTTTTTTGATGTTGGGTCCATGCTTTTTTAGATTAGGTGAGCTAGTTCTAGTTGAGATAAATGTCATAAATGAAAGGAAGGCATAAGAGCAGGGATACTGAAACATTTTAATTGTGGCATCTATGATCTCTTACAGTAGGTGGGCTTGTTCTAATTGAAGAAATGCCATAAATGAAAGAAACCATAACAGGAAGAATAGTTAGACATCTTGATGCATACACGATCTCCTAGATTTGATGTGCTTGTTTTAAATGAGGCAATGTCGTGATTTATTAATGAAATGAAAGCCCAGAAAAGAGAAAATAGTTGAACCTTGAAGGCCTTTTCCCTAAAAAAATGTATGATCTTAACCAAAGCAACGGTTGATGTATTATAAGCTTCCAAGGTTACTTGAGTAAGTAGATCCAGTTGTCTATAATTGCTTTGTTTGTCTTGGTAAATATTTTCAGCCAGGGAACACATAAGGATTTGTAATTACGATGTCCAGGTCCCATAGATCATATTTTGTTATACAAAATAATGAGTTTGAACATACGTTTTGCTTAAATTTCACAAGATTCAAATGATAACCTGCAGACAGCTTAATATATACAACAGAAAGAGTTATAAGTTGGATACTTAGATGTACTGGATTTCCCCTTAAGTATGAGCCAATGTCTTGCAAGGATAATGCCAGATTTTATATTATGTATAAATTTAGAATGGAGAAATATAGATGTTGCTACCAATTTGGATTATGTTCTATTGTAGATGATGATACAATTCACAGTGCAGCTAGCTGGTATTTCATTTTGATCAACTATGTCCCGCCTGAAGTCCTAATTTAGCTCCTTGATTTGCAGATATGGGAAAATATTATGAAGTCATGTGAACAAAGGGGCAGGGATCTTTTGAATTTAAATGTCATAACTACTGTTGATTTGACAGAGTGGTTAAGAACAAAGGAAAGTGACCATGAAACAATAGGCCTGGGAGTACCTTCTTATTCTCTTCTGTGTACTGTCCTCCAATCAATCAAGGCTGGTTCTGCTGGGCTATTGGTAGGCAATGGTGTTGAGGTCAATCAACATAACCGGCCCCAAGATCGGTTGCTAGATTGGTTCTTCCATCCCGTGCTAGTGCTGAAAGAGCAAGTACAGGTGCTGAAAATGACGGAGGAAGAAGTGAGATTCTTGGAGAAGTTGACCCTTTTTGTTGGTAATTCTGCGCGTGCAAATGGGTGGGATAATGGTGCTGAAATCCCCCAAGATCCTGTGAGGACAGCACAAATTCAGGCCATCAGTAGAAGGTATGCTGTTTCTACTTCTGCTTACTTCTGACAATGATGCTTTTTGTTCATTTCAGTAGCAGTGTTATACAGTGGTTTTCTCATAACTGAAACAATTGGACGTGTAAGTAATTTTGTTTTCAGGCTCTGGGTATGTTATTATGCAATAGCAACAGAAACTATTCATTGCTGTTTTGGTGAACTGAAGGTCAAATTTTGCGGTTTTGGTGAACTGAAATTCCTTGGATCACGAAAGTTGATTCAAGCAAAAAATCGGTGTCTTACCTAACGCCATGCTACTTGATTGCTTCTGTTAGTAACACGAAGAACTACTTGATTGTTTCTGTAACTCTGTTAGTAACACGAAGCAACATTGCATTTGGTTCATGGCATGTGTATCAATGAGAACAAATACAATCATCTACCTCATCTTTTTGTTTTCTTAATACTGTCAGTTGTCGTGGCGGCGGTTCTAATTCTGCTGTGTTCGCAGGATGGTTGGAATTGTAAGGAGCCTGTCAAAGTTTCCGACGTACAGGAGGAGATACAGACATGTCGTGAAGCTGCTCGTCACGTACTCCGTTGAGAGGGAAGGGTCGTTCAGACCATCTGCGTCCAGTCAATCGATCTCTTTCTTCGAAATAACACCAGTCGAAGTGTAATCAAAGTCTTCTTCAGAAATCAGAATCAGATAGCCCTTTTCTCTTCGTCTTTCCTTTTCTTTGTTTGCTCTTTTTCTTCAGTAAATATCGCACACCATTTTGCCTGCGCCTGTGTTTTTCAAGAGGAAAGGCTCCAATCCAATGCACATGCCGTGAGAGTCACGTGCCAAAACTTCGGACATGAGTCTCCATTGTACTGTAAATTTTTGTATATACTTGTCGATCAGATCAGACGCACATGTGTTGGTTCTTTAGCTCCTCCATTGCATCCTTGTTCTGCTTAGGGATGGCAATGGGGACCTATTCCCCGTTCTCCGGTGGGGAATTCCTCTATTAGAGGACGGAGATGGGATATTTTCTTTCCCCACAGAGATAAAATTGAGTCAAAACCATTCCCTGTCGGGTGAATCGGGGGCGGGGCCATTCCTCCGCTTCCCGTCTTCATGCCCCGTATGGGACCCCGCATAAACATTGACATTTGGGATCCAGTCTGCAGTCAACCGTCGGAGTGAATGAGTGATGTTGGACTGGAGTCACATGCCTCGGCCCACACGGTCCACAGCCCACACGACCCTAGACTCCCAATGACTACTAACCCTAATTTTCAGTCATTCATTCGCTCCTTACTCCTCAATCCTCATGACCTTACCCCTCTGCCTCCCTCTCCCTCTGAAGCAGCGACTGCGACGCATAGCACAGTGCTGGCGCTCGTGCCCATGCCAGCAAGTCGGCGAATGGACCTCTTCGGATCCCACTTCTCTCCAAACTCCAGCCCCCCGCTCCTCCCCTACGCCCCGTAGAGAGCCCTGAGCCTTCGGCGACTGGATCTGCTCCTCCTGGCAACTAGATCTACTCCTCTCGACCCGGCACAGTCGCAGACGTAAAGGCGAAGGTGCGAACTGCTGAAAGAAGGAAGACATGGTGGAACCAAACACGCTGTATCGGGGAGTAGGTGGAGTTCGGAGGTGGTACAAACCTATGACATATAAGGCTATAAGGACAGAAGGTGTGGTTAATCAAACTACAAAATGAAGGAACTTTCAAGTGGAGGGTCCATGCAGCTAGCCCGAACACTAACTCGTACATTGCAGTGATGTGCATGAGCTCCTGTGGTGGGGGCACTTCCAAAAGTAGGAGGAAAAAAAAGGAGAGACAAAAGGTGAAGCAGACTCAAAGCAAATTCTTTGAGGAGCACAGTGACTTTAACGGATAAAAACCAGAGTGAAGATTGTTAAGTTAGGGTGACTCGTATCTAATTTTTAAGATTTAAAAAAGTGTGTTATAAAGAATTCTAGATAAATCATATCAGAATTGGGACTTCTACTCTTATTTAGATTATGATTCCTACTCTAATTGGAGAAGACATACGAGAGACTATGTAAACCATGGTGGTAGCCATAGAGAAGCAACCAACTCTACTTATCCAAAGCAAAGAGCATACGAGAGGGTTAGATATTAGGATATTTTTAGTACTAAATTCTTGTATAGGGTAAATATCTGAGGGTTCTAAAAGATTCAAAAGGGTTATGAATGAGAGACAATTCTTTAAGGTTGTGCTTAAAGAATTTGTGGTCGGATTCGTCAAATCTTCTTTCTCGTCGTGGTTACTTCAACGTCGTTATTTTGATTCTTTCTACAAGATTATCTTCTTCGTTCTTAATAACACCTACGCTCATATCGTATTTCATAAACACTGATCTAATCCAAAAGCTACTACGCATATAAAAGGTATCAGGGTGTAACACAAACTACTACCAACACAAACAACTCTCGCATTTCAAATAACAAGCAAGAGAATGTTCGATTCCTAACTCGACAGAAGCGAAACGACAGAAATACTACGAATGGACTCGATCGTTGCACCTTAGATTTTGAAAGGAAAGGAAAAACATATGTTTGCTTGTTCATGGATTGAAGGTCGCATCGATCTCTCCAGGAGTTGACGTGAAGAAAAAACAAGTCAATAGCGACGTAGCAGAACCAGACCACCACTCTCCCTTGGTTGCATCGACGTTAACAGAAAAGAACAACGGAGAGAAAGCCCTCCTTAATTACCTTCACTTTCACGCTAGGTTCCTCGGTATACTGGATTTATTTTTGCCAGCTTATCTTTGCTCCAATCAGCACAATTTTTTATATAAATAAATTGTGCTAATTGGAGCTTTTAAGCTTCGGCGGATGTAAGATCGAGGAGGTCGACTAGAGAGGGGTGAATAGGCGGTTTAAAATTTTTCTTCTAATTTAGGCTAACAATTTTAAACTTAACAATTTCCTAAAGCAAGTAAACAGTGTATCTACTAAAACAATATGAAATGGCTCAAGTGATCACTAGCACAATATCAATTAACCTAAGAACAATTACAATTCAAGCCTAAGTCAAAGTTTGCTACTCTAAAATCACAAGCAATCAAATGATTCAAATGAAATGAATTGCTTGAAAGTAAATAAGCATAAGAGAGCAAACCACAAAAGACACGACCACTTTTCACCGTGGTGATCGGAGACTTGCCGGTCTCCCCTAGTTCACGTTGAGGTAAGCCCGAACGAATCAGACCGGCTCCACAAATTGAGCCTAATCACCTCGATCACTATGGGTAGCTCTTTCCCTCTCCGAGGAGGCGAGCTCCAACCTTCACAATCTTGTCAGGCCTTCTCACAATCTTTTTGAGAAGATCACCGAACCTTCCCGCCAAGCCGTCTAGGTGCCGGCAAGCACCAAGAGTAATGAATCACAGTGGGCTTGATCACTCTCAAGTGCCAAATGGATCAATCTACGGATGCAATGCACTTGAAATCACTCAACTACCTCAATTGAATGCACTAGTAAAGAAATGAGGTGTGAGAGGTTGCTCTATGCTCAAGGATGCTCAATGATGGTTCAACAACATGTCCTTGTGCTGGTGGGGTCGAATTTATACCCCCATCAACCTCAAATAGCCGTTGCAATAAACAACCCTGAAAATTCAGGGAAATCGGAACTACTGCAGTGTTAGGGACGGTACTTCCGATTTTCTGCAGAATGCACAGAACGGCTATGTCAGTGGGTCAGAAGTAACCGTTGGACAATGAGTGCGGTACTTCCGCCGTTAAAAACGCGGTACTTCCGGAATCCCGGAAGTTCCGATATTTCCCTGGTACTTCCGATCTTAGAGAGTTGAAGTTTGAAACAGGTTGCTTTCTGGAAATAAAGTTCCGCCCTCAGTGCCAGGTACTTCCGGTCTTGCGGTAGTTCCGCCGTTCATTTTGCGGTACTTCCGATTTCTGAGAGGCCAAGTTCAATTCCGGGCGCTCTCTGGAAAAAACATTCCGCTCGGGAGCCTGGTACTTCCGGTCGATCGGAAGTTCCACACTTTGAACGCCGGTACTTCCGAAATTTCTGACAATGCACAGTTTTGATTCAAATTTAATTTTTAAAAACATGCATGATTCTAAATTGATCCATAAGGCCCATAAGCACATGATCAAGCATTTAACCATGATCCCTCTTAATAGTAGGGCATCTAACCTATAATCCGGCCTTCCAACCTTTCTCCAAGACCGGTAAAAATAAAAGATCCCTAAACTATTTACCTTTTCGACTTGGAGATCTTTTGAATATTGTGAAATCCTTTTATGTGCCTCTTTCTTTGCCTTTGAGACTAATCCTTTCAAACATTTAACACACAAATTAATCCCATGATCACATAATGTCATTAATTACCAAAACCAATATTTTTAGGGGCCTAGATGCTTTCAGCGGAGGGGGAGGAAAAGGAGGGAAAGAGGAATGGGTGCGGCACCAGCGGTCAATGGAGGTGACGGGGAGCTGATGGGCGTCGCCTCGGAGTGAAGGAGCGGTGACGGGGCTCTGCGCACGAGTAATTGCGAGGGGACGAGAGAGGGAGTAGGTGAGCGAACTGCACGGCGGGGTGCAGGCTCGCGCAGAGGAAGAAGGAGGGTGGCGACTGGCAGGTGGGCCAAGGGAGAGGATAGGGCGACGCGTGGCGAGGGGAGACGCCGCTGGTTTCCGACCAGCTGGCGTCGGGGTGACGCGGGCGGGTGAAACCGGGGGCGCAGGCGCGGCGAAGCTCTACGCGCAGCGTGAGCGCGTGCGCGAGGAGAAGGCGGGAAAGGGCGGGGCGCCAGCGGGAAGAGGGAGGCGGACGGCCGAAAGAGGAAAGCGCATTCCGCCGGGGTTGCCAAAAAGGGAAAGGGCTAAAAAATCACTCAAAAATCCAGGAAAAATCACAAAAAATTTTTTGTTTGAATTTTTGGGGCTTTTCACGTTGCACCTTAGATTTTGAAAGGAAAGGAAAAATATATGTTTGCTTGTTCATGGAAGGAAGGTCGCATCGATGTCTCCAGGAGTTGACGTGAAGAAAAAACAACTCAATAGCGAAGTAGCAGAACCAGACCACTACTCTCCCTTGGTTGCATCGACGTAAACAGAAAAGAACAACGGAGAGAGAGCCCTCCTTAATTACCTTCACTTTCAGGCTAGGTTCCTCCGTATGCTGGATTTATTTTTGCCAGCTTATCTTTGCTCCAATCAGCACAAATTTTTTTTATATAAAAAAAACACAGCCACTTGTTATTTTCCTAGGTCGTAACCATGCGTAAAGGCATTGTTAAAATCAAAATCCTGGAAAGATCCATCAGAAAAATATCGAAGGCAGGCAACTAATCAAAGGCTTGCATGTGTTGGTGTTTTCCCCCTGTCTGGAAGACGCCTGCCTCCACGCCTCCTTGGTCTCAGGAGAGAGTGAAGGGCGCGGTCTCGTTAGGAAATTGCAGTAGGAATTTCATCGGACCATCACATTACCGCAAGTCTACAATACTGGGGACGAAGCCTGTGACGGCAACACCTGTTGTGCCTGTCGGCTGGCTACGACTGCCCTACTACCAATCAACACGCCAACACCTGTTCCGCGCTTTCTGCGTACAGCTATTAAAAAAATAAGAGTGTAATACAAAAGATAATATTAGATACTTATTTTTTTCATTCCGTATTCGTTTCATAAACCCTCAGATGGTCGGTCGTATGAAAAGTATCTACTTTTTTACATAGGACATTGGACATATGGTGATTATCGCCAAGATGTCAAAGAAAAAACACTCAGTATTTTCCGCCTATTAGATGTGACAATCCGCTTATATATTATCTTATTCCTAAGTGAAGTCACAATAGACTTTCCCATATCATTTTATATTCGGATATATACAAACGGATATTATTCATTGTGTATTTTATTATATATATATTTTAAAATTAAAGTTAAATATAGATAATATCGGATACTAATTTATCTATTCTATATTTGTTTTATAAGTTTTTAATCAGTTAGTTGGTGACATGGATGAAAATTATCCCACACTGTTTACACCGAACCGGTTAGGGCGGTGCCGCCGCCTGCCTGTCTCCCGCTTTGCGGGATTTCCTCATTGATTTTTTATCCGCCGAGGCGCGTGGGTGGGAGCGGGCTGGATTTGCGCGTCCTGTAGCCGCGCTCCCCATGTGACGGGGTCCCTCGTCGCTGATCCCGCAGAGCAACGACATCGCGACCAGACCAGAGCAGACCAGCGCGAGCGAGCGAGCGAGCGCGTGTGCTCCTTGGCCAGCGATGCGCGCCCGATCCGTGGCTGGGATCTGAGGATGGCGGCGGCGGTGAGGAGGAGGGCCGGGAGCGTGGCGCTCGGGGACCTGCTGCGGCGGGAGGCGTCGGCGGAGCGGGCCGCGGCGGCGGGCGAGAGGCCCGGGGTGGCGGCGGGGCAGGCCGGTCGGGCCAAGAAGGGAGAGGACTTCGCGCTACTCAAGCCGGCCTGCGAGCGCCACCCGGGCGCCCCCTTCTCCGCCTTCGCCGTAAGTGCTCGCCTCAACCGGCTCCACGCACCGATTGGAATTACGCTACGCTGCGGTTTACATATCTCGTCCCGCGATCTGCTCGGCGGTGGCGTGGTGTCGCTCGCCCGGCCGGGGCTGGTTCTGAGGGGTGTTTGGTTTGGTTTGGTTTGGTTCGGTTTGCAGCTGTTCGATGGGCACAACGGGAGCGCGGCCGCGGTGTACGCCAAGGAGAACCTCCTGAGCAATGTGATGCGCTGCGTCCCTGCCAATCTGAGCAGGGACGAGTGGCTCGCCGCCCTCCCGAGGGCTCTGGTCGCCGGGTTCGTCAAGACAGATAAGGATTTCCAAACAAGAGGTAAAATTCCTTTCCATACATGGAGCTAATCAAAGCCCATCCTAGCTAGGACAACTAATTAGTACCATATCTAGTACTACTCTACTATGCAGCTCTATGGCCAAGGGTCAACCGTAGTTTGGTGATTCAATTCAAGTTGTGTCTGTGCCGTGCATGGTTTGATGGTATGCCCACTTGGTGTTTCAGCTCACTCCTCGGGGACAACCGTGACGCTTGTCATAATCGATGGGTCCGTTGTGACTGTTGCGTCCGTTGGTGATTCGCGCTGTGTACTGGAAGCTGAGGGTTCCATTTACCATTTGTCAGCCGACCATCGTTTCGATGCTAGTGAAGAGGAGTAAGATTGCTATCTCACAGAGCGTTCTGCCGTCTCTTGTCGTCGATATGATTGGTTCTCATCACTTGTCGGGTTTGATTCATAGGGTTGGACGTGTAACAGAATGCGGAGGAGAAGTTGGAAGGCTAAACGTTGTCGGTGGAGCTGAGGTTTTGCTCTTTTACCTTTTGTGGTTGCCCAAGTGTTCCCTCTATTTTGCACCGTTGGAGCCAAGGGGCTTTCTATTGTTGAAGTTTTACGCATGCAGTATTCAATATGTCTGGAAAAGTTGTAGCTTGGAAAGTTTTGCTGTATGCTAGTGACTGATTTGGCGTGTAGAAAGTTATTCAACGTGTAGAATTTTCATTGGGCGAGCAGGGCTTGTTGTTTACTTCAAGTTATGCTGGATGGTGGCTGGAGGAAGTTCTTGAATTGACTGGCAAATCTATGCTTCTGCAACTATTCTCCTTTCTGTTTGTTTCTTTTTAATTTGAATTGATGGGACTAATGAATCAGGTTATTTATGAGTACCTTTTTGGTTTAGAACCAGATTTGGTTTGCTTATGGAATTAATATGTGTCTGTTGTACATGCTGTTGACTATTGTGTGGTGCATTTCAAAACTTTGCAGTTGCGTAATAATATATGTTGCATATCTTCCATAGGCTTTCCTTTACAAAACCATCATTTTGTTTGTAGATCTGTTTCACACCTCTTGTTTGACCCTTGTTTCCTTCATTGTTCATCCAGATTGGCCCCCTTAGATGTTGGCCAGGTGGTTTATGCCTATCAAGATCAATTGGTGATCAGGATGTAGGTGAATTTATCATTCCTGTTCCTTTTGTGAAGCAGATCAAGGTACAATGTCCTGAAAATTTGTTCACATCAGTTCTGTAGAAACTAAATTTAGAACTTTCACAATAATAGTGATAGCAGATTCAAGCACCAGAAGTTCTGCTGTTTCGATATTCTCATTATCATTTTTTTTTTGAAATGTCCCTTTCTTATGTAAATTTGACAGAGGATAAATTGTACATGTTTCCCTGTATCTTACCTGGTCATATCCAGTTGTTTCATTCCCATTTCCCTTGTTTCAAAGTTTTTTCATGGTTGTAGGTCTGCAAGTTATGTTTTCTTTTTGAGAGGATTATTCAGTAGTTCTGTGATTTCCTTTAAGTAGTTTTTATCTACCTTGATTTTTTGCCATATGCTCGAAATATTAACGTCTTCTAATGTTTGCTGCAGCTATCTAATGCTGGAGGTCGACTTATTATTTCAAGTGACGGTGTTTGGGATGCCTTGACTGTGGAAATGGCTTTTAGTTGTGCACGAGGGCTTCCTCCAGAGGCTGCAGCGGATCAAATTGTCAAGGTACAGCCAGCTGATCCCACCCTTCTTGGCATGCAACTTGAAATCCCCAATTTATACTGTTCCTTACTGTTGCATATTTTGCAATTTGCAGGAAGCAGTGGAATCAAAAGGATTGAGGGACGATACAACTTGTATTGTTGTTGATATAATACCACCAGAAAAACCAAAATCCACTGTACAATCTCCAAAAAAGGCAGGAAACGGCCTTGGCTTTTTCAAAAATATTTTTTGTAGGGAAACGACATCAGATTCATTATCTCATGCTGATAAGGAACATACTTCTGAGACTAACTTGGTGGAGGAAGTCTTTGAGGATGGATGCCCATATCTTTCAAGATGGTCTGTACCCTTAACTCCATCTCGACAATGGGTGCATAACAGTTCACTAATAATTATACAATGAACTTAAAAGGTTTCCAGTTAATCAATAAACTGTCACTTGGGGAGCACTCCTTCACTACTGGTGCTAAAATGCAAGTAGTCAATCAAAGAGGTTTGCTGTTTATTGTGGTTTGTGAGATGCCATTTGAGCTGGAAGGAATTACCTTTTAGAGTAACTCCTTGACATATTCAACTGAAGGGATCTTTTATGGACTCTGGAGGTTGAAATTGTATATGCTGGAACACAACCTGTTAGATTCGATGATAAGGGTGATGTCATACCTCTAATACAAAAGCCCATGTCCATATAGAGCTTGGAGAATGTGGTTGTCTAGTATATAACACCTAAAAATAATTCAAAGAACCCAGGGTATAGCCCTTTTGTGCCAAAGTGAGGTTGGTACAGGTGTTACTACGGTTTGGGCCTCTAGGTGTTATGTTTGTCTAGTACACGGGGCTATTTTAACATTTCATCAAGCAGGCAAATGGTCTTCCTTCCACAGTTCTTAATCTATGACATAGCTTATACTTCCTTTGTAGCATTGCCAAGTATTTTAAATCCAGTCCTTCAAGATCAATTTTGAAAGAAAAATTGAAAGATTCTTGATTGGCAGCGGCATTAGCAAAAGGTCATGGCTATTGTCATGTGAGAAAGCCATGAGGTGATGTAAGAATGGAAACAGGATTGTCTTATCAAAACACCATGTGAAGTTGAATGGCTTAGCAGTTGAATTTCATCCAAACTTTTTAGATCATGGTGTTTATTTCTGGTGAATGCAGGCTAAATTCTGAATATCCAGTTCGGAATATGTTCAAGCTCTGCGCATGTGCAATTTGTCAAGTAGAGTTAGAGTCTGGTCAGGGGATATCGATACATGAGGGTTTGTCAAAGTCAGGAAAGCTGCGTCCCTGGGATGGTCCGTTCCTTTGTCATGGTTGCCAGGAAAAGAAAGAAGCAATGGAAGGGAAGCGTCACTCACGAGGTATAACTTTGTCCCAGTTCCATTCTATACTGTACTATTTATCAGGTCTAAAGCCACATTTAGAATCAATCTTCCCACATCTGCAGATTCCTCGTCAAGAAACAGCGGTTCAAGCGAATAGTTACCAAGGCGAAGAGTCGTCTTGAAGCAACCATCTAACATTGTTCCAATGGGCTGATGCATAGCTGACATTTGGCATTCTTGCAGAACTTCATCAGTTACGTGGATTATCATGGAACTAGGATCTAAAATGAACAACTAAATTAACTGGGAGGAGGAGCCTATGTTGAAGAGCTTATACACAGTGACCGAAGTGAAAGATACGCCTTGCCTTGTAATGCTATGGAGCAAGCGTCTTGCCTGGGGCTTCTCGCAGTGTCACATACAGGCCAAGGGCCTGTTAATTACGAACGGCCAATTTCTTCTGAGGCCAACCATTATGTAAATTATCATCGTATAGGGGTGTGACAAATAGCAGCGGCATTGTATTTCTCAACTAGGATTAGGTATGCGATCCTGAAATTCGTTTTGGGCAGATCTTAATTAAGGTTAAAGTAGCCCGTTCCCTGTTCGAACCATGCCCTATTTCTCATGATTCAACTCTGTAATTAACATCTACGGAGATTCTTGCAGAGTGCAAACAGCCATAATTACTGGACAAGATAGCTTTTTCACCTGTGTACAACGTAAATAATCTAGGTGCTAGGAAATTTGTTGCTCCATTCAGCCTTTGCGTCTGATGCTGTGAGTTGTCAGTCATTAGTCGCTCGTTAGTAACTGCTGACTTGAGTTGCCATTGCTGCCACATCTCTCTCTCTCTCTCTCTCTCTCTCTCTCTCTCTCTCTCTCTCTCTCTCTCTCTCTCTCTGTGACCATGGCTGCCATGCCTATCTGTACCTGTATGCCTGTATCTGCTTCACTAAGCATTTGCAGGTGCTTGCGAGTTCAATACAGGCATGGTGATTCTTGAGTACAGAAGTTTTGTTCATCATTCTCTGTTCATCTAAATTCCGTGTTCGTGACGGCCCCACTGTTCTGACTGACATTTGGCAATATGGACAGGGTAACCCAAGATTAAGAGGATAAAGTGATCTGCGTGCCTCTTTGCTGATCCTCTTAAGCTGCTTAATTTGGAAGGTCGTAGGACCTGCAGATAATTTACCCCATACCGACATACCGCTGCGTTGTACAGTTCAGTTTGTGTTACACCTATCGATAGTTTAGGCTACTAGTGCCTCTGTTCATGTGCTAGGCACGGACATTGGCAGGATCGAAGCACTGACCTGTAACAGTAAACTTCGGTTGCACGAGCGTCACTTGCACGTCAATTGGCTGGTTTTTTTCTTTAGTTTTAGTTTATCACTTTTTATTATAATAACTACTTTTTAAATGATATGATTTTTTAAGGCGAAGTCTACAGTTAAATTGTAATAAACACTGTACCGAGTTCAGCTATACTGATCAAAATCATATTCTACTATTTTCCTCTATATACTGTCTCTCACGAACAAATAGAATTCAAAAATTATAAACTAAAAAGTTAAAACCATAGCTTAAAAGAACAACCTAACTGGGCAGGACCATGCTGCCACCGTCGGATGTGCATCCAGCGGTAGGGGTTTAGCACGGGGTTGTTCTATGTGATTTGGTCAGCTCGCTAGCTTGTACCGGAATTAAACGTGGTTTACCGCGCGTTACTCCGACGCTGACACACGAAACGAGGTCAACGTGTTTTTACTTATTCTGCGAGACCGTGAAACAAGGAGGGCAAGAACAAGAAGAAAAGCATGGACTAACATTGTTTACTCGACTAGTTCCATTTCGTCTGGTCAAGGATGTGCATATAGGAGTTTATAATTGAATTTATGCAGAACACTGGTGCTTGCTCAGGATGTTCTTATGGATATAGGTACGTTTTCCTTTAAATAAACAAATAATTCTTACAAGAACATAATTTATTTTTTTTATGAAGCAAAACTTTGTACCACTCGATTCAATCCCACCCTACCCTGATGCTTGCCATGTGTCCTTCCCCATAACCTATTTCCCCTCCGCTCAACTATGAGTCGAACCATGTTCCTCTCCACTCACCGCCGCGCAGCCAAATGGCATTTCGCACAGATTCGTTTCGATCAAGCTTATCATTCATTGTTTTTATCAATTCTAACTGAGCCGAACCTAATGCACCTACGTTCCTTCTCATAGAATCATCTCCTAGATTATTACCACCATAGAATCATCTCCCATTGTCTCATATCGGAAACTTATACCTTTCATTCTCAATCTTAACAATCCTTTCACTTATTGTAATCTTACCCGGACTTATCCTTACTTATTCAAATCTCTTATCACATTAGCCGTTAATAACATAATTGTTACTTGGCCCGGGGTTACCCACATATAGAGAAGATTGCCACCCACCTAGTAACGTACGGGGCTGTACATTTTTACTACTCAGGACATTACACTCTGTCTGCGGTTATACAATTGAGGACAGAGACGGGCCTAACTATTATCGTATAACTGGGTATGTGGGAAGTGATCGACAGGGCCATTGCCATAACTTGTTAAATAACCATTACCTTGGTTCCACATCTCTGTTATCTCTATCCCTGATTGGTATCAGTGTTTTTGGTAACTTAATTTCATTACAATTAGCCTTTCAATTACCTGTTGCTTGCTTGTCCTTTTCTCACCGTATTGCGATCATTATTGGGTACTTGTTGAGATTTCAAATCTCACGCTTGCTCTTTCCATTCTCAGGTAAAAGGCCAATGGAGGGATAGCATCATGCATGGGTAGGAGCACTCGAGTTTTCGGCACTATGGCTTGCCACTATTTATGTTACTTCATTTATTCTCTTTTGATTAGAAGTGGATCGGTCCCATATTTTAAACATTTATTTAATTTTCATTAGTCTTTAATAAAGTACTCTTAAGGTTTTTAATTCCCTTGAATTCATATTGTTGCTTTTATTACTTGTTCTTTATTTTGGCGATGACGTTCTATAGTAGTATCTTAGATTGGTTGTATGTGGGGTACTACACTGCCTACCCCTTCCCAACCCAAACACCTAACTCGTTGTGGTCACCCCACACCACTGCAGCCAGCGGTGCCACTGCCACCCTTGCCGCAACACACCCAGACATTTCCCACCGCTAGGCCACCAGTCCTCTCATTATCTATGATTGATGCCTTTAGGGACACCGAAAGTGTTGAAGTATGAGTATATATACTTATTTTTTTTCTATCGATTTAAACTTTTGGGTGAATTGGTTGGTGCATGAAACTCAATAGAACGCCAAACCCAAACTCAACATTGGGCAGATAGAAACTTGCTGGTTAGATTTGAAGATGAAAATGTTGGTGATGGAGCGATGTGTTGATTGAACGGTAGGAAATTCGAGTGAAATTTGGTAAGAAACCAGTGGATTGATTCTTATCAAAACCCTTAATATACAGTTGTATTCTCCATAAGGGTCACCCAAAAAGGTGTTAAGAACACCAAAAAAATACAGTTTGTTAGACTATGTGGTTGGTCCAGGATATTTTGGTGATGAATAATTGACAATGGTTAATTTGGGATGAATAATTGATGATGTTGCTTACTATTACCTGAGCTGTGTGGCATGTGTGTGGACTGATATTGGTCAAGTTGGGACGAACTTATGTCGGAAAAAATGTTCTATGGTCTTTGCATGTGCAGGTTGAGCATGGATGCGATCATGGTCGGTGACGAAGTAGACTGGGACTAGAATGGAAGATCCGAGGTTCAGACGGTCAAGGATGCCACGAGATGGTCGGGTTCATGCTTGGGGCGCATGGAGATTAGAGGTGGACGATGTGTGAAGAAGCTACGGGAGGTGCGGTCATGGAGGCTTCTACACGTGACAAGTTAAAAAAGTTAAAATTTTGAAAAACCCTTGTTAGGAAGGGTTTCGGGTCTCTTTGCCGTTGGAATTGGATTAGAACTCGTGAGCTTAGGCTCAGGTCAAGTTTTGGGCCCTAGACTATAAATAGAGATAGGGTTAAGGGCTAACCCCAGGGCTTTGGAGATGCTATTTTTGTGCTAGGGTTTAGGGGTGCCAAGAGATCACTTTGTAGCCACAAACATGATTCAAAAATAAAGTTTAGATCTATTCTGAGAAAAATGCTAACGGTGCGTTTCGCTTTGCACTATTCGTCAGTGCCGATTTGATCCTCCATCTGAGCAGCACCAGCGCGTGGCCTTCCTCGCTAGTCTCTCCAGTGATTGCACGCGACGTGGATTCTGCCTTGTTGTCTTGGTTGGTGCGCATTCCAGTGCATTACCAGGGAAGAGATGCAGCAGCGCACAATGCTAACGAGTGAATGTTCAGCGCAATGCTTCTTTGCCTCGGTCCACGTGCGCATCAATGCTCGTTTTTTCCATGCGAACTAGCAGGTGCACGGCACACAAATTGAGAGCGGCTACCAGCAAGCCTCATACATGCATGGAAAGAAAATAGGAGCCTGTGGTGCAGTGATCGAGGAAAAGTACGTGTGTGGAAAGAAAACAGTGGGCGGAGGCAACTTATCCGAGCGTGCAATCGAAGAAAACGATTGCTCAGTTTTTATTCAGTTGCTACAGTATTTGCTACAGTACTCTACAGTATTTGCTGTAGTACTCTACATTATTTGCTACAGTACTCTACAGTTTTGCTGCAATGCTCGACAGTATTTGTTGCAGTACTCTACAATATTGCTACAATACCCGAGATAAAAACAACATTTTCTTGCTATTTTTATGCGATTTTGCGAAAAAGCTTCCGCTAGGCGTTGCAATCATTCACCCCCTCTGATTGCCATAGACGATCCTACAAGTGGTATTAGAGCCGGTTGCAATGGCATCATATCGGGATCAGTTTTTAGGTAAGCCACTGTTTTTTAATGGATCAGATTATCTCTATTAGAAAACACGTATGGAGGTTTTTCTTTAAGTACAAGGTAATTATATCTGCAAAAAGTTGAAAATACATATGAAGTGCCTTCTATTGTTACAACTGAGAATTCCTCTGATGTTGAAGCTAATGCTAAGGCTAGAAATATCTTGTTGCAAGGTTTAAGTAGAAGTGAGTTTGTCAGAATTGCTCACCTTAAATCTGCAAATAAAATTTGGACTACTCTAGTGGATTATCATGAAGGATCTAAATCTGTTAAAGGTGTGCTTTAGAATCAATTCAAAAAGGAGTATTCTAAATTTGAGATGAAACCAGGAGAATCAGTAGATGCACTTTTTGATCGCTTCAATAAAATTGTTAGTGATTTGCAATTTGTTGATGTCACATATTCTAATTCTGACAATGCTCGTCAAATTTTAAGTGCTTTGGATATATCTGTTTGGAATGTGTTAATCACTACTATCAATCATTCTGCTAATATAGAAACACTCACTTTGAATGTTCTTTATTCCAAGATGAAAACACATGAGATTGATATTTTGGTTAGGATAAACAAGACTAATTCTTTGGGCTTAGTGACTAACCAAGCTGACAGTTCTTCTTGTTCTTCTATTGTTTCTTTGTCTGCATTGTGTTCTATTTCAGATGAACAATTAGAGAAAATTCCAAAATAGCAACTTGCATGAATTTTGTTTTAGACGTGCTAAGAAAGACAAGGAAAGATTGAATGTTTTAAGACAAAAACATGCAATCTCTTTTGTTACTAGAACAAATGCGAAAGGTAGGTTTTTAAAGAACTTTTATGATGGTTTTAAATCTGCTTCACATGCTAGATTAGGATTTAATTCAAATAATTCACATTCTTTTCGGCATTCTGATCACCCACATGCACGTGATTTTGGTTCTAGCTTTGTTACTCCTATTCATTCGATGTTTCCTGTGGTATAGGTACAACTAATGAGGAAGGGGAACACATGGCTAGTGGATTCAGGTTGTTCCAGCATATGACCGGTGATTCAAGATGGTTCTTCTCCCTCATTAAGGCATCCAGTGATGAGTTGATTACTTTTGGGGATACTTCAATAGGTATTGTGATAGCTAAAGGTACAGTGCGCGTTAATGATAAATTCATTCTCAAGGATGTTGCTTTGGTAAGTTAATTGAAGTATAATTTGCTTTTAGTTTCACAGTTGATCGATGATAATCTTGAGGTGATCTTTAGGAAACATGCTTGTAGGGTTTTAGATGCCTCTAGAGATCTTGTATTCAATATATCTCAATTGGAAAAAGTCTATAGAGCTGATTTTGATCATACTTTTTCACCTAATGTTAAATGTTTGGTAGCTTCTGAATCTAGAGATCTTTTCTTTTGGCACCGTAAATTGGGACACATTGGTTTTGATCACCTTACACGGATTAGTGGGATGGATCTTATTAGGGGGTTACCTAAGCTAAAGGGTGGTAAAGATTTGGTTTGTTCCTCTTGTAGATATGGTAAGATGGTAGCTGCTCGATAGCCAGCTCTTTCTATGATCATCACAGATGGCCCTGGTCAAATTTTACACATGGATACTGTAGGTCCTTTTGGGGTTCAATCTGTTGTAGGTAAATGGTATATACTTGTAATTATTGATAATTACTCTAGATATTCTTGGGTTTATTTTATGGTGTCTAAGGATGAGGCTTTTGGATGTTTTAAGGATTTATTTCTTAGACTCAATAATGAATTGCCAGGTGCTATAAAAGCTATAAAGAGTGATAATGGTACTGAATTTAAGAATTCATCATTTGCTTCTTTTTGCTCTGAAAAAGGTTTAGAACATCAATTTTCTTCCCCTCGTGTCCCACAACAAAATGGGGTTGTAGAGAGGAAAAATAGAACATTAGTTGAGATGGTTAGAACTATGCTTGATGAATATGCTACTCCTACGAAGTATTGGGCTGAATTTATTTTCACTGCATGTTATGTTTCTAATAGAGGATTTTTTAGAGCCTCATTGCACAACACTTCTTATGAGTTGAGATTTGGGCTTAGGCCGAGTGTTTATCACTTCAGAGTATTTGGATGTAAATGATTTATTCTTAAATATGATAATCTTGATAAATTTGAATCTAGATCTTCAGATGGCATTTTTCTTGGTTATCCTGCTCACTCTCGTGGTTATCGTGTACTCCACTTAGAGACTAACAAAATTGTTGAGACCTGCGAGGTTACTTTTGATGAGGCTAGTCTTGGTACTAGACCCGACATTTCAGGTACACAGGTTCAGAGAGAGTCAGAAGGCATATTTATTGATGAAGAGGAAGGTCTTGACTTTGGTAATGTTTTTCCTCCCATGCCACCACCTGCACCAGCTAAGGATCTTACAACTTCTACTTCGACTCCAGTTGGAGACACTACTATTTCTGATGAGCCACCATCAACTGATGGATCACCTACAGAAGAGGTTGATAATGTTGGCACCATTTTAGAACCTTCTGCACCATTGCATATTCAGCGTCGCCATCCCCAGAACTGATGATTGGTGATATTCAAGAAAGGGTAACATGTTCCAGGTTTACTTCTCCTGACTCACATGCTCATTCTACTTTTGTTGCCTCTTTTGAGCCCAATGATGTAAGTTACGTTTTTTCTGATGAGTCTTGGATCAATGCCATGCATGAAGAATTATAAAATTTTGAGCGTAATAAAGTCTGGACCTTGGTTGAACCTCCTCATAGACATAACGTGATTGGAACTAAATGGGTTTTTAAAAATAAACAGAGCGAGGATGGTGTTATAGTTAGAAATAAGGCTAGACTGGTTGCTCAGGGGTTTACTCAGGTGGAAGGTCTTGATTTTGGTGAAACTTTTGCTCCTGTTGCCAGATTGGAAGCTATTAGAATTCTCTTAACATTTACTGCATCTAAAGGTTTTAAAGTGTATCATATGGATGTTAAGAGTGCCTTTCTTAATGACTTTATTGATGAGGAAGTTTATGTTAACCAACCACCTAGTTTTGAAAATCCTAAATTTCCTAAACATGTTTACAAATTGTCTAAAGCGTTGTATGGCTTGAAACAGACTCCTAGAACATGGTATGAGAGGCTCAAGTCATACTTGTTAAAGAATAATTTTCAAATGGGTAAGGTAGACAAAACTCTTTTCACACTTAGGCATGGCAATGATCTATTACTTGTTCAGATTTATGTGGATGATATTATCTTTGGTGGCTCCCCTCATGCTTTAGTTTTCAAGTTTTCAGATACTATAAGTAGGGAATTCGAGATGAGTATGATGGGGGAGTTAACTTACTTCTTGGGTTTACAAGTAAAACAGACTAAGCAGGGTACATTTATTCATCAAACTAAGTACACAAAGAATCTGCTCAGGCGTTTTGACATGGGAACCTATAAACCTATTTCTACACCAATGGGATCTACAACTGTTCTTGATCTAGATGAAGAAAGTGAAGCGGTGGACCAAAAAGAATATAGAAGCATGATCGGGTCCCTACTTTACCTTACTGCTTTGAGTCCAGACATACATTTTGTTGTGTGTCTATGCGCTTGATTTCAAGCTTCACCATGTGCATCCCATCGTCAGGCTGTGAAAGGAATTTTCAGGTACCTCCAATCAACTTTAGAATTCGGACTCTTGTATTCTTCTTCATCATATCTTACCTTGTGTGCATATTCAGATAGTGATTTTACGGGTTATAGGATTGATAGAAAGAGTACCTCTGGTACATGTTACTTTTTAGGCACATCATTAGTTTCTTGGTCTTCTAGAAAACAATCATCTGTTGCACAATCCACTGCTGAAGCTGAATATGTAGCTGCTGCTAATTGTTCTCAAAGTTTATGGATTTCTGCTACATCAGGGATTATGGGTTACAATTGAGTAGTGTTCCACTGTATTGTGATAACACTAGTGCTATTAATATTGCTAAAAACCCAGTACAACATTCTAGGATTAAACATATTAATATACGATTTCATTTTCTAAGAGACCATGTGGAAAAGGGTGATGTTATTCTATACTCTGTTGAGTCTGATTTTTAGATTGCTGATATTCTCACTAAGCCGCTTGATACTTCTCATTTTGTTTGTTTGCGGAGTGAGTTGGGGGTATGTCATTCAATGGGATTATTCTGAGGGGAGTTCATTGTTTAAAATTTTTAGAAGCTTTGTTTATTATACTTGTCAAATAAATCAATAAGTCCAAGCTATTGAAATTAAATAAGTTGTAGAGCTCTCTTTATCATATTTACTCATATACTGTGTAGCTTTGATCATGGCTGGTTATAATTAATTTGCTATACTTGAACTAAAATATGATATGGCAGAATACTTCGACTAGATTGATTATAGATAGTACTCTACGATGTTCATCAAAAAGGATTAGCTTGATTGTGAGTCTTATTTTAAATCTTGGCTATGAGACTCGCATGTTTCATATTGCGATCTTTTATGATCACTCAATTTGGTATGTTATAAAAAAATAAGAAAGAAACAATTGAAAAGATATTTGCTTCAAGCATGCCATGGTACACAAAATGAAAAAAGGCACAAAAAGTGCACAAATAAAAAGAAATATGCTTCAAACATACCACCATCTAAAAAAAGTATACTACAAGTATTCCATTATGAAAAGAAATATGTTACAAGTATGCCACATGCCTATGAATTGAGTGTGGAGCAACAAGTTGTTACATAAGACTGCTAGCTCGTCTGGATTTAAACTTTACTTCACTTTTAGGCTCTGACTTTTTGTTGTAATATCTCATTGTGCTCTTTATAATTGATTGGTCATTATTGAGATGCATATTATCAATATAAATTGCTTAATCATGCTCAAGTCTGGTTTGGACATTGCTATATGATATATGACTTTATATGATTTAGATAGCTCTACTCAAAAATATGGCTTGGTTGCTTTATTAAATCAATGCACAGTAACTTGGATAATCAACAAAGTTTCTTGATTTTTAATCTCATTACTCCTTCTTAGAATTATTCTTTTTTGAAGTTTCTTGATGATTAAATTACCAAAAGGGGAGAAATTAGAGAGAATGGAAAGATATCGGAGAAATTTGCTAAAATTGCTTCTCTTATGTTGAGGGGGAGAGTTTTTGAAGAGATTTGAGATTGTGGCTTAAAATACTTTTCGGCTTCAGTTCTTCACTTATATCTGTTTGAAGCTAATTCATCATGCAATCTTGTGGTGTTGTCAATGTATTCATCAAGTGGGAGATTGTTAGACTATGTGGCTAGGTCTAATACATTTTGGTGATGAATAATTGACAATGGTTAATTTGTGATGAATAATTGATGATGCTGCTTACTATTACTTGAGGTGTGTGTCATGTGCGTGGACTGATATTGATCAAGTTGGGACGAACTTGTGTAAAAAATGTTCTATGGTCTTTGCATATGCAGGTTGAGCATAGAGGCGATCATGGTCGGTGATGAAGTGGATCGAGACTAGGATGGGAGATCCGAGGTTCAAATGATCAAGAATGCCACGAGATGGTCAAGCTCATGCTTGGGGTGCATGGAGATCAGAGGTGGACGATGCGTGGAGAAGCTACGGGAGGTGCGGTCCTGGAGGTTTTGACACGTTATGAGTTAGAAAAGTTGGAATTTTCGAAACCCGTGTTACAAAGGGTTTTGGGTCCCTTTGCTGTTGAAATTGGATTAGAACTCGTGGGCTTAGGCTCAGGCCAAGTTTTGGACCCTTGACTATAAATAGAGATGGGGTTAGGAGTTAACCCCAAAGCTTTGGAGATGCTATTTTCATGCTAGTGTTTAGGGATGTCAGGAGGACACTTTGTAGCCATAAACATGATTTAGAAATAAAATTTAGATCTATTCTAAGAAAAATTTAAATGGTGTGTTTCGCTTTGCACAGTTCGTTGGCGCCGATTTGATCCTCCATCTAAGCAACACCAGCGCGTGGCCTTCCTCGGTAGTCTCTCCAGCGATCGCGCGCGATGTGGATTCCGCCTTGTCGTCCCGGTCGATGTGTGTACTAGTGCATTGCCAGGGAAGAGAAGCAGCAACACACAATGCTCACGAGTGAATGTTCAGTGCATTGCTTCTTTGCCTCGGTCCGTATGCACATCAACGCTCGTTTTTTCATGCGAACTAGGAAGGTGAACGGTGCACGGATTGAGAGCGGCTACCATCGAGCCTCATACGTGCGTGGAAAGAAAACAAGAGCCTGTGGTGTCACGATCAAGGAAAAGAGTACGTGCGTGGAAAGAAAACAGACGACAGTGGCAACTTGTTCGGACGAGCAATTGAAGAAAACCATTGCCCAGTTTTTTATTCGGCTGCTACAGTATTTGCTATAGTACTCTACAGTATTTTCTACAATACCTAAAAATAATATTTTCTTGCTGTTTTTTATACTATTTTGAGAAAAAAACGTTTGCTAGACGTTGCAATCATTCACTCCCTTTGATTGCCATCGACGATCCTACATAGTTCCTCTGGAATTCCGGCAGAATTCCTGGGTTCCAACATGACATTGGTGTTCAAGTGGCCACGGATACAGTTTGGGAGAAGATAATTTTAACCCTGGCCATAATAAGCCAATGCCACCAAGCCCGCGATTATCTTATTCGAGGCAAGCTACGTGCTGGCGACGGCCGTGTGTACAGTGTACTAAACCTTGCGTCTTAAAGGTGCAAGCTTCCGCACTTAATAAGCACATCGACGGCTCTTAATCAGCAGATAAACCGGAACGAATTGAACCACATCGCGCCTACACAAGTTAGCAACGTTCCTAGCTAGCTAAGCTCGCCTACACAAGTTAGCAACGTTCCAGCTAGCTAAGCTAGTAATGGATCTAAAGAAGCTTAGATCCCACTTGGGGCTTGCAGGAATGGCAGCACGGTGGCTGCCAAGGTTGCAGCACGGCAAGACCAAGCCGGGACACTCGTCGGCCGTGCGGCCGACGGTGCTGGTTATCGCGGTGAGCGTGATGGTCGTACTGCTCATGACCGTCCTCTTCGGCGCCCCGTGGACGCTCTCCGGCGACGGTCATACCTTGGTCTCGGCCGGAGTCCGCGCCGTCGTCAACGCCGGTACGTGTTAATCTCGCACTGCAGGCCGATGCACCATGCATGCAAGCACGCTGTACCAGCAACCATATGAATTGCAGTACCCAGCAACCACATGACAGTGAATGCATGCATTAGTACTCTACTAGCTAGGTAAGCCAGTAACTGCAATGAAACGTTTTTATTTGACACGAACAATATCGCTAATCATGATGTACACAAATTAATTGCTGATACTGGAAGTACTGAACATGATCAGGATGTGCGTCTTCACATATCTGCACTCATCATCACACGTGCACTATCAAGTTTCAATTATCAAATTTAACATGCATATCCCTGAACTACGTAGTGTCCGACCCCCGCGACCGGCTCCTGGGTGGGCTCCTCTCGCCGGACTTCGACGACCGCTCCTGCCTCAGCCGCTACCGCGCCGCGCACTACCGACGGCCGTCCCTCCACGTCCTGCCCTCCCACCTTGTCTCCAGCCTCCGCCGGTACGAATCCATCCACCGCCTCTGCGGCCCCGGCACCTCCGCCTACGCGCGCGCCGTCGCCCGCCTGCGCTCCCCGCCGCCGTCGAACACCTCAGACGATGCTCCCTCCGAGTGCAACTACCTCGTGTGGAGTCCGTTCGCGGGCCTCGGCAACCGCATGCTCTCCCTCGCGTCCGCCTTCCTCTACGCGCTCCTCACCGACCGCGTCCTCCTCTTCCATCGATACGGCGACGACATGAACGACCTCTTCTGCGAGCCGTTCCCGGGCTCCACGTGGATCCTCCCAGAGAAAGACTTCCCCATCCGCGGCATCGAGCACTTCAACATCCGCACCCGCGAGAGCCTCGGCAACATGCTCAGCCGCGGCGAGGGGGGCGGGGAGCCGCCGGCGCCGTGGGTGTACGTGCACCTGAGGTACGACTACAAGAACACCCACAACCGGCTGTTCTTCTGCGACGACAGGCAGGACGGGCTGCGGCGCGTTCGCTGGCTCGTGCTCCGGTCGGACAACTACTTCGTGCCGGGCTTGTTCCTGATCCCGCGGTTTGAGCGCGAGCTCGCGCGCATGTTCCCGCGCCGCGACGCCGTGTTCCACCACCTCGGCCGATACATGTTCCACCCGAGCAACACGGTGTGGGGCATGGTGACGCGGTACCACGACTCGTACCTCGCCGAGGCGGAGGAACGCGTGGGCATCCAGGTGCGCACGTTCTCGTGGGCGCCCATCGCCACTGACGAGCTCTACAGCCAGATCGTCTCGTGCGCGCACCGTGAGAACATCCTGCCCGGCGTGGCCGCGGCCAATGCCACCGCCGAACTGCCGAGTCCCGACCAGGCAGCAAAACGCAAGGTCGTGCTCGTCGTGTCGCTGCACGGCGAGTATTATGAGAAGATCAGGAACCTGTACTACGAGCACGGCGCGGCGGGCGGGGAGGCGGTGAGCGTGTTCCAGCCGACGCACCTGGGTGGGCAGCACTCGGACGAGCGGCAGCACAACCAGAAGGCGCTCGCCGAGATGGTGCTGCTCAGTTTCTCAGACGTGGTGGTCACGACGGCCGTCTCGACGTTCGGGTATGTCAGCCAAGGGCTGGCCGGGCTGAGGCCATGGGTGCTCATGGGCCCCGTCGGCAGGAAGGCGCCCGACCCGCCGTGTCGGCTTGCCGCCACCATCGAGCCGTGCTTCCACACCCCGCCGCACTATGACTGCCGGGCGAGGGCCGACGGTGACGCCGGCAGGATGGTTCGGCACGTCCGGCACTGCGAGGACTTCCCGGAGGGTGTTCAGCTGGTGGACTGAAGTACTGTGTGGCATGCTGGCATTCCATGCATAGTCCATACGTTCATGTGTTGGTGTTTTTTCCGGTCCTTTTGCTGTTACAGCCTAAGAAATCTTCATGGCAGGATATAGAGGTTATTTATGATCTGTTTAAGAGGCGCGGCGAGCAGGCGCCAATTTCTCATTGTATCGGCCGTTATCAAAGATAACGACCATACACAACATTCTAGCAACACTTCATCGGTTAAATACTTGGATCATCATGGAACTGGGATTTATAATTAAGCATTGTGTTAGCTGTTGAAGAGCTTATACAGTTATACGCTACTGAGGTTCATGAAAGTACTATGGAGGAAGCTGCTTGACCGCTGATATCAACATTTTTCTGTGGGGCCTGTAGCAGTGGAACATACAGGACAAGAGCTTCTTGATTAAGAACTCTGAATCTCTTGTAAGGCCAATCGTTGTGTAAATATTCATGGTATAGATCTGCGACAAATAGCCACGGAGCCACCGCAAGGTAGCGCCCCCTCCCCCTCCAATAATTGTGCAATTCGACATGATAGAAGTAGCACCCCTCTTAGCTGTCTGGAATTGAATTTGATTCATTCAAGTGGATTCCAAATTCTATTATAGTTAAATATGAATTTAATTTAAACCAATTCAAAATTCATTTTTTTGTTTAGATGTCATTTAGAATTCTACAAGATCGTGGTGCCCACCTATGCTCCTAGGTTTGCCCATGTGCGCAAATCAGCTTCTCTACATGCTATAAATGGGTTCTTTTTTGTTACGATCGATGGTTTATGATTGTGGTCGATGGCTTTTTCCCCTAACACGAGCACTTGTGCGAACGTACTGGATGTCAATAAGCTGATAAGTTGTTTTAAAAAGGCAACAAAGGAACTGTCCCATTTTTTATTCGTGGAGAAGTCATAAACGATAAACTAAAAAGAAAATGGCCTAAATCATCTCCAACAAATTTCAGACAATTTCATGAAAAAAATTATAGTGCGAACATGAGGTTGAAATTTCAAGTACCAAACTTTTACGAAATCATTGTTTACAAGGCTATAGGGGCCATTTGTGCACCTAGGCCTGCTAATGTGCATAAGTTAGCTTCTCTACATATTGAATCATCTTCAATAAAATTTAGTTGATTTCATGAAAATTTTATAGTGTGAATGCGAGATTGAAATTCTAAATACCGAACTTTTACTTAATTTTGTAGAATGGATTTGAGATAAATGACAACTGTAGGTTAAGATTTGCTTGTAACTCTATCGCACCTTTTGGAATTGGCTTTGGAATCATCAATTCAATTCTACGTGGCAGCCAAATAGCTACATTGTTGGAATTGAATTCCAATTCCACAATTTCAGGGCCAATAGCTAGGAGACAAACGGGGTGTAGTAGTATTTAGGGCATTTTACTGACTAAGCTTCAAAATGACTCCCTTCCGGAGACTAATTCATGCATCATTAAGTCCTGGTACCTCTCATTTTAAGCCCAAGCTCCGATCCAGTCCCCAAATGCTCATAGTAAGAGCTTAGTTGTCATTGTTTTCATGTGTTCTCTAGGCCATTGCTGCCCTAGCGCACAACGGGTTTGTAGCAGATTGGTTTTTGTGTAGCAGATATCGAATAGCCGACACTATGAACCCTATATTCCCACATCATTATCTAAAAAATATCGATCATTTTTATTTTTTTATATAAAGACTGTCATGTATCAAACTAAGCAAATATCGAATAGCCGACACTATGAACCCTATATTCCCACATCATTATCTAAAAAATATTGATCATTTTTATTTTTTATATATAAAGACTGTCATGTATCAAACTAACTTGAAATAAATACCATGTAATGATTTATGGACATAACATCGCACAAATATTCCGACAATTTTGCAAATACGACTTACAATATCACTACCACGGCTGTCTCCCACCGCAATTACGCCCTATACGACAGCCATAACGCTTGCTGTAAGATTGCGATGTCAGATTGTCGGTACAGATGGTACACTGAGTGCATAAGATTTGTTCACCACTCCTTGTTCCTTTAAATCCCTTGTGCGTGATGGCCCACTGTTTTGACTGACAAATTTTAACGTCTTGAGTTTGTCGAGGTTTGACAATATGGACGAGATACAGGACTGGCCGATTGAGTAGAAAGATAAGCTTAGAACTGTATGCCTCTTTGCTGAATTGCCAAGCTGCTTAATTTTTGCGGCCATAGGACCTGCACGGATGATAAATTACCCCCCAAAAAATCGCCGAGTTGTAAGCATTGACCTGTACAACTATTCATGTCCTAGGTAGGCGTGGACTTTGGCACGATCGAAGCACTGACATGTAACTCTGTAATCTCCACTCGAGGGCACAACCTTGCAGGAAGAGGTATGTTCTTTTCAGCTTCTAAAAACTATTTTTCGGCTTTTCTACAGTAACTAGCTTTTAAATGGAATATCTTTTCAAGATAGGGTCTACTAGTTAATTGTAGTACATACTTTACCGACTTCATTTATATCAACAAAAATCGTACGTGAATTTTTATTACTCTATAATCTCTCATATAAACAGTCTAAAAATCATAAACCGCAGCAAAAAAGAATAGGCCCTGAACTTGCGCGCTACTAGCTGGTCAGCACCAATATATATGCTGCCACGGTCGGAGAAATTTTTGTACGGATAATCCGTTTTTTATTCGAAAATACATAAATATACCCGCGACAAAATTTTTTACAAAAATAATCTCCAGTCGCCACCCCATTGGGCGACTGCTACCTTTCGCCCAACCGGGAGGCGACATTTAGGGAATCTGTGTACCGTTGAGCGACTACTGCAATCGCTGTACGGTTGAGCGACTTCTATTGAAGTCGCCCAACCGTTGGGCGACTGCAATTGCAGTCGCCCAACCGTAGGGCGACTGAAATTGTGCCGCCCACTAACCCCGAGCACATTCCCCTCGTTCTGCCATTCTACTCATTCATTCTGCCCAGAGAGAAGAGAGGAGGAAGAGGAAGAAAAGAAGAGGAGAAGAGAGGGAGGAGGGGAAGAAAAGGAGGTGAGGAGAGAAGAGAAGTCGAAGCTATTCAATCGATTTGGATCCAGGTATTTTTTTTTAATTATGTTGTATTTACAGTCTTCAACTCCCATGTTATTTGACATGTCGTAAATTTCAATCATACATGTAGGCATACATCATTAATGGCCAGTACTACATTGAGAGTGTATTATGGTGTTGGAATCATTCGTGATGGTCCGACTGGTGTGGATTTGAGCGATTTTCCGCAAGTCACTCTCGTACTTCCGGATGACGAGAATGCTCAAATGACAGATGTGCAGCATTGGCTGACCCAGAGTTTTTCATTAGACCCCGAGGTGTGCAGCGTCGTTGTGCAAGGGCTTTGGAGCCGGTCTTCCACTGACATCAGATGGGAGTTGAAGACATTGGTGCGCTCTGGTTCGTGGAAGGGCTTTGTGCAAGGGTGCCGGCGCCGTGGATACGAGTGTGTCCTGCTTGTGCAACCGTGCTCACTACAAGCAGCTGCGCAAGCTCGTGCGTCCGCCTATGCTTCGGGGGGTGCTAGCACCTCGGGCGGGCCGCACGTCGGTGGAACTGATGAAGTTGCTCGTGATGAAGGCGATGCGGTACACGGAGGAGAGTTAAGGCCGTCAAGCTATACAGAGGGAACTGGGCAAGCCGATGCGGTACATGGAGGAGAGTTACAGCTGTCAAGCTATAGAGAGGGAACTGGGCAAGCTGATGAAGGAGAGCATAATGAGTATATCGTGCAGCAGATGGAATCTGATGACCAGAGGGCATGGGATGAAGAGCAAGCTGTAGAGGACGACGAGGAGGACAGTTCCGATGATGAAGAAGTTCCTATCCCCGAAGAATGGAACCAGTATAATGCGGAGGGTGTTTCCGCACATGATGAGCATGAATCGCCATGGGAGTATCATCAAACAGAGGTTCGGGTGCATGCTATGTTTGCTGACAAGGAAGAGCTGCAGGATGCCATCAAACTTTGGGCCCTTTCAAAGCAACGGACATTTCGCGTCGTCAAATCAAGCCAGGAGCAGTACACTGTGAAGTGCGAGCAGACTGGTTGTCCTTTTAGGGTGCACGCACGTAGACCCAAGTATGAGACTCATTGGATTGTGTCCAAGGTGGAGCCGCACTCCTGCATTGTAAACACAGTCTTGGCGAGCCATCGTAACCTGACGTCCGGATTTATCGCCAATTTGATGTATGGGGAGATAGTGGAGAAGAAAGATGTTGCGGCCACACATATTATGCTAGCTATTGAGAATAAATTCAAGTATAAGATTAGCTACGCGAAGGCGTGGCGTGCGAAGCAAAAGGCGTTGGAAAAACGTTTTGGCACTTTCGAAGCGGCGTACGACAACCTTCCTCGTATGCTTAAGGTGTTGCAGCAAAGGAACCCCGGCACGTACATCGCGGTGCACGACAAGCCGTCCATAAGTCCACCGGGATTTGCAGTGTTGCAGAGAGCATTCTTTGCATTTGGTGCTAGCATTGAAGCATTCAGACACATGCTGCCAGTTATCTCAATAGATGGGACCTTCTTGACAGGCAAATACAAAGGGCAGCTCCTGACGGCCATAGGCGTTGACGGTAACAATCAAATATTGCCGCTGGCCATTGCATTTGTGGAGAGTGAGAATTATGAGAGCTGGCTGTGGTTTCTGAGACATGTGAGGGGTGGAGTTGTAGGCACCCGACCTGGGGAGGCACAACCGCAATGCTTGCCAGCAATCGATGAGTCTAACCCAAGTGGTTCAAGAAGGAGGAGCGCGCGAAACATCAAGTGCTTCTCGCAGTGGATCGAGGGGGAACAATTGGAGAAGTGGTCGCTGTTGCACGACACGGATGGCGCAAGGTACGGAATAATGACAACTAACCTTGCCGAGGTGTACAATTGGGTTCTCAGGGGTCTCCGTTCTCAGCCCCTTGTCGCCATCGTGGAAGGTGTTCTTCACAGCACAATCCGCTACTTCAGGGAGAGGCACGCGAGTGCCGCGCTTCATGCGGCCAATCCCGGAGCCCAGTATTCGTCAAAAATTACTGCGTACATGGAGGCGAAGGCACAGAAGGGTCAATTGCACACAGTGCATGTCATGGGCAACAGGGAGCATCGTTTCGAGGTGGTACTCCGTGATAGAGCCGGATTTGGGACATCTCGTTCACTTGTTACTCACGATGTATGCCTTGGAGATCATGCAAACGAACCTAGCTGCACATGCAACAAGCTTAAGTTGTTACACAGGCCATGCTCTCATGTCCTCGCTGCATGCGGGACCGTGCGCATGGATCCTTCTAACTTCATGTCCGAGTACTTTTTCAAGGAGAGAATACTGCAAGCTTGGTGTGGGGAGCTCCGGGGGTTCAGGGCAGTGGGAAACTTCGCCACTTTGGACATTTCAGCGAGGACCTGGGTTCCGGATATTAACATGCTGAAGGGTGGGAAGGGTCGGCGACAGAGCCGACGTATTAGAAATGACATGGACGTATCACAAGCTGGAACATCTGGTGCACGTTGTGGGCGATGCGGTCAGGAGGGGCACACAGCTAGACGATGCAATGCATTTCCGGATCAGTAGTTGGTGTTGTAATGCATGCTAAAATTCATGTACCAGTTGTAAACCTTGTATGTTACATCCCTTTTCTGTAATGCACTTATTTCATTGAACGTACTGTTTCCCTTTTAAGTATTGCAATTTATTGGTGGCTACGAATCCACTTTTATTACGAAACTACAGGCTCTAAAGTGCCTACATAGAGTAATTTATTGCGAGATGACAAAAGATGCCAGCTTTGCCCAGTCACGCACTTACAATGGGTGGATCGGGTGCCGCCGGCATGGCCACGGAACCCTCGCGAGGTGGAAAACAAAGGACAATACCTTGTCAAGATGGATCAGGCTCGCGAGGTGGAACGACAAATGCGGCATGAGCAAGAGCGTCACGTGAGGGTGGACCAAATCCGTCTTAAGGGCAAGGAGGATGAGCTGCAAAGGAGGCGGGAGAAGTTAAGTCTGCGTGAAGCAGCCATCAAGCGTCAGGAGGAAGAGCTTCAAGCTCGTGAGGCAGCTCTCAAGACCAAGACTGACAGGAAGAAAGATGCAGCGGAGCCATCTTCAGGGCGCGACAAAAAGGGCAAACAACCACGCTACACCCAGTAGACAAAATGTAATATTCCCTAAGGCATGTTACGACTAGCGGTGGAGTTCTGAACATTACAAGTACAGAGTTCCACACATGCCACTGGTCACATCACTTATCACTTTATGTATCGACCGTTCTTCGGTCAATCGTGCCTAAAAAAAATTGACCAAATTTTTTTTTGCATCTACAACTTACATTGAACATAAACTTCTATTACAACTTTATCTGATTTTTACGCAGTTTATAACTAAAAAATTGACAAAACATACAAAAATCACGCGGATTGCAAACCCTTAAAACATACCAATGTATATATCAAACGTTCTACAGTCAATTGTACTTACAAAAAATTTCTCAAAATTTTAAATGCACCTACAACATACAATAAACATAAACTTTTATTACAACTATACCATATTTTTTTCCAGTTTAAAACTACAAAATTGATAAAACTCTAAAAATTCACGGGGACTGAGTAAAGTCGCCCATCCACTGGGCGACTGCAATTGAAGTCGCCCAACGGTTGGGCGACTGCAATCAAAGTCGCTCAACCGTACAGCGATTGCAGTAGTCGCCCAACGGTACACAGATTCCCTAAATGTCGCCTTCCGGTTGGGCGAAAAATAGCAGTCGCCCAATGGGGTGGCGACTGAAGATTATTTTTGTAAAAAATTTTGTCGCGGGTATATTTATGTATTTCCGAATAAAAAACGGATTATCCGTACAAAAAATTCCACGGTCGGATATGCATCGAGCGGTTGAGACCTATCAAGCAAGATGTGATTTTGTAAGCTCGGTAGCTTGCGCTGCAATTAAACGTGCTTTATTGAGCGTTACTCATTCCACGCTGACACACAAGCTAAGCGAGGTCAACAATTTTTTTTCTTCGTACGAAATGGGAATTTTTCCCTGTACCTGTAAGAATATAATTAAACTATTTTCTATGAAAGTCGTGTAAAATTCTTGTACTTCAAATAAGGAAGCCTTAATGCTATTTAGTTCCTCTTTCACCTGGTCAAGGTTGTGCATGTCGGAGTTTATAATTCCAGTTAGTTGGATTTATGCAACACACCATTGCTTATGAAGGATAATTGTATTTCTTGAATTTGAATAACATGTTTGAATTTTTTGACAAATTTTTTGAAAAATACAAAATTTTTGAATTTTGGATTTCTCAGCGGTCCGCAATTTTTTCTAAACTGAAATTGTTTTCCCTAGTTGGAAGGTTCACCCCCAAGGAAAATTGTTCCATCCAAGTTTTTTTAGATGAAACATCATCCATTCCATTAAACCAATGACACGTTTGGTGGTGATCATTTAGGCTTTTTTTTTGCTTGTGGCTGAAAAGCACTATAGCTGGCTGAAAAAACACTGTAGCTGACGTAGGCTTATTTAGCATAATTAAATTTAAAAAATTAAAAAATGTAAAAAAAATATGTTAGCCCATTACATATAATACAAACAAATACGGGGAAAAATGGGCAAAAAAGCTCAACAAAAAGCCAAAAGTTCAGAAAAAAACAAAATTTATGAATAGTAAAAAATAAGCTGGGAAGCTAAAAGTTGAAGCCAAAAGATCACAACCACCGGTAACGAGATCACGAAAAAAGAGTGGAGCCACGTCAAAAGTGATCTTTTTGGGAATGCAAGAATTTGAGCATAACTTTGTCTGAAACATAACTGTTTGTTTAGAATTTGGGTGGAACTCGTACCTCCCAAATAAAGCCTTATCCTTGAGGTGGGCCGTGGACAGAGTTTAGGAAAAGATAGACAATCACAAATGGTGCCAATTGCTCCAAGCCTCCAACTGGCCGCACCCACGTGCTGGCAACCTATAGCGGAACATGGTGCAAGCCATCGCATGTTCGCACTTAATAAGCACATACATCGATGGCTCTTAAGCAGATACAAGGAAAATGATTCGCACTTTCTAGGAACCGCATTGTACTTGTACACAAGCTACAGACATTCCTAGAAAATTTTTAGACGAACCCATTCCCGGCAACTGATGGGCCTGAAGAAGCTTAAAGTGGTTATTTTTAGCTATGCGTTTTGGTTTTTAATTCCTATCTATCCGTGAGAGATAATATGAAGAGAGAGAAAATCGTATATGATTTTGATCGATATAATTGAAATCAGTACAGTGTGTACTATACCAATTTATAGTAGATTTCATCTTAAAAAGATGTATTATTTAAAAGTTACTATAGTAAAAATTAAAATCCATAAGCACTAAGCCAGATGGAAGGCACTTGGTATTGCAGGAATGGCAGCACAGTGGCTGCTAAGGCTGCAACACGGCAAGATCTCCAAAACCGGACGCTCGTTGGCCGTGCGTAATCGTGTGTCGTTCCAAGAGAGAAAATCGAGAAACCATGTGTGCCTTTTCTTTTGGAGAGTAGTGATCAGAGCTGATGGATTCAGTTCCAACATTTGATATCAGAGTTTCAAGGTCCGAGCGGCTGAGGCGAGAGGCTACCGCAGCTGACCATGTGTCGATCGGATGACGATGTGCGTCCAAGTAGCGTGATGGCGCACGCAGCGGCGTGCGTCGAGCAGAGGTGCACAGGGCGCCAGTGACAAGCCGGCTACAGCACCAAGCACCCAGGAACACGACAACGGGGGTCTGTGCGGCCACGGCGAGACCGGTTGTGTACCGACGTCACACGCAATGTACGTAGTGGCGATGTCAGCGACGAATGGCAACAAACGGCGCTGGTGCGAACATGCCATGAGGAGAGTCATCGCTCGACATCGACAACCGGCAAGGCAAGACACTGCTATGTGTGGCAAGATAATGCCGGTGTCAGATGTGTTGGTAGGAGACCGACAAAGGCGTGTGAGTCGCACAAGAAGGCTGCTACATGCGGCAAAATGCTACTGAGTGTGGTAAGAAGAGAAGGCTGCTGCGTGCGATAAGACAGTGTGTTTGAACATGTCAAAGATTGACAACAAGATTAGAGGGTTGATTGTTAGAACTAATCTTGTTGTTGTGTATAGTCGTGTTCCGAGCACTCTTATGTCCGAGGAATGTGTAATCATGTGTCGTTCCAAAGAAGAAATCATATATGTGTTTTCTCCTGAAGAGTAACGATCAGAGCTGAAGAATTCAGTTCCAACACACGTCGGCATCCAGGTGCGCACGTTCTCGTGGGCGCCCATCTGCACGGACGAGCTCTACGGCCAGATCGTCTCGTGCGCGCACCGTGAGAACATCATGCCCGGCGTTCCCGCGGCCAACGCCACAGGAGCGTTGCCGAGTTCGGACCAGGCAGCAAAACGCAATGTCGTGCTCGTCGTGTCGCTGCACCGTGAGTATTATGACAATATCAAGAACCTTTACTACGAGCACGGCGCAGCGGGCGGGGAGGCTGTGAGCGTGCTCCAGCCGACTCACCTGGGCGGGCAACACTCGGGCGAGCGGCAGCACAACCAGAAGGCTCTCGCCGAGATGGTGCTGCTCAGCTTCTCGGACGTGGTGGCCACGTCGGCTGTCTCGACGGTCGGGTACGTCAGCCATGGCCTGGCCGGGCTAAGGCCATGGGTGCTCATGAGCCCCGTCGGCAGGAAGGCCCCCGACCCGCCGTGCCGACTGGCTGCCACCATCGAGCCGTGCTTCCACACTCCTCCGAATTATAACTGCCGGGCGAGAGCCGACGGTGACACCGGAAGGATGTCCCGGCACGCCCGGCACCGTGAGGACTTCCCGGAGGGTGTTCAGTTGGTGGACTGAACTACTGTGTGGCATTCCATAGTCCATTCGTTCATGTGTCAGTGTCTTTTTCTTACTGCAGCACTTAAGAAAACTAAATGGCACGATACAGAGCTTATCAGTTTAGGAAGCCTCCAGGCATCAGTTTATCATTGTACCGCTATCAAACATGACAAAAAAAAAATACAACATTGAAATCATATAATCCAGTGGACACAACATTTCTCAAGAGAGGTGACAAATTTGCACACCAGCAAAATAGGTGAACAAAGCTGTGCTTGAGGAAACAATGTCGTCTTTCTTCCTCTCTTAAATAAATTTGGCCGGCACTCTTTGCCGGCCCGGCAAAAGAAACAATGTGGTCAAGTGAAAAAGGGGCAACAAAGCGAGTATTGAAATTCTTGTCTAAATCAGGAAGCACAGAGATACCCAAAAAAGAAAAGCATGAAAAATATGTGATTTGTGTGGTATGGCAATTTTATGAGAGACTGTGCTCCATCCTCAGAGAAGCAGAATTCAAGCCCAAAGTAAATGAGCATGAACACAGCATATGAAGCTACAAGATAGGTTCAGAAATATCAATTTGTTTGATCTAAAGCCCTCCTGTATGAAAACTCAGCCAGCACTATCAGAATGACGAAATACCTGATGCTTGCCGCAGTTTTTCATAGGAAACCCAGAACACAAATTGCCACGGGCCAAGCCTGGCCCATGTAGGTAAGAAACCCTTCCACAATGCTGTTGCACCCTCATGTTTGACAGTCTTGACCAAACAATCATAAGAATTCTTGTATAGAGCCTTTGTGTCCTTGCCCTGGTTCATCATCCTAGTTTTGATCACATCTGCTGGGCAGCTCAAGGTAGTTGCAGATAAACCAGATGCGACAGAGGCCAATGTGTGAGCATACAGGTTATCATCACAAATCTGCTTGAGAATGATAAAATGCTTTGCCTGGTCATAGCACGTCAATTCACCCATGTTGACAAGAAAGGCTCGTTGGGCATTAGGAACAACACCCTTCCAAAGTCCTAAAAAGCCCTCGGCTCGTACGATTTTTGCAAAGGCATCCACAATACCCATGTACCGTGGTTGAATACCTTGGCTGAACAGTCTGCTGTCTGCTTGCATCCTCACCTTTATGAGATCAGCAGGGCTTGCCACCACCTGCACTGCAGAGTATGAGGAACAACATTAACTATTGTGTTGCATAGCAATACAATAGGCAAGGATATAATAACTTTTAAGCTATCCTAATTCTACTTCTAGTAGTCAACTAATGCCAGCACCATGCCATGCTCACCACAGAATTCCTCCTCGCCACAAATACCATTTTATCACACAAATGGATGCCCTGATTGTCCCTATTGATCAGCACTGAACTATAGGGGAAAAAGGCATTCTTGCTGATGCTCAACGTGGTCATTGTGCCATACAACACCACATACAGACAGAGGTATGCTGCTTTACTATCCACCATGGTACTTCAATTTTGGCGGTGACGACAAATTGACGACAGATTGCTCAAAAGATCTTTTTTTTTTCTTTTTGGCTAAGATGTATGATTCTTAACATCATTTGAAATCAATAGCTTGAAATTAAACAGAAGCGCCAGTATATATACGCAGTACCTAAACAGTGCTATGGATTTGAATCAGGTAGAATTTCATCCTTTGTTATTTATGGAATATATAACTTAATGTGGATATGGTTTGATGTTGAGAAAATCCATTCTATGTACCGAACCATCTCAAAACCAACATCCAGCTTATGATCAGGGCTAGCCTTTCTAAAACACAAATCTTCCTTTCCCCAAAACCAAACATTTAGTTGTAGACTTACAGCACAATTTGCCAATTGTAAGGAGGATTAAATCAAAGGAAACATTATTCATATCATTGCAACAGCCATGCTAGTTTCAGATCTACCTTTTGTTAACTCTCCCAGTTCAATTCGAGGTTTTAAAACCAAATAGTAATACACCCAAAGCAGTTCTCACTTCTCACACTGCGAGACATCACAACCTAACTTTGGATCCCACATTCCTGATCTGCATCCAGCTGACAAATCAAACCTCTTCCCTGCTTAACTTGGACCAATTCCACTGGCCTCTTGTACACATCAGAATAAAGCAGTTCATCCAAATCTAGTAGCAGAAAACTAGAATTGGATCTTTAGGGAATTGTATTACCTGCGCGGCAATGCCGGAGACTCCCCCGGCCATCGCCTTTTCGAGAAGGCCCACCTCCCGGCCACCACCGGCGAAGGAGGACCGGATGTGCTCGTAGCCGACGATGCGGAGCGGGGTGTAGAAGAGGTGGCGGAGGACTGCGGGGGAAAGGCCCCGATAGAGCCCGCCGTCGCGGACGAGCTCGCCGGCGACGCGTATGACACCGCCTCCGCCGCCACCAGCGGGGCTGTGGTGGAGCTGGAGGCGCGTCTTGACGGCGTCGATGGGGAAGGTAGCAGCCTCCGCCGCGGCGGCCGAGACCGAGGAGAGGGAGACCTTGGCTAGGGTCTTGAGGCGGCCGTCCTCGCCGACGGCCGCGGCGCGGGCTGACATGGCCTGGGAGTTGGGAGCCTCAAGAGACGCCTCGCGGATTATACAAGCCTACCTTGCCTACCTTGCGTCAATCTGGGCCGAGCAAAGATGATCCAACGGTTTGGATAAACCCACCACACCAACTCACCAGCACGAAGTGGTGGTAGAGCAGTGTACGGGCTCTTCTGCAAAACTACATACCTTCACGACGGCGAGGTCGGCGATCACGGCGGTGACGACGGCGGGGAAGGAGTTGGGCGCGGTGGCTTGCCGGCGCTCAGCGGTGCCGTGCGGCCAAGACTGTCGCGTCGTTCTGCCGTGCACGAGTTACTCTTTTTGGTTGATTCGATGGTTCAGAAATCAGAATTGTCTCGAACTCTCCATCACAGCATCTTGCTCTTGCAAGCAGCAAACGTCCCAGTTCGTAGTTTGCTTTCCATTCTCCAACGGCACACGACATTTTTTTTTCTGAGAACCCACACACGGCATCGAATACATCGCATCGTATCAAGGGTAAGTACTCCTACTACTGCTGTATCGGTATTAGTTACATGTTCATTGCATCATTGAGCTTATGCCGTAATTACATTCTGTCTGCCTTGTTGATGTACTAATATTAACGTGCATGTTTTGATAGCACAACAATGTATATACAGCGGCAACAGCTAAAAATTGCCTATCCCTATTGGCTATTGTACACCTCCGTTCTCCGATGAGAACTGCAATTTCAATTTTCAATCCGTCAGATGCTATTCAAAATCCTGTTTGGAGTATGGATTAATGCAAAAACAACATTTTTGACGTAGCCACTATCTCCTTTCTGTGATGCAGTGTCTGTCGCGTGTTTTACTGAATGCTGTACAGTAGCTGATGACAGGAGTCACGACTGGCTGAAGTCTCCACTCATGCAGCCTGCGGGATTTGCTGCCCTCTTCTTGCAGATTCATATGGGAGCGTGTTCAGCACCTTCACCCGGAACATGGCCTGCAAGTTTGTACACATTGGTCAGAAGTCATCACTTTGCAGCAATTCAGCGCAATCAGTTGAATCATTGGCCACATAAGAAGTAGGACAAGTTGTGAAGAAAAATAGATGAGACGATAAGGTTTACAAGCAGCGACAAGAGTAATGTTGGCTACCTTCTTATCTGAACCAAACTCAATGACATCAGAGGGGTGGAAACGGACTGGGAAGTTTGGAGGTACGCGGAAACGCCTACCCTCATTGCTGGATAGTTACATGAAGGTGAATGAGTAACATGTTATTCAAAACTCAAGATCGATAGAATCACACATGCTGCTTTCAGGACTTACTCGGTAATCCAGGTACCATGTTGGCTTCCAAGATCAATCAAATAGAAGGCCTTATTCTTGCATGCGATAGTAGCATGGGTTTCTGATATCTGCAAGGAAGTTCACCAAATCAAAGAAAAGTTAACGCGATTATCGACAAAAAGAAAAATCAAGTATTAATAAGACTAAAGTGAAACAATTTTAAGCTGTTGTGTGTGGCCACGTGGAAACAGCATGTAATACTGTCCTAAGTATGAAAGAAGTCCCACTAAAAATTGATGTCAACATTTTGCTTAACTTACCTGTGAGTCCCACTAAAAATTGATGTCAACATTTTGCTTAACTCACCTGTGGGAAGGGCAATGTCAGGGAAGAAGCAGAATTGATGGGATCTGACCGGCTTCTGCAAAAGAACATACATCTCTTTTATTCTGCAAAGCCTCATAGAAAGAAGTGCTATTAAGAACGAAAATGGTTTTGTTATTTATACCTACCCAATAGAGAGTGACCTCTGTTCATCCTTGATTAAACGAATGGGTTGCAAGGCATAATTGTTTCCGGCACTTGTAGGGAAGAGGTACCACCTGTGAATAATGTTACTCCAATAAGTGCTTTTGTCAAAAGTAGTGAAAAGTAGGGAGTATATAATACATATTTAACTCAAAATGACATAAGAGGTCAAGGAAAGAGCGTACTCTCCACCCATAGCTTGTTCCAATGCATCATCATCCTCAAACCATTGATAAAGCTGGTCATTTGCCTTCAGTGGGGTGCTAAATGTCAGAAAAGGTCAAGTTACTGTGTTGACTTGTATTTACATATATTTTAGAAACATACCTTGTCAGAAAGTCGGCAACTTAATGGTCTTCCTTCTAGCTTTGAGCTGGGCATCGATGACATATTTCATTTCCACAATGAGCAACACATGGTGAATAAGAAGAGACAATTGGAATGGGTTTTTTGGGGGGTGAAGCATCTAACACTAATGAAGATATAATACTATTTTGTATTTACAGATTCCATTAAAAAAAGCAATACTATTTTCACATGAGCTCGGAATGGAAACAAAGTTATAGATAAAAAAAAATCACCTGTTGCCACCTAAAACCCAGCTCAGCATCAAAGGCATTCCATACTTGATGAAGAATCTCCCACCAACTCGTCCAGGATGTGGTATCCTCAACTTTGTCAAAAACTACATATAACAAAGGTAACAAATATCCATATAAAGACCAAATAGTTTTAGTCTGCAGTTTTTCAATGATCCTCTTATGACACTGGTGATTTAATGTGAAACCTTGTTTCAAAAATCCAATAAAATTATCATGGCACACTTAAACAAGCAGTTTTAATCTGGCTGACAGATAGAAATCAACTAAGTGCATTTAGAAGTATAAAGATGCGTAAGTTCTTGACGCACCGACAAAGGTCCCAGACCCACACCCAAATATGGTCTGTAAGTGGTAGCCATGATTGCAGCCATTCTTGCCAATCCATGTATAATAGCAACACGTAGCCTTCTCTCCTTCTCATAACTGTAGCCAAACATGAAAACAAATATTGTGTTCATCAGTAAACTTACTAAGGACCACACCTCAAAAACCTAACATAATAATAGGATAGCTTTGAAATTGGATTATATAGAAATAAAAATCTAGTGGATGCTAAAAGCAATACGATCAAAATACATCCAACATGCTACAGCATAAGAAAAGAGTTACCTCCTCAAGGAGGAAACAATATCCATAGGAGTTCCAGACTTGCTACTCTCCTGCCAGGCCTTCTCAAGCTCTACAGCCAGCTGGTAGCCATCCTATGAAGACAAGTTGAAAAAAGTTATTTAGAGTACAGCCATGCAGCATACTGATAGTGACATTATATCCATGGCAAACTAAGTAATTGTGTATCTCAATAGTCATGTCAAACTAAGTGATTGTGTACCTCAATAGCCATGCAGCCACCTTGACCCAGATTTGGCTGCATAGCATGGACAGAATCACCAAGCAAAGTGACACGACCTTTCCCCCAGTTCATAGTAGGTGGCCGGTCGTATATGTCCCGACGAATAATTGCTTCCTCTTCAGTTGCATTTATCAGATCTACGACATTATCGCACCAACCATTGAATATCTCAAGCAATCTTTTCTTTTTGCCTGTCAATATAAAGCAATAGTGGATGATAAGCACACAGGCAGGGCATATCAAATATTTTGCCCTCATTTGCATCATAACTTATGACGAGGAAGAATTCATTTAACTAACATAGCACAAAAGCTTCACTCTAGGCACTCACCGTTTTCAGGATCGGTGCCGCCGGTAGGTTCATTGTGAAATGCATACCACTGCATTTTACCAGCACCGACATCTGAAGAGACGAAATATTGTTTGTGACCAAGAAATACTCGGTACCTTCAACAAAGGGAAAAGAGGAGCGTGTTAGTATTTCCTAACAGAGTAAATTACAGTACTCATTCCCGAATCCGTGCTACATACCCAACTGTGTCAATATCGGGAGGCACAAAGTCTGCAATTCCGGTGTAGCAAGTGTATCCTGAATAAGTTGCTTCTGTATGCCCAAAAAGTGCCTTCCTCACCTATCCAGTGAACAAAATCTCAAATCAGGTCTCCTTTGCTCCTATGTCTAACGAAAAGATCAAGTAATTACATTACCTTTGACCATATTCCATCTGCACCAACCAAAAGATCACCTTCAAATTTTCGCCCATCCTCCAATATGGCAGTAACCTGCACTTGTCCAGCGAATGGTACCACATTAGAATTTTCCATCACATTTTGAGCCAGTTTTCTACTGAGATGGCCACTAAAAGGCAACTGATCATTCACCTTGTTGCCATCATCAATAAAATCAACTACGTGGCTATCATTAAATATAGCATCATCGCCAACCGCACGAGCAAGAATCTGCTGCAGTGTCATGCGGCTAATGACCCTGGTGACTGGGAGCCCTCGCTCAGCTGCAGGAGTAAACGTATCAAACTTGATGTACCTGAATACCAACTTGGCACAGTCAAAAGGATGCCTCCAGCAAATGAATTTCTATCTTAAAGCTAACCAACAAGCATATAATAGCACGCAAATGCTACAAATGTAGTTGAATAAGCACAAAGAACTACTTGTTTATACAAATCAACACCAATAATTAAGCAACAAATTACATTTCTTTAACCACTATTGTTACTATCATTGACACTATAGGTCTATTGTTAATGATGCTCTTGTAAGATATAATCGATATGCTAGGATCTACTAAAGCAGGTAAGCATAAAACAACTACCAATCAGCTTGTTCTAACTGCCAACACTGTACACCAACGAATTCTCCCTGCACTAATTTCCACAAGAACGAACCAAAAAATCCAATCTTTTTAGGCTTAAGACACAAACAAACTAACTAATCCTTGGTGTAGGAACTAGGAAGTCGCCCCTGACGCTGGAACGACTTGCGCCCTTACCAGGAGCCGGAGACGCCGTCGACGATGCCGTTGACGCGGTCGCCGGTGATGCAGCCGGCGTCCATGACCTCGTCGGCCGCGGCAGCGTCGACGGCCTCGAGCGCCGCGAGCGCGTTGCTCTGCAGCTGGATCGGGCCCCGGTACCTCCCCTCCCCGCGGATGGCGCTCATGTCCCTCTCCAGCACCAGCACCTCGAACCCCTTCCGCCTGGCCGCGAGCGCGAACACCAGGCCGCCGATGCCCCCGCCGGCCACCAGGACGCGGGCCTTGGGCTCCGGGGCCGGCATTGCCGCGTCAACGACCGCCCAGGGGCGCCTCCTGGAGCCAGAAAGGCAAAGGCCGCGCCTCCTTGGCGGCGCACGCGGGGAGGGGAGGGCGAGTAGGCGGAGTGTCCGGGAGGATGAGTAGGAGGCGGAGATCGCCATGGGAGAGGCGCGCGTGGAGCTGGAGCTTGGCATGGCAGTGGAATGGAGGCTTTTCTTGGTGGATACAAGGAGCTGAAAGGGAAGCTGCGCTTGTGAGTAGTGTGTATTCGTTGCCGGTTGCTCAGTCGGACGCTGGCTTTCTTCCAGAGTTCTACGAGTCAACTGAACATGCCTCGAGTTGCAAATGTAGGCACCACGAGTGCTCAGGGGGCAACAAAGCTTTGGTACTTGTGATCGCTAGAGAAATCGTGGGTTTCGTTTCGTACGCGCGTAAGCAGCCAGGTTAACGAGCTTTACGGGACACGAGGCATGCGCGCACCGGCCATGGCACGTTAGCCGAACCGAATCGGTGGCGTCGCTTTCGGCCTGTAGTGGAAAGGGATGGAACAGGGCCGTGCCGACGAGTTCGGCCGAGGATTATCGGTGCCCGCCCGCCTGGGTGCGTTTGGCCCGCTGGGGAGGTGGCGGCCGCTGGTTGCTTGCCGAGCGGCCGATTGGAAGAACGGAAAGAGACGAGTGCCGTTTCCCAGACGGCCGCGCGGCCCCGCCGAGTGGGGCGGCTTGTCGTGGCCGGGCGGCCCGGTGCTTCCTCCCTGGTCTAGATACCCAAGGGAAATGGGCAGGTTTCGTGCGTGCACCACGTGTGGTCGTCGTGGGATCAGCAGAGTCCTAGCACAAGTCACATGTCGGGCCCAACGATACGGATAATAAAATCGTATGGAACGCCGCTGATGTTGCAGCAGAAAATAGATTATTCGGATTTGTTATTTTATGTGCGCCTGAAAGTTTACAAAATCACGATCAATTTTCTCGACTTCAGATCAATGTAGAGATTCGTACTTTGACGAGATTGTCTTTCTCTTCTCCATCGCCCGGCGACAGTGGTGGTAGCGGCCGATGGATTAGGGGTAGGATTCATCTGTTTAGGGTTCAAATTCATCAGTGCTCCCTAGACTTAGAGGGAGCACAGAAGTCTAGGGAGCAGAGGGTAGCAGCGGGCGGCGGCGGTGATGGCGCCACCGAACGCGGGCGAGGAGGAGGGCGGTGGGTGGAGTTGGCGGGGTGGCAGCGATCGGAGTGGTTAGGAGGTGGTGGCAGATCCGACAGTAGCCGCAAGAGACGATGAAGGGAGGCGGTGGCGGTGAGATCTCGCTGGAGAGGAAGAAGGGAGGCAGTAGCGACGACGGGAATGGGAGACAGGGCAGAGGGGCGATGGGGCAAAGTGACAAGTGGAGAAAGCGGGGTGGGTGGAGCTCGCTGGCGGGCATCGCCATGAGGCGGCAGGGTAGGGGCGGCAACGGTGGCGGTTGGATTGAGTGGGTTAGAGTTAGGGTGGGAGGTGGTGTGGTTGAGTTATTTAGGTGAGAGAGAGGAGGATTTGAGCCCTAAGATCTTAATTCAACAGTCAAAAAAATCGCCTGTGATTTAAAAAAATCAGGCGCCCCGTGATATAGTTGGGCATCAATTATTTGCATGCTTAGGCGAACCCATCTGATCAAACAAGCTCACAATTAGAGGTGACCAAATGGGCCGTACCTGTTGAGGCGGCCCGGCACGATGCGTTGGGCCATGCTTAAGCTGCCACCCTAGACTGGTGCGCTGGCCTGGCACAGCATGAATAGTGCCAGGGCCAACACGGCATGGTCCAGTCATGATCTAACCCGGTACAGCCTGTGCCTGTTCTTTTTAATATTTATATGGTTTTTTATGTTTTTTGAATTTTATATAGTTAATTTTATAAGTATAAATAATTTTTTGTATTTTGTATTTTTTATATATTTCCCAAGATTTTTTATACTTTTTTTAAAAATTCATACTAAATAGGCTAACCGTGCCTGGGTCGGTCTGATAGGCTAATCATGCCTGGCTGGCCTAGCGCGGCCCATGAGGCTATCAGACTGTGCTTGAGTTGGTTTCTCAGCCCATAGACTGGCACAACATAACTCGTTTAAGTTACAGGCTAAACGGGTTCATACCTAAATGGGTTGTGCCGGGATAGATCCATACTGTGCCAGACTGTGTCACCCATTTGGCCACGTCTACTCATAATTGTAGGGTAGCACACGTTACTGAGTTGGTAGGGGTGGTGATGATCAGAGTGGTTAGAAGGTGGTGGCAGATCAGGCGACGGTAGCTGCTGGAGACGACAAAGGGAGGCAGTGACAACGGGATCTCGCTAGAGAGGAAGAAGGGAGCGGCGACGGCGGAATAGGAGACGAGGCGAAGGATGAGGGGGGGAAGTGACAGGAGGAGGAGTGGGGCGGAAGGAACTCGCTGGTGGGCATCGCTAGGAGGCGGCAACGACAGTTGGATTGAGTGGGTTAGGGTTAAGGTGGGAGGTGGTGAGGGTAAGTTATATAGGTGAGAGAGAGGGGGAACTGAGCCATAAGATCTTAATCTAACGGTTGAAAAAATCGACTATGATTTAAAAAAAAATTAGGTGATCGTGGTATAGTCGGGGCCTTGATTATTTGCATGCTTAGGTAAACCCATCTGATCAAAACAAGCTCACAATTAGAGGTGCCCAAATGGGCTGTGCCTGCTGGGGTGGCCCGGTACGATGTGCTAGGCCGTGTTTAGGTTGCCACCTTGGCCCGGTGTGCCGGCTCAGCATGGCATGGTCTAGGCATGATCTAGGCTGGCACGACCAATTAGGCCCGTTTTCTTTTTTTAATATTTTATATGGTTTATTATATATTTTTTAATTTTATATTGTTAATTTTATAAATATAAATAAATTTATTTTGTATTTTAAATTTTTTTAAATTTCCTAGGATTTGTTTTATAGTTTTAAAATTTTCATATCAAATGGACTAGCTTTGCCTGCGGCGGCCTAATAGGCTAATGGTGCTGGCCGGTCCAATATGACTCGTGAGACTATAAGACCGTAGTTAGATCAGTGTCTCAGCCTATAGGCTGACATGGCATGACTCGATTATAACGGGTCAAACGAGTCCAATTGTAGATGGCAGCACAGGTTACCGAATTAATTAATCGGTTAAGTGTCTAACTGAATAAGTGATCGCTGCACCTAGCGCTACCAACGTAGTACTAATACCAAGACTCGACCAGTACACTGTACACTTTGAGTACTACGCCGCGAGCACAGAACATGTGAGTGCGAGGCCAAATTGAAGTATTAGACAAACAAGATTCACGCACCAGGAGCCTGAGATGCCGTCGACGAGGCCGTTGATCCGATCGCCGGTGACGCAGCCTTCGCGCATGACCTCCTCGGCGACGGCCATGTCGATGGCCTCCAGCGCCGCGAGCGCGTTGCTCTGGATCTGTATCGGCCCGCGGTACTGCCCCTCCCCGCGCACCGCGCTCATGTCCCGCTCGAACACCGTCACCTCGTACCCCTTCCGCCTCGCCGCCAGCGCGAACACCAGGCCCCCGATGCCGCCGCCCGCCACCAGCACCCGCGGCTTCCTCGTCGCCGTCGTTCCCCCCTTGTCCCCCGCCGCCGCCGTCTGCGCGACGAAGGCCGCGTCCGGCGGCCGCATTGCCGCCGACACCGCCGCCCACCTTTCTCTCCCCCTCTGCCTCTTGCCGCCGACGCCGCTGCACTGTGGAGCCGAGAGGAGCGCGTGCTGGTGCTGCGGCTCCTCGTGGCAGAACAGCGAGAAGAAGCGCGTCGTCTTGGCAGGAGAAGTGGCGGAGAGGAGCGCCATGGGCCCCGAGTACTAGCGGTCGTTGCAACTTGCAGGTCGAGGAGGTGGTGCTGTGCGAATGGAGGTGGAGCGGTGGCCGGAGGAGTTAAGGCCGCGCGTTCTTTGCTTCTATATCACTGGGCTGGGGTTGTGGAAGGGAGGGTGACTGACTGGTGGTGGTGAGGGGAGGAGGAACCGGGGCCAATCACTTGGTTCCATTTGGAAGGTCGGATCATGCTGGTCGGCTCAGGATTTTATCTGGCCATGTCCTCACCATCTTCTGTGCACATAACACAGGGTGGCTACCATGTAGCTCAGTCTTCAATGGCAGATAGACTCAACTCTTACAGTAATCTAGGGTGTGGAAGTAGATATTCTCTAAGTCAACCTACATGTTGGTAAGTTTCTATAATAAAAAAAAGCTGTTTTTGCATTTACCTATGTTAATTTTGTATCTAGTCTAATTTTCCTTATATATTTGCAAATACTGAGTGTGCATTGATGTGTGTAGTATTAAGCAGCCACAGGAGATCGCAGAACAACTAGAGAAGCACGCGTGGAGACGTGGCAAATTGCTATTTCATTGGTGAGTTTGGAGATCTTTTCCCAGTTGGCGTCTGGCTCCATCCGTTCACCTGATGGTGTGCATGCTCCACCTTCATTCAACTACGCGTTTCCCTAGTTTTGGTCTGAAACAGCGAAGATACTCAATAGGAAAGCACTTTGCTTGTTTTTTATTTGAAACACCGTTTGGTTTACTGGCTCGAATGTACATAAGATTCAGATCTGACAAATCATAAAGCTGCTACTCCGCTAAGCGCTAATTGATGGCAAGATACATGGCCGGCAAGAGGGTTCGCACAGGTAGAGGCTACCATCCTACCAATGTTACAGTCGACAGAGAATGGTAATTGGACGCCAATTGTTAAAAACAGGGCAAGCAGCATGCCAGTTCAACCGGGCAGATTTATGCCAAACAGTGTCGATTGCATTGCTATCTTAGTATCGAGCTGCAACCAAATAAATGATAAATTTCATCGGCGAATAAATCTGCTGGACACATAAGACCGAACAAAAACTCGCAGCATAATTCACAACAGAAGCACATAATGAAACTGCAGAAAGTGACAACAAATCAAACCAGCAAAAGATAAAACTTTAAGAAAGGCGTCATTACAGTTTTTACTGCTCAAAATTGACATACAAAAAATAAGGATGCCATGGCTCCCAGGCAATCATCATTCACCAGACGAACATCTACTGAACATGTTTCTAAACTGCCTCATCTTCTAATTAGTACGTACTGAGGAGCTTGATGCTCATCTCAGAATTTTAGCAGGGTTGCAGTTATGCATTCCTCAAAAAAGTACATTTGCTCCTAAAACGAGGAAAGAGGAGCTATTGGGTCATCATCCAATTTGGTGCCAAAAATGTTGTTAGACGTACAGAATCAAGCCTCAGCCTTCTGCTGTTCTCCAGCGGCAGCAGGTGTTGGAGCAACTCCACCAGTAGTTGGCCTGGGCGAAAAAAGCCCAGTTACGTTGTCATGAACTAAAGCACAATAGGGCCAATGTTGACAAGGGGACAGTATCAACAAAAAGAAGTACTTACAGTCCAACCATGACTTTAAAAGCGTCGTAGATACCCCACTGGGCTCCAGTGAGGGTACCAATCATCACGATACGCAAAGGGAGCCCACGCGTAAAGAGCCCCCACAGACCAAGCTTCTTCACAGCCTAAGCAAGCAATGAATATATAGTAAGCAAAAATCCAAGACAAGCATAGAAGTTAGTAAACAGAAGACAATAGACTAGAAAACTCACATCGCCGACAGTTGCGTTTTGAGCATTGTTGAGAAATGAAACAAGGTTGTCAGCTGGGTGCGAGACTATCGCGCAAAACACTCCTGCGATGTAACCACCTGCAAAGCTCACTCCAAGCTGGAGAGGCTTGCTGCACTCACTCTTGGGGGCGGGAATTGCATACTTATAGATCATCTCAACAACGGTCTCGAAAGAGGCGAACTTCATCATAGTGTCTGTGTTATATAAAATGACAAGATGGTGGTTAAGCCTTCTAAAAAGTACTCAGGATTCAATAAACTAGCAGTTTGATCGCTACAGCATGCTGACATCTCTAATGTTAAATGTCACAGCAAAAAAGCAATATATGTTCACAACAAAGAAATCTACCGAAAGGAAACAAAATCTACTTCTGCAAGTAATTTTCAACAACTGCGTTGCTATGCCAGAAACAAGGAGCTAAAAATATAAAATCCCAACGCTAAAGGTATTGCTTGATTATTTCAATTTCTTCAACATAGAGTTGACTGTTAAAATGCCCTCATGTACACCACCTAACTGGAGTTTAGCTCCAGCTATAAAGGGCATCAAAAGAGCAAACAACAGCCATATAAGATACAGTATCCATGAAATATTTGTACGTGCAGCCACTATTTTTTTTCCTGGGACAAGGTGTGCATGTGCTTTGGGGTACATATAGTAAGCATTTACGTAATGTACACCACTTCATTGGAGTCTAGCTCCATAATAACAGAGAGAACTCAAGCAGTGTGGAAAATTTATATATGCACACATAAAATCTTGAAGATCATAGTGTGATATCAAGAACTATGTGCATGAAAACGCATGTCCTGGAATGTAGGTACGGGTAGCAAGTTTGGCACATCCAGATATAACTTGCAAGTTGCATGTAATTTAAACATCCAAGGCATCATTTTAATATTTGACTGTTAAAAGTGTAAACATCATAAGATTAATTGCCCACAACTGAAGACTAGTATGTGTACTAAAAGTAAAAGTGCAGCAAGTGCTCTACAACGTAAAATACAGTGTTTGTTTGTTTTTGTAAATATACACCAGTTCATTGGAGTTTAGCTCCAAATAGCAGAGCAAACTCAAGCAGTGTGGATAATTTATATATGCACACATAAAATCTTGAAAATCATAGTATGATTTCAAGAAGAACTATGTGCACCAAAATGTTTAACATTAGCAAAACTATACTGGAGTTGCCATGAAACATGTGTTAACAAGTCAAGGAGCACTGACAGTTGCTATGCGCACACATGAAATCCTACTAAATTGTAGTGCAAAGTGCAAACCCAAGATTTTATGCCATGGTGAAAAACATGACATTACAACAAAAATGAAAGAGAATGAGACTTGTCATAAGCAAGAAACAAGACCATTATTCACAACTGGTTGTCCATATGAATTCAGAACAAAACATCCAGTAAGCCTCCAGTAAGCCATGTACACCACTTCATTGGAGTCTATGTCCAGTTATAATGGAGATAGCTCAAGCAGTGTGGAAATATCTATATATGCACACATAAAATCTTGGAAATCATTGTGTGATCCCAAGAAGAACTATGTGCATGTAAATGCATGCCATTGGTGCCAACGAAACTAGTGAAATGGTGCTAATAACTCAAATGTATAACCTCATTTCGAAAAGTCAAGAATAAATCATTAGATATCATTAATGCATGTCCAATGTATCACTGATATCGCACATAAGATTCTCATAGCTAAATGTGCAAACATTCTAGAGGAACACAACTTATCATTCAATAGCAGGATAACTTTGATCATCAGGTTATTATGATCTATCTCAGCAACTGTTAAGTAGGAAGCCAAAGCATCATAAAAGGCAGAAGAAAAGCAATCTGGATTAAGAAAAGCAATCTGGATTTCTGGTGACAATGAGGCAGAAATAGGTAATTACAAGGAATTTGTCGGCCCCAGAGTGGAACGATTCCCTTATACAATCTGCAAAACCCACATTGTGTCAGAAGAGTGAGGTTAAAGTTACACAAATCAATAAGTAGATTTCAGGCCCCTCAACTTACCCAGCATAGCCTTCAGACTTCACAAACTTCGGAAGCCCATCAGATAAACCTCTCGCAAACCCAGGTTGTGTCTGCACACGAACCTTTACAGCCTCCATAGGGCAGAGTGCAACATCTGCAATGACTTCAGCCGAAGCAGATCCAGCAAGATAAATCAAGGTCTTATACTTGGCTGCATACTCTGGCCCAGCAATATCCGAGTAATACTTCTTGAAGAACTCGTAGAAACCGAATTTGCATGCGCCTTGAGCACTGTAACCAAGCAGCGTAGGCACCCAGCCTCTGAAGAAACCCCTCGCTCCTTGCTCTTTCAAGAGAACACCGAACCCAGATGAGATGCTCTTGTACTTGGCTGGATCAATCTGACAAATCAAGCAAAGCAATATTATATTATTAATCGGTTCACAACAACACCTACTGGTTGAAAATGAACATAAGCAACATATGAGCAATGTAAACAATTACATGTTTTAACTTTCAGTCCAAGCACATAAGATATGCAGGGAAAATGTAAGTGTACATTTATTAAACTTAGTAGAAAATGTTCAGTCATAGCTTCAAGGATCACATATTCACATCACACAATTGATTTAACTTTAGAGATAATTTTAAAAGCAACATGCTCACGCCGTAAACTAATAGGGTGCTGTGTGCCTATATACCTATATACGCAGATCACATCAAAAGTAGCCATAGGAATCATGATATGGGTCAGAAATGACCAACCAAAATCTCAACAAAACGCTCAAACATGCAACATAACCATAGATCAATTGCAATTACGAACCGCGCAAAAATAAATCAAGGGATGCTATATTTCATTAGTACTTGGTTCGCAGCAATGGCTACTTATTGGAAATGAACACAAACAACATGTAAGCAATGTAACCAATTACATGGTTTAACTCTGGGTCCAAGTACACATACATACAGGGAAAATTGCAGCTTGAAGGATCCCATCGATCAATTGGTTAAGTTTAAAAATATTCTCAAAATATTAACTAATACATTGTCAAGCACCTGTAAACCGAGATCACATCACAACTAGGAGATGACTCAGAAATGACCAACCAAAATATCAGGAGAAACATAACAAACCAATCGCAGCAACACATTAATAATATGCTCAAGTATACGACACCGTCAATAAATCAACTACTACTAGGAAAGAAAAGGGATTACATACAGATGCCTCGCGCACAAACACCCACCAATCCGTATCAAACCGGCATCCAGTCAATCAGTAAACAAGATGCACCGCTAAGACAGCAAAGCTCCGAAAAGCTCACCTGCATGTTGCACTTGACGAGGTCGAGCGGCGTGACGGCCATGTGCGTGAGCCCGCAGCTGGCGATGCCGCCGGCCGTGCACGCCGCGTAGAACGCTGGCGAGTACATCTCGATCTTCCGCGCGGGCTCGCTCGGCGCCTGCGCCCACACCGCCGGCCCACCCGCCGCCGCCGCAGACGGCGCGACGCCCCCGCGGACACCCACGCCAGCGCCGGCCGCGAACGGGGAGGCGGTGGCTGGGGCCGCGTAGAGGAAGCCGGGGAGCAGCGCATTGCGCGAACTCTCGGAGACGGCCATGGCGACGGTTGTCTGGTTCGCTCGGCTCGAGTGCTTCGCCTACGGCTAGGGCTGGGGACTCTCCTGATCACCTCGACCGGGGAGAGGTGGGTGAGCTTTGTGCGTAGCGGCGAGCGCGAGCTGCGTCCGCGCGTGAGGCTCGCCGCCACTTGCTCGCGGGGAGGGAGACCGGTGGCTCCGCGATTTGTTAGGGCATCAATCTCTCGAAATGGATGGGCTTTAAATAAGGGCAGATGGGCACCTTCTCTAGGCCCTACATGGGCTCGCCCAGTTTTACTTCTCCAGCCCAGTAAGAATGCCAGCCCTTTTAAGCGTACAAAAGTTGCTCACGTGGACACCGGACTGGCGACCCCGCCGTCCTCTACCCCAACTGTAAGGGAAATACATGTCCTTTCGAAATCTCAGAACTCTATACACGGTCACGGGCAAGGCTGAAGTCCAAACCTTAGACCTTAGCCTTTATATATATGCTTTTCAGTTAATCAGTATGTTTGTAAATGTTAATAGAAAGAACAATCTGATTACAAAAGATTCTAACAACGCTTGGTTATCTTTCTTAGGCCCATATTACACAAATATGCAAATGAAGATGTATCACTTGGGGCGTGGTTTATTGGTTTGGAAGTTCAGCATATTGATAAGAGAAACATGTGTTGTGAAACTACACCAGGTTTGTTCCCTAAACTTGAAAAACAATTCTTAAGCAAAAAAAAAACGATTTCCCCTGTTTTAACTACTGATTGCTGCTGACTACTTGGCAGATTGTGAGTGGAAATCGCAAGCTGGTAATGTTTGTGTCGCGTCTTTTGATTGGAGCTGCAGCGGGGTCTGTAAATCTGTCGAGAGGATGAAGGATGTACGTTCTCGGTGCGGTGAAGGTGATGATGCTGTTTGGAGCGCTCTGATCTAGCCAATGCTTAGCGCGAGTGAGTAATTCTTGCAGTTCACTCCTACATACTCAACGGCAAAGGGGCTCATTTCTGGTAGTTTGGCTTGACGGTCCGGTAAAATCTGCAGCTTGTAGTATACTGTATACATGCTAAAAGAGTCCAGGGGTGCATCATCAGAGTTTTGCATCACCTTTGGTGATGGTAGAACTGTGATCAGAGTGAGGGAAAACAGAATGGAATCTCACATGAAGCCATGAAGTGGGAGAGGTGCACGGCTAGCACATATGCTGTAAATGTTAGATTGATCTCAGCCGATTAGCCCAACGGCTAATCGGGCCTTGATCCGCGCCCTGATCGGGGGCGCCCAGTCCATCTCATGGCTGATGGGCCCCCGTCGCGCTGCGCAATAAATAGAGGGTGGGGGCCGGTGGCTCGACTTACGAGGTTCGCCTCAGTCGCAATCCCCACCCGACAAAACCCTAACCGATCTAGAGGGGGCGCAGTCAGCAGCGGGAAGCTCCATCGCCGTCCCCGTCACCGGATCTACACCGCCGCCGCCGCCACCGTCCTCTTCTCCAACCGTCGCTGCCCGTGCGCAGACTTCACCGCCGAACCCACGATGGCTAGCTCCTCCTCCACGCAATCGGACGGTCGGTACCCTCTCTCTCTCGCTTCCCTCTCAGATCTAGAATCCTCAGGCGCGAAAAGAATAGAACCAACAGTAAAAACGAGTTCTCGTATGCAATTTTGGTAAATTTTTTCGAAGTTTTGTTCACTCCTTTTCGTCCAGTTCAGATTTCAGAATGCTCAGAGAAGCTAAACTCAGAGCATCAGTATATATCTAACCTTTTCAATGTCAATGTCCAAATTTGTTATTGGTCAATAGAATCACGATACCGAGTACAAGATCAAGGCCCAGCCCTTCTGCAACCCAATCTACCGCACGGCTTCGCAGCTGTTCTTGACGAAGGTGATCTTCCTGCGGCGCAGGTTGTACAGCACCTTCATGTTCTGCTGCTGGAAGTTGCCGAGTATGGACACCCCGTCCGTCTTCCCCACCATCAGGCACATCATCCCGCTCGCCCTGTCCTCGACGAACAGCCGCTCCCTCTCCAGCCTCAGCCACGTTCCGTCGAACGCCAGCGACACCGGCGGCACGTACACCCGGCTCATCGGCACCGCCACCGGCAGGATGAAGCAGAGGTCCAGGCCGAGGTCCGACCCCGTCCCGCGCGGCAGCCTGATCTCCTCCTCCAGGTCGTTCGCCAACTCCTCGTACAGAGACGCCTCCAGGAACGTGATCGTCGACGCGATGTCGATGATCATCCTGTAGGCGTCGGCGCCGCCGTCGCCGTCACCGTCCCCCGGCGACGTCGTCACGTTGGGAGACGTCGTCGTTTTCGTCTTCTTCAAGAACGCGGTCTTGTCGCCGACGGCCAGCCCGTCGAGGTTAAGATAGTAGTAGGACGGGTGCTGCGGGTTCGATGCCATCGGGAGGACAACCCGATCCGACGCGTTGCCGACGGCGCCCGCGTCCGCGCCGAGGACGAGCTTTCCCGCGCTCCTCGAGACGGGCGTGGGCAGGCAGTACATGAACCGCCGCACCTGGAGCTGGGACACCAGCGAGAGGGGCCCGCGGCCGAGGCCGACCACCCCCGACGCCTGCGGGGGCGGGCCTCCGGAGCTGGAACTGCTGCAGCCGAAGACAACGCCATGGAACACGTCGTCACCAATGGCCAGCTTGTCCACTGCCAGGGTCCCCTCCGTCGTCGCGTTCCCGCTGTACGCGTACGTGTACTGGCACGCGTCGTCATCGTCGTTGCCGCACCTGTGGGTGTCCAGCTGGTCGCACGTGTCGCTGCTGCACGGCACGACCGTGAAGGAGGAGGAGACCCTGGGGTTGAAGACGGGGTCGAACTGGCGGTAGCACCTGGCGCAGGGCTGGCACTGCGTCCAGATGAGGTCGCTGGCTGTGTCGATGGCCGCCGTAAATAAGTGCTGCGGCGTGCCGATTCCGAGCTTCACCAGGTACTCGCCCCCGGTCGCCAGCACCGGGGCCTCCGCCACGACGGCCTTGTGGGCGGTGGCTCCGCCGGGCGTCATGCTGGCCAGCCGGTGCCGGCTGCGCTGGATGGCCCGCCGGAGGAGCTCATGGTCGGTGAGGTTGAGGTTGCCAGTGTCCGCGGCGTCGACGCGGGCGAGTTCGAGGTGGAAGGATTGCGGCGGTGAGCAGTACGCCGGGTGGACGAGGACGGCGAGGAAGAGTAGCAGCAATATGGCGTTCATGGTGGTGGTGTGCGGAGTGGCGCTCAATTGCGTGAGTGCATCAGATGCTTGCGTGCGTGTGCGTGTGCTGGTTAATTGGTAGCAAACTGGGTTAAGTAGTCAGGTAGAGGTAACTATTTTGTCTCGAGGGCACAGAAACGTGGAGGAGGAAAGATCGACTGGTTGCGGGTAGCATCGATCGCACAACATCCTTGTGTTCTTTGCATAGGTGCTTTAATTTATTAGCCTCCCCTATTTCCGAAGGAGTTTGCTAGCTAAGTCGTACTAGGGTGTTCTTTCTAGAATACTTTGAATCTCTGATCACCGTTGCATCTGCTTTGGGATCTGTGCTCTGGCTTAATTTTTCGTAGGTGGTGACGTACTCTCCGGCTAGTTCACATGCTGTTAGGGTTTCGGGTTCACCGGGATTACGTGTACAGTGCTGGGAATGGATGCTAAGGGTTAAAGCAAATAAATGAATTCATGCTTAAAAGGAGAGAGAAAGATCCACCTTAGCACAATTTGAAATGTAAAAGGATGGAGATGTCCTCTACTAAGATGCCCTGTTGTTCCTGAAATCTGTGTTAAAAACAATATTGTAAGGTATGTGTCGTTCGGCAGACTGATGTTACAGGGTATAGCAAATGTTCAAGCTACGCAGTCTCTGTTTTGGTGTGCGGGATTGCTCCATCTTCTTCCTCTGTTCATCACCTTCCATTTGCTAGATTTGTTCAAGGTATCAGAGCCACGAACCACAAAGAACCATGTCAACTACTAGCTCTCTATCTAGTAGCACTAGCAGATCAACCTCGGCTGGACTCCTCCCGACTCCATCCTTTGGCCATCTTGTCAATACCAAATTGACGTGCAGCAGCTATCTGCTGTGGAAGGCGTAGCTGCTGCCATACTTGCGTGGATAGCAGCTTCTTAGCTATGTGACAGGCGACATGAAGAGTTCGGCCGAGACAATTGCACACATCAATGATGCCGAAACCACGCAAGTGCCGAATCCGGCATATGTGCTGTGGCTGCGGCAAGATCAACTTGTACTAGTACCCTACTCTCTTCTTTCTTTGAAGAGGTGCTCAGTTAGATATTGTTCAAGACTTCCTCGGCTGAAGTCTAGAAGGCCTTGGAGGGCATGTTTGCCTCGGCATCTAGGGCACGGATAATGCAGATCAGACTGCAGTTATCCAACACCAAGAAGAATGATCTTTCGATCACAGAATACTACAACAAGATGAAGAGCCTGGCTGATACTCCTGCGGCCATAGGGCAGAAGCTCAGCGAGGAGGAAATCATATGCTACATGCTTGCGGGACTTGATGAAGAGTACGATTCACTTGTCACCTCCATCAGTACAAGACCAGATCCAATCTCTCCTACGGATTTGTATATGCGAAAGGAACAAAGCAATGTCTTCTCTGGTTCTTCAGCAAATAGTGCCATACAGAGCAGAGGAGGAAGGAGCTTCCCTACTTCATACTCCATGCGTGGCAGAGGACTAAGACGAGTTGGCAAGCCGATAGGTGGCAACAATGGCACTGGCCACCAACAAAGCACTCCTTGTTCATATTGATCATTCTCGCATTCCTTGTTCTAGCCAATTTCTTACTCTCTGAAATATTCTTCATGTTCCTAAGATCGCAAAAAATCTTCTATTAGCTCATCATTTAACATCTGATAATGATGTCTTCCTTGAGTTTCATCCAACCTATTTTGTTAAGGATCAGGCAAGGAGGACTCCTCTTCTGCACAACAGATGTGACAAGGGTCTATATCCCTTGACACCATTCTATGGATTAAACTCCATGACCAGGAAATCCCTGAGCAACATCAAAGAGTCACAAGAATTGTGGCATTGCTGGCTCAGACATCCTTCTCTAATCGTTGATCATGTTCTTCAGGACAATAAAATTTTAGTACTGCTAAATAAAGATTCTAGCAATATTTGCAATGCTTGTTAGCAAGCAAAGAGTCATCAACTTCCTTTTCCTGTTTCCATCAGTGTTTCTTCTTCTCCTTTGAAGCTTGTTTTCTCTAATGTTTGAGGCCCTGCTCGGACTTCAGTTAGAGGAAAATAAATGCTATGTGAGTTTTATTGATGATTTTAGTAAATTCACATGAATATATCCTCTCAAGATCAAATATTATGTTGTTTCAGCCTTCTTGCAATTTCAGAAGCACATAAAATGTTTTCTACATACAAAAATTCTATGTTTGCAATCTGATTGGGGAGGAGAATATCAAGCTCTACACAAAATTCTCAAACAAACTGGCATTAAACACCAAGTCTCTTGTCCTCACATGTATCAATAGAATGGCTCTGCAAAACAAAAACACAGGCACATTGTTGAAGTGGGTTTGTCTCTATTAGCTCAAGCATGAATGCCACTATGGTTTTGGGATGATACTTTTCAAACTATGAGTTTCTTGATCAACACGCTGCCAATCCGTGTGATTGGGTACTCTACACCTCTAAAACTTCTCTTTGGCACTAATCCAGACTATTCCTTTCTAAAAACTTTTGAGTGTGCGCCCTGGCCCAGTCTCAAACCATATAACTCTCATAAATTGTAGTTTTGTTCTGTGCAATGCATGTTCCTTGGATACAATGAGCTCCACAGAGGCTACAAGTGCCTAAATAAGTCCACAATTCGAGTCCTCATGTCTAGAGATATCATCTTTGATGAGAAGATCGTTCCCTTTGCCCAAGAACAACCGTCTGCTCCTACATTCTATAGGCAAGATTATGTTCTTCTACCTAGTTCCATCACTCTACCTATTCCTGTTCCTTTGCACAACCCTTCTGAATATGTATCTCCTTCAAAAAATGACCAGTGTGAAATGGCAATGTGTCTATTCCTGCTGGCACTAATCATGCAGGTTCAAAAGACTATAATGGAGATGAATAGATACACGTGTCTCTAAATGATGATCAAGATCATGCCATGCGCATTAACAATATTCAGAAACCGAAGCAATTCATTGATGGTACCATCCGGTATCCTATCAAAGGGAGAGCTTTTCTCATAGAAAAGATTGAACCATCCTGTTACATTGAAGCGTTCACGGATGCCAATTGGCATCATGCCATGGATGCATAAATTAAAGCTCTTCACTACATCAAGACTTGGCACTTGGTGTAGCAAGAACCAGGGCAGAATGTCATTGGCTGTTAGTGGGTTTTTAAACTCAAGAGAAGAGCATATTGTTCCATCGATCGATGCAAAAATTGAAGCTCTTCACTACAACAAGACTTGGCACTTGGTGCAGCAAGAACCAGGGCATAATGTCATTGGCCGTCGGTGGGTTTCTCAACTCAAGAGAAGAGCAGATGGTTCCATCGATCGATATAAATCAAGGTTAGTTGCAAAAGATTTTAAGCAGAGGTATGGCTTAGACTACAAAGACACCTTTAGTCCAGTAGTCAAGCTATCCACAATTTGATTAATTCTATTACTAGCAATCTCAAGTGGATGGAATCTGAGGAATGTGGATATGCAGAATGCATTTCTTCATGGTGTACTTGAGGAAAAAGTATTTATGAAATAGCCACCAGGCCATGAAAGTTCAACTTTTTCTCATCATGTCTGCAGACTAGACAAAGCAATTTGTGTTCTTAAACAAGCCCCCAGAGCCTGGTGTTCCAGATTGAGCACAAAGCTTCAAGAGCTTGATTTTATTCCAACTCAAGCTAATACATCGCTGTTTATCTACAATAGCAATTGTACGATCATCTATTTGCTTATTTATGTTGATGATATCCTCATGCCTCCCTCTTACCATTCCTGTGATCAATTAGGTTCGTCGTCATTCCCAACTCGCTGGTGTCATGGTCCTCCACCGCGCCACCTTAGGTTAAACTAGCTGGATCACCTCAATCCTCCCTGAGCCTCACCGACCTCATTGGTGAGCTCCCTGTGCCTCATAAATGTTCACTATGTCATAGTTTAGCTTGCCGCACTACCGGAGCCCCAGTTACCATGGTGGCCGAACTCCACCGCCACCCTGGTTCATCGCCAGCCACACCATTGCTGTCTATAGGACCACCGTGGTCTCGGCAACCCGTTTTGGGGTTTGTCGCCTCCTCTGTGAGCAGAGGAGGAGCATTGTAGCTCGATCATTGATTAAGGATCATAATTAATTAAAGTTAATTAGTGATAATTAGCCACTAATATGTGGCCCCAACAATTAAGAAATTTAATTAAAACCATATTTGAATTCCAAGCCACTGACATGTTGGCCCTCACTGTGTTTTGGTCCCACTTGTCAGTCACGCTAGCTATTTCTTTAAAAAAATAAACCAAAAGGAAATTAAATATTAATCAACCCCACCAGTTAGTCAGAGTAGTATTTTCTTAAGAAAAATAATTCAAAACACAACTTAAATGTCCGGCTGGTTCCACATGTTAGCCTCTGAAGTATTTTTGAATAAGGAAATAAATTAAAAACTATGGGGCCCAGATGTTAGTGAGACAGTCTCTCTCCCCTTTGTTTGATTTTGGATTTTCCCCTAAATTTAAACTTCGTACAACCCATTCTCACTCGTTTTAGCTCTAAATCAAATGAAACTTGATTCTAAATTCATCTAAAATCAAGACCTTTCTATTGGGAGGTAAAATCATCAATTTTAAAGTTCATTTGAATTTTTATTTGGAATTTATTTATTTTCTCTATTATTTATTTGATTCGCATCACGATCGCTTGATTAGACTACGAAAACCAGGAAGAGCAATAATTCAAGCCCAACCAGGACCCTCAAAACCAATCAACTTATGAGCAAGATGAGTTAATGCTTTGATCATTTTGTACCTATATTTTGAATGCAAGTTATGTTGGTTTAAATTATTAAAGTTGCATGTTTTAATTTATTATGCAAACTATATTCATGTTAAGCTCATAGTTAAATCTCGATTAATAATTGTGCTATGATCTCCCACTCTTTGACTTTAAACATAAAACCTTATTATTCTAGAAATAATGGTAAACATACTAGTAAAAAGTCTATAACTAAGTATCATGCTTACTCTTATTTAGATACTCTTTCAAACATGAAAACTCGTACTTGGGTAGCCATTTGATAGAAATGGCTGGTATTTGATCTAAAGGATATTTTGGATCCCAAAACTCCTAAAACTTGTTTAAATATCTAGACGAATGGTAAGAGGGGCTGGTGCGAATGGAGCATGAGAGTGTGGTTTATGGTAAGAACCGCCCAAATAATTCTAAGAGCTGAATCTTGTAACCGCTTTCTAATATAAAATATTGCAACCACAAGTCTATAATGAGCATGAACTGGCTAAATAATTTGCATCAATCCAATGCAGATTGCGCCATCTGGTTGAACATGTGACGAGCTGCTGGATGGAAGCCTCCATGCGGCGCAAGAAGAGGCCTTTGGCAAGGGTGGATAGACCCCTACAATAGGTGGAAGCCTTAACGGGTGTAATCTTGCTAGAGAGATATATTGTAAAAGTCTTGTGATGATCTTACTGATGTACATGTCTAAGAAAATATGTGGAATATAACTAGTTATCTCTTGTGGATAAAGTGTGCGACCTCCGTAGAGCGAAAACTATTCGACTAGTCATGCCCACAGTCATGGGCAGGCATGGAATCTTACTCGAATTAGTGTCTATTTCCACAAAAAAACTTTGTGGGTGAGATAAAAACATGATGAGTGGATAGAACCCTGAGTTGATTTTCCCTGGGTGAATAGAACCCAATGATTATAATAGGTGGATAGAACCCAAGTATCAAAAATAGTATTATGTGGATATAACCTACACCTCAATTATTATTGCACACTTCATCGATCTTTATAAACATGGTTTGATTAAAAATACTAAGTCTTAGAATTTTTATTTATTATAATTCAATTATGGTATTTCGTAAATAAATGAGCCTGAGCCTTCTTTGTCAAAGCCCTGCATCTATAATATTTTAATTTGTGCATTAGCTCATGGAGTACAATTGTTTGTACTCACCTTCCCTCACTAAATTAATTCATAACCTATGGACTAAGTCCACTATACCTACTATGCTGCTCTAGGACCAAACAGAGAAAAAGATGGTAGACATTAGAACGTTCTCTAATAGTTTAGATCTTATCTCAGGTAAGCAAACTTTAATATTAATGTGTGCACATCTATTATTCAAACTTTTGGAAAGTAGTCAGGCATTTTTTACCCTCGGTTGCTTTCCTATGGCAAGATGTGGTCTCACCTTCTATTGTTCGCTTCCGCTTTTTGTAATGTAATATTTAGCCTGATCGGCACATTATGTAAACTCTATCTAATATAGGATATTTAAATTTTAATATGTAATATAAGTGTTTGGTATGGTTCATATGATGCATAAGATAATTCAGTATTATATCTGTGAGCATCATCTTACTAATTTAAAAAATAGTATGATAGAAGCACAGAAGATTCTAGATTGTTGATCCGGGGTCCAACAGGTTGAGGCAGGAAAACGTCCTGATACTAAGGTGGTGATCGGTTCAGCTGAAAGCCTCATGGCTTATGGCTGAAAACACTGTAGCTGGCTGAAAAAAGCACTGTAGCTGACAGAGTCTTATTTACCATAATTAAATTTTAAAAAAATTAAAAATAGAAAAAAACATATTAGCCCATCACGTATAATGTAAACAAATACGAGGAAAAAAAGAACCGGTAAAAAAACTCAAAAAAAGCCAAAAGTTCAGAAAAAGACGAAATTTATGAATAGTGCAAAAATAAACTGAAGCCAGAAGCTGAAGCCATATTGATCAGGGCCTAAACCATTGAGAGAGAGAGAGCGCTTTCGTTTCGTTACATTTGTTCTACTTCTACGTGGAGCACTGGAACATGAACATAAGAGGCTATCAAAAATGAACACGAACATTTTAAAGGGTACCAATCACTACAGCCTCAGATCTCCTAATCTCTTAATATTCCCCTCTGGCTTCTGTAGTGTACGGGACCAAATGATCAAATAGCAAGTCAAGCCAAATTTACCTAGGGGGTACATCGCCAATTTTATTTAAGACGAATCTCTCACATTCCCAGTTCTCAACATGATAGCTAAATGCCAAATCTGGATGTGATGTTACTCGATAAAATCCTGTGCCTACCTTCGCGCTCACGCTTAACAGAACCGATGGGGTGGGCAACTAAGCACCACAAGTAAAAAAGAAAAGAAAAACAAGGATAACATACAAAAGTCATGCAAAATTTGAGATCAAGATAATCCTATGCACCTTTTCATGTTAAGACCCACTATTCTTTCTTTTCTGAAACAAGCCATGAGAAGTAAAAAAAATAAAGAAGACAGCCTATTCTTTAAGAGCAACGCACACCTATGCGCCTCCAACACCAGACAAACTTTCGTTTGGTATTCCTTCTGGGAAAACGAGGAAGAAAACCCTGAAACCTCTTTTCAGCAGGGAAAAATGTCAGTTCTACTCATGAAGACTCCCCACAATGCAGAAGCACTAACCGAAAAAATATCGATTTGTTAAGCTAACAATCATCCCAGACAGCTGAGGTAGGTACCGAAACTCATCATGATACAGCTTCACGCCCACATATTCTCAGCACGGTGACCACCAGTAATATTGCTTCATGAATTCTGTCATTAGCCCCTGCATTCCTCAAGCTTCTGCTGCAGCCTCACATTGTGCCTTAACTACAAAATAGTGAGATTTATGTCACAACAAAATGGTGGGCAAACATGGTAAAATTTTACCGCTCGGCATTTCTGACGTAGATTGCCAGAATACTTAAATGATGTGCACTGCCACGTATGATGATATCAATATGGTGTAAAGAGTATTTCACCACAGGCCCCGAGACTTCAATTGGGTCCCCATTCTTACAATTTTGACAACAGCCACTGCACTTTCATTTCGGCTTCAATCAAGACCCTTTTGTTAAATCACGTAGAGCATTTGGTGATCTAGCGTGCCTCGTCAGCAGTACAAGGATGGTGGCACCCAATTAATCTCTTACATGGCAAGCCACATCACCAATACATTTTGCTGACATGGCAAGGCACATCATCAAACCGGTCAGAGAGAACAAATTGAAGCTGAAATGGAAGTTTTGGGACCTGTTTTTGACAAAACTGAACGAATGGGGCCCAGCTGAAGTTATGAGTAACTAATGGAGACTAGTGAGTAGTGAAGTTTATTAAAAAATTTAAACCCCAAAAAGATATAAATTGTGTGTGGAAAGCCAAATAATTATGATTCACTGGAATAAGACAACAAAAACTTACACAATCAGCAATCTCTTCCTGATTCAGAGGTGGAACTATTTCGTCCTCTTTCCAGCCAAGAGATATGAGGAAAGCCATTTCTTCTGGACTAGGTTTTTCTTGTGCAGGATATGGTTCCTCTTCCCCTCCAATAGGCTCAAACGACAAATTGGCTTCGTCATCACCAGAGTTGGAACTTGTGGAATCACTGTTTATATCTGCAGGTATGATGGACAGAGCGGCTTCAGCCTTGCCTGGATGGGGCTTCATAGATACATCTTCTGTGTCAGCAAGTTCTGATGAGGAGTTGACATCCCTGTTGTCAGCTAGAATCCCCTGTGAACCCTCATCTAAAACATCGTGACCTTCCGAATGTTGATTGATTTCCTCATTGTCAGAGAGGTGTTGCTGAGATCCCTCACAAGAATTTGCTTCCTCACAGGAACTATTCCCATTTTCGATACATTTGATTCCAGAATTAAACAAGGACAAATCAAGACATGAGTTCTGCTGCTCATCAATCAAGCTAGATGAAGACTCAATAGCAGTGCCTGAACCATTTAAAGACTTGCTCCGCAGCAAATCAAAGAATTTATGCTTGTCTTTTGCACTTGCTTTTCTCTCACCAAATGAACTTTGTCGTAGATGCAAAGGGAGACCATTAGTGACACCCCTAAGCTTTTGGTTAGCAATAGGCTTTTTCAGTGGTTCCACTGAAGAAGATTGACCTAGAACAGGGCTTATAGGATTGCTAGTGCAGTCTTTGGCGGTATTTGCAATATCGCGGCTCAGGACTTGAAGGTTTCCTGATTGAGATGGCTTTACAAGCTCAGTTTTGACTGGAGTACGAACAGAGCTGCTAGAAGGCTGTACTGACAGTTGTGGTGCAACCTTGAAGGGACCATTAGAATCTCCAGCTCTTGCACCTTTGGTTTTTAACTTATCCGAAGAACTTGATACCTGTAAAGTGTTCTGAATGAATTAGCGCAAACAAAAAATGTCACCAATTCAGCACCAGAGAACATCACTCCATAAATAAGTGAAACAAAAATAAAGAAACACAATCATTATTCACTAAATTCAAAAAGATGTGCATCTGGGTTAGGAGAGAGGGAATATATTTTGAAGTAAAAAACACAGGAGCCAAATACAATTTGATAACCAACCTAAAAGTGACTTATGAACCATAGTCCTTCTAAATTAGTTCATGTATGAACTGCAAAGTTAAATAACAGATGTAGGAAGATATTCAGGATTTCAGATTTTTAAAACTGAAAAAAAATGTTCCAAACCCCAACATGTACATTCAAACTACCAACCAGCCAGTTATGCAGTACTTAGAAAAACATTATGCATTGCATTTGCATAAATGATTATAATATAAGACAGCGCAGCCACTAGCAATGCTCAGGTAATTGACAAACATCTGGTTCATAGATACTTGCAGTATGCATAAAACATCAGGCAATTGAACCAACCTATGGCTCAATTTTACTATTTTGAATATGATCACTAATAGCATAAAACATATAATAGGATCAGATAAATTTAAGGTTGGTTACACAAGCAGGTTTCTTTGTTGTACAAACTAAAATGATGTGGCTGATCCACTAAATGCGATTGAATTCGAAGTGTTTTTTTAGGGACAAATAAAGTGTTTACGGATAAGAATTCTTTGTTTGGAGTTGTACCATCTGATTGCACAAGACAACAAGAAAGTTGAATAAATTATATTTGTAATGTTTTTGCTGTCTTTCAAAGGCCAAACTACTTACCAAACAATATGGAAGAGAGCTTCTAAAATCTAAACACATCCATGATAATCACATAAGACACAAGCAACAGCAGTAAAAGTATTAATCTTGCAACAAAGGCAATATATAAGGTACTTACAGAAATTTTATTTGATGAAGGTGTAAGAGGTCTTAGAATGCACTGCCTCATAGTTCTTTCTTCAATCTCCTGAGAATCAACCAATAATTGGGTAAGAAAAGAGAAGGCACACAAAGCACTTGTTAAATCAAGTGAATGGAATCAAAATGTCAAAGAGGAAAAACACAAATATCATATTCATAACACTACCTGGGGTGCAGTGGAAATTTTTAATGGTGCTTGCATTACTGTTTCAGCCATGCTTAATGCAGTCCCACAGCTTGACACTTCCAGCTGTTTACTGGAACCACCAAGTGATAAAGGAGAGGAAACATCGTTATTGCTTGGCTCACTTAGTATAGGAACTTCTGCTAGCACCGAATTCCAGCCATCGGAGACAGTAACCAATGGTATGCTCTGAATTGGGGTGCTAATTCCAGGAGATGGAACTCTACCTATGTCTTGTTTTCCATTCTTGTCCTCAGAACCAAGGTGTGGGAATTCTCGCTCAAAGGAGATGCCACCAGCATCCTTTCTAGATAGACTACCATTGTTTAAACTTACTCCTACAGCCCGATTCCATGCGTCCACCTTCGGACGGGTATGATTAAGCCTATCCATTTCAGGTCTACATGAGCTAAATGGCTTCAAGCCATCGTGCAAGGTATCATCTGGCGGACCCAACCTACTCTCCCAATCACGGATATCGGAGTCCTTTTCACACCCCCTGTCCCTGTTGCTCCTTCCAAAACTGGCATAGCCTCTTGACTTCCCTGTATCATCCCTGTCATGTCGTCTAGACCCACTTGAGCCTGAACCCCTCCGGGATGAGGACTGTTGGGAGCTCCATTCACGGTCACGGCCTGATGGCCGGTTTCTTGATGAAGCAACCCTGCCTTGATCATCTAAAAAATTCAAGCAACAGCTTCTTAGCACAAAATACAGTAAGTTTGCAAGCTGGAAACTAATGTCGCTAACAGTCAATTCAAGCATATGGATAAAAATGCTCAGATAAACCATGCAGCAGGGAAACCAAACCAATCAAAAAAGGCATAAAACAACAACACATGGTAACTAATAATGGCACATCTGGAGAATACATAAGATCCTTAATATGTGCAAGAACAATAAATTTCACAAGCATTAAAGCACCAGTACTGAATAATCGGCAGCAGCTACATATAGTATCATGCTCGTATGATGGTTGCCCCACAATAGCTAAGTTGCAACAAGCAATAAAATATAATTTTACTGAACACGTCAGCACAAAAGAAAAGTTCAAATATTGCCAACAAGCTATTGTAACCGAAAGGGCATGCACTCCTCTGTGCCCGTAGGCTGCTGAGTCATCGACTTGCACTGATGAACCTTGGATCTGATGCAGGACAAATCTAGTGCACACACTTTCCTTCCAGCGTCTCTCCTCCAAGTGGAGTTCCAAGCTTCAGCATCACTATGTCCCTCCAGTCCAAGCCCAAGTCCATAATGTGAAATGATGGCTTGGTCTTGAATTCTTGGTTTTAGCATTTGCGTAATTGCGTGCGATAAGATTGTGTATACATGGCCCGGTGGTGAATAAGTTTAGTTACAATTTATGTATGTTGGTCTGCCAGTCAAAACTTGGTATCATGGTTAGAAAGCCCGAACCTCCTTTGCTTCTCCCTACGTACCCTTGCTTCTAGCCTTCAGCTCTACCTCTACTGGTACATTGGACAGTTACCTTAATGACTGAGCAAGCTACGTGGACATGCATGTTCCTCTGCATCAAGGGAAAAAATATCTATTGCTAAATATGTTTTGCCTATCCCCTTTTGAACCTACTGGTATCACTTAGTGTCTATATTTGATATAGAAAGGGGCATTACTTACTCCAGAGGTTTGTATTTAAGGCTCTAGTGATACGTGATTTATGTTGGTAGCAGTTGACTTTCGAGCGTGTTCTTAGAGTTATCTTTATCATCTCTTTTTTTTTAAATTCCTAATTTAATGACAGATGAATTCACACTATTATATATTCCCCTCCACCAGACCCACCAGAAAATAAGAACATGCATGACAACTTGACAAGTCTTTACATTCATAAAATCATTTTTTTCCACAAGAATGTAGTTTTAGCTCCAAACTAATCAACCTTTTTAATCAGCAGAATTTAACTATTTAAAGTACATTAGAAGGCATATAACAAAGACCTGCAGCAACAAGCAGTACGAGAATTAGTCCCACCATATGAATTATGCATCTTACCTAATAGCAGGTTCTCTCTAATCCTGGCAAAGCAGAGAAATCATGTGGCGTTACATAGACTGCCAAAGCATTATAGCAACAGGGCTAACCGACAAGAACAAATAAAGGTTCCCGCACAAGTCATACTGTGAACAACCAACAGCACAAGACACCAATAGCTCCAAAAAAATATATTTAGCTATACATTTGGTTCAGTTAAATAGTTATACAAACTGGGAAACATTGGTCTAACAAGCACCAATGCAAGGCTGATATTTTTAGCAATGTCCTACCAACAGGATTCCTAGACAGTTAACACTTACCACAATTACTTTAAATTTATAACACAGCTCATCGCAGCTGATCTAGGTTTCATGCAGCATAATAAATAAAGCGCTTCACAGTACAAACATTGCCCTTAATCACAAGCAAAGAAATGACGGTGCATATGAAGAGTTATTGTTCTCATAAGGTCAACGGTGAACATGAAAACAGCAAATTCCTCACCAGAACTGCCTAACATCGACCATGCCTAAACGAAAACACACTATTCAGGACAAACAGAAAAACTCCAAGCTCTGATGAGATAACAGCGCTGAAACACTATCCAATGCCACTAGAAACATATTCGGTGCAACTTCTCAAAACAGTAACAATTAATCCCACAATCATCCTATCAACAGTGCTTACAATTACATGCCACGAAACAGAAAGCTGACAAGGAATGCAAGCTAACCTGCACGGGGCGAAGTTCCAGGTCGGAGGCTCGTAGCGGCGACTGTGCCGGGCCCCCGCACCAACCATTCGGGCTTCAGCGAGGGCTCACCTCGGTCCATGCCGTGTGGCGTCGCTCACCATCTATACAAGCTGCTGCGGCAGCAGCAGCGCCCACCGATCCAGTCCGGCAAAACAATGCAACACCCCTACTACCTCCCACTCCTCGTCACGAATCACTCACGGTGGCGCCGGCGCGCGACAGTTCAACGGCGCATCCACACCCACCCCCTCTAGGGGGCAGCTGACCGAGGCCACCAAACCCTAGCCTCCCAGCCAAACCCTCAAAACCCTAACTTCCTCACAACACAAATCTCTCACACACGCACGCACACAAAAAAAGGACTTTGGGGGAAATTCGCTCCCCTCACCCTCTCGAATCGCTATCCGCAGCACACCGTCGCGACGCGATTGAACAGACAGGAAGCTGCCCGCTCGGGATTGAGCGCCTCGGCGAGCGACGACCACTCTGCGGCGCCCGGATTTCTCGGTGGGTCTCTCGGGGAAATCTGCGAAGGCGGCGGCGATGGGAGGATTGGGAAATTTCGTGGGGATTTGTGGGATTCGGTACGGGTTCGGGGAGGGATTGGGAGCGCCGATATTTGGAAGGGATTTACTCTTGTTTTTTCTGGGAATTTTTGTGTGCCTCCGGCGGGGTTGTGAATTCCGTGGGAGAGTTCGGGTTTGTGTGGTGTACTTGTTCGTCTTGGCGGAGGGAGAGGAACCCTATGCAAACTGTGGCTTTCCAGCACCCCCTCCCTCTCACTCTACCCTTTCTTCCTCTTCGAGTTGGATAAGGTTGATTTCCTATCTGGCTCTTCTTCCATTGTCTTTTCTTGCCCATGGATATATCTGGCACCTCTTAGTTTTTTAAAAGGATTTATTCATCATATACCCTCCTCATAGATGGAAATTCAGGATTTACCCTCCTGACCCACGTGTCAGTGACTTATGATGACCCCACATGTCATTGAGTTGGAAAAGTAAATCCTGAAATCCCCAATTCAAGGGAGGGTATATGATGAAGATCCCCTTTTTAAAAACGCTTGTTAGTTTTTCTACGGTAATTAATTTTTAAACAAAATTATTTTTTAAAATATGTTTTAGAAGTTAATTATAGTACATACTATAACAATTTTATTTATATCGGCTAAAATCGCACGAGAGTTTTTTATGTTACTTCATACTCTCTCTCACGAATAACCTAAAAGCCATAAGCCGCAGCCAAAAACTATAAGCTAAAGCCAAAAAGAACAGGCCCATCGATCTATTGTAAAATGTTGTTTTTATTTTACCATGTGGATTTATATATGACTCCACATTTTAATAAAATATTATTTCTTGACATAGATGGGGTAATTTGCCTTTGGTCTCAAAATGGCCTTACATCTTGAGCAACAAAATTGTAGTATGAGATTGAAAATATCTTGCTATGTATTTTAGTAATTTTACATGGTTTTTTCATCACCGTGTTGTTGGTCCAAAACTTTAGATGGATTTCCAAAAAATTCATGAGTCCGTTATATCTATGTGATTTTTCAAAGTACTTTTGGAAAGTTGTTTTTTAATGTATGAGAAGCTACTAAATTTTAAGTTTTTGTACTCTTATGCTGTTTTACATTTTTTTTGAGAGAGAGGAAGCTAGAATTGTTTTTATAAATAATCTATATTTTATACGAAATAACAGAAATATACTCACGCGAACATTTTTTACATAAATGGGCTCCAGTCACCGAACCATTGGGCGACTGGAACCTATTACCTAACAGCCGCGCAACACGGTAGCAATCCGCTGGCCGTTGGGCGAAATAATTGCAGTCGTCGAACCGCCAGGCGACTGCTTCCAGTCGCCCATCGGTTAGGCAATTGCAATTCCAGTTGTCGAAGGGTTGAGCGACTAGAGGCGCATATAAATGGACCGCGCAGCCGAGCAGACACTCAGCCGCGTGGTGAACACAAGGGAAAGAAAGAAGAGGAGAGGAGAGGAGAGAAAAGGAGAGGGAGGAGGAGACGAGAGGAGAGGGAAAGGAAGAAGGAGATGTTTCACAATTTCTGTGAGGTAAATATTTTTGTATGTTATAGTTCATATTATGTATATGAAGTAGATAGTGTATTTAGTGTTAGTATTCATAGAAAATTGTAGATGTAGAAAGAAATAGTATAACTTTGGTATAGAAATTTAGTCAATGTAGTTATAGAAAATTAGCAGCCGTATTAACCTGTAGTTGTAAAAAATTTAGTGAACATAGTTGTAGAAAATTAGCATCCTTAGCAAATTAGCATCTGCACAAATTTGTAGTTGTAGAAAATTTAGTCAATGTTATGTAGAAATTAAACCTCCGTAGAAATTTGTAGTTATTGAAAATTTAGTCAATATTTTTGTAAAGTTTAATAGTTTGCTTTGTAGAAAACAATAATATGTAACATTTATGATTAATTACTAATGAATGTGTACCGTTATAACTGGTATATTGGCATTTAAATCGATATGTCATGTAAATTGTTGAAACCCATTAGGAATTATTTGTAGTAGGAGAAAGCTCGAGCAGCGAGACAAGAGCGGCATCGGTGCATAGTCTGCCAATAGGGAGTTAATGCTACAAGGGTAGTGTAATTGGTTATGATAGACAAACGGTCATTGATATGTAAATTACAGTACATCAGTACTTCCGTAATGTACGATACAATGTGACTAGTTGCAACATTGAAAATATGTGCAGGCAGACATCAGTAATGCCGATACCCACTACATTAAAAGTGCATTACGGTGTTGGCAGCATTCGTGAAGGTTCAAACGGTGTTGACTTGAGCGGTTCTGCGCAAGCCACTCTAGAATACCCGGACAGCGAGAATGCTCGAATCGCATATGTGATACATTGGCTCACCCGCAGTTTCTCCTTGGATCCTGATGTGTGCAACGTCGTCATACAAGGGCTTTGAAGCCAGTCTCCCATGGACATTAGATGGGAGTTGAGAACACTGATGCGCACTGTTGCGTGAAAGGGGTTTGTGCAAGAGTGCTAGCATCGTGGATACGAGTGCGTGATGCTTGTGCAACCATAACTAATAGAAGTTATGCAAGGTCGTGTGGACGGCCATCATCCGGGAGGTGTGAGCAGCTCAGACGCCCCGCATGTTAGTGAAGAGAAGAAAGTTACTCATGATGAGGCCGATGCAGTACATGGAGGAGAGGAAGAATGGTCACGGTATGGTGAGGCTACAAGACAAGCTGATGAAGGGAGCATATGGAGTACATAGTGCATCAAATAGAGAGTGATGACCGTATGGCTTGGGCTGAAGAGGAAGCTGTACAGGAGGACGACGATGATAGTTTGGATGAGGACGAAGCTCGCATCTCATATGAATGAAACCGGTTTGATGTTGAGGGTATTGACACACATGACGAGCACGAATCACCATGGAAGTATTATGGCACAGAGTTTTGGTTGCATTCAATGTTTACTGACAAGGCATCATTGCAGGATTCCATCAAGCTGTGAGCCCTATCCATGTAGTGGACTTTCCAGGTCGTGAAATCTAGCCAGAAACAGTACACTATGAAGTACGAGTAGGCCGGTTGTTCTTAGAGGGTGCACACACGTAGACCAAAGTATGAGACTCATTGGATTGTGTCGAAGGTGGAGCCGTACTCCTGTATTCTCAGTAGTGTTTTGCTGAGACATCATAACCTAACATCCGCCTTTATAGCCAATCTGGTGTATGAAGAGATAGTGGAGAAGAAAGACATGGAGACCACGCACATCATGGTGGCTATTGAGAAGAAATTCAAATAGAAGATTAGCTACACGAAGGCATGGTGTGCGAAGCAGAAGGCGTTGAAAAAAAAATGATTCGAGTCTTTTGAGGCAGTGTACAATAACCTTCCTCGTATGATTCAGGTATTATAGGACAGGAACCCAGGCATGTATATTACTGTGAAGGACAAACCATCTACAAGCCGCTACATTTTGCAGTGTTACAGAGAGCCTTCTTAGCTTTCAGTGCGTACATCGAGGTATTCAGGCATATGCTTTCTGTGATCTCGGTTGATGGGACCTTTCTGACCAGTAAATACAAGGGCCAGATCTTTACGGCCATTGGCATTGACGGCAACAATCAAATTATGCCCCTGGCTATCGCATTCATGGAAAGTTAGAATTACGACAAATGATTGTGATTCCTTGGACATGTGAAGGTTGGAGTTGTCGGCGCTCGTCCTGGTGTGTGCATAATTCATGATTGCTACACCGGGATAGTGAAGGCCATAAGAAAACTTCAGAAAGGCCCCGAGGGGCCCTTTCCTTGGCCGGATATAAGGAACAGATTGTGCATTTGTCACCCAAGGGCGAACTTCTTCAAGTAGTTTCCGAAGCAACCATTTATGAAGTTGTTCAAAAGGCTGACTATGCATAACCAGCAAGCGAACGGGCCTCTAGCCTAACGGTTAGAGCGCTCTAGTAGCACCCCTCAGGTCCTGGGTTCGACTCCCAGTGGGAGCGAATTTCAGGCTGAGGGTAAAAAAACCCCCTCGCCTGCCCCACAAGCCAAAGCACAGGTTAAGGTCCGGCCCTGGTCGTGGTCGTTCTCACAAGGGCTACGGTGCCCCTGTGTCAGGGTGTGGGCAGGGGTTCGGGGGTTTTCTGGATCTACGTGAGAAGATCTTCTTCTTTCAGAGATAATGCCCGGGGTGGCTCTCCCCCGTAGGTCCAGTTTTTTTTCATAACCAGCAAAGAAATTTGGTGCTTTGTGGACGTTATTGGAGAAGCACAACAGGAAGCATGTCGACGAGAGGAACAAGGGGCCGCCCTTGCCTGGGACGGCACAACCTCAATGCCTCACAACACTAACTGAGCCTAATGCAGCTGGTCTGAGGAGGAGGAGCTCACAGAATATCAAGTGCTTCTCATAGTGGATCGAGGGAGAGTCATTGGAGAAGTGGTCCTTACTGCATGACACGGACGACACAAGGTACGGCATAATAACGACTAACCTTGCCGAGGTGTACAATTGGGTTCTCAGGGGCCTTCGTTCTCAACTCCTCGTCGCCATCGTGAAAGGTGTTCTGCACAGCATAATTGGCTATTTCAGGAAGAGCCATGCAAATACCGCACATCATGTAGCCAACCCACAAACATCGTACTCGTCGAAAATTATGGCATACATGAAAGCGAAGGCACAGAAGGGCTAATTGCACATGGTGCATGTCATGGGCAATAGGGAGCATTGTTTCAACGTGGTACTCCGGGATAGAGCCGGATTTGGGACGGCACGTGCCCTTGTTACCCTTGAAGCGACAAGACCACACGGGGCAGCTTGGTGTAGCGACATGACAATACAGGGCAGCTTTGCGCAGTGACAAGACCACACAGACCAGCTTTGCACAGTGAGAAGATCAGATGGTCTAGCTTTGCACAGTGACTACACGAGATGAGACAGCTTTGCGCAGTGACAAGACTACATGGGCCAGCTTTACGTAGCGACATGACCACACGGGGTAGCTTTGCGCCGCGACAAGACTACATGGGCTAGCCTTGCGCGGTGAGAAGACCAAACGGCTCAGCTTTGTACATCGACTATACCAAACAGGACAACTTTGTGCAGCGACAAGACCACACATGCCAAATTTGCATAACAATAAGACCAAAGGGTGCAGCTTTGCGCAGTGAGAAGACCTGACTGGCCAGCTTTGTGTACAGATAAGACCACACTGGGTAGCTTTGCACAACGATAAGACTACACGTGCTAGGTTTGCGCAGTGACTATACCAGACGGGGTAGCTTTATGCAGCGAGAAGACCACACGAGGCCATATAAAAAGAGGTGGAGGAGATTTAGGAGAGAACACTACACAAGCAAACCCAACACTACACCGGAGCTTGCTTCACCACACTGGGATGGACAAAAGGCAGAAGAAGCAATGGGACAAGATGATGAAGCAATAGGAGGAGACACACGAACTAGCAAGGTATGTTGCCGCCCGCGACGAAAAAGCAAGGGCTGTTGCGGCCTGGGCCGAACAAGCCGATCATGCTACGAGGTCAGCTCCCCGCAATAACGTCACCCGTAGCAACAACCCCATCCTAAACGTTCCTACCGAGCATTTGTCGCAACACCCGCCCGAGGGGGAGACGCCACTTCTATGTTGGTGCCGGGACCCATGTAAGTTCTTCAAGTCTAAGCACCGCCTCAGCCTAAGTATGCATTACTGGGATTGTGCAAACTACTCCAGTCATTATCCCAACTATCGTCGAGACACCACCAGCTATCGGTAGCCGATAAGAACCAGTTACACTGTGTTCTCCTTACTTTTCTCCTTAAAGTACGCACTAACAACCTCTCTCGTCTACCCACAATTCCTAGAACCCCTATGTGGCTACCGCAAGTGGATCGATCTTGAGATCCACCCATATGACCAATGGGCTCTCGACTTCGAGGAGTGAAACGTCAGAAGGTCCTGTGAGATCCCGGAGGAGCAGCGCCGCAACGATAAGCAAACCAAGCGTATACATCGGGAGACAAAAGCTCATCTCGAGGCGTGCACGTATAGGGAGCGCGAGGCTCACGAGAGGGAGCACGAGAAAAAGAGAAAAATAGCGGCCAAGGAAAAAAGAGATCACCGAGGAGTTCAACGCCAAGCTCGTAAGAAAGGGAAAATGACCCCGGTCCACGCAGTAGGTCAGGCCGTCCCGCACTAACTACTCCCCGAAGGTCGAATTTAGTTCCATTTCAAAAAAACGCATATGTATCGTAGGAGCAGTTCGGTTTGTTGCATTGTACATGATGTTCTTTGTTATGCATGTAATCAAACTCTTCGCGCTGTGTTACTCTCAACTGTACTATGAAGTCTATTTTAATTCAGACAAGTATATTTTCTCGTCCTTTCGCATTCAATTATTCGCGTAGCAAGTCATCCAACAACATTATCAAACAAGTTCTCCTCCGTGTATGAATTCCCGATTACATCACAATATCACTTATCTTCGTACTTACCAATCGTTGTTATTTCAATCATTCTTAAAAAAAATTATGAAATTTCTTGCACTACAACAATGTACAACGATCACAAACTCTTATTGTGAATCCAACAGATTATCTATCATTCATAATATGCGAAAATCACAAATGGATTAACCCACATTACCTCTAGGAATGGCTTGTTTGCAGTTGCTACATAGTCGAGTGACTGCAATTGTAGTCGCCCAGCCGCTGGACGACGGGCTACAGTCACCGAACCGTTGGGTGACTGGAACCTGTCGCCTAACGACCCACAGACAGTTCATGTGTCGCGCAACCGTTGGGTAATAGGTTCTAGTCGTCCAACGGTTCGATGACTAGAACTCATTTCTGTAAAAAAAATATTCGTGTAGGTATATTATGTTATTTTAAATAAAATATGGATTATTTATAAAAAAAATTTCGAGGAAGCTGTTTTACGTAGTTAGTTCAGCCTTAAGAGTAGACCTTAATAAGCTTCGAAATATACAAATCTATTAATGTTTAGTAAGCAGGTGTGACATACCGGTCTAGTACAGGCCCAACCATTTTTGTACCAGATATTTATTTTCCTTTAGATCCCAGCTTAAGCAAACCAGCTGGAATAGCAAGTGCCTCCAACTCTCCATCTAGCTTACATAGATGTTTGGTAACCGGGAGCAGTAAGAAATATCAAAGGTTACGACCGTTCGTTACAGGATTATTTTATTTCACTAGACAACAAACTTTATACAATATAATTATTTACAAATTACACAATTATAATACATTATTGCAGTGTTCTGCAAGACATGGTAGGCGGCCGCCTAGGTGCTCGGCGCCACCCTGCCACTGTGATTTGGACATAATCGGCAAAAGGGAAGACAAGGAAGAGAGGATAAGCACCTGCAAACGGCAGTGCTAGAAGACTAACACAACAATCTTGTCGTGGCCCAACTGCCCAGATGGCGCCCTAAAGGAAGGGGATAGTAAGGAGTTTTTTTGCTATTATGGTACCCTCTAAGTTGGGTTTCGACGAAACGGTATCTACGTCGTGGGCTTCTCTAAAATAGTACTCTTGTACTTAAGACTTCTCTCAAATAGTATTCTTCAGGGATTTTAACTCAAATAATTTGATTTTCGAATTTGTACTCCCCCAATTGACTGAACTGCCCCTGCTCATTTTGTTTAACCCTAATCACTTTTATTTTCTTCTTTTCACATCGTTTGGGTTTCATTGGCGACGGCGGCACGCCGACTGGCCGACCGGAATACTCAGCGCGGCGCCGTCAACGCCAGGCGAGAGCACGGCAAGGATCGCACGGGAGTGCGCGCACCCCAGGCCACGGACGATCGCAAGCCAGCCAGGGACGGTCGCACGTCGGCGGGGGCAACCGGACCACGTACGCGGCAGGTGTGATCGGCATCTTTGTACGCGGCAGGTATTGAGCATTAAGGATGATCCACGTACGCGGCAGGATCAATCTTTGTCATGTTTTTTCATGTAATGTTTGAGTTAAAATCAAATTATTTTAGAGAATACTATTTTACAAAATCAATCTTTGTCATGTTTGATCCACGTACGCGGCAGGATCAATTTTACAAAATGAGCAGGGGCAGTTCAGTCAATTAGGGGAGTACAAATTCGAAAATCAAATTATTTGAGTTAAAATCCCTGAGAATACTATTTGAGAGAAGTCTTAAGTACAAGAGTACTATTTTAGAGAAGCCCACGACGTAGATACCGTTTCGTCGAAGCCCAACTTAGAGGGTACCATAATAGCAAAAAAACTACTCCATTCTACGACAACGTGAAGACAACAACATTGAGGGCAAGAATTTGGAAGTCTACGACCTATCCAGAAGAACAAGGTCTTCTCTCTTCCCTTTTGATTTCTCCCAGTGCTAAACCCTATTGTGCAGATCTTATCTCTCGGTGGAGCTAAAGAACTATACGTCGGGCAACACCTCGAAAACCATTATAACCCACCTCCATTCTTTCTGTTCTATCGGAATCTCGGGGTCGAGATTCATTTAAGGGGGGTAGGTTTTGTAACATCCCAAAAATTTAAAATTTGAAAATCTGAATTTCTTGAATTATTTTCTTTGCAATATATTCTATTGGAATTTGGATTTCATGGAGTTTTCCTGAATTTGATTGAGGTTCTAAAATTTGAAGAAAATTCATAAAAGACAAAGACAAACATTGGTAATACCAAAATAATGATATAAAGATATATATACTTGTACACATGTAAAAAGAAAGAAAAGAAAAGGGATTGGGGTCAGCCCGGCCGAAACAGCCGGCCCAACCCCCGCAGCTCCTCTCTCTCTCTCTCTCTCTCTGAGTTGTGGGCCCAAACAGGAGAACCCCCCAGGCAGTGTATGTTCCTGATTTCTCTTCCAATTATTGCTAAATATTAATTAAAAGTTTTTCAATGAAGCAAATTTGTAGAGTATTAATTAGATAATAAGGAGTAAGAATTAACAATTGAAAAACCTTTGTGAAGATTCTTGCAAATATGTATATATATGTATGAATGAAGGAAAAATCAAGTCTAGTTAATCTTATGACAATGGATAATGGGTGGAGTTAACTAAGGAGTTTATAAAATTGGTAAATTGCTAAAGGTGTAATCCTAAATAAGTGCCAACTAAGATTTAACTTTCTTGCTTAAGTTTAGAAATTTCCAAATATAATTAAAGAAGCACATGATAAAACATAAGTGACAAATAATATTGGGAATGAGAATTTGATTATAAAATATAAACAAGGTGCATGCTTTGTAAAGATCTAAAAACTCTGGATACCCTCATATCAACAACAATTGGCAAGTGACCTTTATGAAAGCAAATACATATAGATAAATAGTTAGAAAAATGTTGATGACATATATGCGCCATTAGTAAATATGTTAGTTCAATTTTTAAACACCTTAGACCTTATTGAAAATATAAACCCTAACATTAACCTATTGCCGACCATGAAATCTTAGGTAGTAGTTTTAATTTAGTAGAGGTAACAAAATGTAATCATGTGTAGCAGGTTTGAATAGTAAAGGGATGTAAAAGTTAACCATCTAAAGTATGACTATCATTCCTACATCTCTAAAAGGCCATCTTAGTATATAGATACTAAAATATAATAGCACTAGGGCATCGGGCATTAAAATGACCTATCTAATATAAATAAACATTCCAAAGTACACACTTAATCGATAACCACGAGTAATTAGGATTGCATAAAATGCCACATATCAAGTTCAGTGATATGAAGATACATAAAAAAAATGGGATTATTAAAGACTTAAATTCTAAATTAGTTACCTTATATAAATAAATAAATAATGAGCATTTGCTATTTATTTTAATATAGCTAGTGAGTAATGGCATATATAAGTAATTAATCAAAAACTTCATAAAGATATCCAAATGTTATAATACCTTCGACTAAAAGATTTATAGAATAAGTACAGATCTCATCCATTAGTCCAGTTTGCCTTTACCATAACCTGAGTTGCAAGGAATGCATACCCTAAAGATAGAATTTGTACACTAAACTCCTGCACCAGTCTATAGGTCTAACCTGACTCATGGAACTTCCTTGATAAATAACAAAATAATAAAAAGAGATTATTAATAAAAAGATCAAGTTATCGTATGCTATTACCAACCTTGCCTCAAATCACCGAATCACCCATTGACTCATAACAAAACTAAATTGAGTTTATTCGGATTTATTTGGATCTTTTTGAGTTATTTGCTTTATTTGGATTCAGTCGTTTGTCACGTAATTAGAAATCGGGAGTCGTGAAGATTCAATGGATCAAGCGAGATCAAGCTCGAAGTGAAGATAGAGACCAAAAGCTCAAGAGAAAGCATTGCGTGAGCTCAAGACAACGGTAAACCGCGTCAGGCGAGTCAATACTTTGATCATGTTGAACCTACGTTTTCTGCAAATTACTTTTGTTTAAATTATCAAATTGCATGCTGTTATGTTATATGCAAATACATGTTAATTTAAGATTATAGTTATATCCCATTGTGTACTTGGTTAATATTACCCCTACTTTGAAATATTTGAACATGTGAACATTGTCGCCCTAGCACAAATTATAATAGTAACCTTTCGAAAATAAGTCCGTAATTGTATGCCATGCGTAGTATTGTTTAGATACTCATGGGCGCGAGAGCGCCCAAGTATCACTTTTAATCATGAGAAAAGTTGGTTGGTCAGTCATGGTGGGAATGACTGGTGTATTTTGATATGACTATTTTGTGCTCCCAAAAACCCCAACTTGCTTAATATCTGGGCGGATTGGTTCGATGGTGTGAGAGTGTGGTGCAGTGAAAGCACAAAGTGGTTAGCGGTAGACCGCCCAGATACTACTAAGGACTGAATCTTGTCATGACCTCCCAATGTACAACAAGTACGACCACAAGCTAGCAAAATGTAGGCAGGGCTAACTAATTTGCATCGACTTAGTAAGGGTTGCGCCGGTGTAACCACGGGCGGGTAGAGGATGGCCACATCCTCCGACGTGACGGCGCAAGAGGGGGCTTCTGGAAGGGTGGTCGTACCCGGAGGAAGTGGAAACCTTAGCGGACGTAACCCTACTAGGAAAAGTGCATTGTAAAGGCCCTGTGATAGTCTACTCAACCGCATGGCTAAGGAATCATGTGGGGCAACGAGTGGATTTATCTCTTGTGGGTAAAGTGTGCAAACTCTGCAGAGTCTAAAACTATTCGAATAGCCGTGCCCACGGTCATGGGCAGACATGGGAACTTAACTGGATATAGTTCTGTTTTAAAAACATTGGAAACTGGGAATGGAAACTTGAAGGGCGAAGGACTGCCCTGGTTTGGAATTGTCCTGGGTGTCGTCCCAGTAGTAAGTTAAGCGGCTATAACGCTGAAGAAATTGCTATATGGTGCAGATGCCATGTAACGGTGGATGGAATCTGAATCGATATTAATAATGCATTTCCTGGTACATTATGATTTGTTCCAAAATTGCTAAGTCATAGGTCTTTTTAATTAATTGTATTCAAAAGCACTCCTCGCAAAAATAAAATAACCCGAGCCTTCCTTTGATAAGCCATGCATACTATTTAATTGCATTCTGTGTATTGGCTCGCGGAGCACGGGGTCGGAGTGCTCACGCTCGCTTTTGCGACAAAATTCAGAATCAGGAATCAAATCACCTCGCCTCAGCAACAAGATTGGACAAGCTGGCCGAGAAGATGAAGATGTCAAGGGCTAGGTCGCGAACCTCCAGTTGGCTGCCTGTGGGCACGTCCTGAAGGTCCCACCTGCGTGCTTCGTTCTTCCGCTGCTGCAAGTTAATGATTTCGGCCTAATCGGCCCATGAGTAAGTTTATTATTATATTTACGCTTCCGCATGATATGAACTTTGATAATCAGAACTGTAATCTGTGTGCACTAACTACTGATCCAGGGATTAGTGCAGTAAAACACAGTGGATTCCGGATTGAAAAATCTGGGGTCTTACAGGGATGGTATCAGAGCATATCGACTGCAGGTCGTGACCTAGTTAGCCTGGCCGTTAGTTTCATGACTAGAATTATTTCTTCAAAATACTATTTCCAAAAATATAAGTAGTATTGCTCATTCTCATCTCTCTTAGATGATTCCCTCTCATCTATATGCTGCCTTAGCCAATTGTACTTCTAAAGTTCTCTTACCCCAAATTCAAAATGATAGCACAATAGTAAGTGCTGATATCAACTAAAATACCCCCAAATACTTCCCTCTTCTTTCTATTGGTTAAAAAGGAAAATTTGGATTCTCTTCTCGTACCCTTACTCAAGAATCTAAGGTTAGGAACGTTGAAGATGGTCATAAAGATAAAGTGGTCTCATTTTGTGTATGGACCCTGCGCCCCCTTATGTGTGCTTTTCCGAGTAGACGATGTATTGTTGCAAGATTTCCATTTGGCCCTGTGCATTGCCTTCTTGCCCTCGGGTGTTACATTTCGCGGTCACAGGAAAAGAATGTCTTAAAAACTTATGTGATTCATATGCCACCCCAGTTTCCCGGGATGTATTCTTTTATAGTTATAATGGGATTAGATTACCGTATCCCCGCGATTCTATCCTTACCTCCTGCTATTCCCTCTTGCCCCATTTGCTACAAACCCAGTCAGATCTACCGAAGCAAGGTGATAGATAGCTGAAGCCAAGGCAACCAAGGATAAGTGAAGCCTTCGCAATTGTTCAACTAAAAGCCCCAACCAGCACGAGGACCAAGATTTGAGACTCTGTCCTGCTAACATTCTCTCCTTACCTACCTAGAAAGCCCATAGATCAAATTGCCGCCAACCCTAATGACAATCGTCATTTATTTTTAAGGGGGGTAGTACGAAGAGACAGAACTGCCAAAGGACTACTACAATGTACATCCTTGGAACTGCAACAACCTGGACTTAGAACTAATCAGGCTTGTACAAGGAGATTCGCAAGACCAAGATTTTCTGGTGATGAGAACTACGAAATGTACCTTTAGCTAAAATCGTCGTGCTTGACAAAGCCAAAAGGGAAGAACGAGATCCTCGTAAAAGTAAAAGACCACCATATGGCATTGTCCATCATCACCTCTTTCATTTCTAAGGCCCTCTACCCCTAGGGCACAGACCATTGCTACCCACCTATTAGTATGAAAATTCTACAACCATATGTCCAATAGACGACGCAACTACTCCATTCTACGACAACGTGAAGACAACAACATTGAGGGCAAGAATTTGGAAGTCTACGACCTATCCAGAAGAACAAGGTCTTCTCTCTTCCCTTTTGATTTCTCCCAGTGCTAAACCCTATTGTGCAGATCTTATCTCTCGGTGGAGCTAAAGAACTATACGTCGGGCAACACCTCGAAAACCATTATAACCCACCTCCATTCTTTCTGTTCTATCGGAATCTCGGGGTCGAGATTCATTTAAGGGGGGTAGGTTTTGTAACATCCCAAAAATTTAAAATTTGAAAATCTGAATTTCTTGAATTATTTTCTTTGCAATATATTCTATTGGAATTTGGATTTCATGGAGTTTTCCTGAATTTGATTGAGGTTCTAAAATTTGAAGAAAATTCATAAAAGACAAAGACAAACATTGGTAATACCAAAATAATGATATAAAGATATATATACTTGTACACATGTAAAAAGAAAGAAAAGAAAAGGGATTGGGGTCAGCCCGGCCGAAACAGCCGGCCCAACCCCCGCAGCTCCTCTCTCTGCCCCGGGGGCCCACGCCCCCGCACGCGCCTTCCCCTTCCTCTGCGCGGCGTCCCGACCAGGCTGCCTCCTCGCTCGGACAGCCCCGCGCGGCGCGCCTCCCTTCGGACCGCCGGTCCCTGACGCCACTCCGCACGCGTCACCCGGGGGCCCGCGCCATCTCATCGCCACGCCGCGCCTGCGTCACCACCTGCCCGCCGTCGCCTCGGTCAATCCCCTCCGTCGCGCGGGCGAGTGATGCCGAACCACCCCCTGCTGCGCACAGCTTCTCTCCGCCGCATGGCCTTCATGCACTGCGTCGCCCACCGATTCCTCCTCGTCGCCCACGGTTTTTCCTCACGCGCGCCCACAGTCTCCGCAGCGACTCCCTCCGCCCCGTCCGGTCACATCGCACCGCGCGCCATGCCATCCCCCGCTGCGAGCTACTCTCGCCAGCCACGGAGCTCCACGGCACCCTTTTTCCGCGCTTCAAATAGTAGCCTGGCTCCCCCAAGATCTTCCTCTTCCTCCCCATGTTTCTTTCTCCCTTGCCGCCGTGAGCTTCCCGACCCGCCTCCCCGCCGTATTCGGGCCTCCGGCGAGCCCCCTTCCAAAAACTGAGCGCGTCACATCGTGCCCCTAGGCCCCACTTGCTTCCCCGCCGGCTTAATCGAAAATCTATGCACCTGAGACCCCCCGATTCGGCCTTCTTCTTCGAGGCCGGCCGCCACTGCCCTCCGTGCCGCCGCGTCGTTTCTCCCTCCACAGTGTGTGGTTTCCCGATTCATCGCGGTGGAAGCACCCCCTCGACGTCCTGAAGCCTCCCCGACCGACGGCTGGTGCCCTTCCCCGCCGGTGCGCCCCCTCCACGCGCGCCTCCTCGCGCCACCGCCCGTGCCAGTCGCCGGACCGCCTCGGCGCCTCCCCGACCAAGCCGCCGCCGCAGGTACTTTCTCTGGGGCACTCCCTCGCTCGTGTTTGCCTCCCCTCCTCCGTTCCATGGACGGACCGCCGCAGCCCCACGGCGTCCCCACGTTCGGCCGTTTCCACCGCCATCGGCCCTCCTATGCATCGCCCCGGCCGGAGCCACCACCACCCGAGGGTTCATCACCTCGGGGGCAGCCCATTTCGCCACGTCCGCCGCCCTCCGGCCGACGGCCGCGCCGGCGAGCCCGCCGCCTGGCCCTGCGCCGCCCCTCCCCTGTTTTGTTCCCCATGGCCGAAGGGCCCTCTGCCCTGACTCTCTCTCTCTCTCTCTCTGAGTTGTGGGCCCAAACAGGAGAACCCCCTAGGCAGTGTATGTTCCTGATTTCTCTTCCAATTATTGCTAAATATTAATTAAAAGTTTTTCAATGAAGCAAATTTGTAGAGTATTAATTAGATAATAAGGAGTAAGAATTAACAATTGAAAAACCTTTGTGAAGATTCTTGCAAATATGTATATATATGTATGAATGAAGGAAAAATCAAGTCTAGTTAATCTTATGACAATGGATAATGGGTGGAGTTAACTAAGGAGTTTATAAAATTGGTAAATTGCTAAAGGTGTAATCCTAAATAAGTGCCAACTAAGATTTAACTTTCTTGCTTAAGTTTAGAAATTTCCAAATATAATTAAAGAAGCACATGATAAAACATAAGTGACAAATAATATTGGGAATGAGAATTTGATTATAAAATATAAACAAGGTGCATGCTTTGTAAAGATCTAAAAACTCTGGATACCCTCATATCAACAACAATTGGCAAGTGACCTTTATGAAAGCAAATACATATAGATAAATAGTTAGAAAAATGTTGATGACATATATGCGCCATTAGTAAATATGTTAGTTCAATTTTTAAACACCTTAGACCTTATTGAAAATATAAACCCTAACATTAACCTATTGCCGACCATGAAATCTTAGGTAGTAGTTTTAATTTAGTAGAGGTAACAAAATGTAATCATGTGTAGCAGGTTTGAATAGTAAAGGGATGTAAAAGTTAACCATCTAAAGTATGACTATCATTCCTACATCTCTAAAAGGCCATCTTAGTATATAGATACTAAAATATAATAGCACTAGGGCATCGGGCATTAAAATGACCTATCTAATATAAATAAACATTCCAAAGTACACACTTAATCGATAACCACGAGTAATTAGGATTGCATAAAATGCCACATATCAAGTTCAGTGATATGAAGATACATAAAAAAAATGGGATTATTAAAGACTTAAATTCTAAATTAGTTACCTTATATAAATAAATAAATAATGAGCATTTGCTATTTATTTTAATATAGCTAGTGAGTAATGGCATATATAAGTAATTAATCAAAAACTTCATAAAGATATCCAAATGTTATAATACCTTCGACTAAAAGATTTATAGAATAAGTACAGATCTCATCCATTAGTCCAGTTTGCCTTTACCATAACCTGAGTTGCAAGGAATGCATACCCTAAAGATAGAATTTGTACACTAAACTCCTGCACCAGTCTATAGGTCTAACCTGACTCATGGAACTTCCTTGATAAATAACAAAATAATAAAAAGAGATTATTAATAAAAAGATCAAGTTATCGTATGCTATTACCAACCTTGCCTCAAATCACCGAATCACCCATTGACTCGTAACAAAACTAAATTGAGTTTATTCGGATTTATTTGGATCTTTTTGAGTTATTTGCTTTATTTGGATTCAGTCGTTTGTCACGTAATTAGAAATCGGGAGTCGTGAAGATTCAATGGATCAAGCGAGATCAAGCTCGAAGTGAAGATAGAGACCAAAAGCTCAAGAGAAAGCATTGCGTGAGCTCAAGACAACGGTAAACCGCGTCAGGCGAGTCAATACTTTGATCATGTTGAACCTACGTTTTCTGCAAATTACTTTTGTTTAAATTATCAAATTGCATGCTGTTATGTTATATGCAAATACATGTTAATTTAAGATTATAGTTATATCCCATTGTGTACTTGGTTAATATTACCCCTACTTTGAAATATTTGAACATGTGAACATTGTCGCCCTAGCACAAATTATAATAGTAACCTTTCGAAAATAAGTCCGTAATTGTATGCCATGCGTAGTATTGTTTAGATACTCATGGGCGCGAGAGCGCCCAAGTATCACTTTTAATCATGAGAAAAGTTGGTTGGTCAGTCATGGTGGGAATGACTGGTGTATTTTGATATGACTATTTTGTGCTCCCAGAAACCCCAACTTGCTTAATATCTGGGCGGATTGGTTCAATGGTGTGAGAGTGTGGTGCAATGGAAGCACAAAGTGGTTAGCGGTAGACCGCCCAGATACTACTAAGGACTGAATCTTGTCATGACCTCCCAATGTACAACAAGTACGACCACAAGCTGGCAAAATGTAGGCAGGGCTAACTAATTTGCATCGACTTAGTAAGGGTTGCGCCGGTGTGACCACGGGCGGGTAGAGGATGGCCACATCCTCTGACGTGACGGCGCAAGAGGGGGCTTCTGGAAGGGTGGTCGTACCCGGAGGAAGTGGAAACCTTAGCGGACGTAACCCTACTAGGAAAAGTGCATTGTAAAGGCCCTGTGATAGTCTACTCAACCGCATGGCTAAGGAATCATGTGGGGCAACGAGTGGATTTATCTCTTGTGGGTAAAGTGTGCAAACTCTGCAGAGTCTAAAACTATTCGAATAGCCGTGCCCACGGTCATGGGCAGACATGGGAACTTAACTGGATATAGTTCTGTTTTAAAAACATTGGAAACTGGGAATGGAAACTTGAAGGGCGAAGGACTGCCCTGGTTTGGAATTGTCCTGGGTGTCGTCCCAGTAGTAAGTTAAGCGGCTATAACGCTGAAGAAATTGCTATATGGTGCAGATGCCATGTAACGGTGGATGGAATCTGAATCGATATTAATAATGCATTTCCTGGTACATTATGATTTGTTCCAAAATTGCTAAGTCATAGGTCTTTTTAATTAATTGTATTCAAAAGCACTCCTCGCAAAAATAAAATAACCCGAGCCTTCCTTTGATAAGCCATGCATACTATTTAATTGCATTCTGTGTATTGGCTCGCGGAGCACGGGGTCGGAGTGCTCACGCTCGCTTTTGCGACAAAATTCAGAATCAGGAATCAAATCACCTCGCCTCAGCAACAAGATTGGACAAGCTGGCCGAGAAGATGAAGATGTCAAGGGCTAGGTCGCGAACCTCCAGTTGGCTGCCTGTGGGCACGTCCTGAAGGTCCCACCTGCGTGCTTCGTTCTTCCGCTGCTGCAAGTTAATGATTTCGGCCTAATCGGCCCATGAGTAAGTTTATTATTATATTTACGCTTCCGCATGATATGAACTTTGATAATCAGAACTGTAATCTGTGTGCACTAACTACTGATCCAGGGATTAGTGCAGTAAAACACAGTGGATTCCGGATTGAAAAATCTGGGGTCTTACACTCCTCCTCCTAGATCATGCGGACCCTTTTCACATTCCACTCCTCATAGTTGAGAGTTCATTAGTCATGTGAGTGGATCTCTGGGTCAATCCACTTGCGGTAGCCACATGGTGGTTCCGTGGACTACGGGTAGACGAGAAGGTTGTTAGTGCGTACTTTGAAAGAGAAATAGTAGGGGGACACACTGCAACTAGTCCTTACTAGCTACCAATAGCTACTCATGTCTCGATGGCGATCAGGATAGTCACAGGAGTAGTTTGCGTAACCTCAGTAACGCATGTCCAAGCTAAGCCTATGTTTAGACTTGAGGAACTTGCATAGGTCCCTGCACCAACAGAGGGGCGGTGTCTCCCCCTCGAGCGGTTGTTGCGGCGAACGCTCGGTTGGAATGTTTAGGATGGGGTTACTGCTACGGGGGGTATCACTGCGGGGACACTACACCATGGTAAATTTTTAGCATCAGTCGTCTGTGGGGAAAAGTTGACATTTAACGTCACACAGTCTGTCGGTAAAGCATAGTGACAGACTGTCTGTCGGGAATAGTCCAAAGCAACAACAAAGTATCTGTAGGTAATACCCTTGATCTATTGGGACCAATCATCTGTCGGTAATTGTATGAACAACATCAGCATATCTGTGGCTAAATCTTTGTGTGTTGGCAATTGTTGTGCGCGCAAAAAATTTAGTAACCCGCGCGTGTGGACGGAAGTTTGGCGCGCTGGCCAAATATGCTTATGCGGGTGTACTGTGTCAAAACCGCGAAGCCGCCTCGATCCCGCAGAACACTCTCCCCGTTATCCGCCGCCCCTCGACCCCCGTGGGATGCCTCCCCTTCCCCGCCCGTGCGACGCCTCCCCTTCCCCCGTGCGCCGCCGCCCCTCCCAGCATGCGCCGCCGCCCCTCCACCCGTGCGCCGCCTCCCCTACCGCCGTGAGCCGCCGCCCCTCACCCCGTGCGCCGCCGCTCCTCGATCCCCCGTGCGCCGCCGCCCCTCCCCCCCCCCCCCCCCCCGTGCGACGCCTCCCCTTCCCCCGTGCGCCGCCGCCCCTCCACCCGTGCGCCGCCTCCCCTACCCCGGTGAGCCGCCGCCCCTCCCCCCGTGCGCCGCAGCCCCTTCTCCCTGCCGTCGCCCCTCTTCCTCCGGGCGTCGCCACCCCTCCCCCGGCCGTGACCGCCACCACCCATTGCAAGTTGCTATGCTGTTTTGTGACCAGGGCTCTTAGCTCAAGGGTTTGAGTTATCTAAATCCTTATATGCTTCATGTAGTAACATAATTTCTCAGAGAGCAGAACACATATACATCCATTCAGCAGTATATATCCGATTCTTTAAACGTCTAGGTGCATGTATATATACCTTCTGCAAATTTTTAGCCACCTATATAGCCGGAGAGTATATAGTGCTTTTTTTCCATGCTATACTTTTTTTTTCAGATGACAATATTACTGCTTAAATGATGTACTTCTGTTTCATCTATGAACATCATTACTGATATTTCTATAGATTATGTACCACTCTTTTTAATTACGACAATAGTAGCATGTATGCTGGGAAATGTAGAGATTAGTACTCATTATATATTCAGATAATATACTGCTCTTTTTCATGACATACCGCTCTCTTGTTTGAATGGTATCATAAACTACCTGTCAAATGATAAACTGCAATCTGCCTGCTATTCCAACGGATGATATACTTCATGATATGAACAACTGTGTGCCTTGCATCATGACCTGTTCAAATGAGCCTTATTTTGCTAAACTAGGCTCCTGTCCTGTGCACCTTGCTTCCTGTTCAAATGAACCTGGGCTGCGCATATGTTTTATTTCCTTGTTCTGCTGAACTAGGCTGCCATTATTATAATATATTGTACTGTTGAATTTATTTTGGTCAAGACGATGATAAAATGTGTAATTATGTTGTACATGCAGGTAACCCTAATAGTTGTTCAAAGAAATTTGTTGGCATCGTCTCGGGGAGGACGACGGGATCACCCTGGTGGAAGTTTGAGCTTGCTGCTGACATCTCTAGACACCAGGTTGGTAACATGATACTTTCCTGTTACTTAGTTTTGGGGTTGATACTGTTATCTGCTTGCTTGTGATTAAAATCATTGATCTTTAGTAGCTTTTAGTTTTACGGCCTAAATGTGAAATGCGTATATTTGCAATTGTTGGGGAACTTACAACATGTATTTTCGGTTTGGCTAGTTTGCTTGTGAAAATAACAAAGGTGCACCATGGATAGAGGGTGGATGGATAAGCCTAGGTATATGAAACACTTCCAATTATTTTAGGTCTATATTCTCCACTCCATTATATAGTAACTGATATATATGGATGTATTTCACGTAGGCATACAACAATATATTTGCAAGGACTGAACAAATTCCTACAACATGTGTTTAGTAATTCATCCATAGGCAACAAGATACAATGCCCTTGTAGAAAATGTGTTTGTTCAGTTTGGAGAGATGAAAGCGAGGTTCGTGAGCATTTGATATGTGAGGGCTTTGAAGAAGGTTACATGATAAGGATGTTCCATGGGGAAGATAAATCTTTTTTGAACTGTCCTGAGTATGATGAGGTTGGGGATATGGAGGGGTCTAGCGAAAATGATGATATCTCTGATTTGCTTAGAGACTTAGCATGTGGGTTAGACAAAGGTGGGGATTTTGAGGATGATGGTGATCCAATGCAAACAAATGAAGATTTGGATGCTCTTAGGAACCTATCAAATGATTATGGGCAAGACCTATACCCAGGGTGTAAGAAATATTCAAAGCTGCGTTTCATTGTAAAACTACTTCACACCAAGTTGCTCGGGGGATGGTCTGATAAGAGTTTTGACTTATTACTTGATCTACTTAACGAAGCTTTCCCTGAAGGGTCAGCACTACCAAAAAACTACAATGAAGCCAAGAAAACTGTCAAATGCCTAGGACTTGGATATGTCAGCATTCATGCATGTATAAATGATTGCATTCTTTATTGGAAGGATAATGCTAATGCTGAATGTTGTCCAAAGTGTAAAACTTCACGGTGGAAATCGGAAAAGAAGAGTCCAAATGGGAAACGCGTACACAAGGTTCCTAATAAGGTTCTTCGCTATTTCCCTGTAAAGAGAAGGTTCCAGAGGTTGTTTCTTTGCTCTAGAACTGCAGGCTTAGCAAGATGGCATGATGAAGAGCGCACAAAAGATGGTTTGCTTAGGCATCCAGCAGATTCTCCTCTTTGGAAGGATTTTGACCATAAACATCCAGATTTTGCTGCAGATAGTCGTAACCTTAGACTTGCATTAGCTACAGATGGGTTCAACCCATTCAGATCCATGAATATTTCTTATAGTATTTGGCCGGTAATTCTAATTCCATACAACTTTCCACCATGGATTTGTATGAAGCAACCTAATTTCATTATTTCTTTGATAATTCCTGGTCGATATGCTCCTGGCAGTGATATGGATGTTTTTATGGATTCACTAGCTAAGGTTATATATGTCTGTCTATTATAGTTGTATTTCATGTTGTCTATGTTGTGTCCCTTTTATTTCACATACATATGACTTTTCGTAGATAACTGAATGCACAAAAGGAGCGCCATATGGAAATCATAACTTACGCCCCAAGACAAGGAAAAATATGGAGGACAATGTAGATGAACGTGTCCATCAAGATCCTGAATACCAACCGGAGGAACATGAAATGAATGTCGATGAAGAAGGTAAATTCTTGCTAGTATAATATGATATGAGTATGATCTGATCTGGATGTTGCATGATTTCTTTGTCATGTGATTACAGTCATTTTCCATGCTTGCTTCAAGTACTACTTTAAATGAACTGTAAGTATCTATTTTTGTTCATTGGTGCATATAGTTGGCAACCAAATATTGCATTGTAGTGTATGAAAATACAATGCTGGTGATTATATTTTTCTCTTGGCCTCATTGTTTGCAACAACCTAGCATCTTACCTACAACCTATAGGCATAATATAGAAACTAGACTCAACAGCCTGATCTGTTAGGTACTTCTAATATTATTATTTTGTCATTTTCCTTGCACCTCTAGATCAAACTGTTGCACTCCAACGTGATGAACCAAAACGAAAGGATGTAAGGGGCATTACTAAAAAGGTGAACATAATTTCAAGAGCAGGTCAACCTAAAATCAAGATTACCCTCAATGAATTTGGCCAGCCTATAGGGCCTGATTCTAAAGAGTTTGCTAATGTGATTGGAACATTGGTGAGGAAAAAAATATCGGTTGCATACGATGATTGGAGGGAAGTTGATATCAAAAATAAGCTTGCAGTGTGGAATGAAATACAGGTATGTGGATTATTATTTGTCTCTTGTTTTGTTTTGTGTGTAGTGCTGAAAATGACTATTTTTCATTTTATTACAGTTATATTATGAGATCGATCAAGGTGGTCTACCGTTTGTTTTGTCAACAGCGCATAGTCAATGGAGGGAATTTAAGGCTGATCTGAAGAAGGCCTTTTTTGATGCAAATTTGTCTGTTGAACAACTTCTGGAAAAACGTGTCCAAAGAGTTAGTCCGAAAGAATGGGAGTGGCTTGTTAATCATTGGAAATCTCCAGAAGCAGAGGTTATGCATATCTCTATGTTATCTCTATGTTACTACATATAGTATAGCTGTACATGGAAAAAGTAGTTATGTTCATGTTTATGCTATAGGCCCGCTCGTTAAGAGGCAAAGCAAATCGCCAAAAGCTGCATGTGTTACACACATCTGGTAGCAAAAGCTATGCTGGTGTTGGCCATGAATTGGTAACATAAATGCATCTTTTTAAGTTGATTTCATATCTGATTTATAGGATTTTTTACTATAATACCTCTTATTGTAGGGGGTAAAACTTGGGCATCTTGCTAGAAGAGATGAAATCTGGATTGAGACACATTCAACTAAAAATGGACAATCGATTCCACAGGCTGAGGCAACAATTGTATGTGTTTTTCTAATAGATCTATTGTGTTTTTTGAATAGTACTAGCTAATATGGTATGCATTGTTGTAGCAAAAGCTAAAAGAGGCTGCTGAAAATCACCCAGAACTAAAGGAAAAATCCATCCAGGAGGGTGATTTGTTTGCACATGTCTGTGGTCTAAAGGAGCCAAGAGGTTTTGTTCGTGTTCTAGGAAAGGGACCAACTCCTCAAGACGTGGGCACACCAGGAGCGCATACCAAATTGCCAACAAGACTTCAACTAGAAATAGAAGCTCATCGGCAAACTCAAGAAGTAGTTAACGCTCTAACACAACGCATGGATCACATGCAGCAGCGTTTTGACCAAATGGAGCAGATGTTGCTATCTCAACGTGTCCAGAATATTGAAACAAGTTCCCACCATGCTTCTAATTCACGTCATGTTGAGGTGAAGTTGCATCATGTCACTTATGAGTGGCCATTTAGATAATTTTTTTACACAATTGATTACCTTACTACATATAGCTAATTGAATACATCCAACCCTGAATCTGAAACTACTCAGTACTCAGTCATCCTTTTCCTAATTTTTACACTGCAACATCCTTTTTTTTAGTTTTCCATCATCCTTTTTCATAAGGAAAATATCATTAATTTTAGACACCCTTTGTGAAAACTTATTCCGCTGCTTTTGTAGAGCCCAAGGATCGAACCAGAACTTGAAGAGTTTAATAATTCAAATCAGCAAGGGCGTATGGATAATATGCTATTGGATGAGGATGACGCTGTTATCCGTAGAAAAGTTATTAGTCCAAGGGTGCCATCAAGGAGCAATGCAGCCACAAGAAGAAGCCACGAGGCCTCCTGCAGTGGAGAAGAAAACCTTGTAATGTTCTCAACTATCTAATCCCTGCTTTCAATTATGCACTTAAATATTGTTTTATATTACTCCTCGCTGAAATGTATGCCCTTTAGGTTGGAAGGGATGTTATATTATATGCTGTCTTGAGGAATGATATCCCTGTGGCTAAAGCAATAATTCTATCAACTGACCCTAGCACCATAGTGGGAGGTGAACCTCTTGGTGTTCAGTTCTATGAAGTTGTTGTAAATGTTGTGCTGAAAAGAGATGCCCTGCTTCCCCGTCCATATGATGATATGGAAACTCTAATCGATGCTCAGTACATGTCCATTGCATGGCCAAACAATAGGGTATGATTTTGCAACTTATAGTATTTTAAGTTTTTTAGTTGTCTGCATCACATTGTAAATATAAATTATTGATATTGGAAATTTGGCAGTTGAAGGTTAGCAACAAATCTACAAAGCTCCAAAATGGAGGTATTTTCTTCCAATCCATTCTTTTCTAGTAGGTGGACAGGATTACAGGCTCTGCTAATAAGTCATAATTGATCAAATGAATGTCTTTTTGTGTTCAAATGAATGTCTTTTTGTGTTCATCTTAATGAAGGTGTTTATCTTTTGCCAACAAATGGAAACTACTGTCATTCTAAAATTTGTTTTTTAGTTCATGTGCTAGATAAGAGCTCAAGTTGCTGTTCATTTTGTTTCTTTTACAGGGACTGTGCTGGAATAGTACTTTGGACCAACATGTGCTAGGTGTGGAACTTTTGCTCACTGCTGGTGGTGGCCTCTAGATGCTTTGTACCCAGGGCTGAAGTTGATGCTTTGTAATACATACATAACTTAGTTAGAATCTATGGTTAATGCAATCTTTTGGACATGATGACATGCTAGCTGATCTTTTGTGATCTTTTGGACATGGTGACATGCTACCTGATGTTATGGAGAACTATTGTTTGAGCTATGTGAGCTTTTGGACTATTTGTGGTGTACTTATCGAATTCTAGAGCAATTTAGAACTATAATCTGGATGTATATTTGTGTGTGACATTTTGGATGTATGCGTGAAACATGTTGCAACTCTGGATTATATGTGTTGAATGGATGTATGTATGAAGTAATTTGGTGTTGACTGCAATATTATGCGATTTTCATATATATAGATATGCTGAAAAAATATGTTATTTTGTGATGCGTCAGATGGTCTGTCGGTGTATGTGCTATTTCTCTATAGAACATCTGTCGGCAATTATTTGTCTGTCGGCAATTGTTTGTCTGTAGGTAAAAGTAGTCTGTCGGTAAAACTTGATCAGTGTCGACAGACAGTCTGTCGGTAAAGGTTTGGTCTGTCGGCAAAGACCTTTACCGACAGGCTTTCTCCCAACACATATTTTCTGTCGGTAAAGGTCTTTGCCTACAGACATGCTGATGTTAAAGGGGACTTTCGCCTACAGATGGTATGACGGTGGATTCATGCCATGGTGTAGTGGGAGGTGCCCTCTTGGCATGCTCCGCTTGATTGCAGCGGGCCGCCGCAGCCCTTATTTGTTCATCGTGGACCGCAGCAGACCTTGCTAGTTTGTCCCATTGCTTCATCATCTTGTCTGATTGCTTCTTCTGTCTCTTGTCCATCCTGACGTGGTAAACCAAGGTCTGGTGCAGTGTTTGGTTTGCTTGTGTAGTGTTTTCTCCCAGATCCCTTCCTCCTCATTTTATAAGACAAAGAGTTGGCATGGTGTAGAGAGCTGTCATATCGTACTTTGCAGAGTCATGTCTTTTCGGTCTGAAAAGCTGAGGAGGTGTAGTGTTGTGTAGGACAGTATGGCGCTATCAGAGGGGGTGAATGATCGCCTCCACTTCTTTCGCTTCGCTCGATCTCTTTGTGATCGACAACAAAAATAACCACTTGAATGATTACTCGCCAGATAGATGTGCTAATCATTTGACCGAATGTGCTAGTCATTCGATCGCACGCTCAATCACTTTGCTACGACCGCCTCTGCACATGGTTGAACTCGCTCGCAGACTTTAGCTGCACGGAAACCTTCAACCACTCAAACGCTTCCGCTCGAATGAGTACCAGCCGAAGACACCTGCGTGCTCAATCGCACTCGGACGAGATCTGTTAGCCAGTCGCCAAAGACGCAAAAAGAACCATGCTTAGAAAAACATGCTGTCGATCAACTTCTTTTAGAATAGGTCTGATCTATTATTTCTGTAACAAGTTTTTTTGCTACAAAGTTCTCTCACGGCACCCCTAAAAACTTCGTCGACGAAAGCCCTAAAGACCAGTACATTAGCCTAAGCCTCTCCCTGCTTTTATAGACCAACGTCCCTAATCATGTCCGTTTAAACATGAACACAATACCTAATCTTTTCCTCAAATCAAGGGACCCGAAACCCTTTCCTAACACAGGTTTTATTCAAACTCTACCTCTTTCAGCCCACAAACTCTATCTGTAACACTCCAAACTCAACACGTGACGAAGCCTCCAGGATATCTCCTCCCGTAGCTCCATCTCGCTTTCACCATTCTTCATCTCCACGTGCTCCAGCGTTAGCCCAACCACTTCGCGTGACATACTCAACCGTCTGGACCTCAGATTGTCCTATCCTAGTCCCGGTCATCCTCGTCACCGATCGTGATCATCTCCACGCTCTTCTGCACATGTAAAGACTAACAAAACATTTTTCTAGCACAAACTCTTCCCAGCTTCACTGTCATAACACCCTTGTCCATCCAGAACAAGAACAAGACCATCCACGACCAATTATCGGGTACCGATCACAATAGCCTCCGACAACCGATCGTAACACCCACGACTATCGCTCACTGACCATCGAGTACCTAGTTGCTCCGACTACCGAGTACCGACATCGTTCCATCAAGCACCAGCCAAACACCCCGTTGGCCTAACACGAGTACTCAAAATACTCGAAGATCATGAAGAGTGAAGCACTCGTTTCGATAACTAAGTCTATAAGTACCAACTGAGAAGCCTACGATGACCGAACGTAAAACCTTCGACTACCAAAGACAATGACAGCAGACTGCAAGGTCTACGACTATCGACAAGACTACAAAATATATGACTATAAGAGTAGTCAGCAAGATCTATGACCATCGTTTGCAAAGTCACCGACTATCGACCAGAAAAGCCTACGACTATCGAGTATGACCAGTAAAGTCCACGACTATCAAAAGCACTAAAGCTATGACCATGTAAAAGTATCGTAGCTATGATTACCTTTAGTGGTTGACTTGTCGTGGTCATAGTCGAGTTGCCGTGGTTGAAGTCGTGTTGTTGTGATTGAAGTCATGCATAGTCGAAGCTAAACGTAGTTATACAGTCATGGTCGTAAATGATAGCTGTGGTTGTAAATGACAGTCGTGGTCATAAAGCCATGCTAAACACTCGAAGAAGGCATCAGAAAGAATCAAAATCACTCATAAACGGTCAAAACCAATTGAATCCAAAATCTTCGACTACAATCACCCGATACTTTCACAAACGCAAATTCCAAAGCAATTCAAATGTCAATTATTCATCATCATTTTTAATCACGATCAGCCACATGGTCTAACATGTTGTCATGTTGATCTGAAAAGCTGGCGAGGCTGAGTGTTGTCACTGCGCAAAGCTGCCCTCTTTGGTCTTATTACTGCGTAAAGCTACCCCCTATGGTCTTGTTGCTGCGTAAAGTTATCCTGTCTGGTCTTATCAGCGCATAAATCTACACCCTTTGGTCTTGTCACTGCGCAAAGCTACCCTATCTGGTATGTCACCGCATAAAGCTACCCCGTTTAGTCTTATCACTGTGCAAAGCTACCCCATCTGGTCTTGGTACTATGCAAAGTTGTCCCATCTAGTTTTGGCACTGCGCAAAGCTACCTCATCTGGTCTGGTCACTGCACAAAGCTGGCATGTCTAGTCTTGTCACTGTACAAAGCTATCATGTCTGGTCTTGTCACTGGGCAAAGCTACACACCTTTTATCTTGTCACATCCTGCTTTGCAGTGGTCTGTCTTTTCGGTCAGAAAAGCTGAGGGTGTAGTGTTGCCAGTTCTCTCTAGGGGCAAAGCTACACAAAGCTAGCGCATGATCTGGTTTGTCATAAAGCATGTTGCCTCCCCCCACGGGCTACAAAATGCACGCCCACCCCCTTGAGAGTAGGAACACTCGATGCAGTGAACCATAGGAAGAACTACCTTGTCTATCCTAGAGTAACTTACCATGGCAGACGCTAAGGGGCCAGTCGAACATGGGCCACCAAAGGTAGACATTCCCTTGGAAAGGATGGAGGATTTCGGCCCTAACTACCGCTTGATGCCAAATAGGCGTACTCAACCAGCGTGGCTAAAATGTAGACACGGGGAGGACACGCTCATGTAGGTCGCGAAGGCCATTTCAATGGTGAGCAATGCTTCTTCTGATGCCCACAATCTGGGGTACAAATAGGTAATCGTTTATTTTGTATTACTGCTTAACAGAGGTTCGATGTTAACCCTCCTTTACAGTAGATGGTGAAATACGTCTTTGTCCACTGGATCGATCCTCCCCATGAATGCTATATTGTAAGGTACATGGATACATTGTGGGAGCAAATCTTTGACTTGGAGGCATGGATTGAAAGTCTCAAAGAGGACAATGATAACCTCCGTCAGTAGATGCAGTGCGAGAAGGGCAACGAGGAGGTCATCAACATAGAAAGTTCGTACAATCTAACATGTTGTTGCGCAAACCTAGCTGCATACGTGTGTGCCACTACAACGACGGCCAGCCACGTCCAAGGCGCCCCCTCTGTAATACTCCATGTGAGTAGCGCGAGGCACATTGTACCAGTAAGCATGCATGGACAAGGTTGTACCATAGTACTCTCTCCTGTTGTTCGCGGTTATGTTCAATATCCTAAAGCATGTAATCAAATGTTTTACACGTCACAGTTGCCATTTATTGAGTGGACTGTTCCAGCGGTGCATCGCATGCATTGAAGTATAGGCGTTGACATGGATTGAACAACGAACATCGCAAGAATGAGTACAAATAAGAACGCAATATTATTGCAAACATCCTATAGTAAGTAAGAAATATAAGTAATAAAGGAGAAACAAAAGTACAGCTAGCACAGGCAGAAAGCCCATACTAAACCCCCCAGCAGCACCCCAGCACCCCCTTAGTCGCACCCTTGGCCCACTCCGGCTCCGCGTTCGCATCCTCCCGTACGGCCCCGCTTAGCCCTCCTCATCAGTGCCGAGTGTCGGGCCCCGACAAGGTAAGACGCTCAGGAGACCTATGCACACGAGGTCCCAAAGCCAGAAGGGTGGACTGCAGTGCCGACTATGTCGGTACTGGTGTACCACTAAGCTATGACCTAGAGAGAACCTCCGGGTGTGTGGGCTGAGGTCCTGTGCCCGTCTCCTGGTCGCCCCCAATCCGCAAGGTACCGGTCCATCAGGGAATAATACCTACAGTGCAAATATCATTAGTTCATCTAGTAAAGGGATGGGAGCAAACAAACGAAGACATGACACACCCTCGGCTAGCGCCATGGCGTGGTCAAAGCTGTTTGGAGGGTAGAACAACACGTCGAATGCGCCTTGTGTGGGAAAGCCAGAGAAGTCCAGAGGACGCACGAACTGTTGTGCTGGCGGTGTACGGGGCCGTGCCCAGGTTGACCCCTCGGCCTCGCCAGGACACGGTGGTGTCTGGCGTGTGCTAGCCGACCTCTGGCCTCATCAGGGCATGGCGGACATGGCCACGCTGACCCTCCCATGCGATGTGATGCCAGACGGGACGGCACCGACGAACGTACGGAGTGTGCACCAAACGCCAGCGTGTCAACCTCCAGGAGCCTCGTGCATGACAAAAGGGCAATGACATGTTCTCTCATGGCCTGCGCACAATGAAAAGCCCGGACCACCTCCTCGCGTGTGTACTCCGCACCACTGGTAATCTTTTGCCCCACGGTGCGAGTCCCTCCAAATCGCAACACCGAGGTCCACCTGAAGGGGTCAAACCTATAAGTGGGATTGGTAGAAGCGAAGTTTTACAATACGATGTAACGTATCGCGAAATGAGCGTTCCGCGCGAGGTGCGCGGGGTATGTGTCCGTCGGTGCTATGACGTGTGGTGTGGGCGGGTCAACAGCATAAAAAATATTTACCTCGCAGAAGTAGCAGAACCTCTCCTCTTCCTCTTCCTCTCCCTCTCCTCTCCTCTCTTTTTCTGCCCTCTCTTCTCTCTTTCTCTTCTCTTCTCACGCGCACCGGATGGAATCGGCCAGGGGCTCGGTTAAGCGGCCGAATATATATCGTGTCCAGTCACCCAACTGTTCGGCGATTAAACCTTGTAGTTGCCCAACGGTTGGGTGATAGCATCCAGTCGTCCGACCATTCGGCGACTACAATTTTGTCGCCCAACGGTCCACTGACTACATTTGTGTCACGCGGCCGTTGGGCGATAGGGTCCAGTCGCCCAACGGTTAGGCAGTGACTAGAGCCTATTCTTGTAAAAAAATTTGCGTGGATATATTTCTGTAATTTCGAATAAAAATGAATTTATTTAAAAAAATTGATTTTCTTCAATGGTGATGGTGATAGAGAAGTGCGGACCACCGCCACCCATGGCTGACCTCGCCATCACCACCCCGGAGAGAGAGTCCCCGATGATAGCGTGCCTCTACCACCGCACCTAAGAATCCACCTCCTCCCATTTCCTTCCTTCATTCTGCTACTGTGCTCTAGTTATTATATTCTCTTTGTTTTGTTGCTCTATTTTTCTATCCTTCCTCTCCCTTTCTCTCGTTCTCTCACATAGGCCCTTTGTGTCATGCTGTCACTCACCTAGCTCCTAGCGTTTTTTGAAACCTGTGTTTATTGTAAGTGACGTATGTTGGTACAGTGTATGTGTAGCATATTAGTTATGTCTTGTTACTACCACGACTTCATTTAATTAATACCTTTATGAATTAACATTACCATGCCTTTTTTTTACTTTACTGCTTGATCTTGCTAAGTATGTTTAGCATATTCACCGCTTACGGTGGTTTGTACAGTGATAGCGTGGTGGTTTTGTTGTCAGGCTAATGATAAAGGCTTTACGAGTGAGGCCCAAAGACACTTCAACCTTAGGTACATCTCTTATTTATTTATTTTGCTTTCTACTATTATAAACCATTATTGCTGGTTTTATATTAGCCTTAACATGCCTGTGCGGTACATGTCACTCCTAAACCTTGTTAGGGGACATGGCACATGGTTATACTGATTTAATTGGGCAAAGAATTACAAATTGCAGAACACCAATAACTACAAATTTCAAGCGAAGATGAACACATAAATAAAATATATTTCCTATTCCACAGGCACACATGGTCACTTGAAGCCACTAATAGTTTGTTGTTTTTTTTGGCTTGGATAGCACTGACAACAACCCTAAGGGTTCATCGTGCTCTTGACCTTATAGTCATAGGCAACCAATGGCGCAATGATGGTTGACGGTTTGGTGGCAAGGTAGCAACATCATCACCGGTTGTGGGTTTGCCGCAAGAAGTGAGTAAACCTAGTGGGCAACTGCCAATGCTCGCACGAGTCGAATTAGATTTAGGCAGTAGCAAGCAGGAAAAGGAGAAGCGGCGAACGGGAGGTAGTGGTATCGAGGGAGCCGGGTGTGTTCTTTTTTTTAGTTTATATATAGTTATAGTTTATGGTTTATGATTGAAATTTTTAAATTTTGGTCTGTTTACAAGAGATATTATAGAGAGATACTCGCTTGTAATTTTGAATGGTACAGATATTAGACTTTTAACGTGTACTATAAATAACTTGTAAATCCTAACTTGAAAAAATATTTTGTTTAAAAATTAGGTATTATAACAAAAAATCAAAATTTGCTTTTAAAAATTGCAAAGGACATGCCCGAAGAGGAGGAAGAAAAACTAGGGAGTGAGAGGCAACATATGTTTGCTAGTCTCATTATCGACAGACGCATGGTACATTGAATGTCTCTATTTCCCAAAATGAGCCTCTCTCTAGTCACAATTGGTGATTTGGATATTAACACGGAATCTAAAACATAACTTTACTCATTAATTTAATTTATGATGTAACTGGATGGAGCATTCACAACGTACATCAAGGATTAGGGCATGTACAACGGGTCTCTTCCGCCCGTCTCCGTGATGTCTTTTTTGCAAAAAACCCCCCGCCGACGCTTGGAGACGGAGGCTTCGTCGCTTCGTGAGGCGACGGGGAAGGCCCGTTGCCCCAGGCCAAGACGCCGGCTCCAGCAGCGTTGTACGGATCGCCTCCCCGACCCGACGGCGCGCGGATCCCGTGCGCGCGCGGTTCTAGTTTGGGCGCGCGCTGGAGGGAAGTCTCGCGCTAAGGAAGTCTAGGAAGAGCAAGGAAGTCACCGCATCAGCGGCGTCGGCGGCGGCGCCCCAGACCCTTCCTCGCGGTAGCGGCTCGGCGGCGGCCCGCTCCCTTGGTCGCGGCGGCTCGGCTTTGGTCTTCACCGGCGCCCCCACACCGTCGGCAGCTGCGTCATCCTTGGCGCGTCGTCTGTCTCGTCAAAGCTGCCGCCACCGCCAACACCGGCTCCTACTGCCACGGACAGCTTGGCTACCTGCCTACCTCTCCCGATTCTACTAGGGAGCCCGACGAATTGGGGTTGGGGAACACCACCACGCCGCCGTCCCGTCCCACCATGCCAACGCCCTCACTTCGTGGCTGCAGGTAACCTCTCTCTCTCGGTTCAGGCATAGCCATGAGACTATGAGAGCTAGGTGTTTGATGAAGGTGTTCGTGTGGAGTGCAAAGTGTTCGATGAATTGCCCCAAAAGATTTGGAGTTTCAGTAAAAAACCTGTTTTTGAGCATATGTTCTAATGGGAGTAGTTTTTATCACTTAACGAAAGAAATTACACTTCAATTGTGCATGCACTCTACTGAAAGAATGGACATAAATCTCAAATTCTTCCATGAAACAGGGAAGATGCAGATCTTGCTGCAGGACCAGTCAAGGGAGCTACAGCTTTATCATTGGCTAGTATTTGTACTTGTCTTCGCAAGACCTGCATAATGATATGTATGGCTTCTTGTGCTAATAAGATGCAGGTATTTAACAATTAACTTACCTTCAATTTTGTTCTTTTCCTATTAGTAAAGAATAAAGATGCAGCTGGATGAGGCTTGTGCTCTCAGATCTGTAATGCTCTTGTGTTTCCTTCAAGTTAAGCTCTCAGATCTGCTGGAGGAGTCCTGCTACCGAAATCTGCTGTTAAGTTCCTCATGTAGCATTAGATGAGCATGTTAGCATGACCTGAAACATGCTAGCATGACCTGATATTCATGCATTACCCACCCAGTTCTCTTACCCAATTTTTTGCTTTTCTAATAGCATTTTCACCATTGTCACCGGGCTGTTGGTCATCTGAGAAATATTTGTTATGGCATGCAAAGAAGCAGCTTCCTCTGCAGTCCCTTTCTTTGGAAATCCTTGTGCCAACAGTTCAAATTAGATTCTGTTGAGTTGTTCAGTTGTAGGCAACCTGGCCTGTACATAACAATGTAGACAGCCTTCTCAACTTGATGTTCAGAAAGGCCAACAAAGGAAGCACATCTATTGGTTCTTTATCTGGAAGTAGCAGCATAAGTAACTCCTCTGGTCCTGGTGGTGATGATTCACATCTTTGGCCTCAATTACCTGCTTGGGAAATACTGGAAGCTGTTCCATTTGTGGTTGATGCTACTCTGACTGCTTGCTCCCATGGTAGACTATTTCCACGTGAACTAGCTACAGGTTTGTTGTTTCCAATTTAGGTCAACAACTTTGTCAATTATGATTTTAGAATTAAGAGCGAGGACTGAACCTCCGCAGTTAACCATTACTATTTGCTGTGGGCTATGGGATCACAGAGTGTTTGATGCTGCCTTTTTCATTTTTCAGGTCTCAAAGATCTAGCTGATTTTCTGCCTGCATCTCTTGCAACAATAGTAAGCTACTTTTCAGCCGAAGTGACACGAGGTGTTTGGAAACCAGCATTCATGAATGGAACAGATTGGCCTAGCCCCGCTGCCAATCTATCAATTTGTATGAACAGAAATTAGACCTACATGATGTAATCATACTAGATTGGCCTAGTTGAGCACATATGACAGCGCTATGGCCACAACAGAAATTAGACCTACATGATGTAATCGTACTATATTTTATTTGATTTATGAAAAAATTATTATATATATATATATTAATATATCATTTATATTGATGGTTCTAAAAAATATTGTAATTATGTTTATCTTATTTATACTTGATCTGTTTTGTATTAAGAAGCAACACAATGGTATACAGGAATCATATTCATGCTTGATCATGGCTGTATGCATGCATTAAACAGTTTGCAGACAGTCAAATAGACGACTCATTGTATAAGCTGTCTGTTTAGTTGTCTGTGTGTGAAGTGGAAAGAACTTACAGACAGCAACCCGTCTATGGGTTGTACATGCCCTTAGAACGCCACTACTTGGAAAAGACATCACCAACCTATATTTTCGGGGGACTCTCCGCGCGGAGAGCCCCCCACGTCACCCCGTGGCGCTCGGCCGGCCGGCGCGTGGCGACGGGTTTGCGTACGGCCGGCCGAGCGACTTTCCTCAGGGTTTTTCAGTAATTACGTATAGGTCCTTTTTCCTCGCAAAAAGGTTTTTGCAAGTTTTTTTCTTACAAAAAAATTTTTGATAGCGCCCCGCGGGTTTTCGAAATTACGTATAGGCCCTTATTTACTTACGTACAAGTCCTTACAGGTCCTCGATTTTTTACAAAAAACCCCTTTGTTCCTCCCGGAATTACGCATTTGCCCTTGGTTTTTTTTAATGAAACGCCCTGCGAATTACCGTCTCTTTTACTTTGGTCCGCACGGTAGCTAGCGCGGCGTGCGCCGCGCTTATATGTAGCTAGTTTTTTACATGACATAATGAAGAGCGAACTTGGTCGACTAGGGCTTAGGGGCACTCCATTGTAGTCCTCTTTGGCCTAAAGGCAGGATGGCCCAACAGGTGCTCCGGTCGGCTTTGGTTTTCGTCGTCTTATCATATTCATTTAAGAAGAATTTTTGTTTCATATTCCCAATCAACAAGATGATATAGCTAAGAGCCAAATCCGGATGTGCCGGCCTACTCGACAAGTTCTGGCCTACTCGACAATATACTGCGTATATCTTCCCCATCACATTTTACCAGAACAGACGGGAAGCGCCAAAATTAAATAACAGATTAGCAATAAGATACGCGAAGGAAAACCAGCAAAAACGCAAAACATGATGTCAAGTTAATCCTATGCACCTTTCATGTTAAGACCCAGCATTCTTTCCCCTTTTTTTTCTGGAACAAGGATAAGCCATGAGAAGTAAAAAGAAGACAACCCTATTCTTTCTGAGCACCGCACACCTATGTGCCTCCAACACCAGACAGACTTTCATTTTGTATTCCTTCTGCGAAAATAAGAAAACCCTAAAACCTCTCTTCAGCGGGGAGAAATGTCAGCTATGCTCATGAAACCTCCCCATAATGCTGAAGCATTAACGAAAAAAATCTCGGCTTGTTAAGCTAGGCAATCATCCCCTGACGGCTTCACATCCACATGTTCTCTGCGACACCACACCAGTAACGTTGCTCGATGGATTCAGTGATTAGCCCCTACATTCCTGAAGCTTCTGCTGCAGCCTCTCATTGCGCTTTAGCTGCAAAATAATGGGACATTATGTCACAACAAAATGGTAGGCAAACATGGTAAAATTTTACCAGTGTGCATTCCTGAAGTGGATTGCCAGAAAACTTAAATGATGTGCAAAGCTACATATGATGATATCCATATGGTGTAAAGTAAATTTCACCTCAGGACCTGAAAATTCAATGCGTTCCCCACACTTACAATTTTTGTCAACAGTCCCTGAACTTCCCTTTCGGCTTTAATTGAGTCCCTTTTGTGAAATCTATATCTATACTACTTAAAAGAAAGAGTTGATGGCGGTCCGTTCTCCCCTCCCCTCTTCCCCTCCTCACAGAAAAAAAAACAAGTTGTCGAGCTCCCGTTCCAACAGAGTTCAATTAGACGATTCATGGTATCATGGTTGTCACGGCGAAGTCGGCGACCACGGCGAGTGAGAGCCGCCTGGATGCCCAGGCGACGCCCAGGCGAGCGCCGTATCCAGGCTATCCAACGAGTCATATACCCCTCGGTAGGTATTATGACTCATATGAAGCCAACGAGTCAGCCGACCGATACCCCTCGGCCCGTCTCCGCCTCCTCTCTCTCCCGACCTCCGCCTCTCCGCCTCCTCTCTCTCCCGACCTCTCCGCCTCTCCCGCCGCCGCCCGACCTCTCCGCCTCTCCCGTCTCCCCGCCGCCGCCTCCCGCGTCCGCCTCCTCTCCCCTCCGCCGCCTCCCGCGTCCGCCTCCTCTCCCCTCCGCCGCCTCCCGCGTCCGCCTCCACTCCCCGCCGCCGCCTCCCGCGTCTGCCTCCTCTCCCCGCTCCCCGTCGCCTCCAGCTCCCTGCGCCAGATCTCCTAACCCTAGCCGGCCTCAACGGTGGGATCAGGCGAGGCGAGCAGCCACGGCGTCCTCCTCCGGCCGCCAGGACGCCTAGGCGACGCCGTGACAACCATGCATGGTATCATAATCTAAACTCTAAAATCAAAATAATGAGTTCACTACATGTGGTATTGTTTATTTAAGATCTATTGCAAAGCACGGGTACTGTACTAGTAATATAAAGCATTTGGTGATCTAGCATGCATTGTCAGCAGTACAGTGATGATGGCACCCAATACTTAGATGGCAGCAAGCCACATCATCAATACATTTTGTTGATATAGCAAGCCACATCATTAAATCAGGCATGGAAAAGAACAAACTGAAGCTATCAAGCTGAAATGTAAGTTTTGGGACATGTTTTTGATGAAACTGAAAGAATGGGACCCAGTTAAAGTTATGAATAATGAATGGAGAATAGTGAAATTTATTGAAATGTTTAAACCCCCGGACATTTAAATTTTGCAGGGAAAATAATTTTCGTTGACTAGAATAAGAAACATAACAAAAAATCAAAAACTTACACAATCGGCAATCTCTTCCTGTTGCAGAGGTGGAACTACTTCGTGCTCATTCCAGCCAAGAGATAGCAGGAAAGCCATTTCTTCTGGACTAGGTTTGTCTTGAGCAGGATAGGGTTCCTCTTCCCCTACTCCAATGGGATCAAATGACAAATTGGCTTCATCATCGCCAGCGTTGGACCTTGTGGAACTATCATTTACATCTGCAGGTATGGTGGACAGAGTGGCTTCAGCGTTGTCTGTCTGGGGCTTCTTAGATACTACATCTTCTGTGTCAGCAATGTCTGATGAAGAATTGGCATCACTGTTGTCAGCTAGAATCCCCTGTGGCCCCTCATCAAAAACATCAGGAGGTTCCAAAGGTGGCTTAATTTCCTCATTGTCAGAGAGGTGTTCCTGAGATCCCCCACAAGAATTTGCTTCCTCACAGGAACTACTCCCATTTTCAATACACTTGATTCCAGAATTAAACAAGGACAAATCAAGACAAGAGTTCCGCTGCTCATCAATCAAGCTAGATGAAGACTCAATAGCAGTGCCTGAACCATTTAAAGACTTGCTCCGCAGCAACTCAAAGAATTTATGCTTGTCTTTTGCACTTGCTTTTCTCTCACCAAATGAACCTTGTAGTAGATGCAAAGGGAGACCATTAGTGACACCCTTAACCTTTTGGTTGACAATAGGCTTTTTCAGTGGCTCCACTGATGAAGATTGACCTAGAACCGGGCTCACAGGATTGCTATTGCAGTCTTTGGTGGTATTGGCAATACCATTCAGATTGCGGCTCAGGACTTGAAAACTTCCAGATTGAGATAGCTTTACAAGCTCAGTTTTGGCTTGAGTACGAACAGAGCTGCTGGAAGGCTGCATTGACAGTTGTGGTGCACCTTTGATCGGACCATTAGAATCTCCAGATCTTGCACCTTTGGCTTTTAACTTATCTGATGAATTTGATACCTGTACAGTGTTATATATGAATTATTGCAAACCAAAATGTCACTAATTCAGCACAAGAGAACATCACTCCATAAATATGTGAAACAAAATTACAAACAGAAGAAGCACATTCACTCAAGTTCAAAAAGATCTGCATATGGATAAGAAGGGAATATATTTTGAAGTAAAATTGCAGGAGACCACAAAAAAGCAGACAGGTATGAGCAAACTACATGGCATCTTATCAATTGCATGCCTAATGATTCCACGCTGGTCAAGTATATAATATATATAGAAGGCCAATTTACGGTTGCATGCTGTGAATAGTGATGATCCCATGCTGATCAAGTATAATATACAAAAGGCCAGTTCACTGTTGTCAAGTATAATATACAAAAGACCAATATATTAGCTTATTTCATAAGACTTGAATGAATAAAATTATTGCAATGTTAGGCTAGGCAAAAACTTTAGTCATAATACATAGCTACAAGAGCTGCGACAGTATTAACTATCATCGAAAGTACAATAGCATTTCTATAATCAAGAGTACTACCTACACTGCTAGCTTTCTTTCTTGTATTTGTTGCCGCACAAATTAAGCTGAGAAATTTCGCTGACTTCTTTTTTTAAAAAATGTTCACTGACTGGTTCAGTCTACAATACTATGGCCAAAAGGTTACATACCAAGATGGGCTTTAACTAATCATAAGGAAATTGATAACTTGTTTTGCTAATTTCTTTTAGGTGTGTGTGTGTTGGGGGGGGTGCAAAATATTGGTCGAAATTCAAAAATCACATGACCAGTGAAGTGTGTCATCAGAACACACACGCTAAATGGAGGATATTTCTGGTGCCATGGATTTGCCTGCCTTGTGATCTTTTAGTTGTCCATAGTCAAATTGGTAAAGAGCTATCTTAGAGGCTTATAGTCAAATTGGTAAAGCGCTATCTTAGAGGCTTCTAACCTAAAAACTTATGAAGGATATTACTTGTAAATTAGTTCAGATGTGAACTGCAAAGTGAATACCAGATGTAGAATAATATTCCGGATTTGAGATTTTTAAAACAGAAAAACGCATATGTTCCAATCCCCACCATTGCATTTGCACAAATAACTAATATAATGACACCACAACTCCTAGCAATGCTCAGATAATTGCCAGAATCTGGTTCATGGATAGTTGCAGTTTGCATAAAACCTCAAGTAATTGAACCAACCTATACCCAATTTTACTAATTTGAATATGATCACTAATAGCATAAAACATCAAATAGGATCAGATAAAGGTCGAAGTGGTTGATCCACTAATTACAATCGAATGCAAATAAAGTGCTTTAAGTTTTTTTTGTATTTAATTGTACTATTTGATTACACAAGACTACAAGAGAAGCTGAATAAATTATATTTGCAATATTCCTGCTGTGTTTGAAGGGCCAAAGTAATTGTCAAACAAGGTGGAAAAGAGCTTCTGAACATATCCATGATAATCACACAAACAAGAAAAGCATAGTATTGATAATATGGCACAAAGGCGATATATAAGATACTTACAGAAATTTTGCTTGATGAAGGTGTCAAGGGTCTTAGAATGCATTGTCTCGTAGTTGTTTCGTCAATCTTCTGAGCATCAATCAATAACTGGGTAAGAAAAGAGATGGCGCACAAAACACTAGTTAAATCAAGTGAATGGCATGGATATGTCAAAGAGGAAAACATCAAATATCATATTCATTACACTACCTGTGGTGTGGTGGAAATTTTTAATGGTGCTTGCATCACTGTTTCAGCCATGCTTAATGCTGTCCCGCAAACTGGCACTTCCAGCTGCTTACTGGAACCATCGCGTGATAAAGGAGAGGAAACAGCGTTCTTGCTTGGCTCACTAAGTATAGGAACTTCTGCTAGCACCGAATTCCAGCCATTAGAGACAGTAACCAATGGTATGCTCTGAATTGGGGTGCTAATTCCAGGAGATGGAACTCTGCCTATGTCTTGCTTTCCATTCTTGTCCTCAGAACCAAGGTGTGGGAATTCTCGCTCAAAGGAGATGCCACCAGCATCCTTTCTAGATAGGTTACCATTGTCTAAACTTACTCCTACTGACCGATTCCATGTCTCCAACTTCGAATGAGTTCGATTAAGCCTATCCCTTTCAGGTCTGCATGAGCTAAATGATTCGAAGCCATCATGTAAGGGATCATCTGGCGGGCCCAACATAGTCTCTCTAGCACGGAAATCAGAGATCTTTTCTCGACCTCTGTCTGAATTGCTCCTTCCAAAACTGGCATAGCCTCTTGACTTCCCTGTACCATCCCCATCATGCCGTCTGGACCCATTTGAACCTGAAACCCTCCGTGACGAGGATTGTTGGGAGCTCCGTTCACGGTCACGGCCCGATGATCTGTTTCTTGATGAAGCACCTCTGCCTTGATCATCTAAAGCATTCAAGCAACAGCATCTTAGCACAAAATACAGTAAGTTTACAATATGGGAAAGTAATGTAGCTAGTTTACAATATGGGAAAGTAATGTAGCTAACTGTCAATTCAAGCATATGCATATAAATGCTCAGCTAAACCATGCAATTACACCAAACCAATCAAAAAGGCATTTAAATGATAATACTTGGTAAGAAAATAATGGCACATCTGCAGGATACGTAATACCATTCCTCCTAAGTGCAAGAACAACACATTTCACAAACATTAAAGCAATAATGTTTGGTAATCAGCAGCAATAATGTATAGTATCATGGACATCTGATGCTTGCCAAATAATAGCCAGCTCACAACAAGCAATAAAATGATTTTACTAAACACATCAACACAAAAAAAAGCTGAAATATTGTCTCCAACAAGCTATTGATAACCGCAAGGGCATGCACTCCTATGTGCCCTTGAATCCAGGTGGGTTCCAAGCTACAGCCTCACTCCATACCTTCAAGCCCAAGTCAGTAATGTGAAATGATGTTGTGGACGCATTTGTTGGCAAGGTATACACGCGTCGTCGACGGCAATCAAGCAATAGCGGCTCAGCTTCAGCAGAGGATTCAGCAGCTGGATGTGCTACAGGGTTGGAGTTGACAACGGCAAGGACTCAGGCGGACAGCGTAGCAAGGTCCAAATCAGAGGCAGAGTCGCGAGATGAGAATTCGGAAAAGGGAGGATATATTTGGAAGGACTACTTAATATTAGCAGGATATATCTATAGTAGGTAATCTATATTGAGAAGAGTTCTAGTTTCCTTGTTAGGAGGGAACCTTTTATATAAGAGGTGACCAACTGTTTGGAGAAGGCAATAAAGAATATTATTCCAGTAAACTGGCCAGATCAGAGCCTTAGAAGGGCGATCAAGCCATTATCGTGTTCCTCAATTGCAGCCATATCATCTTTGGTATCAGAGCCTCACGCCTCCACAGAACCTCCACGCCCACAGCCATCTACCACCGCCATGGATCCCGAAGATAAGAAGAAGCTCAGTGAGATCTGGCAGATGCTGGAAAAGATGAACACAACAATTGAACGGGTCAACAATCTGGAGAAGGATGTCAGCAACATAAAGTTGAGCCAGGATGTCTCGGCCAGCGGCAGGAATAAGGGTATCCCTTACGTCCAGAAGCATGATGGCCAAGAAATCACAGCAAGCCGGGGTGTTCCACGATTCCACAAATTGGCGTTTCCAATTTTCGACGGCAAAGAAGATCCCCTCCCTTGGCTGAATCGTTGTGAGCAGTTTTTCTCCGGCAGCGTACCATGGAAGAGGAAAAAGTGTGGTTGGCATCATACCACATGACCAGGGTAGTTCAGCAATGGTATTACCATTTGGAGCGCAAAAAGGGGGTTCCGACTTGGCCCTGATTTGTTGAGCATGTCAACCTTCGCTTTGGGCCTCCGATACGGAACAATCCTCTTAGCGAGCTTATCCAACTCCGGCACACGGGAACAGTGGAGGAATATCAAGAGCGGTTTCTCACCCTTTTGTGCCGTTGTGACGAGATGATGGAAAGACAAGTTCAAATTTTCACGAGCGGCCTCCGTAATCCTCTCCAAACGGATGTAGAGCTTCAAAATCCATCTACACTCGAGATGGCCATGAGTCTCACTCGAGCATACGAGAGGAGATTGGATGTCAATGATGAAGAAGAAGGTCGATCGGTGACTAGACCAGTAGCGCCCAGTCAACCAACCCATGCCAACCGCAACACAATTGGTGGCGCGACTGTGAACCCTAAAGGCGTCCTGACAGCAGCTTCCTCGCTGTCCAGGTCGTCTGCACCAGCAGACTCGGTGACTAGAGTGCAGGCTGGAGCATATTCGGTTACCAGGACACCGAACTCACGCTTCCGCCGCTTAACAGGAGAGGAGATGGCAGAACGGCAAATGAAGGGACTCTGTTTCAACTATCCAGAAAAATTTTCAAAGGACCATGCCAGTAAGTGCACAATTAAAGGCATCTATCTATTGGAACTTGATGAAGGGACAGAGTTGGATGATTTGTCGGATGGCAACATCGAGATATCTCTTCACGCTCTCACAGGCATCCGTGCTAGCAAAACCATGCAGTTGACAGCAATAGTCGGTGGTGCAGACTTCCGGGTGTTGGTTGACTGAGGCTCTACACATAATTTTGTGGCGGAGGACACAGCCAGGCGCCTTGGCCTCAGGCCGGTGGAGGGTCGGCCCATCAATGTTGCCGTGGCTAATGGCGAAAGAGTAACCAATTCTGGCCTTATCACTGCAGTCCAAGTCAGGATCGGAGATGAAGACTTCTCACTTGACTTGTATGTCATTCCTCCGGCTGGGTTTGATATGGTACTGGGGTCCAATGGCTGCGGACTCTCGGCCCGATCATATGGGGTTTTGAGCTGCTAACTATGTCCTTTTGGCGACTCGACCATCAGGTGTTGTGGACCGGATTGAAACCAGTGAGACTCCAGCCCAAGTTCTCATGACAAACTCTTCTGATCTTAGGATGTGTTTGGTTGGAGAGATGGGGTGGGATGAGATAGTTCCACAAAAAAAGTGGAACCACATGGTCCAGCATCTAAGAAGAATATTCTCTAAATTTGCACAGTCTCATCCCACTTTGGACCATTCCATCCCATCTCATCCCTCCAACCAAACACACAGATAGGCTTGGTCAAAGGAACCATCCCATCCTATCCCACCCCATCCCTCCAACCAAACACATCCTTATGGCAGCACTATTGGAGGATTTCTCTGATGTGTTTGATGAGCCGCGAGGATTGCCACCGCACCGCACTTGTGATCATCATATCCACCTCCGTTCAAATGCCGAGCCAGTAGCAGTGCGGCCCTACCATTATCCGCAATTATTAAAAGACGAGATCGAGCGTCGATGTGAGGACATGTTGGAACAGGGCATCATTCAGGATAGCACATCAGCCTTCTCGTCGCCAGTCCTCTTGGTCAGCAAGAAAGATAACTCATGGCGCTTTTGCGTGGATTATCGCGCGCTTAATGAGAAGATGGTTAAGGACAAGTTTTCAATTTCAGTGGTTGACAAACTTTTGGATGAACTCCAGGGTGCGCATTTCTTCACAAAACTCGACCTTCGCAGCGGTTATCATCAAGTTCGCATGCATCCGCCCGACACTAAGAAGACGGCCTTCCACACTCATCGGGGTCACTATGAGTTCCTTGTTATGCCACTCGGGCTGACCAATGCGCCCGCGACCTTTCAAGCTCTTATGAATGAAGTTCTCAAGCCCTACATCCGTCATTTTGTGCTTGTCTTTTTTTACAATATCCTGGTTTACAGTTCCTCCAAGGCGGAGCATTTGCAACATGTTTAGGCTGTTCTTCGGCTATTGCGTCAGCATCAACTCGCTCTCAAAACGATGCAAGTGTCAATTTGGTGTGGAATCTGTAGCCTACCTGGGCCACATCATATCTGATCAAGGAGACTCCATGGACCCGAGCAAAATAGAAGCAGTGGAGAGCTGGCCTAAACCTACTTCAATTCGCACATTGCGGGGGTTCCTTGGCCTCACCGGGTACTACCATAAGTTCATTAAAGGATATGACGAAGTGGTGAGTCCGCTCACCAAACTGCTCAAGAAAGAAGCCTTTGCATGGACTCTAGAGGCGGAAAGGGCGCTTGCTGCCCTCAAATCAGCATTAATCTCTGGCCCAGTACTGCAACTTCCAGAATACCACAAACAATTTCTCGTTGACTGCGATGCATCAGGAACCGAATTCGGGCAGTCGGGCAGTGCTGCATCAAGGCACGGGTCCTATCGCATTCTTCAGTAGGGCCGTGGCACCTCACCATATGAAATTGGCGGCTTATGAACGAGAATTGATTGGTTTAGTCAAAGCGGTGAGACATTGGAGGCCATATCTTTGGGGATGCCCTTTCACAGTTCATAAGGATCATTATAGCTTGAACTATCTCTTGGATCAGCGGCTTTCTACGATACCGCAACACACATGGGTTAGTAAATTATTCGAGTATGACTTCCAGGTGGAATTCCGGCCAGGCCGGCAAAATATTGTTGCCGATGCTCTATCTCAACGGGAAGATCCAACGACTGCACTACCGGCAATATCCTTGCTGACATTTGCCATCTTCAATGACATTCGTTCAGAGATTTCCGCCTCACCTGATTTGCAAGCTCTCTGTGACAACATATTGACTGGTACTGCTGAACCGGTCTGGTCTGTGGTGGATGGTCTTCTCCTATACAATGGCCACGTGTATCTAGGTGCTGATTCCGTGTGCTGGCCTCAGGTCTTAGTAGAAGCTCATGGGCAGGGTCACGAAGGTGTCCAGAAAACGCTTCACCAAGTACGTGCCTCATTTTACCACCCACAAGCAAATAAGTTGGTCCGTGAATTCATTCACGGGTGTGTTGTTTGCCAATGGAATAAAACCGATCATTTGCACCCAACTGGTCTATTACAGCCGTTGGTTGTTCCGACTAGTGTGTGGCAGGACATCTCAATGGATTTCATGGAGGAATTTCCGAAAGTTGGAGGCAAATAAGTGGTTTTAACAGTGGTCGACCGGTTCTCTAAGTACGCGCATTTTATTGCTTTGGGCCATCCTTACACGGCCAGTTCCATTGCACGTGTATTCTTCAATGATATTGTTCGTCTACATGGTATCCCTTCCTCCATTGTCAGTGACAGGGACCCAATCTTCACTAGCAACTTTTGGGCTAAGTTGTTTCATCTTTTGGGAGTTAAGCTCCACCTAAGTTCAGATTTCCATCCCCAAAGTGATGGTCAATCCGAAGTGGTGAACCGCGTCATTGTGATGTATTTACGTTGCCTCGCGGGCGACAGACCTAAACAATGGCTTCAATGGCTCCCTTGGGCGGAATATTGTTATAATTCTTCCTTTCAAACAGCTTTGAAGACAACTCCGTTCCAAGTAGTCTATGGTCGAGATCCTCCAACATTGCTTTCATATGAGCCACGATCGGCCAGAGTGGCGGCGGTGGATCATCAACTGCAGGACAGAGATGAATTTCTAGAAGAGATTCGGAAGCGCTTACTGCAGGCTCAGACTTATATGAAGCTTCAACATGACAAGAAGAGGAGAGAGGTTACTTATGCAGTTGGCGACTGGGTTTGGCTTCGTCTTCATCATCGGGCTGCTACCTCCATCAAAATAAGCTCGGTGTCTTAAGCTGTCACCCCGTTTTTACGGCCCTTTTCGTGTGGTGGAACACATCGGTTCAGTTGCCTACCACCTGCGGCTTACAACCCGCGCCCGCATTCACGACGTCTTTCATGTCGCCCTTCTGAAGAAGTATGAAGGCTCCCTGCCAATTGAGCCAGTGGTCTTACCCAGTGTTCCAAATACCGGCGGTAACCGGCCGGTTACCGCCGGTAACCGGTTTTACCGGTGCCGACCGGGAGGGGAAAAACCGCCGGTTTTTTATTTAATTCAAATTTAAACTTTTGAATGTAAAAATTACTTTATCTAATGATATTTTCATTATTTAGCACTAAGAAAAGGTATTAGGAAGATGCATGCACTTTCCGTGCTTGATTTCAAACTTTTTTCCATGAATGTACTAGGAATTTTCAAATTTTGAATGTAAAAGTTAGTTTTCCTAATGATATTTATATTGTTTAACACTAACTTTTACATTATGCGGCTATGCCAGCATCAAATTCAGTAATATGTGCCATTTGGACTTTCAAGGAGGGTTCATGGTCATTTGAATGAAGATTGCTCAGGATTCTTAAGAGTCTTAGTAATCAAGTGTAATCCCCTTCCCATCTATATAAGGGGAAGAAATGTGATGTTTTGAGCAGCTTTTGATTGATATATGAACTAAGAATTAAGCAAAGCTCTTCTTTCCACCGGTTTTTCCACCGGTTTTTCCGGTAACCGGCCGGTTACCGGTCTCCTCCCGCCCCGCCCAAAAAATTCATTTGACAAAATTTAACCGGTTTTTTTCCGGGATTTCCGGTAACCGGCCGGTTACCGGTACCGCCCGGCGGCCGGGATTTGCTCCGGTACCGGTTTTTTGATCCTTGGTCTTACCTGATTTTGTTCATAGTCGACCATTTCCTTCACCCGACCACATTGTCCGTGTCCGCCTTAATCGTGGCAATTGGGAGCTTCTTGTTTAGTGGAAAGGTTGTGCGACAGCCGATGCTACCTGGGTTTCATTACCTGATTTCAAGGAGCGTTATGCGCATTTCCAGGTCGAGGACAAGCGTTTCGCCAAGAGGGTGGAAGTGTTGTGGACGCATTTGTTGACAAGGTATACACGCGTCGTCCACGGCAATCAAGCAATAGCGGCTCAGCTTCAGCAGAGGATTCAGCAGCTGGATGTGCTACAGGGTTGGAGCTGACAACGGCAAGGACTCAGGCGGACAGCGCAGCAAGGTCCAAATCAGAGGCAGAGTCGCGAGATGAGAATTCGAAAAAAGAGAGGATATATTTGGAAGGACTACTTATTATTAGCAGGGTATATCTATAGTAGGTAATCTATATTGAGAAGAGTTCTAGTTTCCTTGTTAGGAGGGAACCTTTTATATAAGAGGTGACCGACAATTTGGAGAAGGCAATAAAGAATACTATTTCGGTAAACTGGCCATATCAGAGCCTCCGATCAAGCCATTATCGTGTTCCTCAATTGCAGCCAGCCAGCCATATCAAATGATGCCTTGGTCTTGAATTCTTGATTTCAGCATGTGTAGTTGCGTGCAATAAGATTGTGGAGACATGGCCCAGTGAATCAGTCAAGAATAAGCTTAGAAACTTATGTATTGAATTTTAATCATTTTCATTTCCTTAATTTATGTATATTGGTCCACGAGCAAAAACTTGGGATTATGGTTAGAAAGCAGTAGCACGAATGCCCTTTGCTTCTACACCACGTACTCCTGCTTCAATCCTTCTATGACTCTACTTCTACCCGTACATTGGACAATTAACCAAACTGAGCAAGGTCAGTGGGCATGCATGTTCCTCTGTATCAAAGAAAGAATATTGTGTACCGCTAACTATGTTTTGCCTATCCCCTTTTGAACCAACAGGTAGTGTCTATATTCATATATAGAACGGGGCATTACATATTACTATGTAGTCAAGAAAATGTTATGGAACATTCTAATGGAAAGACACTAACATATTTAAATTTCAGGATCTAGAGATACGTGATTTATGCTGATGACGGTTGACTTTCAAGCATGTGCTTATAAAATTATCTATCAGCAAATAAGAGTATGCATGATGACTTGGCAAGTCTTTACATTCTTGAAAGCGCTTTTTTTACAGGAATGTAACAAAGACCTGCAAAGACGCGTGGTATGAGAACTAGTCTCACTATATGAACTATGCATCTTGACTCTCCAAGCAATTTGGAATAGGTGGTTCCCTCTTAAGTCTAAATCTGCTGTACTTGCAAGCACATTTAGTACTACATAGACCGCCAAAGCACATACTCTGAACCAGCTCCAGCAAAACAAGACCCAAATAACTCCAAGAAATCATTCCCCTATACAAGAATCTCTAACTTCACAACAATTACTGTAGTTACATTGTTACACAAACTGAAATTGGTTTAACAAGCACCAACGCAAGGCTGACATAGAAAGCAAATAAGCAATGTCTCCCTAACAGAACTCCACGGTGGTTATCACAATTACTCTAAATTACAAGGCAACATATCACAACTGCTCTAAGTTTCATGAGACGTATTAAACAAAGCACATCACAGTACAAAAATTGCCCTTAAATCACAATCACAGCAGTAATGGTGCATATGAAGGTTGAAGAATGATTGTTCTTATAAGGACCACAGGGAACTTGCAAGCAGCAAATCCTCACCAGAAGAAGTGCACTAACTTGCACCATGCATAAATAAAAACCACTATTCAGCATAAACAACTCTTAGCTGTGGTAAGATAAAAGCCACTGCGAATACCCAGTGCCACTACAAACACATCCGGTGCAACATCCCACCACAATAACCATTAATCCCACAGACATTCTATCAACAGAGCTAGCTATTAGGTATATAAAGAAAAACCGCGATAGCTATTACATGACACGAAACAGAAAGTTGACAAGGAGAGTAAGCTCACCTGCGCGGGACGAAGTTGCATGCCGGAGGTTGGTGGCGGCCACTGTGCCGGGCCCCCGCACCAGCCATTCCGGCTTCAACGAGGGCTCACCTCGGTCCATGCCGGGTGGCACCGCTCACCATCTACACACCCGTAGCAGCAGCGTCCACCAATCCAGTTCGCCACGAAATGCAACACCCCCACCACCTCCGATTTCTCCCCCCTTACCAATCACTCGCGGCGGTGCGCGCGCGACAGTTCAATGGCGCATCCGCACCCAATCCCCCCGTCGGGGGCAGCCGAGGCCACCAAACCCTCAAACCCTAACTTCCTCCGAACACAATCTCTCTCACGGACACGCACGCACAGAAAAAAAAAGAGGTTAACTTCAAAAAAAACCGCTCGCCTCCTCCTCTCGAATCGCGCTATCCGTGCCACGCCGCCGCGACGCGATTGATTGAACAGGGAGCAGCCCGCTCGGGGTTGGGCCCCTCGGCGGGCGACGAGACGACGACCACTCTGCGGCGCCCGAATTTCTCTGTGGGTTCCGCGGGGGCAATGAAATCTGCGACGGCGGCGGCGATGGGTGGGAGAGCGCAGGAGGATTGGGGAATTTTCGCGGGGATTTGTAGGATTCGAGACGGGCTCGGGGAGCTCTTGGCTAGGGATTTGGATTGCTGGTTTCTGGACGGGGTTTCTTTTTTCTGAGAATTTTTGTGTGCCTCCGGCGTGGGCTTGTGAATTTCCGTGGGTTTGTGCGGTGGCGTACTTGCTTGTCTTGGCGGAGGGAGAGAAACCCTATGCAGACTGTGACTTTCAACAGCCACCCACACACTCCCTTTTCTCTCTTCGCGTTCGACGACGGTTTTTCTTCCCCCAGTCGATTTTTTTAAGAGACCACTTCCGTTGTGGATTTATCCCTTCTCAAGCGAATAATGATTTCACATTTTGACCATCAAGATATATTTGTATGAAAGGAGGTGTTTTGTACTTTTCTCAATAATAATTTATATAATTTTTAAAATATAATAAACGGTTGATAAATATTAGTTATCTCTCCATTTATTTTAAAATTGATACTATTTTTATTAGAGAGAAAAGTATTAAAGTACTACTCATATATGAAATAAAAAATATACCTTCATATGGTTAACAATTTATTGGCCCCAAAGCCCCAGCCTTTGGAAGGGGTAACAAAACAAAAATACAAATGTTTGGTTACTATGGCTATGCTATTTTTTACCGGAATGATAACTAGCGCAAAACAAAATAAACGTCCAAAGCTACGATTGAAGAATGGCAATAGCTACAAAGTTCAAGCTGATTTTGAGTATGCAAATGCAAATTACAATTAAATGAAATTTTAATTACACTGACGCCCAAGGTTACCCAAGCTATTGACATTTTGTCATTTTATGGCTTGGAGAGGGCGGTAGTGGCTCTCTACGGTTCATTGAGTTTTTGGGTAGGTTATTTTAGGCTATGGTTTATAACTTTTGAATTTTGTCTATTTATGATAGACAGTATGAAGAGAAAAAATAGTCGTATAAGATTTTGGCCGATATAACTAAACTCGGTACAATATTTCTGTCTTGCAAAGATGCATCGTTTGAAAGCTAGTTATGTAGCAAAGTACATAAGCCAAAAAGAAAAGTGGATTAGGGTGACGTCAAGGTAGCGACAACACCATATATTTTGAGTTTGCCATCAAATAGTGAGCAGGGCTAGTGAGCAACCGACAAATATCCCACAAATTGAGTTAGAACAAAAAGAGTCAGCGATGATGAAATAGAAGCACATGAACATGGAGGCAGCGGATTGAGGGAATCATGGAAGAGGGAAAAACGGAGGGGTGGGAGGGGACACATGTTCACTTATTTTCAATAGCAAGGGATGTATAGTAAATAGAAGGTAATATATTCTTCTATACTCAAGTTTATGTTGTATTTATTGCGCACTCTAACTAAAAAGTTACGAAAAATTTCAAAAAAAAATATCTACATGTACTTTTAAACTCATTTTAACTATGCATAAAATTTCAAGTTTAGATTTATTATATATTAGCGGTAACCAAAAAAAAGAGAAAATATGTCAACGATTTTGAGTTCAAATTTGTCAAAATTTTCTCTTTTTTGCTACTCTTAATATATAATGAATTCGAACTTAAAATTTTATACATAGGTGGAGTAAACCATAAAATACATATAGACATTTTTTTAAAAATGACATTTTTAGTTAGGGTGCATGATAAATGCACCATAAATGTAAGTGTATGAAATTTATTGCCTAAATAGAACACCCCAAAATGAGTTATAGGTGCCGCTCGGTTAGGCTGAAATAAGATGACTTATGGCTGAAATTACACTGTAACTAATGATAGCTTATTTGGCGTAACTAAAATTTTAAAAAAATAAAATATAAAAAAACAAAGTTAACTCATCACGAACAATGCAAAACGGATATGGAAAAAAGAACTGGCAAAAAAACTCAAAAAAAGTTTAAAAAAATCAGAAAAGGACGAAGTTTATAAATAGTAAAAATAAAGCAGAAGCTACATTTTTTATGACATAATTAATAGCTTAGTTGGTTGTTGAGGCTTAAAGAGCATTCCACTTTAGATCTGAAGTCCCGTGGCCCAAGGGAAATGTCCAACGGGGTTTGTCTCGACAGCCCACAAAGTTTGAAATGTGTCCTACAACATGGCCTTGGTTTTCTTTGGGCTAAATTAGGTTGTCAGCATGAGTGGCTGTAGTGTTTTTAAAGATAAATTAGGCTGCCCACGTGAGTTACTAGGTCTTTTGTTTTTAGTTTCTAAATATTATTTTTTTATTTCTTTTATAATAATTAGTTTTTAAACAAAATATCTTTTTAAGATACGGTCTACGAGTTAATTATAGTGTATACTATAACAACTTCATTTATATTGGTCAAAATCATATGTAAGTTTCTATTACTCTTTACTCTCTCTCAAAAATAGTCTAAAAATTATAAACTAAAGGAAAAAAAAGGCACACTGTTGCCTTTTCTAGAACTTATTTTAGATACTATTTTAAGACCTGTTGATCAGTCTAACCAAATACTTCGCAATATGAGTTACTCTAGCCTTTATTTCCCTGTTATTGCACAAAGCCAACAACCAGATCGACATAAACAGGAAAAAAACAATCAGATCAACGTTCCTACGTCCTATACAGGGCCTTAGGGACCCATTTGCAATTAGTAGAAACATATCACAGCCGTTTGGGAAAAAATCACAATCACGTGACCGCTAATTTTCTGGGATCTACTGCTTAATCAAGCCCGTCCGACCGTCCGATCGTGATCACTCCTGATCCAGCCGTTGATAGTGCAGGTGGTCGTACAACCTTCGCATCGCTCGCTTCTGCACATCGGCGCCTCCGCTTCCCCCTCGATCGCGTCACCCCCCTCTCTCCTCGGTCCCCAGCCGCCGCCGCCGCCCTATCGCCTCCGCGCCGCCTCGGCCGCCCGTCGGCCATCCTCGCCGTTGTCTCCCACCTCCGTCTTCCAGGTAACGGCCCCCGCCCCAACTCAACGCCACACGGCCCTGGCACTGCCCCTCCGCCTCCCTCCCGTTTGTTATTTCCAAAAGAACGAAGCAAAAGGGAAAGAAAACGGCAGCGCGGCGCATAATGTTTGGATCTAAATTAGAATTGTACTCGATTAGGTCTGGTTTTTTTTTTGTTTTGATTGTTTGATTAGGGGTCAGATTGGTTTTCTTATATTCTGCGCAGTTCGATCTGGTTGCCTTAAAGGAAAATAGAGCAATGCGTGTGCGCGCTCGCGCGCTCTTTTCACCACTCATGACATTCACGCTGTTTGCATAGGAAGATAAATAACGCGATGGTCGAGATGATTGATTCACTGGTCTCCTTTCGGGCTGAGTTCTTGTTTGTTTGGATGAATCCATTGTATCTTAGATATTAACTGCTCTTCTTTCTCTGTCAATTTGACTATACACTGCCGTCCAAACATTCCTGGATCTACCACTGGAGATAGAACCCTTCTCTCTGAATGATGACAGGTTTAACAATATGGTTTGTTGGATAGAGGGCCCATCAGATAATAGCTTCCCTTAAAATGGGATAATGCAAACTTGTGATCTAAGCGACCAAGCCTATCTGATTAGTATGGGGAACAAACCACATTCTTCGTATCTACTTCAGCCAGTGTTGCTAGCTTTGGCTCTTGGCATGATCAAACAGATAACAATCCTCCCTGCATAGTTCGGATTGCATTCACCTTGTTTACGAGGAGTTCTCGCAGTCTCACCTGATACATGCCCTTGTTGGATATTATTGAAATAATGAATGAGTCGAACAACTGCAACTCTTAGTCAAACTCTCCTATAATACCTATTCATTGTTCATCAGAAATACGCATGCAACTCCAAGGAAAAGAATGGTGAGATAGGGACATTTTACCCTTATTGGTACATAAATATTTCAATTTTTTTGTGTCTTCTATTGGTCTGCCAAGGGCATTTATGGTGTAAGATGCATTTTGAGAATCATGCATGCAAATTATGGCCATTATAATGTGCTTGTTAGTGTGAAATAATATTGAAACTCAGTACCATGCTCAAGAGTATTCCCTTCTTAGTGACTAACAGCAAAACGAAGTCCTTCCAATAGCTTGTTCCTCACATAGTAGTCTGGGTTTAAAGTTGTATTTTACGACTGATTGCAGCGCGCTCTTTCTTTGTCAAGAACTCCCTCCATCTCTGCAATTAGCAATTGATAATTTGAATATGTGCAACCAATTCTGAGTTAGATTTATGCATGAGACATTTTAGTTCATCCTATTGGAGAAATTAGGTCAGTATCTGTGCAATTTTTATGTATATTAAAATGGTAATAGCTGGCACTGGCTGTTCTTGCAGAGTTATACTAGATCATATCTAACTTGTCCTGGCTCTATGATGTTGTTTGCTTTACTAAGAAATGTGAAAATCTGTTCATGTTTGCTTACTCTCTACATGCTTTTGCTGTTTTTTTTTACCAATTTATCTTGTACTCAGACTGCCACAATTCCATAACTATTGTGATGTGCATGCCTTTTCAATTTATGTTATGTTGTTTTTGCCGTAATGGTTCACATATCGCTTTCTCTCTTGTTAATTTAGGATCTATGCAACATTGCAAATTGCAAGTATTGACCAGTTTGAACATGTCAATGCTTCCTCACTAAATAAAAGGGGAGAAAATACATAAAACTTACAGGACATAGAAGTGCAAGTCACTTGAAATTTGCTTTTCACTTGTGCTATGCTATGCAAATGGTATATATGAATATTAGCTTGCACTTGAAATATGCTAGGGTTGTATCACATGATTTTGAAGGTATAGAAGATATAAATAAAACCCAGAAGATTGCAAAATAGTCTTTTTTTTCACTCGTTATTGCATACAGATACTATAGCTCATGAAAAAAAAATAATAATATATCATTTTAAGTACAACTCCATTTGTTGCTGTTGTGATTTGCATAGAAAACTAGTACTAACCAATATTGCATGCTGACATCAAATTTCCTTGTTCTCATGATCTTTAGCTGAATATAACTGTATTTTTAATTTTTTATGCCATTGTTCTAGATCCCTTTTCCCATTTTTTCTAAGAAATGGCAAGAACTCCAAGAGACCGTACCCTATCAAGCCGGCGTCTTAGGCCAGCTACTTGTGTTGTACCTTCCTACTACCAGAAGGCAAAAAAGGCAGCCAAGCAAAATGAATTGCAATTAACATCAGAGGAAAAGGCCTGGAAACATGCCACTTGCTCAATATGCTTGGAGCGTCCACATGATGCTGTCCTCCTCCTTTGTTCTTCTCACAACAAAGGTTGTCGACCATACATGTGTGGTACCAACTATCACCACTCTAATTGTCTTGAACAGTTTAAAAATGCTTATTTGAGGGACAAAACAACATGTGAAGTCTCAACATCAGTGGTACCACCTAGCAAGAAGCCAAAGGAGATGGAGCTTGCATGCCCTATCTGCCGTGGGGAAGTTAAAGGGTGGACAGTGGTTGAACCAGCCAGACGATTTCTCAACCGCAAGAGGAGAACTTGCATGCATGAGGATTGCTCATTCGTTGGATCATATAGAAAACTCTGCAAGCATGTGAAGTCCAAGCATCCTTCATCAAAGCCTCGTGAAGTTGACCCTGCACGTTTAGCTGAGTGGGAGGAGCTTGAAAGTGAAAAAGAGAGGCAGGATGCAATCAGCATAATCACGGCCTTGAATCCAGGATCTATAATCATGGGGGACTATATTGTTGATCCCAATAGTGGCAGCAGTGACTCTTATATGGATAGCTCCGATTGGGATGATAGCTCTGACTATTACACATCCTCAGATGGTGGTGATAGTGGATCCTTTCGTACAGTAGTCCGCAGAGTTCATAGTAGAAATGGGGAGAGAGCAAGGCAAAATGTCACAAATATACCAGTTGGTGATTCTAGCGTTCAGCGTAGTGGTTCAATTAACTCTCGAAGGCCATTGAGGGTTGGTTTTATTCTGCCAGCTCAGAGTTGGTCAAGGGGGCGTGTAAGATCCACACATGACAGCTGAGAAATGGAATTATTTTGCGCTTGTGCACATCCATCTGTGGGAAGCAGATACCAGTAAAACTATTATGACAGCTGATGCCTGGTAGTACCAATATTTATGAAGTTGCTTTAGTTTGTTTCTTTGCTGATTCGTCTTTAGAGGGTGAGATTTAAAGGAGATTTTTGCTTTGTTGGGCCATCGTCCTGTCTCTGATGTGCTCTTATGCGCTTTAGGATGAATCCAGTGCTGGATTTGTGAACGACATCTTGTTATTAGCATTTCATTCTTAGTTTTTTTACCAAAGTAAAAAAAATTCTGGTTTAGCTGTTGGTGTTATGCTATAAAAAAACACCATGTAAATTTTAGTCTCGGTTATGTCTAAAGTTAAGTCAAACAGTTATATTATATGTTTCCAATTGTCCAGTGGACGTATTGCCTGGATTGCAAGGTTTTGAACTGTTCGGTGTTCTCAATGAACTGACTCGCGGTTCTGTATGATTACCCTTGCATCCATTCCAACTTGTTAGGAGTTGATTGCAACTTGCAGGCTACTTGGCGGTGGGGAGGCAGCCTGCAGATCCAGGCGTTTGTACTGTCGATGTCTAATTCGCCATCACGAAGCGGACCGCAAGAAGCCAATAGACACTGCTCCTCGGTTAACTAATTGTTTTTAGCACATTACCGCATCAAATCAACCAGGACAGGTAATTCTCACATCAGCAGTGCTGCACAGTTTTCCTGTATCTGGAACAAAAATTACCTCAATTTACACATTCAGAGGTGACAAAATCTACATGACACTTTGACGGTACATGGTCGACGAGAGTCGATAAGAGCTGGATCATACACAGATAATATATAGCCCTTAGGAGATACCAATGGTCTTCCCCAGCAGCCACATGACCAGCGAGAACTCGATCATGAAGAGTGCGTGGAGCCATGTCCGGTCGACGATGAATCCAAACACCGTGATGCTAGCGCGGTTGTTCTCCAGGTAGGTCACTGAAAACACCATGACTAGCTACAGTGCTAAGTACCAAAATTGCAACACCGACAGAATCATACTACATGTGAATAGTTTGGTGCATGCGTTTGCTTGCTTGGTGTAGTACTTACGTACCTAGCGCCTGCTTCATCTGGTAGGAGATATTGGTGACGTGGAAAGATATGAACTTTGAGCTGTCGGGGCTGTCGACCTTGCTGCGGGATAACTCCTCGTCGTCGGACTCGTCGCCGGAGGAGGTGCTCACTGGGAAGGGGCTCGCGAGTGCCTTTCGGTACGCCTTGCTGGGCGCCTGGGCGTCATGGGGTTCTCTTGGTCACGGTCCAAGATGTTGATGGTGGCGTCAGCATGCCATGTCGCGGCGACACTGGTGATCGCCTGTGTCTTTTGCGTGATCTTGGCCGCACGGTGGAGGCAGATGAGCAGACCGGTGACAAGGCTCATGGAGCAGAGCTGCAGAAATATGAATGCGCATGCAAGAAGCGGTTAATTATGTCGAACAACCGAGTAGGCTCTCCAAGAATAGCACCGGGGCACGTTCGGCACTGTAGGGACCCAGATATTAATATCCGGATTCCTCTGTGATTCCACCGCACTATTCCCTGGATCAGCAGATAGTGCTCACAGATTACAGTTTTGAATATCAAAATACATATCATGTGGAAGCGTAATTACAATAATAGACTTACTCATGGGCCGGATAGGCCGAAATCATAAAATTGCAGCAGCGGAAGAACGAAGCACACAGGTGGGACCTTCAGGACATGCCCACAGGCAGCCAACTGGAGGTTCACGACCTAGCTCTTGACATCTTCATCTTCTCTGCCAGCTTGTCCAATCTTGTTGCTGCGGTGCAGTGACTTGATTCCTGATTCTGAATTTTGTCGCAAAAGCGAGCGTGAGCACTCCGACCCCGTGCTCCGCGAGCCAATACACAGAATGCAAATAAATAGTATGCATAGCTTAACAAAGGAGAGGCTCGGGCTATTTTATTTTGCGTAGAGTGCTTTTGAATACAATTAATTAAAAAGCCCTATGACTTAGCAATTTTGGAACAAATCATAATGTACAAGGAAATGCATTATTAATATCGATTCAGATTCCATCCACCGTTACATGGCATCTGCACCATATAGCAATTTCTTCAGCGTTATAGCCGCTTAACCTACCACTGGGACGACACCCAGGACAACTCCAAACTAGGGCCTTTCACTGCCCTCCACTTTTCCATCCCACCCACAAAACATTTTGAAATAGAACTATATCTGGTTAAGTTCCCATGTCCGCCCTTGACCGTGGGCACGGCTATTCGAATAGTTTTGACTCTGCAGAGTTTGTACACTTTCACCACAAGAGACAATCAACTCGTTGCCCCACACGATTCCTTAGACGTGTGGTTGAGCAGACCATCACAGTGACTTTTCAAATTATCGAGTCCCTTTTCTCATTTCACTTTTATGGGAGACTGCCCACTTGCGGTGGGTCCCATCTGTGCGCGGGATGTTTCCCACAACCACTACGCAGCCAGACCTTCTCTCTTTCCGCAACGTAGGACAGCTGGGAAACTTCACCCTCCACTGGTGTCCCTTCAGGCCCCCTTGCCATAGCATAACCCCTTCAAACCCCAACCCGTGAAATGAGTCCGAGGATTCGATAAATGTACTTAGCCAAGTTGTACTTTACAGACTTGTGGTTGTACTGTTTTACCTGGGATGACATGACAAGATTCAGCCCTTATTGGTATCTGGGCGGTCTACCACTAACCCACTTTGTGCTTCCACTGCACCACACTCACACACCCTCGAACCAATCCGCCCAGATATTCAAGCAAGTTGGGGATTTTGGAAGCATAAAATAATCCTGCCAAAATATACCAGTCATTCCCATCATGACTGCCCAGTCAATTTTTCTCAAGATTAAAGGTGATGCTTGGGCGCTCTCGCACCCATGAGTTTCTACGCAAAACTAAGCATGGCATATAATTAGGGACTTAATTTCGAAAGATTAATGTTATAGTTTTGCTAGGGCGACAAAGTTCACTCATTCAAATACTTCAAGAGGGTGTAATATTATTCAGGGTAAACAATAGGCATGTAACTAGAAATCTTAAATTAACATGCTTTTGCATATAACATATCAGCATGCAATTTGATAATTTAAACCAAAGTAATTTGCGGAAATGTAGGTTCAATATGATCAAAGTATTGACTCGCCTGGCGCGGTTTAACGCGGTCTGGAGTTCACACAATGCTCCCTCTTGAGCTTCTAGTCATTATCTTCGCTTTGCTCTTGATCTCGTTTGATCCATTGAATCTTCACGACTTCCAATTTCTAATTACGCTATGAACAACTGAATCCAAATAAAAGCAAATAACTCAAAAGATCCAATTAAATCCAAATAAACTCAATTTAGTCTTATTATAGGTTAATGGGTGATTTGGACGATTGGAGGCGAAGCCGATGATGAACCGATCTTTTATTAACAACTTTCTATATTATTTTTATATTTATCAAGGAAGTTCCATGAGTTAGGATGGACTTATGAGTAGGTACCATTTTGTCGAGCGTTACTTTTTAGAGCATATGTTATATATAGAGGTGTACATAATTTTTATATTACCAATTAAATATTAGAGACCGGTTTCATAGCATTTTATGGCTCAACATTTTATGTATCTTCTATACAAATCATGTACCTAAAATTTTGGATAGTAATTGCCTAACACCTTGATTTAGTTAATGGTTATTTGTGAAAGTATTCTCATGACCCTTTTTTTTAAGGATTAGGACGACAGTCATACTTTAGATGGTTAAACTGTGTATCACTTAATTATTTGATGCTTTTACTTATCTTCTATCATGCATTTAATCCTAATTAAATTTCATTCACATAGGACCGCGCTTGCTGTACAAAACTTTACCATTATTGGCTATAGGCATCCCGTTGAGATTTATTTACTGGTGGCGTTTTAAATATTAGAACTTTCATTTTTAAATACTATTAAAGGTACTCTTTAATTTAAACCTTGTGGTTATAGTCTTAATACATCATTCAATTTCTTTCACTTAAAATTTTAGTCTAATTTCACAACTAGACTTATCCTCATTTTATTTGTAAGACCATGTTTTTATCGAATTCCCATAAACCCATAATTTCAATCTTACCATTAACTTTTATCTACATTGCAGAATTGCCACCAAATCCCTATGTACAGTATATAGACATATACACTTTTGGTATTTTTTTGTTATGGAGAGGCTGGCATTGAACAATCTTGCTAACATGCATTAACCACAAAGGAATTTAGGCCCACCTGTCATGGAGAAGGGGTGAGAGTAGAGGGCTGCTAGTTGGATCGGCTAACACAGAGAAGAAGAGCGGGGGAAAAGGAACAGGGGCGGCGGCAAGGTACCCGGCCGAGTGGTGTCGGCGACGGCAAGGTGACCAGAGGGGGGGGGAAGCCGGCGGGTGGCAAAATGGGACTCTGTGGGGTCGAGAAGTCCAGGGAAGGAGCCGCCACGGGCGAGCTAGCGCCACAGATGATCTACGGTGGCTTGCGGCGGCCGGAGGTGTAGTTGATCGGGGCAACGGCGGTCGGAAGGGAGAGAGAAGGGGAAAAAGGCGCGCACGGGTAATAGGGACCACAAGGGAACTCACCCAGTAGTTGACGGCGCCGGAGGGGTGTCGGGGTGGGCTGGCGGCGGAGTCCATGAACGGCGGCGGCTTGCGCACGATGCCGGCAAGTTGAGGTGAGGGAGAACCGAAATCAACGCTCGGGATAAGCTCGTGGTGCCTTGGTGAAGCCCCGGCCGGAGGCAATCGCGCCATGGCATCCCAGAGGAGCGGCGGCGGAGATGGGGGCGGTGGCTGCACTCGGCAGAAAGAGAAGGAGCAACGGGAAAGATGGCACACGGGAGCAATGGGGAGCGGTGAGTGCCTTGTATAGCCGCAGTGGGGGCGGGGAGGTGCGAAGGGCCGAGCGAGAGCGGCGGACCGGGCGGCGGAAGGAGGAGCCGCCGGGCAAAGACCGGGCGCGCGGCTCGGGAAGAGAGGGCGCGGGGCTCGACACGCACAGGGCAGCTGCTGTGCGTGCAGAGCGGCAGCTTTGCGTCGCGTGATGCGATGGTGCAGGGCAGGCCGCAGCGCAGAGGGGCAGGGAAGAGGCGACGCGGAGTCCTCTCGGCCACAGGAGGAAAAGGAGAAAGAAGATCGCACGGGGAGGAAGAGAAAAGAAGAACGGGGGCAGGCGCGCCGCACGGGGAGGGCCCGCTGGCAGAGAGGGAAGGCGCGGTGGGACGGCGGGGCCCGTGCGGTAGAGAGTCGGGGCGAGCTGGGCCGTGCGGGAGGAGGAAACGGGGGTTGGGCTGGGCCAACTGGCGTGGTCTGACCCCCTTGCCCTTCCTTTTTTTTATTTAGTTATTTATTCATTTATTTACTATGTGTATATACCCTTATGCAGATATATATATGTTTTTATTTATTTATTTGCACCTTCATTTTGTTTCCATGTATATATTTCCCTCATGACTATTTTATTTATTATTATTATTATATATTTTTTAAAAAATATATATATATTATACCTTGCACATCTGTTTAGGCCCTTTGTATACATACTTGTATCGGTTTTGTTTATTTTTGCTTCCCTGTATATACTAATATTTTTTTCAAAATGATATTTTATATTTTATTAACTCAGATTTCTCTCCCCTTATACTGGATTATCTTTTCAAATTCAAATCTAAAATTTTGAGTTTCCTTTATTTGCATATTCCCGTGTATGGCATTGCTAATATGGATTTTGTTTTTGGTCTTTCTTGAATTTCTTTAACTTTTGGAAGCTCAAACAAAATTTAAGAACACCATGAAAATCCAAGCTCAAATAGAATATTTGACAAAAATAACTCAAGGCTTCATATTTTCAAATTTAAAATTACAGGATGTTACAGGCACTCACCGCGAGCTCGCTGGCGGTGGCGATGTTGACCTGAGCATGGGGTCTCTATTGGGTTTAATCCTACATGGATTGTAGGTAAAGAAGTACAATTTATAAGTGTAAGGGAGCATTTATTCATTGAACTAGTCTTTTGTGAGAGAAGGTTCAATACCACTTATAAAATTGTTGCCTAAGGGCTTGCACAAGTGCAACCCGTGTGCTTTGGTGTCCAGCCCAATTAGTCCTGTGACCTAGATAGTGAAACCCAGTTGGACCTCAGGTAAAGTTGATAAGCATGTAAAGTTTACTCACTCGGAGTTGCCAATCAATCCAAGTATGTAAACCTTAAAAAACTTTTAACAGGCAATAGACACTGTCAATTACACTAGGTTTTACAAGTTATTGGAGTTGGTGGCGACGGCAGTGGTGGTTCATTATCCCATTCACCTCTTAATAAAAAAAACTCTTGATAAAAAAAGCAGAAGATCATCTCCCAACAAACAAATTCCTCCTCCCTATAAAATCTCTAACAAAAAACATCTCCCAACAAACAAATAAACTTTAAAAAACAAATTGCGATGTGGGTCACAACTAAGCTCGACTGGGCGTAGTGGTGGGGCTAAGGGCGGGGTGTAGGGTGAGCATGGTGTCGAAGGTTGGGAGGCGCAACACCAACTTGGTCAAAGCTTGACCAAGAGTGGAGACGAAGTTGAGGGCGTGAAGCAGGTCGATCTTGACAACGTCAAATTGACGTACTAACATAATATGATATTTTTATCCGTAGCAAAGTATAGATATTTAACTAGTAGAGATAAAATCGGGGTAGAAAATGGAGAGAGATATCTCGTTATATACCCAATCTTGTTGCTAGCTGTGACCTATCTGAAATTTGGAAATGTTTGTGGCTGTGAAATATGTCAGACATGCCTTACGCTATTTCTCTCTCTTACTCATGTTTGACTTCCAGCACAAGAGCTCTCAACGATTCAGGACTACAGATTCCATGGCTCTTATCAACTGTGTTCTGATTTGTTTACTTAATTGACCGACCGACCATGAGATTATACGATGATAATGTCTGGTGCGAAAAACAGTATATCTACTGCGTTTTGTCAGTATCGCTACGTATCACTATTGCCATGCTCAAACAGAACGTACCTGTAGATGTTTTTGCACGGTCGCATTCGGTGCCTGCACAGCTTCCAATATCGCAATGCGTCCAAAGGCATTCGCCTACGTGTGCACATCACGCAGGCATGTAATGAGCACAGAGATACTTACCGCCACGTTGTTTTGTCCCTGCATTGTCACTTGGTAGTTTACTGCTGGACAGAATGATTGAAAGAGTGACAGCGAGATCCTATGATGATCATGGAGCTCCAGCCTCCAGAGGCATCAAAATTAGACTGCTCCATGGTGGTTGGCGACACACGCTACCAGCTTGCCGAAAAAGGCATCAGGAAAAGAAATGGAAAGAATAATCTGATAGGAAAAGAGAGGGGAAAACTTGCTAAAGCTGTTGACCACGGCTTGGCATGCATGATGGCCAATTTCTAGTCTAAACAAAGTAGAAATTTGCTAAATGGTATTCGAATGTTTTTTTGTGTTTGTGAGCACGCAATTTCTTTTATCTATTGGATATTACTTTGTGATCTATGTTGTGTTTTATGATTTTGACTTTGTGATTTTTTTCTCCGGAAGAACAATGTAATAATGAAGTAATCAATTTGTTTAGTATCGTCGGGAGCCGCAACATAAATAAACAAGTAAGATTTTTGTTGTGTTCCTTAAGTTTGTTTTGTTCCTCTTTTGCACAAACCGTCACATTATTTTTTACATAATTTGATTTGTATAAAACTAGCATATAATTGATGTCAAAAGGCCATGCAGGAAAAAATAATCTATATTAGAGCGTTCCTTAATATTAGGCCTATTGTTTTCGGCTGCGGTTTATGGCTTTTGGCTGAAATTTTTGAATTTTGGCTGTTTACGGTACAGATTACGGAGAGACAGATACTCACTTGCGATTTTGGATGGTACAGATGTTGGTCTTTTAACGTGTAGATCGTTTAACTTGTAGACCTCGTCTTGAGAAAATACTCCGTTTGAAAGTTAGGTACTGTAACAAAAACCAAAAGTCGCCAGCTTGTAAGGTAAAGAACAGGCTCATATCACATCACATAGTAATGACTAATGAGCAAATTAGTGGAAGGAAGTATATATGCATTTAACATCTACATAATTGAGTACTCCTTGACAAAATAATGTTCGAATAAGATGGAAGGTGGCAAAGTGATTTTATCCATTGAATCTAAATCTAGTGAATCAAAATTTGAGTACTATTTAGCAACAAAACACTTGAGTATTCCTTAGGGCATCTGTAGTGTATGAAAATAGAGGGTCTTAAGCCACCTTAAGGTCAACCTTATACATTACAGAGGTGACCTTAAGCAGGCTATAAGCAAAAAAGGCTTAAGGCTGGTCCTCAAGCTAAAGACCTGGCCACAAGCATTAGAATACAATTTTTCTTTATCTGCCAAGTGGGACCGTCTTAAGGCCCCTTGGGTTATATACACTATGGAGTCAGCCTTAAGGTTTAGATGGGACCCACCTTAAGGCCCCTTGGGTTATATACACTACAGATGCCCTTAGACACCACATATAAACTCATCTTGTTACAGAATAACAACTTAAAATCTGTTTTCCTAAAAAATCTTAATAAAACCTGTTTTTTTTTCTTCTGAAAATCAATTTCTAATCCACGTGAGCCAAACAGCGTGCGTTTCTGTAATTATGATATGTAGGTTTTACGTAATGGCGGCTATATACAACATTACAAACGATCATTGACGCCTATGATTTAATAAGCGGCTACTCACGTTTATAAATTTGACAAGCTAATTGATAAGCTAGCTAGCTGATCCTAATTAAGAATTCCATGGCAAAAGAGAAAGCAGCAAATTGGAGATGCCAAGTTGCTGCTAGTTAGCAGACAGCATGTTCTAAAGCTAGCTAGCTACTATGACTTTCCGAGGCTTAAAAATTGCTCAATCAGAAAACCGAAAGGCGGCGGGCTCCTTTGATCGCTTTACAATTGGGCACTGTCCTCTTCTAGGCTTCTAGCGCACCGTATTCAATTCGCACGTTAATTGCTCCGCATCATCTTACCACCCTCGCATTCGCGTGCTGCAGTTGCAGAACGGGAGCACACCAGAGCGCAGCGCGACGCGAGCTAGCTAGGGGAGTAGCAATGCAGCTCTTCTCGGGCCGGAGCAAGCTGCAGCAGAAGAGCGGCCGCGGCGGAAGATGCAATAACCAAGCGGGCGCGTCCACGGCGAAGGTGGCGGCGCCGAGGGCGAAGCACAAGAACGGCAAGTGCCGCGCGCTGTGCTGCGGCGCGTCCCGGCTCAGCGTGTCGTCGTCGGCGTCGTGCTCGTCTGCCGACGCGCCGGAGCCACTCCTGTCCCCGCCGCAGCCGCGCGGCCTGTCCAACCTCGCGCACGGGATGGTCCAGGCGAGGCTTCAGTCCATGATCGACGCCGCCGGCCGTTCGTCGGCGCGCCGGGAGACGGCAGAGATGGCCGAACGCAAGCGCCGTCCGTGCGGGTGCTCGTGCGCCTGCGGCGGCGGCTACCACGAGAAGAGTGCCCCCTGCGAGAGGAAGCCGTGCGTCGTGCTGGTCGCGGTGGACAGGAGGACGTACGCCCCCCGGGAGGAGTTCCGGGGGTCCATCGCGGAGGTGATCACGGCGAAGCGGATGGCCGAGCCGGCGGAGCTGCGGGCGCTGCTCAACTGCTACGTCTCCGTGAACGCGCGGGAGCACCGCGCCGCCATCCTCGAGGCCTTCCACGAGGTTTGTTCCGGCCTCTTCTCTTCTTGCAAGGGTTGAAGAATGAAGAAGCTTAGCTTGGAAATCGGTTGCCGTACGTGTGCGCGCGCGTCGGTTGGTCGTCTTACTCCTAAGTACTATTATCGGGAAGAGTAATTGTATCACTGTAGAGCGTAATAAGTATAGCTCTCTTCTCTCTAATTTGTTGAATGATGTTGCGATAATTTGCTCAGGTATTATGTGCTTGTCTTGGGGGCAATTTGCTCAATATTTGGTTATGTTTTAATTTGAATCCTTTATTTGGGTTCAGACGTAGTTCAGTATTCCTACATAATTAACTGCACGCTGCAGGGCAAATAACATTGGTCCTCCGTCGTAAGTGTTCTTTTTTCTGGTTGAATTTACCGCGCTATGGTATGGTGCGAAAAACCCTATACTTTATGAACCGCTTTGTATTCTTCAATTCTGCAACACCACCTTGGGGGAAAAATGTATGCATCAACGGTTCGTTTCCTTTCATGAGCAAACAGATCTTTCGATAACTTCAAATACTTTTAAGCAAATTAAACCATCATTTAAATGTGAACAATGAAAAAACTCTATTTTTAATCATGGAAATCGGAAAAGAGCTGGGAAGAGTTTGCCACGTATCACTTCCATGATATATCTGTCATTAGGGCGCACATTTTGATCGGGAGAGACGGAACATAATTAAAAAGAGGGTGAGCATGACTAAGCTAGTGTTTCATCATTACGACATGCTTTATTCCTTGCTTTTGTACTTGTAGTACCCGTGAGACGGACTGTTGCTGCGTGCTAGGGATGGTCGCGCATTCTTTTTTATTGTAGCTTTATTTTTAAATTTTATTTATTTGTGAGAAACGGTATATAAAGAGAAATAATTATATATGATTTTGGCTAGATTCTGTATACTATCTATTATGATTTACATATAGACTTATCTTAAAAAGATGTATTATTTAAAAAATAAAGTGATAAACCAAAAGCAAAAAAGAAATCAATCTAATTCATCCCTCTCGTGTATCTGCTTTTTGACAAGTACTAGTTACCAATGGATGGACCCTCCCTTCTACAGTAGACCCGACCATTTCCCCACTCAGGCTGAGCTGGCTCGCTGGCCAGGTATTTTTCGGCCGGCGAACTCCGGCCCATTTCTAGCCCAGGTCGACCGTGTGCTGGATAGGGAATTTCCAAGTCAGCCATTGAGCTGAGCCAAGCCTGTCAGGCCTTGACCTGGCCGAATTTGCTTTGGTTTATGGTCTCCGGTGTAGGGGACCTGAGCACCGGCCACACCCGGCGAAGCCCGCCCGCGAGAATGGTGAGTTCTTTTCATCAACATTTTAGTTGTTTTACATTTCAACTTCTACCAATAATTACTATTTATCAAATCTAAAAAAATATCAATTATAGTTTAAAAGAATGGTCCTTTCCGCTGTTGTTGTGGGTGAAGACGAGGATCGAGATGGTAGTACAACTTGCGCTGGCAATTCAAACGGCAATTTAGGGCTAGGGTGGGCTAGCACCGCCTTGCGGCTGCTTTAGAGCAAGTTTAATAAGGCTGACTGTGCTAGTTACAAGGGAATCCATGTCAGTATAGTCCTATGTGGAGGGGAGAGAAAAGGAGAGAGAGAGCCAAGCCGACTCCCATGCAAGAGTCAGGCTATAGCACAGGAAAAAATGCATTATCCATGCATGTACCCATAGAACTAATTGCTATACACATACATGTATTAAATTATCAATACACATGTATGTATTAAATGATTGAGAGCTCTTGTGGAGACAACTTATAGCCAGCTTATTGTATGAGTTGACTGCATCATTATCTTTTGATGACATGAAAATGTATTGGAGGTAGCAGATATCTGTACTATTAAACTTGCTCTTAGGTCTAGGAACTGTACGTTTCCTCTCGAAAAAAGAGAGGAAGGAACTGTACGTACTATAGAATTGCTTGGTAGCTGCGTTAAAAGTTCAATATTCCACGCGTATATACTCGATATCACGCGGTTAATTAGCTAGACACTGACGTGAATTATATAAACTAAAATCGGCGCGCGTCACTTTATAAAGCAAGATTTCGCAAACGCGCTAGATTTGGGCCAATATGCTAAGCTTGCCTTTTGGGATTGGTTCCAAACCAACGATTACGAAAACGCGCGTGAACCCTGATCTGCAGAATGTTCAATTCACCTTGGCGGTCATCAAGAGCATTAGCTAAGTTTGCACCGTGGAAAGAAGAGTCAATTAGCTACTTTTATTTTGATCACAAGGTTGACCTACAACCACGTACAAGACCATACATGCACATACACGCGGATGCCCCCTATGCACATGTCTAAAATTTACTGAGCTCAGAGATTAATACGCAACGCCACAAAATTCTCACTGAAAAACACTTGTATATATATAATGTGGTGATCAACTCGGCTTCGGCTTCTGGCTTATTTTGCACTATTCATAAATTTCGTCTTTTTCTGAACTTTTGACTTTTTGTTGAGCTTTTTTGCCGGTTATTTTTTCCCGTATTTGTTTGTATTATACGTAATGGGCTAACATATTTTTTATATTTTTAAAAATTTTTAAATTTAATTATGCTAAATAAGTCTCTGTCAGCTACAGTGCGTTTTTCAGCCAGCTACAGTGTTTTCAGCCATAAGCCATGAGCTTTTCAGCCGAACCGATCACCACCTAAGAGTGTCTAGGCATCACTCAGATATTTTCTTCCTAATTATCATCCAAATTTGTAATTCTTGGATTAGATATCAAGAGCCTCTTGTTTTTTAGGGGGGGAGATTTTTTCAAGGGGGGAATAATTCATGGCCATTGAAGAATAATTCATGACCATTGGATCTCTAATCCAACAGTTTTAAATCTGTATAATAATTAGAAAGAAAATATCTAGATAATATTTAACAAAACCCTATATATATACATGTAAAAATGGCACATAATTTGAACGCTCGTAGACGGAATCACACGGCTCCACCGCTCCAAACAATCAATGCATGCATAGTGACAATTATACGCACAGTGACCGTCAACTCGGTCAACACACGTGCACGCACTTATATAAAGGGCCTCAGAGAGTAGCGTACTGGCCAGGCGTACAAGACCAACTCCCGACACTTGGCCTCACTTGCTATCTGCCACCTAGAAAGCCTACAGCTCCTGGCCGTTGTTCCACAGGCTAAACGAGGGTGCGTTTGATCGATCGGCAAGTGATCGAGGCAGCTTAGGCTGCGTACACGCGAGCATGGCCGGGAACAGTCCGGAGAAGGTGTGGCCCGGCGAGGCGCGCCGCGGCGGCCGGTACGTACCGAGGCGCGGCCGAGTCCTGAGAGGAATCCTCAGGTCCATCGCGCGCGCCGTGGTTCGCCTCTGCGCTCGGCCGCGCGCGGGAGGTTGACGAAGAGAGAGCTAGGCATATGGCCTGCTCTCAGCTGACGAGTCATACGTAGTTATATATATGTACTACTGCAGTACTAGCCATAGTTAGATTATAGTACGTGGATGAATACATGACTGCTTGAGATATTATAAGCGTACTTACGTAGTGTATCTCTGCACACTGTTGTATGCGAGTATGCGACTTATTGTGGAATAAAAGGGAATAATGGAAAGTGAGCTGTGCTTGAATTATGCTAAAGTCGACAAATGAGGTTGTTTTTTTTAAGCGAGTGTTCTGAATGACTTTTTGAGTGCAAAATCATATGTAATTTATAAACTGCAGCTAGAGCATGGCCTGCTTTTGCGTTCCATTTTTTTTTTTTTTTTGCAGCGAATGCATGCTGCTTTCCTTGTACCTCTGTAGTCTGCACATTGTCAGTCTTACGCTCTTGCGTGCATACGTACCTAATCTCTTCTCCGAAACCGGGCGTTAATTAGTCGTTTTCCCTTGCCTCCAGTCATAAAAAGTTGCCGTTTCCCAACTCGCAGGTATATACCACGACATGGTTTCTAGCGAACAGCAGCGGTACATCACAATTCCTCACTCTCCAAATTATTGACCTAAGCGGCTAAGCTAGCTAACAGCAGCGTTTGAAAACTGTTAATTTGGCAATTACATATCATGCACCCATGTTCTCACAATTTGATCGACAGGAGTTCTGACGTACGCTTCAGATTTCAGAATAACTTGATAAAAAAAAAGTTGGTCGAGGAACGCGTGTGTGGTCGGCTCATGTACCGATCTCCATATATGTATCGAAACGAGGACAACAAAAGGAGATAGCTAGTCATCTCATATCTTTCTTAAACACGGCGAGAACTTCAAAAGGTTTCAGTTATTTATGAAGACTTGACCATCCCATGCACTTCGTATGATCAGCAAAATGTCAACCTCGCAAGCTAGAGAATATTTGTTGCGACTTGCGAGGATAAAATATGCATACGTGATATATTTGGCATGGAGATTTGACCGGAAGGATCATGCACTTTTGCAAATGTGCTGGTTGAAAGGATGCGTATTGGGATCTTGGCGTGCAACTTCGGTGTGCTGCTTTAATTAGGTACAGCTGATATGTTTGGTCGGTTTAAGTCATAGCATCGTTGCTAAAATTTTATGTACGTAAAGTGTCGGCAAAAAGCCAGAAATCAAACTGACCATATCCATTGTCCTATCGAACGATGGCCATTTCGTCAACACACATAGTCCTGCAAATTAGGGCACGTTCATATTACCTTTTACTTATGTTCGGTTGATGAATATTAGTAGTTTATAAAAGCGTATGATAAATAGTAATACATTATATAAAAAAGACGGGGCAACGAAAGACACTACAACATTCGAACCACCATGCTACTTACGGAATATGATATAATAAAATACAAAGTACATTATAATATGTGAAAGTGAAAAGTAATGGTTGATGAACAGTAGTGACTAATATAAGCGATTTATAGAAACTGGGTATTGGCATTGACTTGTGCTTCTTGAAGCAAAAGCCAATACAAACAGGCTCTTAAGTCTGCAAATGCATGCCACATGCCTACACCTTTATGCTTGGAGGATGTTTGAGTCAACAATTGACTAGGGGGTGTTTAGTTCATGGTACTAAGGTGGATGGGATAATCCTGTTTGGGATAGCGTGGTTCACTCAATTTGGCCGAATAATGTGATATGGTATTTGAATGGAATATTACTCATGTAGCACCCAAAGAAAAAAACACATTTCAAAACCCATCCCTATCTCTATCTCTCTCTCTCATATTTATCTTCCTATCATTATCCCATCCATATCAATACCATACTTTCTCTCACTCTCTTTCTCTCTCCCGTGCGCATGGTAGGAAGAGGGCGCCCTGGCGGCGCCGGTAGCATCCGGCCAGACGGGCATTGGCGGTAGCGGGCGGAGCCATGCGGTGTCGGGCCGACGTCTTCGACGCGGTGATGGAGTGGGCGACCGGCGCGGCGCAGGCGGCTTCGGACCATAGGTGGGCGACGGGCCATGGCTTCGATTCCGGGCAACCGAGGCCAAGCGGTGATGGCCGAGCGTATGGCACTGGAAGCTGCAGCTGGCAGCGGGGAGAAGCCAAGCGGCGGCGGCTGAGTCGCCAGTGTGCGCATCTGCAGGCGATCGAAATCGAGTGGCGACGACGCATCTCCAATCGGCTACGGCGGATCAGCTTTAGTCGGCGGCAGCAGCTTCGAGCGGCGGTGCCAGGCTCTAGTGGCAGCCATCGGCACTGAGCAAGGTGGTGTTCGGTGGTGGCTGTAGCGACATGGCAACGGCGCAGCTCAGGCGACGCCTGGTCGGCTGGTGGCGACGATGGTGGTCGGGGCGGCCGTGACTGTGATTTTTCACGGTCACATGGTTGGCCAGTCAATTGTGCGACCGAACCACGCATTCGCATGGTAGTTTTGTTGGGTCGTGCAACGGGGCTTGGACGGATGTGGTTCGCTTGGTCGAATGGCGTTTCGCACAGCTATAGGCCTAGTGAACCTGTTTGCTCTTCGATCAAGTTTACCTCCTATCATTCCTTTATCGAATCCACTGTGCCTGATTCGTTGCCTTCCATTCAATCCTGTAGGTTCGCACGCGGCTGTTAAGGGAGCAGTTGGGCAATTGCGCACCTTTGATCTTTCGAGTAGTGTGTCTACCGAACGGGCTCAAGGCAAGTACCTCATAGCCATGACCTTTCCGTTTCACGTATCACATGTTTCCATATTACTCGTCATTGAAGTACAATTGTCATACCACTCAAGCTTACCTGGCTAATATCATATTAGTAACGATACCTGACTAATATTATGTCACCAACAATACCTGGCTAATATCATATCACCAATGATACCTGGCTAATATCATATCACTAAAGTTACTTGGCTACCGTCCTATCACTAAACCTTATATGGTTATTATCACATCACCAATGTTTGCCTGATTATTATCATATTACCAATACTTGTTTGATTATAGACTTTTAATATTGTTTATCTTATTTCACCTGCTCTTAGATTAATTAGAATGCTCAGTTAATTATGTTCAACCTTTAATTAGTGATTTAGAAGTAATACTTCAACCATTAATGGAGGGTAATATATAAACATATTTAATTTAGGTTCAAAATTATTAACACTCTTTTTATATTAGGGTTGCTATGTTTTAGTTCCTAATACCATGATCCATTAACTGTTTGATGTTGTATGTGGGCCATGACGGATTTATATATGTATGACACATGTTCATCTGACTAATAATCACTTAACACATAATAAAACTTGGATGAATGACAACCCTTGCATGAGTTATGTTACAATATCCCTCTTAGATTAATTTCTAGATCTCTACCCCTTCCACTTATCATAGCCTTATCCTCTCCATATCTTAGTTTGCTTAAATCATATTATATAATATGTCTATGATGTATCAGTTACCTTATCGCCATATTATCATCTCCTATCATCCTTATATCGAAAATTATGTTTTCTCCATTTCCAACCTTAGCAAATCATTTCACTTCTCGTAATATTATCTTGTCTTTCTCTTAGTTCCTTAAATTCACACCATATAACATGTTAATAATATAACCGTTACCTGACCTGGGGTTATCCACATATAGGGGAGATTTCTACCTACCTAGTAACGTACGGAGAGCCCGTACACTCTCGTTACTTAGGATATTACACCCCGTCTACGGTTATACAATCAAGTACATCGTTGTGTCTGACTATTATCGTATAACCGGGTATGTGGGGAGTAATCGCCAACACCATTGCCATAATTTGCTAAATAATATTTATCTTTAATGCCATTGTTCCTATGATATCTATTTCTGATCCGTATCAGTGTTTTCGATAACTTAGTTTCATTGCACGTATCCTGTGTTAATTGCTTGCTTGCTTTACTTGTCCTTTTCTCACCGTGCTGCGACCGTTGTTGGGTACTTGTTGAAATTTCTAATTCTCACGCTTGCTCTTTTCATTCTCAGGTAAAAGGGCAGTGGAGTGATAGCATCATGCATGGGTGAGAGCAATCGAGTTTTCAACACTGTAATTTGCCAGTATTTGTTGTTTTAGTTGTTTTTTATTTGGTTAGAAGTAGACCGGTCCTATGTTTGAAACCATTATTTCAGTTTTTGTTGGCTCTTTATTAATGTACCTTAAAAATTTCAATTTTCTTGTGATTGTGTTATTGCTTTTATTTTATTCTTTACTTTAGTGATGACGTTCTATAGTACTATTTTATATTTATATGTAAGGTGTTACAACTCACCAAACGACCTAGATAAAATCATCTCGTTTGGAATAGAACAGTAACAAAGATAGGAACATACATGATCAGCTGTGCTCTCTAAAATGGAGCTGTTTCCATCTCCAGTTTTTTTACACACGCCACGTGGAATAAGAGGACTGAAGAGTGAAGACCTGGGCCCCCGTCCCTGGCTTGGATTACGTTTTTGTTCGCTTTTCTCTTTCTTCCTAACTCCTAACAGTGTCTAATATACGTACGTGCAAACAAAATCGGACAACAAGATTGTGTACACTCCATGTGGCACGCACCATAAGGTTGATGCTTCATGCTCGGAGAGTCTTGTGCAGGAAAAGAGAAACATGCAGCGTTCCAATTTGGAATGTTTGCGCGTAACTCGATCACCATCAGTCCATGCATGCATCATCACATAGCGAAGTTAGGTAAGAATCACGTAGTGCTCCAGAGGAGGCCAGTCTTTTATTTTTTTCTCACTACAACGACTTTTTTCTGTATAACTAAATTTAAAATATAAAAAAATTATATCATAATAGATAATTCAAAAGAATAAACAAAGAAAAGCAAAAAAAACAAAACAAAAAACCAAAAACAAAAAACAAAAAAAAATGCTAAAATGACGAAATTAAAAGTTAGATGCGGATGCTGGATGGAGCAGGGCCTCAGGCTTTTCACCTACGTGTTGTGAGAGATCTGTCTGTCCGACTCGCCCTCGCTTACGTGACGCTGACGCTGCGCTGCCTTCGGTCACCACCGGCCGACGACGCTAGTGCAGCCGCGCGAGCCGCACTTCTGGCTGCCTCTCCAGGCTCCAGCCGCCGCGTCCCATGCTGTAGCAACCACCACGGCTCGTCCAGTCGTCCTAAGCCCCCTTGTTTCGCGGTTACTTCCCCGGTTCCCCCGCCGTACGTGCCGAGCCGTTTGCTCGTCGCAGATCCACTAATGGGCCGCGTGCCAGTGTCTCACCAACACGTGGAGTTGTGGACCGCGCCGGGGTGCAAGGCGCCCGTGCGCCACCTAGTTGACTCGGCAGTAAGGACGTACCACACTGCCACATGTGGCGCCGGCACCAAGGCCCAAGGGTTGCGAGTTGCAGCGTGGGCTTGACGCGCACCTCTTACGTCACCGATTCACTGTGCCACAGCGTCCGTGCCTGCTTGTCTGCCTGGGCTGATCGCACAAGTTTAAGCTCGCCCACTGTTTTCCTCTAATTGGGCCGCCTACACAATCTCGTCCCAGTCACCGGGCTTTCCTTGCGCTTGGCCGGTTTAAAAAAATAAAGCAGAAAACTTTGTGGTGGGGCCACATTAAGAACGGAGGCTTGCAAACTTCCACATGGTACAATTAGGGCTGTAAAAGCCGAGCTCGAGCTCGAGCTCGGTAGAAACTCGAGCCGAACTCAAGCGAGCCTAATATCAACCTCGAACTTCAAGCTGGGCTCGAGCTCGGCTCGGACAAAACTCGAGCTCGACTCGTGTAGGCTCGGTGCCGAGAGAGTAGAGGCTGGGTAGAGAGAGAGTACTTGCAGGCTGCAGACACCGGAGGCCAAGAAGCCATGGCTGAGGGCGAGGAGCTGGTGGAGAGCGCCCAGGACATGCCGCGCGCGGTGGCCGCCTTTGCCAGCATCCTAGAGCGCGTCGCGGAGCGCAGCGACGCTGCGGACACACCCGCGAAGCTGGCCACAGCGTCGGCGTTCTGCGCGATGACCAAGCCTGGCATCTCTGTGGCTGCGGTGGCCGGATCCGGGTCGAGGAGGGGTGGCGCCGGCGGGGGAGAGGAGGGGCGCCGGGGGGAGGAGAGGCGCCAGCGGCGGGGGAGAGGAGGGGCGGCGGCGGGGGAGAGGAGGGGGACAGGAAGGGGACGGGGCGGGAGAGGGGGCGGCGGCTGGGGAGAGGAAGGGGACGGGGACGGAGGCGAGGAGGGGAACGGGGGGGAGAGGAGGGGCGGCGGCGGGGGAGGAGGGGCGGCGGCGGCGGCGGAGAGGAAGGGCGGGTAAGGAGGGGCGATGGGGGGCGAGGAGGGGGACGGGGGGCGGCGGGGGAGAGGAAGGGGACGGGGGAGGACCGGAGGAGGGGCGGCGGCGGGGGAGAGGAGGTCGGCGGCGGGGGGGGGGGGGGGGGGGGGGCGAGGAGGGGCGGCCGCAGCGGGCGGTCTGGCAGAGGCGGGTGGGGGAGAGGACTGAGGAGGGAGGGGGTCTGGGGGTGTGACGGCGTGGGGCTGTGGGCCGGGGGGAGGGGTGGGGAAACCGGAGAAATAAAAAATCTCAAACTCGCGAGCTATTCGAGCTCGGCTCGTTAAAGCTCGCGAGCTTAAGAAGAAGCTCGAATTCGGCTCGTTTGGAGTTCGAATCAAGCTCGAATCGAGTCTAGAGTGAGCCAAGCTCGAGCAGTTCGCGAGCCTTGAGCTTTTTTTACAGCCCTAGGTACAATGGTGCCACGAATCGAACTTACATAAGGTGTACTCTCTGTTTCGCCTGCTCCTTGGAAAATAATTCTAGCAGACCCAGGTTTTATACACATGAGATTGAACCCTTCTCAAAGCATGATATGTGGTATTTAACTTCGATTCTATCAACTATCTCGTGAATCTCCTGAGTCTCGTAGGACTGTTTTCACTGTACCTTGAACCGAACAATTGGCAGGCCTGATCATCTGACGGCGGTCTCCAGCAAACGCCTTTTGTTTTCCCGGTGACGAGCGACACGCTCCTGTGCGCCGGCACTGCCTCCCTCTTCGCGATCCTTACAGAGGCCTCCTCGTCGGCGTTCTTCGCAGGGCCCAGCTCCATGGTGAGCCTCATCTTGGGCACGGGGCCCTTCGCCGCGAGGTCCAGCTCGTTCAGTGCCATGCTCAGGTGCGACAGGAATCTCTCGGCGAGCGGCCGGCCGAAGTCCTCTCGGACGACGATGCGGAGCACGGTCATGTGCTCTAGGTTCGCCGGCATCGTGTACGCGGTACGCCAGCACGATCCACCCGAACCAGCGCAGGTTCGTCGACAGCTTGAACGCCAGCAAGCTGTCCCTGGTGTCCTTGAACGTGAAGGCCACCAGCTGAGTCTTGGAGATGATGTTGAACCGCCCCGTGCGCAGGAGCCCCTCGCGCAGCGTCTTGGCGCTCTCCATGCAGTTATCCATCACATTTTTGTACCCCTGCAAGCTGCAACAGTAGAAAATATCATACTAGGCAGTATGCATGCACTTGCAGGTCCATCTCCAACGGATGTGCAAGTGTAAAATAAGCGTGCGCCCCTAGCTAACATAACCAGCCAACCGTTTCACCCAGTGGTGGAGGACCCGATAGGGCGAGCTGTGGCATGAGCCAGACCTTGAGCGGCGACGGAACTGGGGGCGCGGCGGCCGACGGGCGTAGCCGGCGGCGGGCGCGGCGGCCGACGGGCGTAGCCGGCGGCGGGCGGGACTCGGGAGGCGGGCGGGGGGAGGCGGGAGGCGGGTGGGCGGCGGGAGGCGGGTGGGCGGCGGGAGGCGGGCGATCCGCCCCACCTCATTTTTTCCCCGTCCTCCGCCACTAGTCTCACCATCTTACCCTATGCTCAGTTACCAGTGGTCTATTAAAGTAAAGTTGTTATCGAATGTACATCAAGTTATCATCTGTAATGTATGAAGTTACTTACAGTTATCACTATAAATTTGACAGTAACTTCACTTATATACGATAGTAGCTTTATATATACACGCAGGTCGCTGGCTGCATGCACGAGCATTCTGATACGGTTTATGTTTGATGATAACTTTATTGGCACGAAATAGTAACTTTGACATCTGTAAGTCAATCGATGATAACTTTATGTTTAAGAGATAATAACCTGATGAATTATCGATGATAACTTTATGTTCACGAGATAGTATGATTGCGCTCACAAGCATCCTAGTGTGGTTTATATTTGATGATAACTTTATGTGCATGAGATAGTAATTTTGACATCTGTAAGTCAATCGATGATAAATTTATGTTCAGGATATAGTAACTTGATGAATTATTGACGATAACTTTATGTTCAGGAGATAATAACTTAACTTGCATGCAGTAGGAGAGAGAAGAGAATAAATGCACTTGACTTATGATTTTTTTATTTTGTTTACAAGCTAAAAAATACAATAATTGTTTTACCAAAAGTCTGATCTACGATCAGTTTGCATTATTGTGTTTAAAACTACGAGCTTAACAAAACAAGATCAATGTTGAATATGTTTTGATACTGCAAAATTTGTGTCATATAAAGTTGCTATCATGTATGAGTGAAGTTACTGTCAAACACATATAAAGTTACTGCTAGTTTTATAGTATTACAATGAACAATAACTCTTCATGTGTTTAGCAACAACTTCACTCACACACGGCAGTAACTTCATAAATTATGGATGGTACTTGTAAGTAATTTCATGAATTACAAATGATAACTTGATGTATATATGATAGTAACTTTATCATTATTAATAAATGCTAGTAAATGTCCATGGGGTGGGATGGTGGAGCGGTTGGCTGGTTGGGTCAGTCAGGGGCGCAAGCTCATTCTACGCATAGCCATTGATTAGTAATTAATATGTATGTATGTATGCATGTGTGTGTATATAAATATAAAATAACCAGAAGAAACAAGATAAAATACTCCCACCATTCGTTTTTTACTTGACATTTTTTATTTTTTATGGTCTCCACGATGTTATTTTGACCACTACTTTTTATAACTTTATACTAATATATACTAATAAAATTATAATAGTATGATAGTGTTTTTAATGATAAATATAATGATATAACTTTCGTATAGTCAATTTAGATGATTTTATTCCACGGATTCTAAAGTCAAATAAAAAAACAGGAGAGTAGCATCTAAATGCACAATTAAATTGTATACAACATGGTTCTGTCCATTGGCTAATTTGGAAAACAAATCATGCCTTTGGAGAAGTTGAGCGTGAAGGTTGGCTGGTCAGCGCCGAGGTAGTTGATGCGGACAATAAGCTCCTCGGGCAAATATTGGCCGTACTTGTGCCCACTGGTGTTGATGCTCGTCAACAACCATGGGTGGAGCCAAGGGGTGCTCGGTATGCACAGACACCTCCAAGTTTTTTGAAATTTATGTATATATGCTATATGTTTTAATTGATATTGGACTTTATCGCAATTTGATAATACTAAAGAGAATTAAATGCAAATTGTATTTTATACCCCCTTTCAGGTTTTGTAGATAGCCCAGCACCAATTTTTTTCTCAGCCCATGTGGTACCATGTGAATGGTATGGAATTGTTTTATCTTATTTTTTCGATTACAAGAAAGACACATTGTCACACACGCACACACGCGAGTGCACCCTTTTAGTACAAGTCTAAAAGGCGTATGTTGAAGTAAATTTGTGACCTCACAAAATTTCTATTGAACCGTCAGAATTTGAACCTTAATAGATTTGAGTCGTACATGCACAACTCTACCATGCCACCAAGAGATGGTTCCTATGCTTTATTTAATTTAGCTATTAGGAACTTTTTTAGTTTCCAATTCAAAAATTAAGTATTCAATTCTCTATTTGTTTCAGCCATTGCACCCATTACTCTGAGTGTAATGATTAAAAACTAATATAGGGTGTCTTATACTAGATATTTTACTTACAATTCTTGAAGCCATATGTGATGTTAATATATTACATCAATATTATCGTACTAAGTATAGATGTACTTAAAACTCTATGCGCTTTTCGAATGATAGACTATACGAACGACGCCAGGTTCAGCCGCGGGACAGCAGCTCGTCGTGGATGATCTGGTACGTCGCGTCCTTCGATATCGACTTCTCCCACAGATCATACCTACAAACACACATCAACACCAAAAATAACCCAGAGTATGGATGCACTGAAACGCAAAAGCGAAAAGATCGAGTGTTCGACCTTGGAACCGGGTCCTGCACGTATCTCGAGGCGAAGACGGCTGCCGCGGCGGCCCCTTCGTCACCCTGAGCATGTGCCAGAACCATATCTCCGTGTCAGTGCGTTCTCCTTTCCCCCGTTCGAAGATATTAGGGCATCTCCAATGGTTATAACTAGCAACTAACTATAAGACTTTCACATCATCTATATAGTACACACTAAAGCTAGTATTCTAAAGAACTATCTATAAGGATAGCTATTTGATGCTTACATGCACACACAGAATTTATAGAGGCTATCTCGTTTGGCGTTATAGACTAGTGCTTAAGGAAGAGCTGGCTCGATTTTTTTTGCATACTCTCTTTCCTCCACATAGGATATATGCTGATGTGTACATGTATATAGCTAGCTGACTCAGACAATTGGAGAGTGTTTCATTAGGCCTAGCATCTACGCACATATATAAAGGAGCGAAACTAGGAATGTTACTTGTGCTTTGCTTGTCCCATGTTTTTGCTGCCTGGCGACTCTGCTTCGCTCCCACGTTGAACCCTTGTTTGCTTGTTGCTGCTGCTTTACTTGTTAGTTGCTTCCTAATGCTGCTTAATTATTCGATTACTGGTATGGATGGCCGAGAATATTATGTATGGACTACCGATATTCAGTCCTCCCTCGAGTTATGCTTTGGCATGATTCAGAGACATATTCGGTGACCCCTTAATTGTGTCGAAGGCTCGAAGCTAGAAACAGTATGTGAAAAATTCCGTGTAAATTACTAACTCTGACAATGGTGATCACTGGTCATCTGAAGGAAAATCACATGCCGTATGGAACTACTATACAAATGCATGATACTTCGAAATACTGACAACGCTTGACAATGATGAATGATGATTACAATCTTTACTGAAGAAGTTACATCATAGTATTGGCGAGAACAAACGGCATCGACACAACTCTGAACACTGCCTTACAAAGTGTTTTATGAATATTGCTACTACAGCAAGAGTGAAAAGCGGGCATTTTTTGGTAACTATTCCTCGACAATTTCGATGTCTGAAAGATCAACCGATGTGAACTCGCCGTCTGGCAAGAACAAGGCTGTAGCTTTGACAATCTTCTTCTGTGGAATCTGGCTGATCTTGAGCAGGTCTTCGTCGGTCAACGCCCAGTCGAAGATCTCAAGGTTTTCTTTCAGCCTGTCCTTGTTGAAGCTCTTGACGATCGGGGTTACTCCTTGCTCATAAATCCATCTCAGCGACACCTGACGAAGGAAAAAATAATAACGTGTAAGCATCAAAGGGACATCATGATCTTTGATTATCTGACTCTAGAATTATGGTGAACACTTCACCAAACAAAATGTATATGGTCTACATACAGTTGACGAACAAAAGGTCCACTATCGCTGCCAAGTGCCAAGCAGGATTTTCACTGGATTATAGTACTACCCTATTCACCCCAATTAGCAGTAGCTAGGCAGTTCCCCTGAACTAGAAACAGTACTACTACAGAAACTTGATGCTATCATGTATAAGCCTGGCTTAACAATCGCTTAACCGATCATTCTCAAACAAGTAAAATTCCACACTACTTGACAATAATGATGTGGATGGACCAAATTAAAGTTGAATTTAACAGCCCACACCCCACCCGGCAGGCAAACATCCGCTACACGTCAGGAATGAGGCAACTTGATGTGCACAATCTAGCGATATATGTACCTGTGCGACGCTCTTTCCTCTGGCCTTCGCTATCCCCGCGAGCACCTCAGATTCCAGCACTGCGTTTCCTTCTCCTGACCAGTTCTGCCCACCTACCGGAGAGTACGCCGCGACGTGGATGCCCTTCTCTGCACAGTACTCCCTCAGTTTCCTCTGCTGCCAAACGGGGTTCATCTCCACCTGCAGATCACAGGCAGAGTTCGAGTGACGACTTGCTAAAATATCACCTCCAAAGTGTCAGTTTTCAGTAATCTCGCACGTGTTATTCGTCTAAAGAAGAAAGAACGGCGTGCAAAGTAACCAAATTAACCAGCAATTAACCTGGTTCACTGCAGGGGGGATAGTGGCAGCTGCGAGGAGCTTGTCGAGGTGCCTGGTGGTGAAGTTGCTGACGCCGATCGCCTTGGCGAGCCCAAGCCGCTGGCACTCCTCCATCGCCTGCCACACCCCCTCGAAGTCGAACGGGACGGCGTCCTCCTTTTTGGCCTGGAAGGCGGGTGGCGCGGGCTTCATTCTGACCGGCCAGTGGATCAGGTACAGGTCGACGTAATCCATCTGCAGGTTCCTGCTCCCACAAGAACATGAGGAAAAAAATAAATATCGAGATGATCAAGAAATATTAGCTGTGCTGCTTTCTATAGATATTAAAATTTTCTACGAGTGAGAGTGTCTTACTGTAGGCTTTCCCGGAGGGAGGGGAGTACGAGGTGCGGGTGGCACTGGGTGCACCACAGCTTGGACGTGACGAACACCTCCTCCCGGGATTTTATGATCCCGCGTTGTATCGCCCCCGCGATACCCTCGCCGAGCGGCTGCTCCGACATGTACATGGAGGCGGTGTCGAAGTGGCGGAAGCCGACCTCGGCGGCCGCCAGCACGGCGTTCCTGGTGGTCTCCGGCACGACCGGGAACTTCGCCGAGCCCATACCGATCGCCGGCATGGGCCTCGCGTTGCCCGAACGCAGGACCACCTCCGGCACCACCATAGTCGTCTTCCCCTGCGAGGCCATGCGCCGTCTCTGCAGGTGATCAGCTGCGTCGCAAGCGGCGCGCGTGGTTTGCCCGTGTCCGTGTGTGGGTGCAGACGTGCAGTACTGCGGCGGTGCCTCCAGGACCCGCTTTATATTGATCAAGTGACCTCTAGGCCGTTCTATCTTACGTCACGTGTTAGGCATGCTCTCGATAAATTTAGAAGTGGTTAAAGTCACGTGTTACGTCAGAAGTTGGTTGCAAAATGGAACTTCTGAAGCTGCTTGAAAAAAAAGAAGAGAAGAAATGACCCCACACAGTGTGGCTGTGGTCCTATGGCTCCATGGGAATACGTGTGGATGCTGCCTCCAAATAAATCCTTGAAGCATATCACCAACTATCTAACTACTCCATAAAGGACGCGCATCTTCATAATTTAGCCGGCAGCTGTATAGTTTGGGCACTGGTGCGAGGGCATGTCCAATGGTGATTTATGAGCTAACTCTAAACATATTATTTTATATTTTAATAGAAGAGAGAGAAAAGCTAGCTCTTAATCAAGAGTTAGTCTCATACACACATTTCAAGATTATATGAGGATGTCATGTGGGACTATTCATGTTATGAACTATGTGCTAAAAGTTAATATCATTGGAGAAGTTATCTTAGAGCTAGTAACTAGTTTATACCATTGTATATGCCTCTTGCACAGCTTTTGACTTTTTCGTACTTTGAGCATATAATATGACTTTGAGCATATAATATGAGCGGGCGGATTAGAAAACAGTGTCTGAATTCGAACGCAATTACAGTAGCAAGCTGTATGTTCATTCTGAAATCGAAGTTTCCTCCGTTCTGTTTGGTCCACGTCCAGTGGTTCATCCATTGAACATTCCATTGCACCAGGGCAAAAGAACCAATTTTATGAGTGGATCCGAATTTTTCTCCTCCTAATATTTTCAAGGAATAATAATAAGAAAAGGCGCAGAGAGCGCACTAACTGAAGCATCTCAGTGGAACAAATTCCCCACATGATTGAGGCCGCCACCATCGGATGGACAAAAAGGCACCACCAGCAAAAACTTCTGAGTTTTGAAAGGATGATAATATCTACTACTATCAATTTTCAATTTTCACATCTATATTGTTGATGGATGTGACTAGACAGTGGCGGAGGGAGAGTATATGTGTGGGGTATAGTTGCATCCCTAAAATTTTTGCCAAAAAATTCGGTATATACCCCTAATATACAAAATATATACTACATATACTCCTATATACTATACATACTCCTGGCAGCCCATTACTCCATTAGGCCCAACAGGCAACAAGCATCGGTATGACCCATGTTTATTCTTAAATGTAGCTCTGTGTAGTGTAGCTCTGTTCTCAAATGAGTCAAATCTGAAATGCGAGGGATGAGACTATCAATGACACAATGACTCAGTATACTAGTATAGATCTGTTCTTTGTTCTCAAATCTAAAGACTGAAATAAGATCTCAACTAGGTTACTGAGTTAGTGGCTCGTGTATAAAATGAGTGAATCTGGCCCCTCATACCCCTCTTGGGGGCTTATATACATGAGTGGGGTTGGATGAAAAATTTCTATCCTACCCCCTCAATAAGTATAAAAGGTAGCGGTACATTGATACATTTCTTTATACATATGTCCCTATACTATTGGGTCTATTACATATTTGGCCAATTGCAAGCGCGGAGGTCCCGATGGGCGAGCTAACGTGAACAATTAGCCCAAACTTGCCTCGCCCCCATCCCCTGACAATAAGCACGCATGTGTTGATGGGCGAGCTGATGTAGCTGGTAGCTCCCAATTCCCGGGTGTGTGGATGCTGTAAACCTCCCGGAGCAGGATTGTTTGATCGATCTTGACGCGATTGTGGCATCTCCTGGCAGAGGCTGAGCTAACACATGTAGGTTGTGCCCCAGCCTCGGACGGCTCGTAGACGCGGGTGGCGAAGTCCCACGCCGAAAGGCTGGGTGCCCTGTCTAGTTAGTGCCTCTGACGCAGTCGGAGATGGCATGATGACTATGTCGCTCGTGACATGGTCGTCGAAGGTGCAACTACGTGGTGGTTGTAGGTATGGATGAAGTCGTGGCTTTGAAGCGGTCGGACGAAATGTTGATGAATTCCCGAGCACGAGTGGTCGGACGAAATCCTGACGACTACATCTATGACTATGAGGTGGTTAGGTGGAGCCTACGACCGTGAGGTGGTCAGACAAAGTCTGCGACCACGAGGTGGTCGGGCGGAGTGTATGAGCACGTGGTAGTCATACGCTGATGAGGTGTCGATGAAGTTAGTGGTGAGATGAATCTCTAACACAAGTGATCCGTCCCGTACCCTTCGGACTTGGCGTCAATGAAGGCAGCAGAGCGCGTGGTCCGTCCCGTACCCTTCGGACTTAGGGTTGACGAAGGCGGCTATGAGAATAAGACTTGCTGGTGCACGTGGATCGTCCCCCACCCTTCAGACTAGGTGTCGACGAAGGCGGTGGCAAGACAAAGCTGCGGCACGCGCGGTCCGTCTCCACCCTTTGGACTTGACATTGACGAAGTTGGTGGTGAGATGAAACTGATGCGTGCGGCCCATCCCCCACCTTCAGACTCACGATCGACGAAGGTGGTGGCGAGATGAAGCTTTGAGGCACGTGTTCCATCCCACACCCTTCAGACTCAGGGTCAACGAAGGCGACTATGAGTGCGCACGGCCCGTCCTCTACCCTTCAGACTGGTCGTTAATGAAGTCGGCGGTGAGACAGCTATGGTGTGCATGGCCCGTCCCCACCCTTTGAACTTGGGGCCGACGAAGGCTGCAGCGAGACGAAGCTATGATGCGCGTGGTCCGTCCCCTCCCTTTAGACTAGGCATCATCGAAGGCGGCAGTGAGGCGAAGCTACAGTGCAAGCGGTCGGTCCCCACTCTTCAGACTTGATGTCGACGAAGTTAGCAGTGAGACAAAACTGACATGTGTGCGGCCCATCCCCCATCTTCAGACTCGTGGTCAACAAATGCGGTGGTGATACAAAGCTCTAAGGCGCACGTTCCATCCCGTAGCCTTTGAACTCGAGGTTGACGAAGGCAGCTGTGAGACGAAGACTTGCCGGTGCGTGTGGCTTGTCCCCCACCCTTTAGACTAGTCGTCGACGAAGTCAGCGCGAGACGAATCTTGCGCGCACTACTCATCCCCTACCTTTAGACTCACAGTCCACGAAGGCAGCGGCGAGATGAAGCTGATGCGCATGGTCCATCTCCCGCCCTTTGGACTCAGGGTCGACGAAGTTGGCGGTTAGACAAAGCTAACGCACATGCCAGATGAAGTCTTGACGGTGAGGTGGTCGGACGAAGCGTCCATGACAACGATGTGGTCAAATGAAATCACGACCATGGCGCGATCGGACAAAACATCAACAACCATGAGGTGGTCGGATGAAGTCTTGACTGCGAGGCAGTCAGATGAGGTGTCTACGACCACGAGACGATCAGAAGAAGCCTCTGTGACCACTAGGCAGTCGGACAAAGTCTTGACTGCGAGGCAACCAGATGAAGCGTCTATGACTATGATGTAGTTAGATGAAATCACTATCGTGGGGTAGTCAAACAAGATCACGACCATGGGGTGGTCGGACATAATGTCAACGACCACTATATTGTCAGACGAAGTCACGACCATGGGGTGGTCGGACAAGGTCATGATCGTAGGGTGGTCGAACAAAACATCAATGACCACGAGGTGGTCAGACGAAGTCTCGACCGCGAGGTGGTTGGATGAAGCCTCAACCGTGCTACCTTTTCTTCCTCCTCTGCCCATTCCCTGGGCGCGCAGGCGCATTGTCAATGATGCTAGCCTATAACAATTTGGTATCAGAGCCATTCACCATGGCTTCCGATGCTAAAGAAATTAAGGCCACGAGGGGCCTCTACGCTGAGATCCCCTCTGGAATCCAAGACTGCTTGAGGCTCACGATGGAGGTCAAGGAAGAACTCATGGCAAAGAATAAGATGAGGGAGTGGAGCCTGCTAGAGGTGACGTGCAGCGACCTCTTCCACTGCATCGACTACCTGCTCAACGTCCCCAAGGAGGACTCCACCACCGATGTGCTCCTCCTCGACGTGCCCGCGCCTAGTAGTCCGCTCTCCGTGTGCATCATTGGCGTCGGCCTAGTCTACTCCTCTTTTTTCTCGATCGAGCCATTTTCCCTCATTCTACTCGTCCAGCCCTCTTCACGAACTTGTACAATCAATGCCACAAAGATAGCAAATGGCAACAAGCTGGCACCTCGGCCAGTGAAGCTGGAGCCGATGCTGATGGCGTCATCTTTCGCTCAGGGCGAAGGGACGTTCTTCGATGTGTCGACCCTCTCCTCCGCACCCTAGCTCGGATTCGGCCACCTCCTACCGTGCCACAGCCACCGCGCGCGCGCCAGATTTGCCAGATCGGGGCTTCCCCGTGGCCGCTTGCTCGGATCTAGGCTTTCCACTGCCGGCGCTGTCACCTCTCTTCCGTCGTTGATAACTCCGGCTCGATCCGTCGCGTCTCCTGCTGCTCAGGCTATCGGAGTCTGCGGCTGTCAACGCACGTCTCCCTGGGGCTCCCCTCCTTCGCCGCCGAACTGACCCACCCTCTTCGGGCTAGATCCGACCCTCTCCACCGCGCCCCAGCTTGAATCCGATCACCTCCTGCCGCTCCACCGATCCAGTGCTGGGAAGAATCTCAGCCATCCATCGTCATCGCGTGCTCGCGAGCCATCGCGCCAGATCCCACCTCTGGATCCGTCGGATCGAGGATCCCCCATGGCCACTTGCTCAAATCTGGGCTCTCTGCCTACTGGCGTCGTCGCCTTTCCTTTGCTATCGGCGCCTTCGAGTTCAGTCTGCTGCTCCTTCTGTTGTTGCTTGGCTTGCCAGAGCCCGTGACTGCTGATGCATGTCTCCCCGGGGCCCTCCTTCGTTGCTGAACTGGCCCACACTCATGCCGTCTTTAGTCGCCTCCACCCTCACCATCCCGAGGCATGTGCTGTTGCTCTACGCGCTCGCGTTTACATGGGGGAAGAAAAGGGGAGAGGAGAGAGAGAAGGAGGAGGACACATTGATGCTGAGGATGATAGTTATGCTATTTTTGAGTCAGACTTTGAATCATTTGCTACTGCACGTAAGTTGTCCATGTTGGCGACAACTCATGCGACGTCACAGCCATCACGGAGAGTTGTTGTCATCATTGAAGTCCATCAGTGCTTTGTTGATCCTCCTCCATATATCGTGCCTCCAACGACACGACCTCTCATCAACATGGGGACATCTCGGGTTGCAGCCACGGCCGCCACCCTGTAGCTCGAGGATGAGCTACTTGTTTAAGAGGGGTAAAATGTCATGGGCATGGGGCCCATGGATAGCCATGGCCCATTAGGAAGGCTGCACGCAAGGAAGCCTATCAGTAGCAATCAATTAGGATTTGCTTAGTTTGTTAAGTCATCTCTATCATTTAATACTTACCTTATCAAAGTAGTTTCTATTTTGTTAGGGACTAACTTCATCTATATAAAGAGAGGAGCCATGCTATTCAGAATCAAGAAAAGAATCTATTACCTTTTCTTCCTCCTTTGCCCATCCCTTGGGTGCATGGGCGCACCGTCAATGGTATTAGCCCATAACAGTGTTGTTGCACAAAAGTTCTGTGGTTTGCTTAGTGCTTCTATGTTCTCTAAAACAACTTGCACAAATTTGAGCATATCACGCGCTCTGCCAAACTTCACAAACCTCATCAAGACATTAATCATAATACACTGATTTAATACATATGTGAGAGACTTTGAAGATTTTGAACCTACCATTGGAAATAAAGTAAACTCCTAAACGTTGATTATGATGCATTAAGAGAACATATTTAATAGCTGAGCAACTTTCCTCTACACATGGCAATCTCTTCCAAAACCATGGACTGTATTACTAGATTAATTTTAGACTTATTTTGGCCCCCAGGGGAGAATAAGCAGTCACATGAATTCCCTTGACTTTACAGAATTCAATTAAAATTTTCTGTTGCCAAATTGGATTCATTTCAACCTGCAAAGTTTATCTCATGAATAAATACCACTGATGTAACACTCCAAATGCTATAAAACACTTTGGGGTATTCTAGAATCTAGATACAAGGTTTACAAATGAGGTTTCATTAAATCGGCTTCAAGTTCTATATAATAAAATATCATTAAATCTGCTTCAAGTTCTTCTTTCCCCCACTTCATATGGAACTACTATACAAATGCATTATACTTCGAAATACTGACAACGCTTGACAATTTTGAATGCTGATTACAATCTTTACTGAAGAAGTTACATCATAATATTGGCGAGAACAAACGACATCGACACAGCTCTGAACACTGCCTTATTAAAGTGTTTTATAAATATTACTACTACAGCAAGAGTGAAAAGCGGGCATATTTGGTAACTATTCCTCGACAATTTCGATGTCTGATAGATCAACCGTTGTGAACTCGCCGTCTGGCGGGAACAAGGCTGTAGCTTTGACAATCTTCTTCTGTGGGATCTGGCTGATCTTGAGCAGGTCTTCGTCGGTCAACGCCCAGTCGAAGATCTCAAGGTTTTCTTTCAGCCTGTCCTTGTTGAAGCTCTTGACGATCGGGGTCACTCCTTGCTCATAAATCCATCTCAGTGACACCTGAGGAAGGAAAAAATTATAACGTGTAAGCATCAAACGGACATCATGATCTTTGATTATCTGACTCTAGAATTATGGTGAACACTTCACCAAACAAAATGTATATGGTCCACATACAGTTGAGGAACAAAATGTTCACTATTGCTGCCAAGTGCCAAGCAGGATTTTCACTGGATTATAGTACTACGAAAGAAAGGTTTAAATTATTTTTTATTCTGAATTACAGTAATATACCTCTATTTTTTATTTTACACTAATAATCTTCTATCGCTCTACCGTTGAGAAATTTAGGCTAGTCGTCTAACGGTTGCGCGATAAGTGTCCAAGTCTCGTACCGGTGGAGCGACTAGTACTAGTCGCCCAACTATTGAGCGACTAGTCCTAGTCGTTCAACGGTGGAGTGACACCTCGACAAGTTACGCACCGGTTGGGCGATTTAAAATAATAATAATATTTTATTAATTCAATGGAAATAATTGTGGGGGGAATAAATGGTAATTTTTGTAGTTAATACATTTAGCAAATCTTATTTGTAGGTTGTTATTTTTTTTGAAAATAAAAGGGTAGACAAGATAGGTTGATCCGTTTGTGATTTTTGTAGATTCTCCAGGGTACGAAATCTGTTAGACTCGCAATAATATTTTATGATCGTTGTATGTTGTAGTGCGATTGATTTCTAAAGAATTTTATGAGAACTATTGAGGTAGCAATGATTCATAAGTAGGAAGGTAAGTGATATTGCGATGCAACAGAGAATTCATACATGGAGGAGAATTTTAGATAGATAGCATAATGATAACAACGCGATAATTGATCCGACAAGGGGGTTACATGGCACGTAGACTAACGAAAAAAGGACGGTACACACATGCCTTTAGAGAATTAGAAATACATGGGATATATGGACGAAGAGGGTCAAACTACTGTATGGAATGTGGCCATTTGCCCTTGCAGCCCCGTTTGGCATTGCACTCCTCGCCTTACGCCTTAGCTTTCGTCGCGATGGCCCTCTTCTGCGCCCTCTTAGCCTCCCGTTGCCAGACATGCTCGCGCTCCTGCTCCTCATGTATCCTCTCCCGCTTGTTGTTCTCCTCTATCTCCACCTGCAGCTCTTCGAGGCGACTTTCACGGCCCTAGTAGTCCTCCCTATCCATCCTCTTCTGTGATAGTAGCATCCACATGTCATAGGGGTGGATCTTGTCATCGATCCACTGGCTAAAATCGCATAGGCATGGCGGAGACTGCGGCGGGAAGAGAGACATGGTTACAGTGTACCGGGAAGCAAAATAGTGGTGTGCACTGAAATGCGATTTTATCACCGGTTGTATGTGGATTGGCATGTCAAACCTACGATTGGGGTAGTCCACGCAATAGTTTGGGCAACACCAATAGCATTGCCCAATGGTCCACTTGTCAGTTGATTTGATGCATTGTAGTTGTCCTGACACTAGCAAAGGGGTGGCGCCACCCCCGTTGGGGGCCCTTCCAAATGGCATTCAGCAGGCATAGGAGGGGGGCATGACTCGACTCGAAATCGTTGGGTATATTGTGAGGCAACCTTCTTAGATCGACGAGCTCTGGAGGTGGCTATTGAGGAGGTGAGTAGTGTGTGTAAGGCCGATGACTAAATGCCCTGTGGCGGGCGGTGGTATACTAGGGAGCCTCCTAGCCCTTTAAGAGCTCACGGATGTGTTTTCATTTGTTCTCCTTGTCCATGTTATCTAGGTAGTGTTGTTGGTGAGGAGTTCTTGGCCGAGTAGCGATGTATTTATAGTGGGAGCGGACGCAATTGTAGTGGTTCCATTGAGATGAGGCACAGGCGTGTTTTGCCTTCATGTGCCATGCCCTTCGAGGAGGAAGCTTGCGGAAGTCGAGTGGTCTCTTTGTGCTTTGTAGAGCGAGGTCATGACCTACTTTGCAAAAAGTGGTCATGTCTTGCTTTGTAGAGAGAAGTCATGTCCTACTGTGTAGAGAGTGGTCACGTCCTGCTTTGCAGAGCAAGGTCACATCCTGCTTTGTAGAGATAGATAACGATGATGGATTGACACTGCAAATAAAGTTAAAGTTTGCAATTATGATGCAATTAGTTCCACATTGTGTACAACAAGCAAAATACTGACTGAAGTACAAGTTACAACATGATAGCATTTCTAATCTTAGTACCACTACACACACGACAAGAAGTGGTGATACACTTCACACCGGTGTTCCTGCTTGTCGGCAGGTGCCTTGTAACTTCTCATATTGTGGCCTTCCTGGCCACAGTGGCTACAACATCTACCCACCGCTCTAGCTTTCCCTTCGTCCATATCGTTCTTAATGTGATGACTCTGCCGACGGTCCTTCCCACCTTACAATAGGTCAAGATTAGGAATCCAAGTTCTCTATGCAATATCCAACATGGCGAAGTTGCCCACAACCCTGAAGCTTCTTAGCTTGTTGCACCACGCCTGTACCACACTTTTCTTCATGTAGTATTCCGACATGAATTTTGATTGGTCTATGTTGATAGTCTCGCATGCAGTGAGGACATGAGAACATGGATTGTGAAGGTGCTTTGGCTTGTTGCAAGTACAGTTAGGTTCATTCACATGATCTCCAAAGCACAACTCATGGGTAACAAGAGGGCGAGCCATCCCAAATCCTACTCTATCATGAAGGAGCATGCCAAAATGATCCTCCGTATTGCCCATTATGAAGACTGTGTGCGGTTGACCATTCTCGGTCTTGACATGCATGTATGAGGTAATATTCAAGTAGTACGGTGTATGTGGGCTGGCTGCATGAAGTACTGCATATGCATGCCTTTCACTGAAATATCCGATTGTACCTTGCAGAGTGCCTTCTACGATGGCAACGAGGGGCTAAGGATGGAGGCCCCCCTGAGAACACAGTTGTACACTTCTGCAAGGTTAGTGGTCATTATGCAATACCTTGCACCATCCGTGTCGTGCAACAAGGACCATTTCTCCAATGGCTCAGCCTCAATCCAATGGAAGAAGCACTTGATGTTCCTCGAGGTCCTCCGCATCACACAGGGAGGGTTAAGCTCCAACAATGGTGTGAGGCATTCGGGTTGCACTGCCCCAGGAATGGGCAGACGCTTGTTCCTCTCGATGACATGCTTCCTAGTGTGCTCCTCCAATATCTCTCACAACGCATCAAATTTACGCTGCTGGTTCTACATAGCCAGCATCTTGAACAACTTCATCAACGGTTGTTGCAGGAACTGATTAAAGAGGTTGGCGCCCAGATGGCAAACACACTATCTGTTCCTCATGTCTAGCCATAGGAACGACTTCTCGGGGTCTTGCTGAAGTTTTCTTCTAGAATTTATTATCTTGGGGTGGCGATCATGGATTATACAGACATCAAGACATGCTCCAAGTACTCCCTCCTTCAGATGTCGAAGGAACCACAACCAGCTATCGAAATTCTCACTTTCGATGAATGCGATGGCCAATGGTAGAATCTGATTGTTGCCATCAATGCCAATTGTTGTCAGAGCTGCCCCTCATATTTCTTCGTTAGAAATGCCCCCATTGACTGAGATCACGGGCAACATGTGCCTAAAAGTGTCAGTGCAAGCACTAAAGGCTAAGAAGGCCCTTTGCAAAACCATAAAACCTAGTGGTATTTTGGATAGCTTGTCCTTCACAACAATGTATATGCCCGGGTTCCTATGCTGCAACACCTAGAGCATATGAAAAATGTTGTCATAAGTCATCTCGAAAGAACCAAACCTCCTTTGCAAAGCCCTCTGCTTTGCACGCTATGCCTTCACGTAGCTAACCTTATACTTAAATTTTTGCTCGATAGCCATCATGATGTGCTTGGCCTCCAGGTCCTTCTTCTTCACTATATCTCTGCACATGAGATTGTCTATGAAGGTGGACGTTAGGTTACGATGCTTCAGAAAACACTACTGAGCACGCAAGAGTGCACCTCCACCTCAGAGGCAATTTAGTGAGTCTCGAACTTGGGTCTACGTGCGTGCACACTTCAAGGACAACTAACCTGCTTGTAGACCACGGTGTACTGCTTCTGACTGGATTTTAGGACCTGAAACATCTGCTGCATGAACAAGACCCATAGCTTAATGGCATCCTGTAGCGATCCTTTATCAGCAAACATTGCATGAAGCCAAACCTCTGTACCATGGTACTCTCATGGCAATTTATGCTCGTCATGTATAGCAAGACCCTCAACATCCACCCTATTCCATCCCTGTAGGATGGGACCTTCATCCTCATCAAAAGAGTCATCACCATCCTTTTCTAAAGCTTCCTCCTTGGCCCAAGCCATCAGGTTATCGATCTCCATTTGACGCACTATGCTGTCGACATACTCCCCTGCATCCGCCTATCCAGTGGGCTCAGCGTGCAGTATGCGATTTTCCTGTTCTACCTCAGCAACATTTGCATCCGTCTGTCCGGTGGGCTCAGTGTGTGGTGTGCGATATTTCCATTCTGCCTCCACAACATCGGCCATTGTGTCCTCTTCATGAACCACGCGCTGCACGCCCGAGCTGCTTTCACCAACCAGATGATAGCCATTGGCAAGGCCTCATGTGACTCCCTTCAGACATGCTTGCACGAGTAGCACACACTCATATCCATGTCGTCGATAGCCTTCCACAAAGCACTTCCATGCAACTGTGCGCATTAGTCTGCTCAACTCCTGCCGAATGCGTGTGGCGGACCGACTCCAAAGCCTATGTAGGATGACATTGCACACCTCAGGGGTCCAAGAAGAAGCTGCATGTGAGCCAGCGCAGGACATCTCCGATTAGAGTATTCTCCGCGTTCGGGTGTACCAAACTAACTTGCGGGAAACCACTTAGGTCAGCACTGTATGGACCTTCACGAATTGTACCAACACCATAATGCATTTTAATCTCGTGGGCTCGGACATGATTGATTTCTCACCGCAAATATTATAATTTGTCAACATATATTTATTAAATATGTGCTAAACCAATAAGTAGCGACACGTTGCTTACATTCAGATTAGAATAAGAATGGACGGGACTATTACTTTCACGCGAAAACCTTCTCTCCTTATTAACAAGTTTTACTATTACTTTCACGCGAAAACCTTCTCTCCTTATTAACGAGTTTTCTTCGTCTTCCTCTTTTACCACACGAGCTCCTCTCCTCTCCTCTCCTTCTCTCCCTCTCACAAGCTCCTCTGCTTCTCCCCCTCGTTCTCTCTTCTCCTCTCCTTCTCCCCCTCTTCACTTCCCCTCCCCTTCTCTCCTTCTCTCCCTCTTCTTTTCTCCTCTCCCAAGCTCCTCTTGTTCTCTTCCAAGAGAAATGGTGAAAGAGACCATAAGGGAGTCAAGTGTGCCTTTCTATACAACTCTTCTGTCACTCAATCGTTGGACAACTTGGCACAACTATTTCTATCAGATTAATAAAATAATAATAATATTATTTTAAATTGCTCAACCGGTGTGTGATTTGTCAAGGTGTCACTCCACTGTTGAGCGACTAGGACTAGTCGCTCAATAGTTGGGTGACTAGCACTAGTTACTTAATCGGTGGGCGACTTGGACACTTGATGCGTAACTGTTGGACGACTAGACCAAGTCACTCAATGATGAAGTGACAGAGGATTATTAGTGTAAAATAAAAACATAGATATATTACTGTAATTTAGAATAAAAAATATGTTATTATAAAAAATTCATAGTACAACCCTATTCGCCCCAACTAGCAGTAGCTAGACAGTACCCTGAACTAGAAACAGTACTACTACTACTACAGAAACTTGATGCTATCATGTATAAACCTGGCCTAATATTTCTCGATCAGGTCAAAATAACAAAACTTATGTGTCCCAGAAAGTGTCGCGGCATACCACACATCCTCAAACAGTGACATTAGATAAGGTGGCAATCGCTTAACCGATCATTCTCAAAATTCCACACTACTTGACAATATCTAGACAGGTGCTTAAGATTAGGGATGCAAAAGGAGTGGGTCGGCCCATTGACCACCCTCTAGCCCACTTTCAAAATTATGGCTCCAAAGGTTCATGGATCGGCCCATGGAATTTAAGGAGCAACCAAGGCCACGACCCCCTTGACCCCTGGGTCGACGAGCCATCCACTGCTCCCAACTCCTATCACATCTCCCCTCTTGTGTAGAGCTCCCACGGAGCCTGTGTAATAAGGATGGTGAGTACACGACCATGTTTGAGGCACCCCGATGACGACGCACTGTTGCTACTCCCGATGACGACCCAGGGAGTCGCTTGCCGTAGAGTACACGACCATGTTTGAGGCGCCTCGTCGTCGGCTCCACCTTTGCGGGTGGAGGATGCGGCCACGCTCTAGGCACCTCGATGGCCAACGGCTCTGCTTTGTATGAGTACCTACAGCTCACGCCAACTGCCCTTTCCTTCCCCTATCGGCTGCCGCCTTTACCTCTCTCCCCTGTTGAGATTCTCTCTCCTTCCCACTGTGGCCAACAAGGTTCTTATTGCCGTCACCGTTGGGAGCTAGAAGAGGACGCCGCCACCGCCGGGAGCTAGAAGAGGAGGATAATGTCGGATCTGAAGAGCTCCCATCTTCTTCTTTGTTTTGGAACTTGAAGAGCTCCCCAATGTCCCCATCTACTAGCTGGTGGCTGCTGTGTGTGGGTCGACCCTAAGACCTAGCGGGTCATGGGACCACGCACCGTCGTCAAAACGGACCGGCCCTCATATTTGACAAAACAGCACCGGCCCACGATGGGCAGGTCTAGGTCGACCCGGACCGGGCCAGTTGCATCCCTACTCAAGATGGATGTGGATGGGCCAAATTAAAGTTGAATCTGACAGCCCACACCCTACCCGGCAGGCAAACTTGATGTGCACAATCTAGCTTATCTATCTAGCGATTTATCTACCTGTGCGACGCTCTTTCCTCTGGCCTTCGCTATCCCCGCGAGCACCTCAGATTCCAGCACGGCGTTTCCTTCTCCTAACCAGTTCTGCCCACCCACCGGGGAGTACGCCGCGACGTGGATGCCCTTCTCTGCACAGTACTCCCTCAGTTTCCTCTGCTGCCAAACCGGGTTCATCTCCACCTGCAGATCACAGGCAGAGTTCGAGTGACGACTTGCTAAAATATCACCTCCAAAGTATCAGTTTTCAGTAATCTCGCACGCGCTATTCGTCTAAAGAAGAAAGAGCGGCGTACAAAGTAACCAAATTAACCTGGTTCACTGCAGGGGGGATAGTGGCAGCTGCGAGGAGCTTGTCGAGGTGCCTGGTGGTGAAGTTGCTGACGCCGATCGCCTTGGCGAGCCCGAGCCGCTGGCACTCCTCCATCGCCTGCCACACGCCCTCGAAGTCGAACGGGACGGCGTCCTCCCTTTTGGTCGGGAAGGCGGCTGGCGCGGGCTTCATGCTGATCGGCCAGTGGATCAGGTACAGGTCGACGTAATCCATCTGCAGGTTTCTGCTCTCGCAAGAACACGAGGAAAAAATAAATATCGAGATGATCAAGAAGTATTAGCTGTGCTGCCTTCTATAGATATTAAAATTTTTCATGCGTGATCGTGTCTTACTGTAGGCTTTCCCGGAGGGAGCGGAGTACGAGGTGCGGGTGGCACTGGGTGCACCACAGCTTGGACGTGACGAACACCTCCTCCCGGGATTTTACGATCCCGCGTTGTACCGCCCCCGCGATGGCCTCGCCGAGCGGCTGCTCCGACATGTACATGTAGGCGGTGTCGAAGTGCCGGAAGCCGACCTCGGCGGCCGCCAACACGGCGTTCCTGGTGGTCTCCGGCACGACCGGGAACTTCGCCGAGCCCATGCCGATGGCTGGCATGGGCCTCGCGTTGCCCGAACGCAGGGCTACCTCCGGCACCACCACCATCGTCTTCCCGGACGAGGCCATGCGCCGTCTCTGCAGGTGATCAGCTGCGTCGCAAGCGGCGCGCGTGGTGCGCCTGTGGTCGTATGTGGGTGCAGACGTTCAGTACTGCAGTGCAGTCCGCCTTTATATTGACCAAGTGACCCTAGCCCGTTCTTTCTTTACAGCCCGTTCATTTCGACTGAAAAAGTAGCTTATGGTTGAAATTGTACTGTAACTAACTGAAATTACACTGTAGCTGATGGTAGCTTATTTGATGTAATTAAATTTAAAAAATTTAAAAATAAAAAACAGGTTAGGCAATCACAGACAATGCAAACAAATATGGGAAAAAAGAGCTCGCAAAAAAGCTAAAAAACCAAAACATCAGAAAAGATGACATTTAGAACTAGTAAAAAATAAATCAGAAATAAAAAATTTAAGCTGAAATGAGTGAAGCCTTAGTCTTGGTGCCTTGGTTGGTCTCTGGAACCGAAAATTTTCGTGGATACCACCCCAGTCAAGGGTGTTAACGTCCCGTGTTACGCACGCACTCGATAAATTTCAAATGGTTAGCGTCACGTGTTACGTCAGAAGTTGGTTGCAAAATGGTAGGCGTGCTGCTTGAAAAAAGAAGAAGAGAAGAAATGACTGAAAAGAGCTATGATTTTGAGCGCAATCACAACCGATCGGCCAACTCTGTGTATATATATTGACACGGCTCAATTGCCGGATTACAAACAGTAAACAGTTTCCATATGCGGCCACAGCCAGCTATTGGAAACAGATTTGGTTACAACATCAAAGCAATTCTTAACAGATACGTGTACAAAGAAGGGATAGAATCATATCACAGATTCTATTCTTATCTATATTTCCAACAGCCTCTCTCAATCTGGACGTGATCTTTCAACTTTAGATTGTTCCTGATCTTAGCATATAGCTGAATCTGTAACGGTTTAGTCAAAATATCTGCTACTTGATCTTTTGAGGATATGAACCTGATGTCCAAAGCTTTCCGAGCAACCTGCTCTTGTACAAAGTGATAATCAATTTCTATGTGTTTGGTTCATCCATGAAATACTGGATTTGCAGTGAGGTAAACCGCACCAAGATTATTGCACCAAAGGCAGGGTGCTGTCGGCAAGGAGACTCCCAATTCTCTCAACAGCGCTTGCATCAACATTACCTCCGCCGTTGCATTAGCAACCAAATTATATTTTACTTCTGTGCTCGATCTTGAGACTGTAGGTTGCTTCTTTGAACTCCAAGAAATGAGGTTTGTTACGAAGAAGACTGCATAGACCTTGGTGCTTCTTCTGTCATCTAAGCACCCTGCCCAATCAGAATCGGGAAATGCGCTCAACAAGGAGGACTTGGACTACCGTAGAACCAAACCATGACTCCCAGTACCTTTCAAATATCTCAATATCCTTTTGACTGCAGCCAGCAGCCCAATGTTCTTCTGTTGGTGCATGGAGGAATTGACTCACTTTGTTTACATTGAATGCTATATCAGGCCAAGTAAAGGTGGCATATTGTAGTCCCCCACGGCACTCTTGTACCTAGTCATCTCCTTGTCCGACAATAGCTTGCCACCATGTGAATACGTGATGGATACTGCCTCCAAATACATGGCTGAAGCATCTCGCCAACTCTATCTAACAACTCCAGAAAGGATGTGCATCTTCATAATTTAGCCGGTAGTATAGTTTGGGCACTAGTGTGCTTACAATCTCTCTTGCACAACTTTTGCACTTTTTCATCCTTTGAGCATATAATATGAGCGGGCGGATTATAAAACAGTGTTGAATTTGAACGCAATTATAGTAGCAAGCTGTGTGTTCATTTTGAAATCGAAGCTTCCTCTGTTCTGTTTGGTCCACATCCAGTGGTTCATCGATTGAACATTCCATTGCACCAGGGCAAAAGAACCAATTTTACGAGTGGATCCAAAATTTTCTCCTCATAATATTTTCAAGGAATAAAAAAAGCCCCGAGAGAGCACTAACTGAAGCATCTCGGTGGAACAAATCCTCCACACGAGTGAGGCCGCCAGCATCAGATGGACGAAAAGCCAGCACCAGCAAAAACGTCACTTCTGAGTTTTGAAAGGCTGGTAATATCTATTACTATTGAAAGAACCCTAAATCTTAATTAACTCCAAAATAGTGCAATTAACCTAAACAAGCAGTAAATTGAGGCTTATTAAGATAATTACTAAATGAATTACAAGAATTTACTACCAGAAAATAAGCTGGGCATCACTAAGCAAAATACAAACATCATTACAATACTTGGCTAATTACCAGAATCTCATACAAGTACGTAAAGGTGAGGATTTACATGGCCAAAAATTACATTAAAATAGGATTAAACAAATTGCGTTGTATTCCTCCATGTGCATTGCCTTCTTTGTGTATTGCACGGCGAGTAGAATCTGCCAAGCCAACCCAAACCCTAAACCCACTATTTTCTTTTGCGATCAGAGAGCGAATAAAAAGAATAATCCAAGGGAGAATAAAGAAATAAAAGAAAGGTCACCATTAGAGTGGCATTAATTGAGGTTCCTAGACCATCGGGGCCGGTCAGCGTCTCTCACCATAAGTGGGCCTCATCATTCAGTAGTCAGAAAATCCAACGCCCATGTTTTTATCGACTTACCTCTGCCGCAGAAAATCCAAAGCATAGTAGCAAACCCACCCTTCGGACCAAAGGTCCATAGGCCAAATAGTGAACCAAGAGAGAGCAAATGATAAGGTGAGGACAAATTTGTCATGCACAGGACTAAAGAGAGAGAGAGAGAGAGAGAGAGAGAGAGAGAGGCAACGGAATGCCTTCTCCCTCTTAAGCCAGCCCACCCATTCTTCATTACAAGCCTTCCTCTTTCCACTTCGCAATTGAGAGAGAGCCCTAAGGCCACACCGAAAGAAAACCTAGCCCCAGTTCCACCATTACATCACTCAGCCAGCCACAAGAGCCCACAAATCATAAGCCACCACCACCACTAAGCCACACAAGGACACAAGGAGAGGAAGAGAGAACCGGAGGCGAGGAAGCAAGGAAGGTTGAGGAAGATGAAGGAGAGAAGCGAGGACCGCGGGCAACATCGAGGGCTAACCACAACAACCAGGGAACAACTAGCTAACAACCTGACAATGACAAAACGAAACTGGCCGCGTCACCAAGCGCTTGAGGACCACACCACAACCATCACAATCCTTATTGCCTTTCTCAGCCCAACAACAAGTAGGCTCACTTTTCCCCTCCCAAAGCCCTTGTGTTTTCTTCGGTTTTCCATCTCATCACAACACAAGGCACATACCTGCACAACACACACCAACATGGCACACGCACTTCCCCACCAGCACAACCGGCCAAGCAAGGCAGCCAAGGAGGAGGAAGCCACATTACCTTGGCTGGCATGGCTACCACACAATTGGTGACAAACTCGTGGGAGACACCATGCACCCTCGGATAGGGGAATGTGCTCCTCGGTGCAAAACCCACCAAATCGAGTCTCAACACAGTGACACCCATAGGTTCTCCCAACACCGTGCATGGTAGACAGTAGGAGTAAAGCAAAAATAGAGGCTAAAACATAAATGCATAAAAGTAATACGGGGAGAAGAATGGTTGGACCATCCTGAGTAGAAAGCCAAGTCAAAGTGAACCAGTGAGCTAAAGACGAATCACACCACCGGGGCTATGGTGCTTGGCCACAACTGAGCCAAGCTCCTGTGCCACCCAAACCAGTGAAAACCTCTATGAGGACCGAAAAAGCCATAGAGACCGAGGACGCCAACGCCGAAGCCAAGAGAAACCAACCAAGAGAGAGCAGCGGTAACTTCCCCAACTCACCATAGAAGCCAAACCACACCATCCAGAGTCGATGGCGGTGAGCCCAAACTGACATGCCCACGACGTCGCTTGAGCCACCCCATACCCATAGCTGTAGCATGAGGAGTAGAAGGCTGGCATCATAGATCTGGCAAGGGGAGCAATGGGAGGGCGAGCTAAGGGGCGGTGGTGCACCCAGAGCAAGCCTGACGGCGGTAGCCATAGATCTGGCAAGGGGCAGCTACGATAGGTGAGCTAAGGGGTGGTGGCGCACCCAAGAGTAATCGACGACACCTCGAGGATAGATTTGAGTGGATCGGCCATATCTGAACTAGAGGAGAAAGAGGCTAGCTAGGAGGAGGTGAAGAATAGGAGAAAGAGGCAAGCTGGGGAAGGCAAAGAGCAGGAGTAAGGCGAGAGGGGGAAGCGAAGAGCAGGAGAGAGAGGCAAGCTAGGAGGAGGCCAATAGCGGGAGAGAGAGAGGCAAGCTAGGAGGAGGCCAATAGCGAGAGAGAGAGGCAAGCTAGGAGGAGGCCAATAGCGAGAGAGAGAGGCAAGCTAGGAGGAGGCCAATAGCGGGAGAGAGAGAGGCAAGCTAGGAGGAGGCCAATAGCGAGAGAGAGAGAGGCAAGCTAGGAGGAGGCCAATAGCGGGAGAGAGAAAGGTGAGTTGAGAGGGGGCGGAGAGCTAAAGAACAGGAAAGGGGGAAGGGGTGTCGGTGAGTGTGTGCATGGGTGCCGAGTTGTGGGTGTGCGTGCTGTGTAGTGTGTGTGTATGAGCGATGTGTGCATGAGCCGTGCGTACGGATAGGCCGTGTATGTGTCGTGCTTGGGCTAGGCTGGCCAGGTGAGCAGGCTGGGTGAGTGGGCCAAGTGGACCGAGTGAGCAGTAGGCCGACCAGGGAGTAGGAGTAAGAAAGACCCCTCGAGAAATGCTGACCTCACCAAATAGACTAGAAAATTTTTAATCATTTAAACTCAGCTAGAGATCCACCAAAATGGGGGTGACTTTATAAAACTTATATATGACCTACATAAGTATTTTCTCAAGTTACGCATCTGCCTGATAAATGCAGAAGGCGAAATAGTTCAAACCAAGGTAGTGGACCCAATCATAGTTAACACCACTTATTACTATTCCGCAAGAAAGCTTATCTCTTGATCATTAATCTAGTTATATTAAATGTAAAAAAATTACATTCTTGTAACATGTATCAAGTACATATATCAAGTATGTGGATTGAAAACTTTATTTCAAAACCAAATCGGATGAAAAAGATGAAAAGAGAAGAGATATGAAAAAAGAGAGCAGTCCAGCTGAGATGAGTGGCTGAGTTGCAAGGGTAATTATTAGGATGGTATAAGGGGCCCTGGAAAGGAAACAGAGGGAAGGTGGGACCCTTTACATATGGATAGAACACGAGGACCAACAAACTCTCACTCAGAAAGGGGGCCGCAATTAAGTGCCAGCCATTTTTCTATTTTCAATGGGCGAAAAATGCTACCCTATTACGTTATTAATCTCTCCACAATAGGTAAGTATTATAAGTGTGAGTTGTGATCGAGGAACTCAGGACTGGTAGTGCAAGTTTGAAAGTGAGGAATTCACAAGCACATATATTAGTGCAGGTGGAGTGTTGCATGAAGGGATAACCGGCCCAGCCAACACTATTCGAAGTCGATGGATGCTGGGTGAGTGTCCTAGGACACCGGTGGAAAATAGATGGGTGGAGATTTAATAACGTAACTTAGAAAATGTTCTGTATTCTGAACTTAGCACCGCATCAAAGGAAGTGCTGGACAACTATTTTCATGAGGGCTTAGAGTAGTTATGGGTATGGTGGCATAAGCCTGCCTAGTGCATAACAAAATCATGAATTCATGCATGTCTCCTATAGTGGAGGCTACGGAGATCACTAAAGATCTTTCTTCTCACCGAGTAAAAAGTAGTCTTTTCATAAAATAAAACTGGCCACCTAATTTGATAAACTAGTTTCCAAAAAGGGAAATGTGATAACAAACAGAGAAGAGTTATACAGTTCATTTTGCTATTAATCATGCTGAGTATGTTAGTACTCACCCTTCCTATTATCTTCCTCTGTTAGATCCTAGCCCGACCGGGGATTACCCTGAGTGGGATGAGGGGCTCGTAGGCACCAATGAGGACTAGGGTGAGAAGGGCACCCTATACGGTGGTTGAGACAAGTGAGCATCCTGCTGAGCAGAGTAGGCGAGAGATATGGTATCTATCCCAAATCTCCTATATTCAAATAAATGTATTAATGACCACAACCCTACGTGGCAACTGTTGTAATAAAAGTATAGTATCTACATTATTATTCTACTATGCTACTCTGGTAAAGGCTTATTATTCATTGGAGCGGTGTTTTACCGAGCAAACGAATAATAATCTATTACTTAAGTGTGATTACCTTTTGGTAATGACACGGGGCATCTTAGGTGGTATCAGAACAATAAGTAGGGTCACACTAATAATATAGATACTATTGCAAAGTTTAAGTACTTTACTAATTCTTATCCCTATGTTAATTAGGTGGTATCAGAACAATAAGTAGGGCCACACTAATAATATAGATACTATTGCAAAGCTTAAGTACTTTACTAATTCTTATCCCTATGTTAATTTCTACTCTATTCTTGTCTCAAAATTATTATGTTAAAAGCTTTTCCTTCTTAAAGTGACACATATACTAACATAGAACCACTACTTTTGTAGGATGGCTTGGTTTAGCCTTCCGCCTAACTGAGTGCGGGAAGAGCACATGTTACTTCTCAGGAGTATTTCTAGGAGTTTTAGGAGGGAGACGCTTTGGTACGTATAGGGGTTACAGTGACAGGGATTCCCCTAAACTTAGCCTATATCATAGAGTGTGTAGAGGAGTGGCATACGACAGATGTGTAGGATCGTCGATAGCAATTAGAGAGAGGGTGAATAATTTTAATCTGTAGCAAAAGAAATTTTACACAATCTACTGTCTCCTGATTGTTCAACTTGTCACACAACAAAAATATGAAAACAAAAAGACAACAAAAAGAAAGAAAGAAAGGGGAAAATATTTTATCTATACTGTAGCATTACTGTAGCAAGTAGCACTTGGGTACTGTACAGTACCGTATTAAATTACTGTAGCAGTCGACTAAAAAAAGAGATGTCGCTTTCAACATTAATGGTGCTATAGGTACAATACTTTTTCTGTAGCTACAATACTTTACTTAGCAATTACAAAAAATGAGATGTCGCTTTTGGCTTTGCAGTAGGTGTTGCTTTCAGTGGTTTTCTTTGTCGTGTGAAACCTATAAGCAAATAAATAATAGAGATACGAGAGAAAGTTCATGTGGCTATAGTGGCCAAGGAAGGCGCGCATGGAATGATGAGGGAAAACCAAGGACGACGATGGTCTCAAAGGAACGGGATGCACCACCACCGTAGGCTTTTTATTCTGAGCAGATGTAATTTTTTATTGCTAGATCAGCATGTTTTGTGACTAAAAAGTGCCCTCTTGGCACCCCTAAAACCCTAGCACGGAAATTGCATATCTTGGCCCTAGGGGTAGTCCTTAACCCCATATCTATTTATAGTCTAGGGCCCAAATGAGTTCGTGTCCAATTCCAATAAATAAGGAACCCAAAACCCTAATGTAACATGAGTTTTTCAACTTTTGTCACATGTCATAGCCTTCGGACCACACATCCGTAGATCCAACATGCATCATCCATCTTTGATCTCCATGTACCGCAACTCGAGCATGGTTGTCTCTTCCAGCATCCTTGACCCACTAGACCATGACTTTACACCAAGCCATCTTCTGGTCCTTGCTACAGATCATGATTGCCTCCAAGTTACTCTGCACATGCAAAGAGCAAAGTAACATCTTTTCCTGACACAAGTTCTTTCCAACTTGACCAACATGAGTTTACACATGCCGCACGCCTCAAATAATATCAACAAGAAACATTGTCAATTATTAATCACCACAAATATTCTAGACCTAGCCACATAGTCTATCAATCTCTCCTTGATGAATACATTGACAACACCTGAAGATAACATGACTTCAAACAGGTCTAAGTGAAGAACTGAAGCCGAAAAAGCATTTTATACCACAAGCCACAAATCTCTCCCAAATCTCTCACAAAGCGTACTGAAAAGCATTTAGCATTTTTGAGTCGTAAATCTCACAAAACTCTCACAAATCTCTCCCCCTTTGGTAATATAAACATCAAGGCACAAAGGAAGAAATAACAAAGAGAGAATTCACATCCAAGTATCATTGATCCAAATTTTTTAAAGAAAACACACCATAAAAACTTAAGAGATTATTTAACCAATTGAATCGATGTGTACAAAATAATGCTCTTATAAAGCTTACTCGATTATAAGCATGCATATATAGCAAAGCAGGCCAAAAGAAACTTATAATGTGATTAAGCAAATTAATGTACATGGAAAACCTTCACAAAAATGACCAGTTACTAAAGATCTCACTAAATAAGATAACCATAATGGTTGAGCTCCTCACTGTTTACCATAAAACACATCTTTGTAAAGTCCCTCCTTTGCCTTCTTACCATTGTCCTCATCGTCGCTTCCAAAATCATCATCACTCAAATTAATCTCATCAAGTGCTTAAAGTATTTTGTTGACCGCTCTGTGATAATTGCGCTTCTTGCTTGGGTTAATCTTGAATTGAAAGCGACGAGTTGGTGCCTTGTCATCCTTGACTTCCTTGCTCTTTTGTTTGGGGCAATTTATCTTAATATGGTTTGGCTCACCACATTCATAATATTTGATTAGACCTCTTCTCCACCTTGATCAGATGTTGTTAATTACTTTGGTCACCTTGTTGGAGAAAAATACAAGCTGCTCTTCTGGAATCTCCTCTAACTGTTCATTTGAAATAGAACACAATATAGACAAAGAAATAATAGTAGAACTAGAAGAAGTGTCAGTTTGGTTAGTCACTAAACCCAAAGAATTAGTCTTATTTATCTTTGTCAAAGCATAAATCTCATATGTTTTTATCTTGGAATAAAAATAATTCAAAGTGAGTGTTTCCATGTTAACAGAATGATTAATAGTAATGACTAATACATTCCAAATAGACATATCCAAAATATTTAAGATTTGATGAGCATTGTCAAAATCAGAATATATGACATCAACAGATTGCAAATCACTAATAATTTTGTTGAAGTGATCAAAAAGTGCACTACTGATTCTTCATGTTTCATCTCAAATTTAGAGTACACTTTTTTAAATTGGTTCTGATGAACACCTTTAACAGATTTAGAACCTTCATGATAATCAGCTAGAGTGGTCCAAATTTTATTAGCAGATTTAATGTGAGCAATTCTGACAAACTCATTTTTACTTAGATCCTGCAACAAAATATTTTTAGCATTAGCTTTAGCTTCAGCTTCAACATAAGCGGTATTTTCAGTAGTAACAACTGGAGGCACTTCATATGGATTTTTAACTTTTTACCAAATAGCATTACCTTGAGTTTGTAGAAAAACCTCCATGTGTGTTTTCCAATAGACATAATATGATCCATTGAAAAATTTTGGCTTACCTGAAAACTGATCCCGATCTGATGCCGTTGTAACCTGCTCTGATACCACTTATAGGATTTTTGATGGCAATCAGATGGGGGTGAATGATTGTAATATGCAGTGGAAGCTCTTTCACACAATGAACTGTCTCCTAATTGTTCAACCTGTCACACAGTAATAATAGGAAAATAGAAAGGCAGGAAACAGAAAGAAATACCTTTTCTATATGTACTGTAGCATACCATAGCAAATAGTGCTCGGGTACTATAGTAGCATTGTAGTAGTACTGTAGCAGTTGCTTTCGATGTTGATGTTGCGTGCTGGAGATTCTTGGCAGACCAAAAGTTTCACTCGATGTTACTGTAGCTATAGTACTTTACTGTAGCACTTAAAAAATGAGACGTCGCTTTCAGCCCTGCAGCAGACATCGCTTTCGACGGTTTCCTTTATCGCATGAAACCTACAAACAAATAAACAAAAGTGATCAATGAGAAAGTTCATGTGGTTGTAGTGGCCAAGGAAGGCGAGCGCAGAACGATGAGGGAAAACAGAGGATGATGATGTTCTCAGACGAACAAGATGCGCTGCCATCGTAGGTTTTTTCATCTGAGCAGATCTAATTTTTTTTTATTCTTGGATCAGCATGTTTTGTTACTACAAAGTTTCCTATTGGCAACCCTCAAATCCTAGTATAAAAATTGCATCTCTTGGCCATAGGGTTAGTCCCTAACCCTGTCTCTATTTATTGTTTAGGGCCCAAATAAGTTCTTATCCAATTTGAACAAATAAGGGACCCGGAACTCTTATGTAACATGGGGTTTTCAACTTTTGTCATGTGTCATAGCCTCCGGACCACATCTCCATAACTCCAACATGTATCATCCATCTTTGATTTCCATACACCTCAACTCGAGCACGACCGTCTCCTCCAGCATCCTTGACCCTCTGGACCATGACTTTACACCAAACCATCTCCCAGTCCTCGCCATAGACCGCGATTACCTCTAAGTTACCCTGCACATGCAAATACCAAAGCAACATCTTTTCCTGCCACGATTCTTTCCAACTTGATCAACATAAGTCCACATATGCCACACACCTCAAATAACATCAACAAGCAATATTGTCAATTATTCATCATCGCAAATATTCTATATCTAGCTACATAGTCTAACAAGATGACTACTACCCCTATAGGAGGTGGACCGCAAGGCCATTTACACTCTCCAAGCCCACTTTAGTGACCAACTGAGGGTTCAAGGTTTGGAGAGGTCCCACCTATAGCCCTAGGAAGCCAGGAGATCTAGTTGTTGGACCCCGGAGCGATGCCTCCAGATCCTCTGTGTAAATCGCACTAGTCTAGGAACAGTTAGTGCACACAATGGTAACAGGGATGTTAGCAAGTACCCACACCTAACCATTTGCCTAAGTCTAAACCAAGTTTTATAATTTATTTAAAAATATTCCATAGACCATTCTGACTCATTGAAATCAAGAATATATTTTAAAAGCTCATCATTTTATGTGAAAAGTATTATCCCAAGCCTAAAGTTATATCTATGCAGGACTAAGCATTGCTATAAAAATTCTCTAGTCATACTAGTGTAGTAACTAGAGTTTTATTCTAGGGTGACAAGATACAGGAATTCACAAAGCCAAAGGTGTCATAACAAATGGGTATTAACTAAAGTAAAACAAGAATTGAAATATTGTTAATAAAATTAAGCATGCAATATAATTGAAAATAAGATAATTTTATTTGCAAACTGGAATCAACATGGTTAAGATGTGTAAGTTGCCTTACTCCGTGGAGTGGTGTGAATCATCAAAGTATAATTCTTCAGAATCGTCACAGTCTACATGTGAAAATAACCAAGCAAACTCAAATGAAATTCAAATAAACTCCAAAAGTTTGAAAACATGAAAAAAAAATTGGATAGATCTTGATTTTTGATGAATTTATAAAATTAAATAGGTTCAATCGAAGCTAGGATGAAGAAATATGGGCTTCCGAAAGTTTAAAACTAAAGAAAAAGAAAAAAACAAGATTTTCTAGAATTATTTTTGTGAAGAAAATTCATGGAAATGCTGGCGTGACAAGGTCTAAGTGAACGGGCATATAAGCTACAGTGGTCATAAGTGGTAGTGGTCGTAAGCTGCAGTGGTCATAAGCTACAGTGGTCATAAGCAGTAGTGGTCGTAAGCTATAGTGGTCGTAAGGAGAGTACAGAGAGAGGATTTGAGTGAGCTCAGCTCCAACAGTACCATCTCACCTCGGTGCGATTCAAGGTCAGAAATTGGCCAGCGGCGAGGAAGAAGCAGCTGTGGTGCACAGCGTCGGTGACGAAGGGGCTCCGACGGTGAACTTGAGTAGCAGGGTGGTTGGCGAGGAAGGTGTCAGGGTGGCAAAGCTCTTGGCAGCTTTAGTGAACTGGGAGGAGGCCAGGAGCGGTGGGGAGACACTCATCGGGGAGGCGCGGTAGCTTCGGCTAACGGTAGAGGGAGAGGAGGCGGGGGTGAGGCAGTGTGAGGAGGTGCAGTGCTCAGGGCACTATTTATAGTGCCAAGCCGGGCTGGTGCGGTGGGATTCCTCACCAGAATTGGTGGCCAGCAAAAGAAAGGTGTGGGGAGAGAAGGAAGGGCGAGGTATAGAAGGAAAGGAGGGATGTGACGATTAGGGAATTGATCTGAGTGGCACACAGTTTCCAAAACTAGAGAGAATGGGAAAAGGAAAGGTGAGGCATGAGAAAGGATGGTTCTCTCAGAAATCAAGCAATTAGCGGATGTGCGAAGATAATTCCTTTTGGGCAAACGGCTGAAAACGGAAGGGAGGGGAACTCAGCATGGAATTGGTGGCAGGGATGGTGGCGTTGTGTAGAAAAGGAAAGTAAGGGTGGGGAGGAAGAAAGGAGAAGGGAGACAGAGGTGCTGACAGGTGGGCCCCGCTTGGTAGTGAGAGAAGGGGCGCAAAGAGACTGGACCGGCATTGGGCCATGCGGGCCTTTGGCCACATGGCGCACGAAGGGGGGTGTTGGGCCAGCCAGGTGTCGACCCAGAAGATTTTAGGAAGCTCTTAATACTTTCCATTTTATAGAAATTCTAGAAAACAAATAATAGCCTAGAAAATAGAAGGAAAATCCAAATAATTCCTAGGAAATTTCTCAAAAATTCTATAAATTACAAGGAACCCCAAAAAATCAACTTGATTTGGCTCCAAACAAACTTAGGTTTTAATAGATTCATACCCTAGGCCAAAAGAAAAGAAAAAAGAAAAAGGGAAATTAAGTCCAGAGAAAATCCAATTAAATCCAAATAAAATAAACAAAACTTTGGGATGTCACACCAGTTCAGTGCTATCGCTTCTTCTAGCCGATTCCTAGAGCCACCCTCACCTTCCACCACCACCCTATGGAGTGACACGACTGGCATGATGCTGCTAACCAACACCCTGCTACATAATAGCACCCAAGGAGCCTTAGCGAGAGTGGAGGAGAGCTTGGATTATTGGTGGAGGCAATGCATTACCTTAGACAGTGAGATAAAGTCCCTGTGAGAGTCCCGCCCATCCACTGCTATAGGAGACACCTCACACGACCCCTCACACCCCACCGATATCCCAAGGACAAGCTTTCCTAGAGCCCCACCTCTAGCTACATCACGCCACTGGACCTACCCACAACCACCACCCCCTTCCTATGGCCCGTTTGAGAGCACAGACTTTATCCCAGTGCCACCCCCAGAGTATGCGCCTAACCCATTATACAACCATTATCCCACCATCCCTACTCCATTATATGACCCCTACCCTCATATTCCTACACCACCACCCCAGGGAGACCTAGGAGACATTCCTTCCCAGAGGCTAGCTTGCTCACTTCCCCACTGCCTGAGGCTAGAGTTCCATAGGCCACACATCACTGTCCACCCTGACCTAGTCCAAGACTCGGTCACTATAGGCAAGCTCTACTGAGCCTGTTTGGTGACCCTAGCAGCAGCCAAACAATCGGGTGGGAGCCAGTAGCAGCCAGAGGCCTGAGAGGAGAGGGGAAGATGGAGATGAGGGAGGAGATGGTGATGAGAGATGAGGAGGAGAGTGGCCCTGAGGAGAGAGAGGCCGCGGGCCCATAGTTAGTTTGATCCTCCCAGGGTATGTAGAGTCATGCCGCTGTATGCTGATTATGTTGGTTGTTGCATCGTAATGCTGCATAATATCACGGAATGTAAGCAGAAGAATTCGACAGAGTGACAGTATTGAATTCATAATCCTGCCAGTTTTTGTCAGAACATATATTGGATGGTTTGTCTGTACCGTTGCACAAAAGTTATGTGGTTTGCTTAGTGCTTCTATGTTCTCTAAAACAACTTGCACAAATTTGAGTATATCAGGTGCTCTGCCAAACTTCACAAACCTCATCAAGACATCAATCATAATACACTGATTTAATTCATGTGTGAGAGACTTTGAATATCTTGATTCTTGAACCTATGATTGAAAATCAAGTAAAATCCTAAATGTTGATTAAGATGCATCAATAAAAAAATAGTTAATACCTGAGCAACTGACTTTCCTGTCAACATGGCAATCTCTTCCTAAACCACAGTTGTAGTACTGGACCAATTTTAGACTTACTTTGGCCTCCCATGGGAGAATAAGCAGTCACATTAATTCCCTTGACTGCACAGAATTCAATTAGATTTTTCTGTTGCCAAATTGGATTCATTTCAACCTGCAAAGTTTATCTCATGAATAAATACCACTGATGTAACACCCCAAATGCTATAAAACACTTTGGGGTATTCTAGATACAAGGTTTACTAATGAGGTTTCGTTAAATAGGCTTCAAGTTCTATACAATAAAATATCATTAAATCGGCTTCAAGCTCTTCTTTGCCCCCTTCGTATGGAACTACTATACAAATGCATTATACTTCGAAATACTGACAACGCTTGACAATGTTGAATGATGATTACAATCTTTACTGAAGAAGTTACATCATAATATTGGCGCGGACAAACGGCATCGACACAACTCTGAACACTGCCTTATTAAAGTGTTTTATGAATATTACTACAACAAGAGTGAAAAGCGGGCATTTGTTTGGTAACTATTCCTCGACAATTTTGATGTCTGACAAATGAGGTTTCATTAAATTAGCTTCAAGTTCTATATAGTAAAATATCATGTTTTTTTATATGAAGTAAAACATCTTGATTGGTTCCATTAAGACAAATATAGAACCGGCAATTATAATAGAAGGGGTGAATGGTGTCTTCTTAATTTTTCTCCAAGTACTAGAAATCTTTCACTTAAGAGCTAGAGATCTAAGAAGATCATATTTTTATCTGGTCGAAGGCGCTAGCGAATAAGATGTCCGTGGAGCTGCCCCCATCGACCAGGACGTGCTTGATGTCGCAGCCTGCAATATTGGCCTGGACCAACAAGGGGTCCTGGTAAGGGAAGTCGATGCCCGTCGCATCGGCCATCATGAATGTGATGTCAACTTGCGCCCAGTCGGGGGGCATTTGGGCGGGGTATGCGGTGATGTTGTGTAGTCAATAGGTGTAGGCCTTCCTCTACCACTTAGATGGGAAATCTAACGATAAGCCCCCTGTGATGGCATTGATGACTCAGCTTGTTTCGCCGTCAAGGGCCTGTATGCACAATGCAGTAGGATTGGCTTGGACCAGTCAACCCTCGTGGGGCTACTAGACATGTGCCACCACCGGTGCTCTGGCCTCGAGTGCTCCATCCCTGACGGCGCTCTCTCGGAGTGTTGTGATGGTCGTGCGGTGCTGGGTGAGGTGGTCTCCACAATTGTGCACCTCGCACCACAGCCCCCGCTATTGGCCATCATCATGCCCATGTTCGCCGCCGCCATCACAACCCTGACCTCTTCCATGACCTCGGCCCCTTTGGCAATGGCCCCGAACGGCTGAGGTGGTGGTGGTGTTGTCCCGCCCGCCTTCAATGTTGAAAATGTACTTATGCCACTAGTTCTTTCGGTCTTTACTGGTAGAACTCTCCTTCGCAGGCTCAGACACGTGCTTTGAGTTGGAGGCATCACGCTGATGCTATTGTGTGTATTCTTCTGGTCTTGCATATTGCTCCATATTGTCAAAGAGTGTGTCAAATGACTTTATAGGCTTGCACACGTTATATTCAGCTAATGGCCCTGGGCGAAGACGTCGTATTGCTGCGTTGATGATGGTGGTCTCGTTTACATATTTGACTTGGCAGTGGACCTTAGTGAAGTGCTGAACACAATTACACAAAGCAAGGGAACACAATTACACAATTCTATAATCAAGGGAACTCCGGGATTTTGGTGGGATGGCTGCTGCTCCCTGGTGACGCCATGGCCGGCCGGATATCTGCGTGTTCTTCCCGGTGTTTGTTTGTCTGTTCGGTTTTGGATAGGGATAAGAGTTGGATGAATCGATTCTGTATCCCCCCCGGGCCCGTCAAACTTGCCGAGCTGTAGCGTAGCCACGAAAACGACCGCGCAGCCGCTACTCCGATCCGAGAAGCACGCGCTGACGCGCGACTCTTCGCCGTCGGCCGTGCGGAAAAACGTCGGCCCAATCCCGCACGGCCTGACGGCTCGGGCTACACGCACGCACCATGGGCCGCGTTACACCTGTACAGATTCGCTGGGCCGACCGCCGCGCGGAGCGATTCAGCTGTCCGGCAGCGGAATCGTGTTCCGTCCTGGGCCGCAGTGCCGGCTGTGCCGCACGGCACTGTGCGCATGTGCGCCGCGCGCGGTGGGTGGGCGTCCTCCCTGATCCACGCGGTGGCCTAGTCCTCACGGACCGCAGCCCATGGATGACATGGAGGCGCGGCCGGCCTTCTCCGTGTCTCAGATGCGAAGCCTTCCACTGGCTGCGCAGCCTTGAGTGGCCCGTTAACGATTCTTCTAATCCGCGGCTTGCCATTGGGCTATAGCCCTTGGCAGACGAATGGGCCATACGCACATGACAACCCCGCCCCAAACTCGTAACAATTGGGCCAATTGTCATGGCTGAACTCGGGATTTCCGCGAATTCCTCTTAAGGAAAAGATCTCCGCGAAACCGTGCAGTTTTTTACGGAGATCCTGCCAAGTTTCCGTATTCTTACCCTAGGTACAGTGCCTCACGATTGAGATGTCATGAATCATCCTAGGAGGTGAACAGGTTGTCGCATATTTAGAGATTGAGGCACCAAAGTTAGATGTAGGCATTGATGTTCGGGCAAGAGAAGGGCGTACTATATCACATGCACACAGCACACAATTTAATTTCTCGATCACGACGGCAATCATGACCAGAAACCGTCGCTGCTTCTGTTGGTTGCGGCTGTCATGACTCTGGTGCCTCCTCTCTTCGGTGGCCTCGTCGGCGCTTGCCGTCACACATCTGCTGGGACTAAGCAACACCATGATGAAACGGATAGAACCAAGACTAAAAAAAAAGCTTAATTCTAAAGCGATCAAGAAATCAGAACTACGCTTAGAACGAACCAATATCCAAATGATCAAGCAGCTGCCAAAGATGACCAAGACGTACGGAGGTATTACAAGCCAAGAAAACAAAGAGCCAAAGTGTAAAATACCCGTGGAGGACATGACAGGCAACGATAAAGTAGACCAAGACTAGATTCAAGAAGAAGTCAAGGTTCTGTGCAGTCAAAGAAGCCGAGCACCATCAAGGTGCGAGGAGAAGCATATGGTGCACTAAGTAACTTTGGTCGTTTGCAAGCGATGACAGTTCAGTTGGATCCGGACATATGAAAGACTTAGCAACAAGTTATTGGGACCACATAAAAGATGGCAAAACATAGGCAATGCTTCATAGCAAAAGAAGCAGGAAACTTCGTGGAAGATGGTAGATAGGTATTTTGATAAATTACCCAATATTGAAAAAGTGATGGTGTACAAAACAATGGCGTTGGCCTGAGTGGTTTAGAACTTGTATGTGTTGAAAATGTGAAATGGATCAAATGTTGACTCATTAATGGGTTAATGGGTATTGTGCGTTTTGAGAAACATGCATGGATATTGGCTTAACGAGTTAGACTCAACTAGAGGGTCTATTTAGGACTTTTCATGTGCCTCCACTATAAAAGGAGTGGCTTAGGATTAAACCATCCATGCTAAGTAGAGAGGAGTTAGGGTTCTTAGAGAGAGCCTTGTGTGAGATATGAAAAGCTCTTTTAACTGAGATTTTTGTCATTCTTTGACCTTGTGTGTGGCTAGAGAATGTCTGTAAATATTCATTTCTAAGTATTAATAGAGTCAAAATTCGTTCAAGTATTTATTCTTGTGCTCAAGTGATGAAATCTTGATTTCGCTTGTTTTTTCTGCTTCCACTTCTCCTCTTGATCCTACTATGTGGCAAGGATGTATAAGTGATGAAGATATATATTTTAGAAACTATATCTCATCTATCTAGGCACTTGTTATTTGTCTTTTCTTGTGTTTGCCTGGTTTTAGCTCAAGAGATGATGATTTTGGGATTTTGACTTTGAGGGCATTTTGGTTTGAATTCGTGTTATGATCCAACTTGCTATGATATATGAGGATCCATCCAAGATAATCTAAATCATCAAGAACTCACGAGTAAGAGCTGATCGAGATTTTCGTATTTTGTCGAGTTTTGGTACAACCTTCCTTTAAATGGAAAAGGTCAGAATTTTGTCAATAATTTTATTGATCGTTGATTGGAATAGGTTTCTAACATTCTAGAGAAGATGCATGCCGAATTTTAAGTGATTGAAGGTTTAGTTTAAAAGTTGGTTCAATTTGCGGTTTTAGTCCGGTTTTGGTACAGCAAAACTTCAAGTCAAAAGATTCTAATTTTTTAAGTTATTTTAATATTTTTAGTTGGAATAGGTTCTGAAGGTCATGGTATAGTTTTGATCCAAGTTTTAAGTTTTTTGGAGTTGCGGATCAAAATTTTTATCGATTTTTATATTTGAAATAGTGTTGAAATTCTGCTTTGTTCTTGGTTAGAGGTCAAACCGCTAACTAGCTAGAGGTCAGACCGTCAAGAGTTTAGACCACCGACTAGCCACGGGTCAAACTGCTAGGGCATATCAAGGCACATTTTGTTCGATTTCTTTAGATCTTTTTCGTATGGATGATTGGTCTCTAATCTTCATAATTTCTCATAACCATTGGAGTGAAGATCTTTACTTTCTCATTTGAAAAATATTTCAAAATTTTTTAATCATGTTAGCTCTTATTCACCCCACTAGTCTGTTGTTATCGGCCCTACACTACTGTAGAAAATGTCATTACATATGGTTCAAAAACGTTACCACAGACGGTTTCGTGAGCTGTCTGATTTTATGGGACAGTAATGATATGAGGTCATCATAGACGGTTTTTGAATCGTCTGTGATGCAGACTAGCATAGACGGTTATTAACTCAGAACCATCTGTAATAGTTGACTATCACAGATGGTTTGTAGGTGAAACTGTCTGTGATAGCTGATGTATCACAGACGGTTTACCCTAGGAACCGTCTGTGATATTCTTTTGTATTGGTAAATTTATTTCTGTTTATTAGTAGCCTCAAGAACTGTTAGTTATGCCCTCTGAAACAAGCAGAAATACAACAAGTACATATATATATATATCCAATTCGCATTCATTTCAAAAACAAACATCCATTTCACAAATCAATTGAAAGCGATACTCAATAAAACAGCCATAACTTTTGCATACGGATTCCATTTTCGACATTTTTAGACTCGTTTGAAAGCTAATGAAAAGTTACATCCAAAAATCTATATGGAACTATAATTCTTTTTTGAGGCTCTAGAAAAGTGAAATCTCCAAAAAAAACATCGTTTAGAGCCTCAAAACGGCCTACAAGTTTCTAGACCTGTTGAATAGCCAAATAGGCTTTGGCGTGTAGCCTCCTCTTCATACCCAAGTTCACACAAGGTGTTAGAATCAGGTAGTAGCAATTTTTTTATCAAAAGTATACTCTTTAAGAATAAGTTCACCTGTTATTTTAGACTCTCTATTTGTGTTTATGATGTTATTATAAACATCATTAACCTTATATTATTATGTTAGAAACTTATAATTTATGGATCATAGATATGAAATATCAAATTAATAATGTGGACATATATTGAAAAACATAGTGTTGAGTTTACTTCACCTTGAGACACTGTGAGAATTGTTATATTCTTAAGTGTCGTCAGTTTGTCTCATACACAATGTATGTGAGATCTTTAGACTTGAGGTCGTTATGGTTTCTTATATGCGCAATAGTTTATTTAGAGGGTACCAAACGCTACTCCGTAAATAAGTAGTCATAAAGGTAGCTTTCGAGTTTACTATAAAACATGCAGAGGAATATGAGAGACCAAGATGAAATTTATCCATCCTCTTTAACGTGAGATATTTCTAGGCCGCTTGATGTGATTGGATTAGGAAAGTGCATGTACCAAATATAGTTGAGTAGTCAACTAGCTTTCGAGATTATTATGAAGCATGCGGAGGGATATGAGAGATCAAGATGGAATTTGTCTCTCCTCTTTAACGAGAGAGATATCTCTGAACCCTCGACGTGGTTGTACTAGAAAAGTGCATGACTATACCAAATATAATTGAGTAGTTAACTATAACTAAGTAATCCACTACAACATTGAGTGAATGATCGAATTATCATAGGATGACGCACATCTCATCTTGAGTTAGATCTGGTATTGTGAGGCAAAGAGAGCAACACACGAGCACTATACAGCTTCATTCGATATAATTATGTGTATTCGGGAGTTGCTATATCCTACTAGGGACTATTGCTGATTTATGGATTGGAAAGATGTTTTCATGTTATAGTTGAGTCCACACGAACCTATAGAAACACACACTTAATAAGCTAGAATAAACCAATTCGGATTGATCTGTCCGAATGGACTTTGCACCTCAATGCGCCCCTACCGTAGGGTTTCACTAAAGGGCTCTATATAAGAGGAGGCATGGGGCTTCTGGAAGCACGCCACACCACCCACCTAAACCCTAGCCACCTCCTTCGAAGGCCCTACCACGCGCGCTAATGCTAGCACACCAGCTCACGCCGCTTGACCCTTAGAGGTGTTAATACCATAGAGGCATTGCTGCACTGATTGCAGTCAATCAGCAACGTACATGAGGAATGTGATGGGTTGCTAGAGGAAAGGATCGACAGTCAAGAACTTTGGGCGATCGACTACTTGCATTACATCGACACGCGTGACGTCGGACTGGGCCACACTAACTATTCTTCTGCTACACTACACGTCTAGTTGTAATAATCTATAATCTTTTACTTACATAGCTTCCTGATTTACATGGTAAACAAATTTTATTATGCACTAACGTAACCCTATCCGTATCCCTGAACATCGAAGATAAGACGTTTACTGCATGTAATTCATCGAATATTTTTTTAAAAAACAGGCCGTCAAATAAATTAAGAAAGAATTGTAACAAAAGAAGTTTAATTTTTCCAATTCCCAGCTTTCAAATGGACAAACAGTACATTTCATAGATATAGAAGACATCATCTATTTAACCATTTGCAATCTTCAGTCCTGTGCGACTAGCAGTAGCAGTAGAATTCTTTTTCTTTTACGGATCAAAAAAGAGAAAAGAAATGTTTTTTTTTGAGGGTGAAGAGAAAAGAAATGTTAGGCCGAGCAGCCTCCGCTAGCACTAAAACTTTCTACTGGGCCGTTTTCATGTGTGGGCCGTTGCCGATTCAATTTGTCTGGGCCGTAGTGTGAAGTCGCGGTACGGCGCTGGATAGGTGAAATGGGCCAAAGTTTGCAGTAATTTTGAAGAAAAAGGTGTGTTTCTGTAAAATCATTAGAAGTTCTTGTATTCGAAAAGTCCCTCACTATGAGATGTAAATAATCTTAGAAATTTCCTGTGCGTTTTCATGTGTGGGACCTTTTAGTATTAACAAAAAAAAATATGTAGCAACATTAATTTGGATTTCACTTACATAAATAGATTGAAACTGAACCGCATCTAGCTGGCAGTGAACCTACGATATTGAGTTACCATTCCACATGTAATACACAGCAAAAAAGACCATGCAAACAACAAAACACCAGAAGTCAAACCATTCAAAATGTAACACACCAAGACATGTAAAACCTTCGGACAAATTAACGTAGTTACTGCTACGCACCAACGAGCAGACGGGGCGCGAGACCTACCCGAGTCCAGTGCCGAAAGCCGTGCGCTCGGCCCGGCGTACGAGCGGATGGCGTGGACGCAACCTTCGTTCTTCCTCTGCCCAAGAACCATGGCGCCCCCACCACGTCGCGCCCATGCCCCTGCCCCCTCTTATGAAACAAATACTACCCGCTCCGCTGCGTCTTGTGAACCCACACTGCCCTTCTCGTCTCAGAACAAACTGAACGTCGGCCACCGCTAACCGGGCGAGACAAATGACGGTGTCCACAGCGCACACGAACTCCGGCGAGTCCCTGCACTCCTCAACCTTCGCGTCACGCTATGTGCGCACCTCGCTACCGAGGTACGTACGTGCAGATCGGCAATGGCGCTTTGCTTCCTGAAGTCTTAATTTGAGCTTCGCAGAGATTGATTGATCTGGGTGTGGGCGTCGCTGCTGCGTGTACGTACGTACGCACGTAGGTTCAAGATGCCGGAGCAGTCGATCCCCAAGGAGGCGGCGTACCAGATCATCAACGACGAGCTGATGCTGGACGGGAACCCGCGGCTGAACCTGGCGTCGTTCGTCACCACGTGGATGGAGCCCGAGTGCGACAAGCTCATCCAGGCCTCCGTCAACAAGAACTACGTCGACATGGACGAGTACCCCGTCACCACCGAGCTCCAGGTACGGCGGATCGATCTCGTCGTGATTCGTGTCGATCATATATTGCTCTGCAACTGCTTGACATGGTCCATTTGTACCTGCGAGGAACAGAACCGGTGCGTCAACATGATCGCGCATCTCTTCAACGCGCCGATCGGCGACGACGAGACGGCGGTCGGTGTCGGCACCGTCGGCTCCTCGGAGGCCATTATGCTGGCCGGGCTGGCGTTCAAGCGCAAGTGGCAGAACAAGACGAAAGCCGAGGGCAAGCCCTATGACAAGCCCAACATCGTCACCGGTGCAAATGTTCAGGTACACAAATCAAAACTCAAGAAGAGCATTTTTCAGCAGTAACACGATCAGTCACGAGTCGCGGCCACCTTACATTTGAGATGATTTATCGCATGCGTCTATACGTAGGTGTGCTGGGAGAAATTCGCGCGGTACTTCGAGGTGGAGCTGAAGGAGGTGAAGCTGAAGGAAGGGTACTACGTCATGGACCCTGAGAAGGCCGTGGAGATGGTCGACGAGAACACCATCTGCGTCGCCGCCATCCTCGGCTCTACCCTCACCGGCGAATTCGAGGACGTCAAGATGCTCAACGACCTGCTCACGGCCAAGAACGCCGAGACAGGGTACGTGCACCACATGCAAACGAGACAATACGATCCGAGGCACGCGTAGCAATGCAGATTTGGTTGGTTTCATTCGGTAATTGGTTTCGTCAGGTGGGACACTCCGATCCACGTGGACGCGGCGAGCGGCGGGTTCATCGCGCCGTTCATCTACCCAGAGCTGGAGTGGGACTTTCGGCTGCCGCTGGTGAAGAGCATCAACGTCAGCGGGCACAAGTACGGCCTCGTCTACGCCGGCGTCGGGTGGGTGATCTGGAGGAGCAAGGAGGACCTGCCCGAGGAGCTCATCTTCCACATCAACTACCTCGGCGCCGACCAGCCAACCTTCACTCTCAACTTCTCCAAAGGTACACGCCGTCGCCGTATGCGCTAATAAGGATCCCGATCGAAGGATAATTGCGCACGTAGCAAGTTTATTCAACTGCTATATGTTGGATAGGTTCGAGCCAGATAATTGCGCAGTACTACCAGCTCATCCGTCTTGGATTCGAGGTAAGTACAAGTGCTATGCTAATTCTGATTCCTTTTTTCTACTTCAGTTACTGTTTTTGCAAGGCACGCAGAAACTTGTGTTGTTTGATCTAGTTTGTTGGGAAACACGAGTAGTCCATGCAATTCATGCATTTCAGGTGGATGTCTAGTTTGTTCGGATCCTGTCAGTTACTTGTTCATGCCATCTGAGTGTTCTACTATAGCTAATACTTCATGCCAATGCGCCAATCTGTATCGGAAAACAGTTGTCTTATGAACTGAGATTTGCACATGAGAGTTTTGAGTTCCATGCAAAGATTCGACTAAGAGCTAATAAACCATCAAACATTTACTGCACCATCAGATCAATGGGTTGTGCTGCTCAGATATGTATTGAATCGATCTGGAATTTGGCGTCGTTGGCGCGCATGCAGGGCTACAAGGACATCATGCAGAACTGCCGCGACAACGCGAAGGTGCTGCGTGAGGGCATCGAGAAGATGGGCTACTTCGACGTGGTGTCCAAGGACGTGGGCGTGCCGCTGGTGGCGTTCTCTCTCACGGACTCGTCCCGGTACACGGTGTTCGAGGTGGCCGAGAGCCTGCGCCGCTTCGGCTGGATCGTGCCCGCCTACACCATGCCGTCCGACGCCGAGCACGTGGCCGTCATGCGCGTGGTCATCCGCGAGGACTTCAGCCGCAGCCTCGCCGAGCGGCTCGTCGCCGACCTGAACAAGGTGATGGGGGACATGGACGCGCACGCCACCAAGAAGGGGGCCATCGCCGCCGAGCCGGTGAAGAAGACGGTGCGGGAGATCGAGAAGGAGGTGGCCACCTACTGGCGGAGGCTCGTCGCCAGGAAGAAGAGCAGCCTCGTCTGCTGACACCCCTACAATGTGCGCGAACGTGCAGGAATAATTCTTGATTCGACCTCCTCCTCCTCCTCCTCCTTCTGTAATTTCATTTAAGCTCCTAATTTGCCTGGTTAATTTTGTGTATGTTCGATCGTGCCAACGATCTGCTGCCGCTGACAAGGTCATGTGTAGATACGTGTCGAGTTGAACTACAGGTACAATAAGGTAATGTATCGGCATTTTAGAGCTGGGGATCGTCGAAATTGCTATTTTTAGCAGGCGTCCTCTAGATAGCGAGCCAATGAGCTTCCGCTCCGTCGTAAGTTGCGGTGTAGGATCAAAGGACAGCTCTTCCAACGACCGCTTCTGTCCCACGTGCTGTGAGCTTTTTACATCTTCATCGACCCTCCCTGCACGACGAACCAAGACACTCGCTGAAGCCTACTAATTCATTGATAGAAAGTGCTAAGGATCACTTGACTGCTTTTTGGGTTTAAGAGCACTTAGATTTTGGAATGTTCGATCTTTATTTAACAGATCTTTCATGCCCCTCTCGCAAAAAATGAATCTGGGCCGTTGGATTCTATCCAACAGATTCCCATACAACCCCTCCAAAAAAATATGAGTGCTCATCCAACGTCAAAAATATCTTAGTGCTTCTAACCCTAAAAAACACTCGAGTGCTCCTTAGATACAACCTTCATTGATACACTAGGGATATATATATATATATATATATATATATATATATATATATATATATATATATATATATATATATATATATATATATATACAAGAGTGTCATGCAAAACTAGCCAAAAGCTAACGGAAAAGCAAATCTCCTGGTTAGCGTGTAGACTGGAAACGAGGCGTCAGTCTTTATGCATGCATACGGACTGGAAATGACATGTTGCATTCATGCATGCATGCAGGCAGAAACGAGGTGTAACGCCCTAGGGTCCAAACCGGCTTAGGCCTAACCCCATTCTAGATAGGCCACGCACACGTAGCAACCTACTTGCACTTTCATCCTCACTTCACGCAAAACGGTTAACCGGTGGTGCTACCATTCGAACTCCTAGACTTATATGTAAGTGCTTCTCAAGTTAAGCCAGGAAGGTGGGACTAACCCACACCCTCATATCATATGCACACACATATGGGTCATCATGGGCCGGGGTGTCACATACACCCCCTCAAAGGACCCGACGTCCTCGTCGAACCAACATACCCACACTGGGGCAAATGATAAGGATCTCCTCTCTTGGCACATGTCCGTGCGTTCAGTACCAGCACATATGCCATGCCGTGTGTCCACTCCAGACTCACGCGCGCCATGCGTCATATGCCCGCGCCCCTGACCCGCACACGCCCATGTAACCGTGAGAGCAGCTCTGATACCATTTGTAACGCCCTAGGGTCCAAACCGACTTAGGCTTAACCCCATTCTGGATAGACCACACACACGTAGCAACCCGCTTGCACTTTCGTCCTCGCTTCGCGTAAAACGGTTAACCAGGGGTGCTACCATTGGAACTCTTAGGCTTATATGTAAGTGCTTCTCAAGTTAAGCTAGCAAGGTGGGACTAACCCACACCCTCATGTGCACACACACACATATAGGTCATCATGGGTTGGGGTGTCACACGAGGCGTCGCATTCAAGCCAACACCCCTACCCCCCCAGGTTGTACCGGGAGCGAGGCAGACGTTAAAGCTGGAACAAAACTCCATGAAGGTGGTTGTGGGAAGGCCCTTGGTGAAGATGCCGGCGTACTGCGAAGTGTTTGGTACATGAAGAACATGGACCTCACTGAGAATGACGTGTTCCCGAACAAAGTGAAGGCCAATCTCGACATGTTTTGTCTGTTGGTGCTGGACGGGATTAGTTTAGAGGTAGACCGCACTGATGTCGCAAAAAACAACTATAGCCTACTGAAGAGCGATGCAGTTCGGCGAGGAGTTGACGAAGCCAACAGGACTCAACGACGGCGTTGGCGATGGCGCGGTACTTAGCCTCGCCACTGGAACGGGAGACTGTCTGCTGCGCTTGGAAGACCACGAAATGAGGTTATCACCGAGAAAGATGCTGTAACCCGAAGTGAACTTGCAGGTGTCTAGACAGCCAGCCTAGTCGACGTTGGTGTAGGCAGTAAGAGAGGTCGGTGAAGTCCGATGGAGTTGCAAGCCGTAGTCATGGTGCCCTTGAGGTAGCGAAGAATGCGCTTGAGGAGATTGGTGTGCAGCTCACATGGGATCATTCATGTGAAGGCAAGCCCATTGCACAGCGTAGGCGATGTCCAGACATGTGAACATCAAGTACTGAAGGGCACTGACGAAGCTCCTGTAATCGATGCCATTGGCCACTGGTTCACGGGCATAAGGGAGCTTAGAGCTGGTGTTGACTGGCACGCTACAAGGGTTGCAGTTTGTAATGCCTACCGGACAAGTATGTCCTCAGTGTATTGACACTGAGAGAGGAAGAAGCCAGAGCCGGTGCGCTGTACAAAGACACGAGGAAGAAGTGCAAGTTGCCAAAGTCCTTGAGGAAGAATTCACTGTGAAGCGAGGTGATCACTTGGCAAAGTAGTGCCGTGAGGAGGCGATGAGGACGATGTCATCGATGTATAACAGGAGGTAGACAGTGTCTACACCATGTCGGTAGATGAATAGTGAGGGGTCTGCCTTAGAGGCGGAGAACCCAAGGACAAAAGGTAGGTCGCAAAGCAACTAAACCAATCCCATGGGGCCTGTTTGAGGGCTAAGGCGTATAAGGACTATTGAGGCAGCAGACATGTGAACTGTGCACGGGGTCGACGAAGCCGAAGGGTTGTCGACAATAAACAGTCTCGGTGAGTATGCCATTGAGAAAGGCGTTGTTGACATTTAGCTGATGCACTGACCATTCGTTGGCGAGCGCAATGGCGAGGACAGTGTGCACAGTGACTGGTTCCACAAATGGACTGAATGTCTCATCGAAGTTAACGCCAAGTCGATGTGAGAAACAACAAAGGACCCAACGAGCTTTGTATCGATCCAAGGAGCCATCAGGCTTCAACTTGTATCAAAAAATCCATTTTTCTGCCACAACATTAGCACTGGCGGGACATGGAAGGAGCTCCCACGTGTTGTTTGCGCGCAAGGTATTGAACTCATGCTACATGGCGACACGCTAGTTCTCATCATTTAGCACCGTGCGGTAGGTCCACGGGATCGATGAGGGAACGGCCACATGTAGGTTGAGCTGGTCAATGGGAAGCTAGAAGCCACATTTGTTGCAGGTTGTCATGGAGTGCTTGTTGACAATCGGAGCAATGGGCATAGCCAAAGGCGATGGGGACGTAGCAACGGTGTCAGGCATATGCGGGGGTTGTGCGAGCGCAGGTGTAGTATCATGTGGGGGCACCGGAGTGTGCGCTGGGGGATGCGGTGCTGGCGGGAGCACAGCGGCAAGCGTGGGTGCTGGGGCGAGGGTAGTCGCAAGTGGCGCGATAGGAAAGGGAGCAGGTGCGGGTGTGTGAGCGATGACTGAAAGAAAATTGAAGTCAGAGGGCACCGACGAATTAGGTTACTCGGAAAAAGGAAAGAAAGATTCATCAAAGATAATGTGATGAGAGATGATGATGCGATTTGTGGAGAGGTCGAGGCAGCGGTACCCCCTATGGTGTTCAAGATAGCCAAGAAAGACAAAAAGGCGTGGAGTGCGGTGCAAGTTTGTGTGTAGCAGTGGATGAGAGATTAGGGTAACACCTACAACCAAAACACGGAGATGAGAGTAGTCGGGAGGTAAACTGAAAAGAGCTTGGCTGGGGATGCCGAAATTGAGTGTTTTAGTGGGGTGGAGGTTGAGAAGATATGTGGCAGTGTGGAGAGCTTCAACCCAATACGAAGGCGGCATGCCCGCTTGAAATAGAAAAGAGTGGAGAATGTCGTTGGTAGAACAGATAATGCATTTTGTTGGGAGGTGTGTGGGCACGACATGCGGAGTGCAATGCCATGGGAGAGGAGGGTGGCGCATGGAAGTGTTGTCAAATTCACCATCATTGTCGCACTGAATGGTGCAAATGAATGAGGAGAATTGAGTGTCGACATAGGCAAAGAAATTGCGAAGAGTGGTGAAAACATCAAATTTAAGATGAAGAGGAAACATCCATAAGTAGTCTGTAAAATCGTCGAGGACAACAAGATAATACTTGTAGCCAGAAACACTGGGAACATGCGAGGTCCAAAGATCACAATGTATTAAATCGAAAGCTTTATTAGTGCGAGTAGATGAAGGAGAAAAGGGTGACGCACATGTCACCCTAATTTTCACGCATGGAACAAGGTGTCTGCGAAAATTTTATTACATAAAATATAGGAAGCAGTAGCAAGATGTGATAAATATTGGTTGCCGAAATGTCCCACAATGATGCCACACTGTAGATGATGGAGTTGTAATGGAGAAGGCAAAAGGAGTAGGAGGCGGCCAGTGAAGGGGTAGAAGTCGCCACAGCTATTGCACCTTATGATCACATTCTTGGTATGAAGATCCTTTACAGAAAGGCTATAAGGGTCAAATTCAACAGAACAATGGTTATCTAAAGTGAATTGATGAACGGAAATAAGATTTTTTTTAATAAGAGACGGTGTCACAATAACATTGTTCAACCAGAAAGAATGATGAGGAAAGTTGAGAGAGGCCGTGACGGTATGGGTGATTGAGAGATGAGACCCATTGCCGACAATAGCGTATGGAGATGCAGTGGAAGGGACGTGGGAGAAAAAAGAGATTACCATGTTCCGAGGTCATGTGTGTGGACACCCCGAAGTTCATGTACCACTTGGAAGATGGTGGCGCTAGCGTCATGGTGTTGAACGTGTGCATCAGCTGGTTCTGGTCCCAAGATGCGGGCGAAGCGAAGGAGGGTGGTGCAAGTTGTAAGATCGAGGAGACTGACTAGAGGGGGTGAATAAGCAGTTTTAAAAAACTATTTGGCCAAAACCAAGTTTATAATGCAAAAGCGTAAATCAATCCTTTCCTTTGATGATTGATGACAACTCGATTACAATTGATTTAACATAAATCAATTATAAGTATATATGAACTACACACGTTTTATATACTCGAAGGATAAGATATAACAATGAGATGTCGAATGCATACCTCTATGATTTCACCTTTTCATCCAAATAAGACTAAGTAATATCATAATCAATAAACAAGTTAGTCTCACAATGAAATGATGCATTAATCGCATCCAAATGAGACTAGGCAATATCACAGTTAATAAACAAGTTAGTCGCACATGTATTTGTCATTATCACCAAAACCAATTTAATGCAGTTTGAACTTACACACCTCAGTGCACCAACACGCTAAGACTATATTAAAGGTTTGCAATCCTATGGTGACAAGCAATCAAATTAGTTCTATGAATATAAATTACTTGAATGTAAATTGAGCACAATAAAACAACCACAAAGACATAGTTCCTTTTTACCGTAGTGTTCGGAGATTTGTTAGTCTCTTCTAATCCACGTTGAGGTAAGCCCAAATTAATTGAACCGGATCCACAAATTAAGCCTTCCACCTCAAATCCACTAGTGGTAGCTCTTTTCCGCTCCAGGTAGGTGAACTCCAACATTCACAACACGTCGGTTCTTCTCACAACCTTCTTTAAAAAGATCACCATGCACGACGCCTCCAATGGCATTTTGGAGTTGGCAATCTCTAAGAGTAATAAATCAAGCCCTTTGCTTAACTCTCACCATGTGCAATGAATGCACAAGTTCAAGTGGATACGAAATCCACCTCTAGATATAACACATGCAATCGAGAATCTTTCTTCTTACTTACAAGATGCAACATATGCACAATTAAGAGGAGAACCTCACACCAGCACATCACAGGAATGAAATAAAGTCCAACAACCATCCCTCCAACTGGCCACAATGGGGTATTTATATCCCACACAATGAAACTAACCATTGGGAATAGAAATCAGCAAATCCGATAGTACCGTAGTTATGAGATTGGTACTACTGCTTTCCTCTATAACGATCAGAAAACTAGCCGTTACAGACTGAAATCGGTAGTACCACCAACTGTCCAGTACTACCGCTCAGCGGTAGTACTGCTCTATACTGCGAAACTACCATTTTCCAAGGAAAGAGAAAACCTTCCAAAAGGTGTCTCTCTAGAGAAAATGTACCACTACGCAAACGGTCGCACCGCAACTCCGATCGTACCACTCACACAGAGCCGATATTATCGATCATCGACCATACTGGTAGGGGTGCAAACGGAGCGGATACGGACGGATATTGCTCATTTCGTACTTTTTTCATATTTTTTGTCGGAGTCGGACACGGATAGCCCACGGATACGAATACGAATGCGGATATTCTCGGTCACGAATACGGAGCGAATACATGCCGCTCCGAATACGGTTAGTTTCGGTCACGAATATTTAATCGGATAATGCGCGAAAGCAAATTTCACATGGTGACAGAGACAAATTAAGCAAACTGAGATCTAATACGAGTGTATTGACGTTGCAACAACCACAGAAACAAGCAATCTTATATAAATAAATGATGCTACATTTCAAGAAGAGTCGAAGATCCCACCTGGCCGACAGAGAGGCCAAGTATCCGACTCTGTTTCCGTATCCGGTAACTATCCTGTAACTATCCGGAAAAATATCTGGATAGCTCCATATCCGTCGAATAATGCTTGTTCCGAATCCGTTTCCGTATCCGACAAAACCTTCGGATATCCGAAAATTTGCTCCAAATTATATCCGAATTAAAACGGACGGTCGGTCGGTCGGGAAATATCCGCTCCATTTGCACCCATGCATACTGGTCTTCGACCACGTTGTCTGGTTTGATAATCATAATCAATAAATAAGTTAGTATCACAATTGCATTTGTCATTAATCACATCCAAATGAGACTAAATAATATTATAGTTAATAAACAAGTTAGTCTCACAATTGTATTTATCATTATCACCAAAACCAACTTAATAGAGTTTGAACTTACGCAAATGCATACACCGGAGCGCTGGGTTGTGCAGGTGGCAGGACGGTGGCAGTGAAGGCATTGGGCAGACGTGAATTGCCTATGTTTATTAAATTTTGCATGAATGATGTTTCTCCTATTGTAGTGGGACTTATGATTGTTTGAGCAAAAGAATGATGATAACATGAAATTCTAGTGGAACTCAGGTAAAGCTACGCATAGAGGTCATTTGATTTCAACATTATTGCCTTTTCAAACCTGGTCTTGTTATCTACTCTATACTTTTGTTGTATTGTCACTCTTGTGATATGGTTCTATCATGCATTTTCTCAACACAATAATGATAAAAGCCACAATAATGATGGACGATGTGAAATTGCTCCGGATTCAGATGGTCACTCTTGTGTTATGGTTCTATCATGCATTTTCTCAACACAATAATGATAAAAGCCACAATAATGATGGACGATGTGAAATTGCTCCCGATTCAGATGGTGATTATCTTGTTCAAGTTCTTTTGTCCAAATTTTCTTTTGATTAACTTTGCAGTTCCATGTAACTTCTTTGTGATGGTACATTACAAGCATATTCTCTTGCGAGTGATATCCACTCTTCCTTTACTTCATGGATGTTTCACAAGTTAGCAGCTGATGATTATAATTGTTCTGTAGGAGAGCTGTTGCATGTGAAACAAAGCGGTGAAGCTCCGGCACTTATATCTGCTGACCTAATAGAAGGCATTCTATTGTTTTTAGAGCGTCTTGGCAACTAATGCAAGTTGGCATAAGGTAAGACAGAACTGGAACTGATATTATGTATCAAATAAGCACATTCTGAACCTCGATTATCCTCTCCAGGTGAAAAATACAATGAATACTGGTATCTTTGGTGTTTGATTAGGTAGAGATGATTACAATGCTTTGATATTACACTTGAGCTACCGATCTAGATACATAATAACACTTTGTTATTTGAGAATATATGCTATGCACTTAAATTTACGGTGCACTCCAACTAAAAAAGTTACAAATAATTCTAATAAAATTTCTACATGTACTTATAAACTTGCTCTACCTATGTATAAAACTTTAAGTTTAAAATAATTCTATGTTAAGAGTAACAGAAAAGATAAAAATCTAACAAATGTTAATAGTTCAAATTTACTACATTTTCTCTTTTTTGTTAATCCTAACATAAAATGAATTTAAACTTAAAATTTTATATATAGGTGGAGTAAACCATGAAGTACATGTAGAAAGTTTTTTTAGAATTTTTCATAACATTTTTTAATTAGAGTGCACTGTGAATGTACTGTAAATTTAAGTGTATAGCATATGCTCTCTTGTTATTTACTTGCTCATATCTTCATATTTGATACTTCCAATACGTCTGTTCTCTCATTAACCATGATCATTGTTTCTGGACACCCCCTCGCTTTTGTCACCATCTTCAAATGCAGCACGACAGCCTTTAATTCGTCTGCCCTCTTAGTGGTGTCCAAACTCTAAGGAATGAAACATCTCTCAGATTTTAAGCAATTTAATGGATTTACTATACGTCAGTCGTCTATTTTTTTTTTTACAAAATTAGTTGAATTTCTAACATCTAGATCATGCTTGAGATTCATACGCCACTCCACCTTCTTTATCTCCGATGAGCCTGACCGTGTGCCAGCGCTATCTACAGCAACGCTAACCCACAAACGCCTTGTGCCACGCTTTGGTGAAACCACTATCCACCACCGCCACCGATTGTCTCAGACATTGAATACCCCCAAAAGCCCCCTCGCCAAATGCCCCCCTCCTCTTTGTTTTGTTATATTAGGGAGATGCGCCCGTCGGTAGCAGCGGAAAGGAGAGAAGGACGCTAGAGAAGAGGGAGGAGGGGCAGCGGGAGGCGTCACCGGAGAGAAGGAAGGACGGTGAGGACGGTGGCAAGGAGAGGTAGAGGTGCTATGGTGGTGCATTGGGTGACGGTGGCAGCAGGATGTGGCGTTACATGGCTAGGGTTAGGGGAGGCTAGGGTCATGTATAGCATATGACCGGATGGAGTTCGATCAAGAGTGAACAGTCTCAAAATTAACTGATTTATGGAAAAGAATCAGTAAACTAATGTATGTATAGGCCCTTTTTTAAACGCTCAACATTCATGCACCTTGTGTCTATCCGTCTCAGGTGGTGATCGGTTCAGCTGAAAAGCTCGTGGCTTATGGCTGAAAACACTGTAGCTGGCTGAAAAACGCACTGTAGCTGACAGAGGCTTATTTACCATAATTAAATTTAAAAAATTTAAAAATATAAAAAAATATGTTAGCCCATTACGTATAATACAAACGAATACGAGAAAAAAAGAACCGACAAAAAAGCTCAACAAAAAACCTAAAGTTCAGAAAAAGACGAAATTTATAAATAATGCAAAATAAGCCAGAAGCTTAAGCCGAATTGATCAGGGCATAACATGTGTCTAACACATTTTGTTGTTTACTTGCTCGTATCTTCATATTTGATATTTCCAATACATTTATTCTCTCATTAAGGCGCCGATCATTGTTTCTGGACATCCCTGATCTCGTGCGTTTGTTGCCATCTTCAGAGCAGCATGAAAGCCTTTAAGCTACCGCTCAGTTGAGTTGAAATAAATTGATTTATAGCTAAAATTACATTATAGCTGGCTAAAATTACACTGTATCTGATAGTGACATATTTGGCATAACTAAATTTTAAAAAATTAAAAATGAAAAAAACATATTAGCTCATCATGGATAATGCAAACAAATACGGAAAAACCGGCAAAAAGCTTTAAAAAAACCAAAAACCAGAAAAAGATGAAATTTAGAAATAGTGAAAAATAAATTAGAAGTCAGAAGCTCAACCTGAAATGAGCAGAGCCTTAATTCTTCTGTCGTCTTAGTTGTGTCATAACATACAGGAACGAATCATCTTTCTCAAACCTTAAGCATTTTAATTGATTTGTTATACGTTAGTTGACTAAAGTTTTCTACAAAATCAATCAAATTTCTAACTTCTGGATCATGCTTCAGATTCGTGCGCCTTACGTCATGAACATGCCCTCCTATTGACAACTTGCTAAATTGACACCTTATGTCATGATCATTGTATTTTTTTCATACGTATACCATAATAAATTCGTGATGTTTTTGGTCAAAAATGTTTTTAAAAATTGAAGTGATGTCTGAAATACCAATATAAAAAACCATTTAAATAAGGTAGTAATATATAAAACAATATAAAAATGTTAAAACCATAGGATATTTTGCATACAATCTTCTCATCCTTGATCCTGAGCTAACCTCTTAAACGAAAACAGTTGTGACGGCTTAATATTTTCAGGAGAGCAGATCTATCGAGAATTTGGGAGCTGAAGCTCAAAATCAAGAGCTCTAGACGTGGGGGAGGCATGTGTGGCTGCTGAACCCACCGGGTGGCATTGATATACATGTAATCTCTGGTAATCTGGTAATTAATCAATAAAACTGCCTAAGTTCCCTAGAAAAAAAAGAGCAAGGGGCAAATATGTAAATTCACTGTAACTAGGGTTTCCATCCCACCTGCAGCCCCTCTATATAAGAGCACCTCTCCGTCTCCACCCCCCGCCGCCAATCTTCTCCGTTTGTTCCAGAGGCCATCGTTTTTTCCTCTTGTGGTTTTCTCTCCCTCTTTCTCTTTGTTCATTTCCAGTGCTTGGGTTATGCATTAGGCGATGATGATTCACTCAAGTATACCATCAAACTCTGAATCAATCATACCATGTGTTGATTGCTCAAACCTTTCGTGAGTCTAATGCGATCTTTTCCAATCGTTTTCAGATTTCTCTTTTCTAGGCAATAAATTAGAGTCTCTGAGGCGCTTCTTTTCAATGGCGTCTTCAGCGCTGTACGTTGCCGAGAGGAAATCATTGGCCTAAGATTCTGGCACTCGCCATCCTCTGATATGGCTTGATGCATTCAGCTTGTCCATACAGTTCTTGGATATTTTCTTTTGCGTGTTGTCTGGTCTAGATTTTTTTGTTTTATTGGGGTCTGTTTCGATTGATTTCTTACCGTAAAAATACGGCCAGTTTATATTTGTTTTTTCTTTACGTATATTAGTAGCATGATGTGATTTTTTTTGTGCTTGTTTACGCCAGCGCGAGATCTGCCTCGTTCCAATCACCGTCATGTACGTTATTTCACCGTTTTGAGTCCAATGGACCAAAATGATGGGACATCTGAAATATGTAACCAACTCGGTTGCTCTTTAAAAAAACTGAATATCAGAAGAATGGTGAAGAAATATGCTTAGATATGCACTAAACGCCGGATTCATAGCCCTGTACAACTAACAAACACAATCCTTATTAAAGAAGCTAGCTTATAACTGAAATTGTACTATAGTTAGTTAAATTTATACTATAGTGATTTATTTAGTATAAATAAATTTAAAAATAGAAAAATAGGTTAGGCTATTACGAACAAAGTAAATAAATATGAAAAAAGGAATCGATAAAAAGCTAAAAAAATAAAAAGTTAGAAAAGAACAAAATTTAGAAATAGTGAAAAATAACCAGAAACTAGAAGATTAAGCTAAAACGAACGAGCCTAAATCCTGACCATTCGATCTTACCTCTCTTCTGGCTATCTACTTAAAAAGTACAAATTTTATTGTCTCAAAAATTCTTTAACAAAAAAAATCAAGAGCTCTATCAATGTGCTGCAGAGCAAGTGTGCATAGGCACGACGCTGTAGAGCGTGTGCTGGGCAGCGTGACCAAGTACACGGCCGCGGTGGAGCGTGTGGGATGGATAGATTGATTTTCTGCAATATTAATTCAATATGTTAAGATAATATGATTTATTTATCTATAACAAAACAGGCATTCAGCTGGTTGACCTGTAAAGCAATCCATAGGACCTAACAAGACATGATGAATAAACGGAAATCATACGGTTGGGCCACACGAGATGTCACAAAGATACCCAACGTGCTAGGAGTACTGGGTGGATACTGAATTTCCGTGTCTTCCTCCTTGTTGATTGGACGAATTTTTTAAAATAATCTATTTTTATTTAAAATTACAATAATATATCCACGTAAAAAATTTTACAGGAAGAGGTCTAGTCATCTAATTGTTGGGCAACTGGATCCTGTCATCCAATAGCTGCACGATACGAATGTAGTCGGTGGGCCGTTGAGTGATAGAATCCAGTCACCGAACGGTCGAGCGATTACACCTGTCACCAAACCGTTCAGCGACTGCAGGTCCAGTCACGTGACCGATCGGCGACTACCACCTTAGCCTATTTTTTCGCAATTGGCCCCAAGACAACGCATGTGGGTAAATGACAATTGCTGTAGGTAGGTGACATTTACCAAATTTTTGCGTATGATTCGTATTTTGTCGAAAAACAGTATATAATGTTGGATGATTCATTTATGATTTTCGTAGATTATAAATGGTAGAAAATTTGTCAGATTCGCAGTAATAATTTGTGATCGTCGTATGTTATAGTGCAAGAAATTTTCATAAATTTTTCTGAGGACGATTACAAAAGCAACGATTGGGAAGTACGAAGTTAAGTGATATTGTGAAGACATGTGATGTTGCGAATTTAATAGACTTCATAATAAGCTGGGAATACAAAAACACGGCACACAGGGTTTATTTACGTGCGTAAGAAACAACATCCTACACGATGCAACAAACCGAAATACTCATACGACACAAATGCGCCTTTCTGGAATGAAAATAAATTCGACCTTTAGGGGACTACCGCGGGACGACCCGACCTACTGCGTTGACCGAAGCCATTTTCCCTTCCTTGTGAGCTCAGCGTTGAACTCCTAGGCGGCCTCTTTCGCCTTGGAAGTCATTTCCCACTTTTTCTCACGCTCCCTCTCTTGAGCCTTGCACTCTCTGTATATGCACGCATTGAGATGAGCTTTCGTCTCCCGATGTATACGCTCGGTTTGCTCATCGTTGCGGTGCTCCTCGTCCTGGATCTTGCAGGCCCTTTTGACATTCCACTCCTTAAAGTTGAGAGTCCACTGGTCATGTAGGTGGATCTCTAGGTCGATCCACTTGTGGTAGCCACATAGCGGTTGTAGGGAGTGTGGGTCGATGAGAGAGGTTGTTAGTGCGTACTTTGAAAGAGAAATAGTAGGAGGAATACACTGCAACTGATCCTTACCGGCTGTCGATAGCTGCTCGTGTCCCGACAGCGGTCGAGATAGTCATAGGAGTAGTTTGCACAACCCTATAACACATGCCCAGGGTGAGTCGCTGCTTGGACTTGAAGAACTTGCATGGGTCCCTACACCAACAGAGGGGCAGCGTCTCCCCCTCGGGCGACTATTGCGGTGAATTCTCGGTTAGAAAGTTCAGGATGGGGTTGCTGCTACGGGGGACGTCATTGCAGAGAGGTGCCCTCCTAGCACGCTCCGCTTGTTCACCGTGAGCTGTCGCAGCCCTTACTTGTTCATCGTAGGCCGCAACAGACCTTGCTAGTTCGCGGGTCTCCTCCCATTGCTTCATCATCTTGTCTCATTACTTGTTCTGCCTCTTGTCCATTCCGACATGGTGAACCAAGCTCTATTGTAGTGTTGGGTTTGCTTGTGTAGTGTTTTCTCCCAGATGAGCATATCAAAACAATACTCCCTATTGCCTATCACGTGTACTATGTGCAACTATCCCTTCTATCTTTGCCTCTATGTATGCCATAATCTTCGAGCAGTATAGTGTTTGTAGGTTGGCTGCCCGAAGTGCGGCATTTGAATGCCTCTCCCTAAAATAGCCGATTATGCTATGCAGAACACCTTCCACGATGGCGACGAAGGGCTGAGAGCAAAGGCCCCGTGAGAATCCACTTGTACACCTCGACAAGATTGGTCATCATTATACCATACCTTACGCTGTCTATGTCATGCAGTAGAGATCACTTCTCCAATAGCTCGGCCTTGATCCACTGTGAGAAGCACTTGATGTTACGTAAGCTCCTTCTCAGACCAGCTGCGTTAGGCTCAGTCATGGCTATGAGGCATTCAAGTTGTGCTGCCCCAGGCATGGCCAGTCCCTTGTTCCTCTCGTTGATGTGCTTCCTACTGTGCTCATCCAACAACTGAGAATGCAAGGCTATGATGACGGATGTTAGGTTACGATGCCTTGACAAAACACAGCTGAGAATGCAGGAGTGAGGCTCCACTTTTGAGACAATCCAATGAGTCTCATACTTCGGTCTTCATGCGTACACCCTCCAAGGACAACTGGCCTGCTCGCACTTCATGATATACTGCTCCTGGCTTGATTTGATGACACAAAAAGTCTGCAACATGGACAGGGCCCACAGATTCATGGAATCCTGCAACGATGCCTCGTCAGCATACATTGAGTACAACCGAACCACTGTGTCATGATACTCCCACAGTGATTCGTGCTTGTCATGTGCTAAAAAACCCTCAGTGTCAAACCTGTTCCATTGCTGCGGGATAGGAGCTTCGTCCTCATCAGAAATGTCATCATCATCCTCCTGTACAACTTCTTCAGCCCAGGCCATTCGGTCATCCTTCTCCATTTGATGCACTATGTACTCCATATATTCCCGTTCGGTAGCCTATCCTGTAGGCTCAGCACATTGTGACCCTTCTTCCTCTCGTCCATCTATTGCATTGGACTCGTCACGAGCAACTACCTCCGCAACATCTCCGACACCAACCTCCGGGTCCTCCTATTCACCAACATGCTGGGTGATCGAGCTACTCACACTACACGCATGATAGCAGCCGGCAGGGCTTTATACAACTTCTATTGGGCATGGTTTTATAAGCAACACGCACTCGTATCCTCAACGCCGACAGCCTTGTACAAAGCCCTTCCACGCAGCAGTACGCATCAATGGCCTCAACTCCCATCTAATGTGCATGGGAGACCGGCTCCAAAGCCCTTGTATGATGACGCTGCACACTTCAGAGTCCAAGGATAAGTTGCGGGTGGGCCAGTGTATCAAATCTGCGATTTGAGCATTCTCACCGTTCGGGTGTACCAAAGTGGCTTTTGCAAAACTGCTCAAGTCAACACCGTTTGAACCTTCACGAACGATGTCGACACCGTAATGCACTTTCAATGCAATCGGTAACGGCATTGCTGATGTCTGCCTGCAAGTATTTTCAATGTTGCTACTGTTCAAATCGCATCGCATAATATGGAACTACTGTTATACTATAATTTATATTTATATGACCGTTCGCCTATCATGAACTACTACAGTACCCTCATAGCATAATCCCTCCTCTTTCGCACCTCCATCGCTCTCTCTCTCCTCCGCTCCAATATGCATCAACTCCTTATCTACTCTCACGTGCATCATTGCCGCTCTTTCTCTTGCTGATTGAGCTCTCTCGTACTGTAAATTATTCCTAATGGGTTTCGACAGTTTACATAATATAATGATTTAAATGCGAACATGTTAGTTCTGACAGTACACGTGCATTTTCAATGTACTAATAACATTACATTCATTCGTAATAAATCGTAAAAGTTAACTAATAATGTTTTGCATGAAGCGAACTATTTACTTCGTACAAAAAATTGACTAAATTTTCTAGGACTATAATGTTATATGGATGCTAATTTTCTACGAATGTTAATTTTGTATACAATATTGACTAATTTTTCTATATCTAGAATTTTCCACAGATGTTAAACCCTACAACTATAATGTTCTATGGATGCTAAATTTCTATAACTATATGGACTAAAATTTTAACAACTATAATATTTACTAAATTTTCTACAACTATAATTTTCTATGGACGCTAATTTTCCATCACTATGTCAAGTAAAAATTTTACAACTATTTACTTTTAGCAAAGTTCTACAACTATAATTTTCTATAGATTGTAATTTACATTAAACAAACTATTTACTTTACATAAAAAATATTGACTAAAATATAAAAATATTTACCTCACGGAAGTAGCAAAACCTCTCCTCTTCCTCTACCTCTCCCCCTCCCCTCCTCTCCCTCCTCTCCTCTCCTCTTCTTTCTCCTCTCCTCGTGCGCTCATACACTAGAATCGGCTGCTTGGCTAGGGGCTTGGTCAAGTGGTCGAATATATATCACGTCCAGTTGCCGAACGGTTGGGCAACTAGATTCTGCAGTCGCCCAACGGTTGGACGACAACATCCAGTCACCCTACTATTCGGCGACTGTCGCCCAACGGCCCACTGATTGTTTTCATGACGCTCGGCCATTGGGCGATATGTTTCAGTCACCCCAACGGTTGGGCGAATGGATCTCATTCATATAAAAAACATTTGCGCAAAATATTTCTATAATTTTAAATAAAAATAGATTATTAAAAAATTCTTGATTGGACTGGGTCAGCCCATCTCGCCGGCCTAACCATTTTGGCAATCCTAGATTGTACAACGCCATTGTTAACATGGCAACAAGCAGCAGCGTTAACATGGCAAGGGTCACCCCACAGTTCACAGCCCAAGAATGCTCTACAGAAGTACTGATATCACGAGAGAACTCTATATTCCATTGATTGTTTTTCTAGGGGAATCCCTTCTCTATACCAAGTTATTTACATTCTACAATATCAGCTCCCCAACTCTTAACAAAAAAATTCAAATCTTCTCCTGTTTGGGCCCAAATCAATGGCAATTTGGCCTAGGAGGGGAAATTTACAGCAAGTTCATTTACTTTTGCTGAAACTTCTCCCTGCCCAAGTATAACTAGTGTGAAAAAATTCGCGCAAATCGTTTCACGGAGGACTATATGGTGACGCTGTTCGGGACGCCTCGGCAGGTGATGCCCGGCCCGGACGACGGCGCCATGAGCTCGTACGGCAGCACGCCGGCGCCGCACCGGTTGCGCCGGGCGGGGTCAGCGTTGCGCCGCTCGATCTCCTCCTCGGCGCGGCGCACGTCGGCCGCGAACTCGCGCGCAGCCGCCAGCGTTGCCGGGTCCGAGGTCCACTCCTCGTCGGGGCGCTCCCCAGGTACTGCTCGTCGGCCGAGTGCGTCGACAGCGTGTCGATGACGGTCATGAACGTCGTCGTCTGCGTCAGGCTGGGCAGCGCCGACAGGAAGAACCGGTGCGGGTCCGCGATCAGGCGCGCGTACTCCGGGTCGCCCTCGGTCGGCACCAGCCGGCGCATGAGCGGCGGCCGGTTCGGGATGTACCCGCCGAGCGGGTACTGCCCGAAGTTGAGCGCCGCGTGCTGCGCTGAGCAGAGCCACACCAGCGTCGTGAGCAGGGACGCGAGGTCGCCGGGCGTCACGAGGCGCGGCCACCACGGCGCGTCGCACTTGTCCGAGTGGCCGGTCTGCACGGCCTCCGTGTACCAGGACTGCAGCTCATAGTCGCTCTGCACGGCCTCGTCGGTGGGGTAGTACGCCGCCACGTAGGCGTTGCACCACCGCGAGATGGCCGACCAGAGGAGCAGCCCATCGGTGGCGTACGGGTAGTCCTCGATGAGCAGCCGGAGCCCGTGCGGCTGGCTCGGGTCCTCCACGGCCATACCTCTGCGCGACAACCAAACGCCAAATGAATTAAGCACCCACTCCATCTGTGTTGCATTCGACGCATTGCGACTAGCAAGAGCAGAGACATTCGTGGTGGTGATGTAAAGCGTGTACCTTCTGATGAGGTCGGCGGGGAGGCCCTCCTGGTCGAGCCGCCAGAGCTCCCGGTACGCGAAGGAGCTCATCTCCATGCAGTAGCGCCCGGGGTGAACCCCGACTCGATGACGCCGTCGCCGTTGATGAGGATCTGCCGCGCCAGCGCGTTGATCTTGAACGTGTACCGCATGTGCGGCTCGAGCAGCTTGAAGATGGGGTGCATCGCGCTCATCTGCCGGTGCGCCGCGATGATGAACGGCTCCATGCACGCGTGCGTCCTCAACCTGCGTTTGTATAGCCAGCCCATCAATCAAAGCGATCCGTTCTTCTGCATCAACTGCTGATGCGATGCAAATGAACACACACCGCGACACAGCATAGTGTTCAAACACCAATGGCATACCAGTGGTTGATGAGCTGGTGGACGCCGGCATCGTTGGAGCAGACGTGGGCCTTTGCGAGCTGCCACAGCCAGTTGCTTGTAGCGTCGGTGGGTGGCGTGAACACCCGCTTCGCGCGCTTGCAGTCGTCGGTCATCGGCGGCAGGCTCAGCTCGATCGCGATCGGCTTCAGCGTCCCCGCGGCCGTCAGGAAGAAGAGCGTGCGCGTCCCGTATGCCTTCCGGCTGTCCTGCGCGTTGATCCTATCGAGGAACGGGAGGAAGATGTCATGGTAGTCCAGCATGTACAGCTTGTTCTCCTCCAGCGCCTGCTGCACCGACATGCCGTCGAGGTGCCCGATGATGTGCTCCTCCGTGATCGCCGACTCCGGCGGGCCGTAGACGGCCGGGTCGAGCTTGCTCACCGGCGGGAACGCCTGGAAACGCAAGAGTAGAACAGTGGCGATCGATCTTTCAGCTCCGTTGTACATAGTACAGACAGCAACAGTGAGGGGGGAGCTCTGTTTTGGGAGTTTTAGAGTTGCGGCGTTTGTTTGGCGCGAGAGCGACGGCTTACCTGAAGACGCTCGATGTTGACGGGGTTGATGCCCGCCAGCGCCTGCCGCGCGAACTCGTCGTCACGCAGCCACGCAAACTTGTCCTCTGCCACACGCCAAGGAAAAGAAAAACCAACGAAACGGCAGAGTCAGTACAACAATGCCGTGATTATCCGCATCCGCCGTATCGTATCTCCATGACTGATGGGGAGGCTTGGCTTTATACTTACTCTTGATGATGTCGGGGGTGTCGTAGCGGAGGAGGCCCTCGCTGTTCTCCTGGATCTTGCGGACGAAGGGGATCTTCTGGAACAGCTGGTCCTGCAGCGCCTGCTTGAGGCGGAGGCCCTCCTTGAAGAGGTTGTCAATGTCGTGGAAGCCGGCGAAGTCGCGGATGTCCGGCGACACGGAGCTGACAAACAGCGGCATGAAGTTGTGGAGCAGCGCCTTGAGCGCGCCCTCCGACAGCATCTCGTTCTTGCCCTCCTCGAACTCCTCGTCCCGCGACACGTAGATGGGCTCCGGGTACTCCACCCTGCTCTCCGCGCCCTCGTCTGCACAATCACATCGCAAACAGCCGTGCGGCGCGTGTCAGCGTCTACGTCAATGGCGATGGGGTGGTTCGGATACGAAAGCAACGCGTCGGAGCGACGGTTCCCTCCCGCCATGTCAGGGAGGCCACTATTACTATCGGAGAATTTATTGGATGGATAGATGGTGCTAAGAAGAGAGAGCGAGGGCGAGAACTTGCCTGTGACGGTGCTGGGCCGGCCTGTCCGCATCCGCCGCGGGTACGGCAGATGCTCGCCGCCGAGGACGGGGCGGGCGAACCCGACGCCCTTGTCCGGGTTGCCGAGGTCGTTGTACACGTCGTAGTCGTACACCCGGTCGGTGATCTTCCGCTCGCCGGTGCGGTCGCCACGCAGGTCCTTGAGCTCCCGGCGCCGGAGCTCCCTCAGCCCCGGCGGCGTCTCCGACGGCAGGTACGGCTTGTTGGTGAAGAAGATGCGGGGGTTGGGGTTGACGCGGGTGGGCTGGACCCACGAGTTGCAGGTGAAGTGCGCGGGCCCGGACGGGAAGCCCTCGACGACGATGCTCTCGATGAAGAACTCGCGCTGGTGCCGGTTGAGCACGGTAACGGCGCCCGGCTCGCCGAAGACGGCGTCGACGGTGAACTCCGCCGTGTACACGACCCGCTCCGCCTTGACGTCCTTCTTCTCGAACCAGCCCACCAGCCTCGACCTCTTGCTCTTCTTGGGGCCCCCCTTTCCTGGCAACCAACATAGCAAACAAAGATTCACTCAGCTTGATGCATGCGTTCGCATAACTCGTCTTGATTTCGATGCCCCAACGACATGTGAGAGGAAAAGATCAAATCAAGAGACACAGACGGGGTGCTCCATTTGTTGGCCCATTTGGACAAGATGACTCGAAAACATACACCCCAGGTCTACGTTCCAGCTTCTCCGACGCTGAAGCAGCGAATGGAAAGCGAGGAGAGAAGGAAAAAAGGAAGAAAAAAGGAGATGCAATCTGCACGAGTACAATTCAAAGATGCAACGCAAGAGCCTGGAATTCCAAGGGAGAGGAACGGACGCATCGCGAAGCTTCGCAGCGGCGACGGCGGAGATGGTAGGGAGCTTACTTGGGTCGGTCTCCGTGCTGATGATTTCAAGCTGGACGCTCAAGCCGACCCTGTCGGCGTAGGCGTCCACCTGCTCGACGACGCGTTCCTTGACGTCCTCCTTCCGCTTCCGCCGCACAGTCACCACGGCCCTCGCTGCCACGCTCTGCGGGTGCGCATCCAGCCGCCCCGCCCTCTCCGCGGGCGTCGGCGCCACGACGACCCGCTCGGCCAGGGCGCCCACCGGGGCCGTCGACCTCACGGGCCTCCTCGTCTTCCTCTGCCTCCCTGCCAGGCTCGCGAAACAGAGCCTGCCTCCCCGCTCCCGGCGGCCGCGCAGCGCCGCCGAGCAGGCAGAGCCCGGCAAGAGCGATCTCCCCAACAGCTCCATCGACGCCATGAAAGTAGAACCTCCCCCTCGAGCGTGCCAAATAACGCTAATCCTAAAGAAAAGCTCGGTCAAAGTAGCTTGCTCTCGCGGCCGAGGGGAAAAGGGAAAGGATTGTTTTCTCTCTGTTTCTTGGACCAGTTTCTGATACCTTTCTCGTAGTGGGAGCATTATACA